>CM038714.1:32736929-33936929 GCA_021613375.1 Megaleporinus macrocephalus
TATTTTTATTATCTTTTTCACTTCCTCTCTCCTCTCTCTGTCAATCTTATTTTTTCTTTATATTTATATTATATTTTTTTCTTTCTTTCTTTCTTTCTTTCTTTCTTTCTTTCTTACTTACTGTTATCTTTATTTTTTATTTTTTATTTCTGTTTCTATCTTATTCTCCATCTGTATTTCTCTCTTTTGTGCTCTCACTTTCTTTAGATAGAGAGAGAGGCAAAAAGAAACAGACACAGAGAGAGATAAAGAAAGAGAGACAGAAAGATACATCGATATAATGAGACAGCTACAGACATAAAGAGAGATAGACAGAGAGAGACTGATAGAGATATAAAGCAAGAGATAGAGAGAGACTAATAGAGAGATGAAGAGAGAGAGATAGAGAGAGATTGATAGAGAGATGAGGGAGAGAGAGATAGAGAGACAGAGGAGGGTTATTTGCTTGCTCAGTGAAGCTCAAAACTAAACACACTCCCACCATCATAGCGAGGGTCAGCGCGCAGGCAGAAGGTCAACGTTATTCATGAACATCCCCACAGTTCTGTTATATAAAACATACACAGACACATTTATTCTTTATGCATATTCATTTGGAGAGGAGGACAAAATAATGGAAACCCCAGACAGTATGCCATGAACAAGCTGTCCATGAAAAGCAGTGATTAGAAAAATGAGAGAGAGAGAGAGAGAGAGAGAGAGAGAGAAAGAAAGAAAGAGAGCAAGAGACTAAAATCAAAATATTGGACGTCAGCAGAATTAGGTTTGGTGCAGATCTCCCACTTTCTGCATTTTAACACTCTTACCAGAGCAAATGGGCAGATTTGCTTCATTTTTATTCAATCCTTCATGTATATTCTGCTCTTCGTCCCGGCCCGATCTCTCTAGCCTCCACACAGTCTTTTCAGGCACTGTTAATAGGCCGGAGATCCATATTTCATTAAATAGAATAGATACATATGGAATGCGTTTGGCCTGTGCCAGCCACGCACTGTTTCATTGTGTTGACAAAGCTTTACCTTTCAGCTGCATAGTCAGGCTTCTGATGTATGCTAATGAAGTGCAGGGTCCACAGTGTAGACTGTAAAGAGTCTCAGAGTAGCTGTACTCTCAGCCTGACTGTGTTCATTAAAATATAAAGAACCGAAACAGGAACTGTTATATTTATTATCTTAGAACCTTACACTCCTGTACAACTGTACAGTAAAATATTACCTTCTGTAGATAGATAGATAGATAGATAGATAGATAGATAGATAGATAGATAGATAGATAGATAGATAGATAGAATAACTTTTAAAACAGACAGACAGACAAACAGATAGATAGATAGATAGATAGATAGATAGATAGATAGATAGATAGATAGATAGATAGAAAGATAGAACAACTTTTAGATAGATAGATAGATAGATAAATAGATAGATAGATAGATAGATAGATAGATAGATAGATAGATAGATAGATAGAATAACTTTTAAAACAGACAGACAGACTAAAAGATAGATAGATAGATAGATAGATAGATAGATAGATAGATAGATAGATAGATAGATAGATAGAACTTTTGAAACAGATAGATAGATAGATAGATAGATAGAACAACTTTTAGATAGATAGATAGATAGATAGATAGATAGATAGATAGATAGATAGATAGATAGATAGATAGATAGATAGATAGATAGAATATCTTGTGACACATACAGACAATTGCTGGGACACTGTGTAAAATGCAAATGATTGTAAATGAAAAAAATGATTTGCAAATCTCACAAACCTTTTATTCACAATAGAACATAAAACATTTACCAACAGGTTTACCAACCTGTCAAAAAACGATGTCCAAAAATATCCGCCTCCATCTACAGTGCATCCTTCACCATCTACAGTGCACCCTTCACCTTCGACAGTGCATCCTTTACCATCTTCAGTGCACCCTTCACCATCTACAGTGCACCCTTCACCATCTACAGTGCACCCTTCTCCATCTACAGTGCATCCTTCACCATCTACAGTGCATCCTTCACCATCTACAGTGCACCCTTCTCCATCTACAGTGCACCCTTCTCTATCTACAGTGCACCCTTCACCATCTACAGTGCACTCTTCTTCATCTACAGTGCATCCTTTAACATCTATAGTGCACCCTTCACCATCTACAGTGCATCCTTCACCATCTACAGTGCACCCTTCACCATCTACTGTGCATCCTTCACCATCTACAGTGCATCCTTTACCATCTGCAGTGCATCCTTCTCCATCTACAGTGCATCCTTTACCATCTACAGTGCATCCTTTACCATCTACAGTGCACCCTTCACCGTCTACAGTGCACCCTTCACCATCTACAGTGCATCCTTTACCATCTACAGTGCATCCTTCTTCATCTACAGTGCATCCTTTACCATCTACAGTGCACCCTTCACGATCTACAGTGCATCTTTCACCATCTACAGTGCACCCTTCACCATCTACAGTGCATCTTTCACCATCTACAGTTCATCCTTTACCATCTACAGTGCATCCTTCTCCATCTACAGTGCATCCTTCACCATCTACAGTGCACCCTTCACCATCTACAGTGCATCCTTCTCCATCTACAGTGCATCCTTCACCATCTACAGTGCATCCTTTACCATCTACAGTGCATCCTTCTCCATCTACAGTGCATCCTTCACCATCTACAGTGCACCCTTCACCATCTACAGTGCATCCTTCTCCATCTACAGTGCACCCTTCACCATCTACAGTGCATCCTTTACCCTCTACAGTGCATCCTTCTCCATCTACAGTGCACCCTTCACCATCTACAGTGCATCCTTTAACATCTACAGTGCACCCTTCTCCATCTACAGTGCACCCTTCACCATCCACAGTGCACCCTTCACCACCTACAGTGCATCCTTTACCATCTACAGTGCACCCTTCACCATCTACAGTGCATCCTTTACCATCTACAGTGCATCCTTCACCATCTACAGTGCACCCTTCACCATCTACAGTGCATCCTTCACCATCTACAGTGCACCCTTCTCTAAATACAGTGCACCCTTCACCATCTACAGTACACTCTTCTTCATCTACAGTGCATCCTTTACGCTCTACAGTGCACCCTTCACCATCTACAGTGCACCCTTCACCATCTACAGTGCACCCTTCACCATCTACAGTGCATCCTTCACCATCTACAGTGCACCCTTCACCATCTACAGTGCATCCTTTACCATCTACAGTGCATCCTTTACCATCTACAGTGCACCCTTCACCATCTACAGTGCACCCTTCTCCATCTACAGTGCACCCTTCACCATCTACAGTGCACCCTTCACCATCTACAGTGCATCCTTTACCATCTACAGTGCATCCTTTACCATCTACAGTGCATCCTTTACCATCTACAGTGCATCCTTCTTCATCTACAGTGCACCCTTTACCATCTACAGTGCATCCTTCTCCATCTACAGTGCATCCTTTACCATCTACAGTGCATCCTTTACCATCTACAGTGCACCCTTCACCATCTACAGTGCATCCTTTACCATCTACAGTGCACCCTTTACCATCTACAGTGCACCCTTCACCATCTACAGTGCATCCTTTACCATCTACAGTGCACCCTTCACCATCTACAGTGCACCCTTCTTCATCTACAGTGCATCCTTTACCATCTACAGTGCATCCTTCTTCATCTACAGTGCATCCTTTACCATCTACAGTGCACCCTTCACCATCTACAGTGCATCTTTCACCATCTACAGTGCACCCTTCACCATCTACAGTGCATCCTTTACCATCTACAGTGCATCCTTTACCATCTACAGTGCACCCTTCACCATCTACAGTGCACCCTTCTCCATCTACAGTGCACCCTTCACCATCTACAGTGCACCCTTCACCATCTACAGTGCATCCTTTACCATCTACAGTGCATCCTTTACCATCTACAGTGCATCCTTTACCATCTACAGTGCATCCTTCTTCATCTACAGTGCACCCTTTACCATCTACAGTGCACCCTTTACCATCTACAGTGCACCCTTCACCATCTACAGTGCATCCTTTACCATCTACAGTGCACCCTTCACCATCATCAGTGCACCCTTCTTCATCTACAGTGCATCCTTTACCATCTACAGTGCACCCTTCACCATCTACAGTGCATCCTTTACCATCTACAGTGCACCCTTCACCATCTACAGTGCACCCTTTACCATCTACAGTGCACCCTTCTTCATCTACAGTGCATCCTTTACCATCTACAGTGCACCCTTCACCATCTACAGTGCATCTTTCACCATCTACAGTGTACCCTTCACCATCTACAGTGCATCTTTCACCATCTACAGTGCACCCTTCACCATCTACAGTGCATCCTTTACCATCTACAGTGCACCCTTCACCATCTACAGTGCACCCTTCTTCATCTACAGTGCATCCTTTACCATCTACAGTGCATCCTTCTTCATCTACAGTGCATCCTTTACCATCTACAGTGCACCCTTCACCATCTACAGTGCATCTTTCACCATCTACAGTGTACCCTTCACCATCTACAGTGCATCTTTCACCATCTACAGTGCACCCTTCACCATCTACAGTGCATCCTTCACCATCTACAGTGCACCCTTCACCATCTACAGTGCATCCTTTACCATCTACAGTGCATCCTTCACCATCTACAGTGCATCCTTCACCATCTACAGTGCACCCTTCACCATCTACAGTGCACCCTTTACCATCTACAGTGCATCCTTTACCATCTACAGTGCATCCTTCACCATCTACAGTGCATCCCTCACCATCTACAGTGCATCCTTCACCATCTACAGCGCACCCTTTACCATCTTCAGTGCACCCTTTACCATCTTCAGTGCATCCTTTACCATCTACAGTGCACCCTTTACCATCTACAGTGCACCCTTCACCATCTACAGTGCATCCTTTACCATCTACAGTGCATCCTTCACCATCTACAGTGCATCCTTCACCATCTACAGTGCACCCTTCACCATCTACAGTGCATCCTTTACCCTCTACAGTGCATCCTTCTCCATCTACAGTGCACCCTTCACCATCTACAGTGCATCCTTTACCATCTACAGTGCATCCTTCTCCATCTACAGTGCATCCTTCATCATCTACAGTGCATCCTTCACCATCTACAGCGCACCCTTTACCATCTACAGTGCATCCTTCTCCATCTACAGTGCATCCTTCTCCATCTACAGTGCATCCTTCACCATCTACAGTGCATCCTTCACCATCTACAGCGCACCCTTTACCATCTTCAGTGCACCCTTTACCATCTACAGTGCATCCTTTACCATCTACAGTGCATCCTTCACCATCTACAGTGCATCCTTCACCATCTACAGTGCATACTTCACCATCTACAGTGCATCCTTTAACATCTACAGTGCACCCTTCACCATCTACAGTGCATCCTTCACCATCTACAGTGCATCCTTCACCATCTACAGTGCATCCTTCACCATCTACAGTGCACCCTTCACCATCTAAAGTGCATCCTTCTCCATCTACAGTGCACCCTTCACCATCTACAGTGCATCCTTTACCATCTACAGTGCATCCTTCTCCATCTACAGTGCATCCTTCACCATCTACAGTGCATCCTTCACCATCTACAGCGCACCCTTTACCATCTTCAGTGCACCCTTTACCATCTACAGTGCATCCTTTACCATCTACAGTGCATCCTTCTCCATCTACAGAGCATCCTTTACCATCTACAGTGCATCCTTTACCATCTACAGTGCGTCCTTCTCCATCTACAGTGCATCCTTCACCATCTACAGTGCACCCTTTACCATCTACAGTGCATCCTTTACCATCTACAATGCATTCCTTCTCCATCTACAGTGCATCCTTTACCATCTACAGTGCATCCTTCACCATCTACAGTGCGTCCTTCTCCATCTACAGTGCATCCTTCACCATCTACAGTGCACCCTTCACCATCTACAGTGCGTCCTTCTCCATCTACAGTGCGTCCTTCTCCATCTACAGTGCATCCTTCACCATCTACAGTGCACCCTTCACCATCTACAGTGCATCCTTCTCCATCTACAGTGCACCCTTCACCATCTACAGTGCATCCTTCACCATCTACAGTGCACCCTTCACCATCTACAGTGCATCCTTTACCATCTACAGTGCATCCTTTACCATCTACAGTGCACCCTTCACCATCTACAGTGCACCCTTCTCCATCTACAGTGCACCCTTCACCATCTACAGTGCACCCTTCACCATCTACAGTGCATCCTTTACCATCTACAGTGCATCCTTTACCATCTACAGTGCATCCTTTACCATCTACAGTGCATCCTTCTTCATCTACAGTGCACCCTTTACCATCTACAGTGCATCCTTCTCCATCTACAGTGCATCCTTTACCATCTACAGTGCATCCTTTACCATCTACAGTGCACCCTTCACCATCTACAGTGCATCCTTTACCATCTACAGTGCACCCTTTACCATCTACAGTGCACCCTTCACCATCTACAGTGCATCATTTACCATCTACAGTGCACCCTTCACCATCTACAGTGCACCCTTCTTCATCTACAGTGCATCCTTTACCATCTACAGTGCATCCTTCTTCATCTACAGTGCATCCTTTACCATCTACAGTGCACCCTTCACCATATACAGTGCATCTTTCACCATCTACAGTGTACCCTTCACCATCTACAGTGCATCTTTCACCATCTACAGTGCACCCTTCACCATCTACAGTGCATCCTTTACCATCTACAGTGCACCCTTCACCATCTACAGTGCACCCTTCTTCATCTACAGTGCATCCTTTACCATCTACAGTGCATCCTTCTTCATCTACAGTGCATCCTTTACCATCTACAGTGCACCCTTCACCATCTACAGTGCATCTTTCACCATCTACAGTGTACCCTTCACCATCTACAGTGCATCTTTCACCATCTACAGTGCACCCTTCACCATCTACAGTGCATCCTTCACCATCTACAGTGCACCCTTCACCATCTACAGTGCATCCTTTACCATCTACAGTGCATCCTTCACCATCTACAGTGCATCCTTCACCATCTACAGTGCACCCTTCACCATCTACAGTGCACCCTTTACCATCTACAGTGCATCCTTTACCATCTACAGTGCATCCTTCACCATCTACAGTGCATCCCTCACCATCTACAGTGCATCCTTCACCATCTACAGCGCACCCTTTACCATCTTCAGTGCACCCTTTACCATCTTCAGTGCACCCTTCACCATCTACAGTGCACCCTTCTTCATCTACAGTGCATCCTTTACCCTCTACAGTGCATCCTTCTCCATCTACAGTGCACCCTTCACCATCTACAGTGCATCCTTTACCATCTACAGTGCATCCTTCTCCATCTACAGTGCATCCTTCATCATCTACAGTGCATCCTTCACCATCTACAGCGCACCCTTTACCATCTACAGTGCATCCTTCTCCATCTACAGTGCATCCTTCTCCATCTACAGTGCATCCTTCACCATCTACAGTGCATCCTTCACCATCTACAGTGCATCCTTTAACATCTACAGTGCACCCTTCACCATCTACAGTGCATCCTTCACCATCTACAGTGCATCCTTCACCATCTACAGTGCATCCTTCACCATCTACAGTGCACCCTTCACCATCTAAAGTGCATCCTTCTCCATCTACAGTGCACCCTTCACCATCTACAGTGCATCCTTTACCATCTACAGTGCATCCTTCTCCATCTACAGTGCATCCTTCACCATCTACAGTGCATCCTTCACCATCTACAGCGCACCCTTTACCATCTTCAGTGCACCCTTTACCATCTACAGTGCATCCTTTACCATCTACAGTGCATCCTTCTCCATCTACAGAGCATCCTTTACCATCTACAGTGCATCCTTTACCATCTACAGTGCGTCCTTCTCCATCTACAGTGCATCCTTCACCATCTACAGTGCACCCTTTACCATCTACAGTGCATCCTTTACCATCTACAATGCATTCCTTCTCCATCTACAGTGCACCCTTTACCATCTACAGTGCATCCTTCACCATCTACAGTGCGTCCTTCTCCATCTACAGTGCATCCTTCACCATCTACAGTGCACCCTTCACCATCTACAGTGCGTCCTTCTCCATCTACAGTGCGTCCTTCTCCATCTACAGTGCATCCTTCACCATCTACAGTGCACCCTTCACCATCTACAGTGCATCCTTCTCCATCTACAGTGCATCCTTCACCATCTACAGTGCATCTGCATCTGGAAAGGATCTATCAATTCTGAAGAGTATAGAGACAGGTTAAAACAACAGATGCTCTCAGACAGCGTCTCTTTCAGGGAATTCCTTGCATATTTCAGCAAGACAGTCTAAACCACATACGGCATCTATCACAACAGCACAGCTTCGCAGAAGAAGAGTCCAGGTGCTGAACTGACTTGTCTGCTTTTCACCAATAGAAACACATCATTGGCACATCATGAAATGAAAAGTCCGGCAAAGAAGACCTAGGACGGTTGCGCAGTTAGAATCCCACTTCAGAGAAAAATGGGACAATGTTCTTCTCCCAACACTACATTGGTCTCCTCAGACGTTTACAGACTGTTACAGTCAATTTGGCACATTTCTCACATCCTGATTTACATTGGCATCACATCCACAAGTGCATTTCTCAAAATAGTTAGTGCAAACAACAAAACTCCTGCAAATGTAATACCTGGAACAACATGTGCCTGGCTCACAATTCTATTTATGTCAATAAACTTCAAACAGAATGTCTAGTTGGTGTGTCACTGCTATGAACAAGGCAGTTATAATACTTAGTGATGTTGTCAGTGCAAGAGTGTACATTGTAAGTATATTCTGAAAGAAACTAGCTGAGCTTTTGATTACTAGAACGCTGCACATACTGTAGCATATCAATTAAAACGGTATGTGTTACACACAAAATACAAAATTACACACAACACAAACTTACACATGACTGTATGTGGGAAACTGACAGCAAGAAATTGAACTGGAATCAAATTTATACAGTAATATTCTTGTACTGTATTGTTCGTACTGCAAATTGTTGACAAAAATATCAGATAGAAATTCAGGAAACACAGACAACTGTTTGGCAGCACTTGATACCACAAAGAAAAAACTACACAATTAGAAACTTACACTAGAGGTCACTAATAGGCAGATAAACTATTAAGAAGGATTTAATTTAGACTGTGTTTATTTTAAGCGATGGAACTTTTCGGTCTTTACGGTATATGGGCTTTGCAGGCACAGTAAACCCACAAACCAATCATGTGCGTTGTAAGATCACCAAAGGTGCTCCTCAGCCAATCAGATCTGTGCAGATTCAGAAGTGTGACTCACACACAGGTGAGGTACAGGGCGAGAAGCAGCAGTCAGAGAATAAAGAGAGTCAAAAAGAATAACTTGCTCTAAAAAAAGAAAAGTCTGCAGCAAAAACCGACTGTTCAACCAGCAATGGACCGAAACATGCTTACCTAGTTTTGTGGAACACCAACATGTCAATATGTGATATTGAGTTAATGAGAAGATACATGTTTTATTATTTTTTTTCTATAAATAAACATTTTATGATGCACTTTTTAAATGTAGCCCTTGTTTATGTTTGAAGTAAAAACTGAAATATACTGAACGGTATGTGTGATGTGTTGGTGTTTCAGTAGCTGATGGTAGAAGATGCTGATACTAGGCTACTTCAGTTAACAGGACACACCACTGAATCATAACACAAGTTAGAAATTATGACTGCCCAGACCAGTCTGAGGAAATGTCCTCTAGCTGGACCTTACTGAATTCTAATTAAATACCCCTGACTTACACTAAACATTCAAAACAACCTGAGTTATAGGGCTTTCTTTTTTGCACGTCCTGACGCTCCTCTATGTTGGGCCACATGTTTTTATCCACGTCACACTGGACATGTTTCCTTGCAGTGCAGTGTGGAAAGAATCTCCCGGATTGTCTAATCCAGCCTCTGCTGGCATCTGCTGTGATATCCTCACAAGCTGCATCCATGGCAGCCAGCAGGTTCATCTGGGTGTGTGGCTGGTGATCATACTTTTCCATCTCCAGGCTGAGAAGAACTCCTCAATTGGGTTCAGGAATGGGGAATAGGGATGAGAGGAATCCAAAGCATGATGGTGTTGGAGTGGTGAAAACTCAAATTATCCCAAATGACCACATATTTGCGCAAATCCTCTTGCATCCCACCTCTCTCATTATCAGGGATGAGATCCCTGTAGAGGGTGTCCAAGAATGTGTCGAGATGCTGTGTGTTCTAGGGCCGTGTGTAATGGGGAATATGTGTAAGCACACCGTTCTCTGATAGCATCACACATTGTGATGTTTCCTTCCCGTTGGCCTGGCACATCAATGGTAGCCTTTTCAGACCATGCCTTCTGCGTTTTGCAGGGTTGAGGCCTTGTCCAGGTATACAGACGTGTGGAGTGGTTCTCTTTATTCTAGCTCCATGATACACACTGGTACATACTGGTGCCATAGCTCTTTCAACCTGGAACTTTGTACAGCTGTTTCATGCTCATCCGGTGTCGTTTCAGAACCCGGTCAATGGTGGAGATGTTTACAGATTGAATGTTTTGAAAAACATTATTGTCCTATTTATTGGCTTGATGGATCTCTCTCAACTTTATGGTTATGGCATTACAGCAGAGTGCACATTTCTGAATGACATACCTGTTTTCTCTACGAAACGTTCAGCTTCACATATTTGTAAGACCATGATTTAAAACATAATCTGGGACAAACCTATGGACTCTCCTACCTCTTCCTCTGTTTTGTCCCCTCAGCCTTCCACCAAGAAGCCTTACCCCTCTTCTTGGCTGGTCACCCTGTACACAACCTTGTATTTCAATTGTGAGACTGTGTCCATATATGTTTGTCAATTGATGGTTCATGAGATGGAACTTTGACCTATGGTTGAGAGCTGTGCACCTCTGACCTATTGTTGCGAGTTGTTTGACCATTGGTTAATCTAAACCTTCACAAATAATTTTTAACTGAAAGCGATTCACCTAGGAACAACTGAATCAATTTAACATTACATAAGCATTTGATAATGCAAAAAACAAGAGGCTATTGTATACAATGAGGAATGCTATTACGATAAGAAAAAAAAAGGAGATGTGAAGATTGAATGAACAGTTTTGAGAAATTCAATTCTGACCTGAGATATAACCCAAATAGAATAAGAAAAATGAAGAGGAGATGCTACACAATGGTAGACATGGTCTAGATTAGATAGATAGATAGATAGATAGATAGATAGATAGATAGATAGATAGATAGATAGATAGATAGATAGATAGATAGATAGATAGATAGATAGATAGATAGATAGATAGATAGATAGATAGATAGATAGATAGATAGGAACTAAATAGGAAAGAAAACCAAGAGAGAAAAGTAACAGCAGACAGAAATTAAAGGAGAATGATAAAGTAGAGAGAGAGAGGTTCAATCTTGCTGGCTTTTCACAGTCAGATTCACCAAAAACTGCAACCCCTCAGGCACAGCCCCCCAACTCTCTCTCTCTCTCTCTCGCTCTCTCTCTGACCGATTGACGCAGAAGACTTGCCTGTTCATCTGTTCCTCTTCAGCGTAACCCTCATAACCTACAAAACACTCTCCTGCAGCTCGTTGCAAATGGGCCTATTTAATTCCCCCGTATTCCGCCACCACCATTCACCACTCTTAGAAGAATGAGGGAGGAGAGGCGTGCTCCATCTGCGAGTGTGCTCTGTAGCCTATAGTGCTTCATCGATTTCTCATTTTCATGGCACATTCCATGACACCAAAGCACTGTGCAGGGCTACATGAATATTTTTCAAGGTGTGCCAGGCCTCAGGATTGTTGCTATTCTCCTCAGGAAGGCGTCAACTTCACATTCAGTTTCATTAAAAGCTTCTGCACGGCTTTGGGCAAACGGTCCATGCCAAGCAGGCATGCAAAGTGACTCGAATGGCTCAGAAATTAATACAGTCCTCTGCTGAGTCAACAGACCTGGAGGACAAAGTCTTAGTCACGTTCAGGGAAGACCCGCTGTCTCCGGGGGGAAAAAATGCAATCCAAATTAAAATGGAGAAGAGATTCTGTTAAGTCTCTTCTCAGACACAACAAACTAGAATGATTTTTTATTCAGATCGCCTACAGGCTCTTTCTTTTCGCCGCCGGATGAAGTGCTGAATAACTAAAACGTATGAATAAATAAAGCAAATCGCTGGCTAATACCAGATCTTCAATCACTGCCATGGCTGTCTTAATCGAACTTCCATTGTAGTTAGTTTTCCTTCTTCCCTAATTTAGTCCTAATTTAGAGGGCTTTTGAGCATGATCCATCTTTTTAAGGTCATGCCGCAGCATCTCAGTGAAGCTGAAGTCAACACTCTGATTTTGTTTCTTCTGAGTCATTCAGAGGTGAACTTGCTCTTGCATTTTGGATCGCTGTGTTGCTGCATAACTCAGTTAATCTTGAGGTTCAAATCAAGGAGTGATGATAAGATATTCTTCATCACATCATACTACCACCACCATGTTTCACAGTTGGTAAGATTTTATTATTTTGGAATTCTTGTTGTCTTCCAGAATGTTCTACTTTTGACTGATCTATCAACAGAACATTATTCCTAAAGGTAAACAAGACCTCATTCTTATAATTATGATGTAAACAAGGCATTATTTTTATTATTCTGAGGTAAACAAGGCCTTATTCGTATAATTCTGTGGTAAACAAGGTCTTATTTGTATAATTCTTAGGTAAACAAGGCCTTATTCTTATAATTCTGAGGAAAACAAGGCCTTATTCTTATTATTCTGAGGAAAACAAGGCCTTATTCTTATAATTCAGAGGTAAACAAGGCCTTATTCTCATAATTCTGAGATAAATAACACCTTATTCTTATAATTCTGAGGTAAACAATGCCTTATTCTTATAATTCTGAGGTAAACAATGTATTCTTATATTTCTTAGGAAAAGAAGGCCTTATTCTTATAATTCTGAGGTAAACAAGGTCTTATTCTTATAATTCTGAGGTGAACAAGGCCTTATTCCTATAATTCTGAGGAAAACAAGGCCTTATTCTTATAATTCTGAGGTAAAAAGGACTTATTCTTATAATTCTGAGGAAAACAAGGCCTTATTCTTATAATTCTGAGGTAAACAAGGCCTTATTCTTATCATTCTTGGGTAAAAATGCCTTATTCTTATTATTCTGAGGAAAACAAGGCCTTATTATTATCATTCTGAGAAAAACAAGGCCTTATTCTTACAGTCTTGCGGTTTATCAAGGTTTTTTCTAGCAAGTTTTGAATATTGGTGAGACAGGCATGTTTCTCTTAGAGGTGTCAAGTAACAAAGTAAAAATACTATGTTACCTTACCTAAGTAGGAATTTTGGTTATTTGTACTTTACTGGAGTAATTATTTTTCAGCTGACTTTTTACTTCTACTCCTTACATTTACACTCCATTATCTGTACCTTCTACTCCTTACATTTACACTCCATTATCAGTACTTTCTACTCCTTACATTTACAATCTATTATCAGTACTTTCTACTCCTTACATTTACACTCCATTATCTGCACATTCTACTCCTTACATTTACAATCTATTATCAGTACTTTCTACTCCTTACATTTACACTCCATTATCTGCACATTCTACTCCTTACATTTACACTCCATTATCTGTACTTTCTACTCCTTACATTTACAATCTATTATCAGTACTTTCTACTCCTTACATTTACACTCCATTATCTGTACTTTCTACTCCTTACATTTACACTCCATTATCAGTACTTTCTACTCCTTACATTTACACTCCATTATCTGTACTTTCTACTCCTTGCATTTACACTCCATTATCTGTACTTTCTACTCCTTACATTTACACTCCATTATTAGTACTTTCTACTCCTTACATTTTAAAAATAGCCTGGTTCATGTACATTTACATTCCAGTAAAGGTTATTGATAACATGCATTTGAAGTTTGATTTTTTGTACCATTACAAAATTTATAGGCGACTAGTCATCATCTTCTATTATAGATTATAGTCATTATGGATTTTAGAAGAATGCTTTTCTGGGGAGGTGGGCTAGTGCACTATAGACCCCTGTGGTGCAGCCTAAGCTTTTGTCCATTTTTTCCCCTTACATTACTTTTACTTTCATACTTTAAGTAGTTTTGAAAGCAGTACTTTTATACTTTTACTTCAGTAAAAATCTTGAGTTGATACTTCAACTTCTACAAAAGTATTTTAAACCCTAGTATTTGCATTTCTACCTGAGTAATTAATGTGAATAACTTTCACACCTTTGGTTCCTCTTGGTTAACAGTGGTTTTTACATTTCAATTCTCCCAAGAATGCTGTTTTTGCCCAGTCTCATTCTAATGGTGGAATCGTGAACATTGGCTTAATATAAGATGAATGTCTGCAGTTTCCTGACTGTTGATCTGGGATCTTTCGTGACCTCTTGAATGAGTCATTGTACTTTGGCAAGGAATTTTAGCAACCTGGTCACTTCTGGGAGGATTCACAACTGTTCCATGGTTTCTCCTTTTGCAGACAGTGTGGTTCAAAGTGAGACCATAGCTTTAGAAATGTCTTTGTAGCCCATACCTGATTGCTACTTCGGACTCATCAGTTCACAGAACATTATTCTTTAAGGCTTGGGGTTCATCAAGGCATGTTCATCTTAGATAACAACGGTTTTCACATTGCACCTCATCTTGTTGATGTTATTTTTGCCCCAGCCTCTTTGTAATAATGGAATCATGAATGTTGAGTTTATCTGAAGCAAACATGGCCTGTAGTTCTAATAGATGTTTTTGGTTTCATGACTTCTTGGATCTTTGTAGCTGGACTTCTTCTGGGAAAATTCACTACTGTTCCAAGTTTTCTCCATTTGGACATAATGGCCTTCACTAATGGTTTAGTGGAGTTCCAGAGCCTCAGAAATGTCTTGGTAGCCCCCTTCAGACAGAGTTATTTCAATATTAAAAATTTCATTTCATCAAAGCATAGTGTGCTTTTAGCCTACTTCACTTTTCTGGAAAGCCTTTATTTAAGCAATTATGTTTCTGGCAGCAATTAAGCCTGGAAGTATTTAGTTGAATTGATGTAATTGGTGGATTGAGTCACTAAGGGGGCAATTAACTTTTTTTTACGAAGGGGCACTTGATGCTGTATAAGTTTGCTTTTCAATAAATTAAATGTTCATTAAAAACTGTATCTTGTTTCTGTATTTAGCAATATTCATGAATGGTGTATGCCAGTATTCGCAAGAAAGCAATTGTTACTGTAAATGACATTAACATAGGGGTCTTAAACCATAAACTGTAACCTAGGGCTCTTAAAACTGTTATAAAGTAGAGACTAGAGAGAAGTATCTTAATTTCTACAGAATACTTGCATATTTATGAACACTTTATTGTAGTAATCTTAAGACATAAGATGTTTTATGATGTAAATGGCATTGTGTTGACATGGGGGGAATTTTGGTTATTTATACTTTACTGGAGTAATTATTTTTCAACTACACAGGTCTCCTTAGAAACTGCTCTCAAATATCATATTATCCAAAACGTAATAATGCTATTGCTTGCTTCACTATAGTTTAAGGCCCCTTATGTCAATACAACATAATTTATGGCATGCAACATCTTATGTCTTGCGTTTACTAGGGTAAGCTGTTTATGAATATTTATGTATTGTTTTATAAATATCTTATTCAATGCTTATGCATGTGTTATAACACCCTTATTTAGGTAACATTCAACTATTAAGTTTTACTAAAACATTTCATTTGATAGCAATTAACAAAATAACAAAAATTCTGCATAACCTAAAGATATATGACTGATGACATTTGAGCAGCACATGGTAGACCTTTAGGGAAGTTCTGAATCCACTGCCAACACTCTGGTTGACCCATATGGAGGCACATACTATAGGCGAGGGCCTTTTAAAGCTCTGTACAGAGCCCACAGTCTTTCTTCAGGACCCTTGGTGTGATCTAGAGTAAAATCCTCTACGCAGCGCAATGGCAGCAGCTTCCTAACTGATATGAAACAGATCACCTGCTGTTCCAACCCCCCTCCACTCCAGCGCCTATGAGAGAGACACAGAGACAAAGCTCAGATGTGCATATGAAGGGTCCATGCAGCCAATCTTCATTTCAAAACCCACAATCACATGCAGAGCCATCCTCATCTGCACAGAGGAGTGGTCACGCTTTCAAACTCAAGCTTTATTCTAGCCGTCTCTCTTTTTCTCCCCGTCTTTCCCATGACACCTCCACGGAGGTTGGTGTCCCTTTCATCCATTCAGCGTACTGCTAGGAAAGATCTAGGCTGGAATGATCCATAAAGAGCAAAGAGAAAGAGGACAGGGTGAATATCTGTATTAAAAAAACCCTGTGTTGCCAATATGTAAAAGCCAATATGCACCAGTTAGCAATGGTTTTTCTGAATAATACTAACTGGCTACTCTTTAACCATTAATAGCAAAACTAGTATAAAGTGGGTGTGTCTCAAAACCTAGTGAGCTGCCTACATAGACAGCGTTTTACATCATAGTATGCGCTCCCCACATGTAGATTGTCCCAATTCTTACATACCTTAAACATGCTGTCTACTAAGGCACCTTATTTTGCCCTGATTTTAAGAAAGCATCGAATGCCATGATGCAACGCAGGAAGAACTTTTTCCCAACATGGCGGACAAAAGCGGAGTTACTAGCGGAGAAGTCATCTTCAAATGTAAGTTATTCTGATTCTCTCTGGTGTTTTAATGTGTTTATTGTCATATAATCACACAAAACAGTATTTTATTTGCAACTTTCCATTAGCATTTATGCTAGTGGATTTTTAAGCCTCGGGCCTTGTTTTGGATAGCCGGGCGGTAGCTTAGCAACTAGCTAAAACACTGGTCGCATGCAGTGGGCGGGAATAAGCCGTGACGCCGTTGCTCTCTGACTAAAGCATCTCAATTCATGCTACCTTCCATGACAACAATGGGGGCACCATCTTTGTTTACTTTGTTTTAGAACTTCCGGTGCGCCGGCAGATACGTTGATACTAATTACAAGCAAAATGACAACAAACATATAAAATGACTAGCATAATATGTTCAGTTAGAGGGAGTCACAATAATTGGACGATGAGGAAAATTTGGCTTGAAAAACATAAAGATGAAGATCAGAGTGTTGTAAAGCCGTCTTCCAAAGAAGAGGACCTGCGTCTATGGCTGAAGGCGCTTAAATTAAAACATCCACCCAAACCTCTGTATGTCTGTTCTGGAGGAGAACCAGCACCAGAGCATCCTTATCCAGAGAAATGTCTTGCTTATGAAGCTCAGAGGAAGCAGACACATCAGGTGCTGGTGAGGCTATCAGTGAAGTAACTATTTATGATTCATGTCCACCTCAATTTGGGCTGTAACTAACACCTACGCAGAGTGGCTCGGGCAGCTGGCTTGACTTGGGTTTAACCGGCTTTCAGAAATATTAACTCACCGTCTTTATGTAGGAGTACATGGCCAACCTTCCCACTATGCAGGTACTGATACGCTTCACTACTTGTATGGTTCTTTATTCCCGGCCGCCATAAGCAACATCAGGCCACCTTTTCACATCATCCACCCACTGTGTTATTAACCTCGGATGAGACATTGTTGTCGCATTAGAACTTCTTATTACCTTCTTATTGGTCTCCTCCCATGTAACTGTATTCATTTTGGTTAGCTGAGCAGCAGTTCTAACACAAAGGTGGAAGAAACACACGCCTAAAAGTGGGTGTGGCGAAATACAGTGAATATGAGGAGTTTTATGAGGAGAGATGAGGAGAGAAGGCTGCCTACTTAAACAACTGCCTATGTAGTCAGTGCCAACTTAGACAGCTCACTAGGTTTTGAGACACACCTACAGTATTCCTTTACAGCGGTATGTAAATACATGATATGACAGTGGTGCTGCAGTGGTCCCTAGTTAAACGACTAGTAAGCCCACAAATCTGGTTGTATGTTGTAAAGGTACACAGATCTATTGATAACTAAAACATCTTTAAAGTAGGATTTGGACAGTAGGTTGTTTTGAAACCTTGTCTTTTCATTAACTGGTGAATTCATAAGGTGGGCTTACATTACTGCTAGGAGGCTGGCTATCTTGTTGCAGCCATGTAACTGTAATCACTGTCTTTAAATAATCATTACAGTGGAAGGAATGGATTACCCAAATAACTGGAATGACTCAGATGAGGGGGAGAACAAGCTATAGACTAAATTTAGCAATGTAGCTAAATCTACCTCAGTCTGGCTCCTTTTCTCTGGATGAATGTGAAAAACAGACACGTATGGTGGCAGGGCTAGCAGACAGGGTTGGGTGAGACCACAGGGATTGTAGTGAGAGAAGACTGATGAATGAAAACACGAGATATAAAATCGTCAACTCTGCCAAACCATCACAAAGAACACATACACATCTCCTAGATTAACAACAACAGGCCATTTAGAAACAATATCTCACCTGCTTGAACACGTTGGACAACCTGTCTGTGTAGCAGCTCTGCATAGCCATGCCCCCCACACTCCCACAGCAGTGCCAGCCAGTAGCTGGAAGCTACATAGCGCCCCCTTTCAAGGTTTTCAAGTGAGTCATTCTGGTGACCTCACAGTTAGTCCCTTAGCCAGGTGCTCCCTCGAGGTTGCATCCTCTCACTTAGGGTGCCACAGTGGAGAAATGGAGCACTGCATCCTTCACAGAACTCCTTGCAGCTTGTGGCATCCATTCAGCAGCCGCTCTCAACTTCTTCTGCTGCCCACTTCTGCTGCTCATGCCTCTCCTCTCCTTGCCTCAGCCAGGTTTGGTCCCGTCTTGCATCCGCTGTGGAAGCGCCACACCTCCCCACACCCCTATTTCTGACACCTGTGTGGCGACAGTGTAGAGTATGAGGACAAGTGCCCTTGTTTTAGAACAGGTAGCAAAGGAGAACCACCTCCCAGCACTCCTGAAAAGCAGGCAGGCCGTTCCAGCCACACATTTCTGCTCCATGGTAGACAGTAAACTCACACAAACTAACCCACATCCCAGCATGCAATGTCACAAGCAACACATGCATACATCCTACACTAACAACAACAACTTATTTATAAAGAATGTCTCTCCCACCCTCTCTGTGCCCAGGAGCTTGGGAACATAGCTGCTCTGCATGCCAAGCATCCCATGTCCACATGACAGCTCGAGCCAGTAGTGAACTCTTACTATATTCAGCAAGTCTGTCAAGTCACCAACTTCCAACAACAACTGTATTTGGACTTCTCATGTACAAGGAGGCTTTGAAAAGCTGAAGCTTTACTATAGTTTGAAAGGAACTGTGACATTGGCCTAGTTAGTATAATCTTAACCATGATTTGAGAGACGTATACAGTGAGACATAAAGTGAGAGTGAGATAAAGAGGAAGAGAGGGCAGAGGGAAAGAGAGAGATAGATATACAGTGAGACATAAAGAGAGAGTGAGATAAAGAGGAAGAGAGGGCAGAGGGAAAGAGAGAGAGATATACAGTGAGACATAAAGAGAGAGTGAGATAAAGAGGAAGAGAGGGCAGAGGGAAAGAGAGAGAGACATACAGAGAGACATAAAGAGAGAGTGAGATAGAGAGGCAGAGAGGGACAGGGGAAGAGACAGAGAGAGGTATACAGAGAGACAAAGAGAGTGAGATGGAAAGGAAGAGAGGGAAAGAGAGAAAAAGAGAGACATATACAGTGAGACAAAGAGGGAGTGAGACAGAGAGGAAGAGGGGGCAGAGGAAAAGAGAGAGAGGGGTATACAGTGAGACATAAAGTGAGAGTGAGACAAAGAGGAAAATAGGGACAGAGGGAAAGAGAGAGAGGGGTATACAGTGAGACATAAAGAGAGAGAAAGATAAAGAGGAAGAGAGGGACAGGGGAAAAGAGAGAGAGGTACCTTGAGACAGAAAGAGAGAGTGAGATAGAGAGCAAGAGAGGGACAGGTGGAAAGAGAGAGAGATATACAGTGAGACAAAGAAAGAGTTCAGGTAGAGAGGAAGACAGGGAAAGAGAGAGAGGTATACAGTGAGACAAAGAAAGAGTTCAGATAGAGAGGAAGAGAGGGACAGAGGGAAAGAGAGAGGTATACAGTGAGACACAAAGAGAGAGTGTGATAAAGATGAAGAGGGGGACAGAAGGAAAGAGAGAAAAAGAGGTATAGAGTGAGACATAAAGAGAAAGTGTGAGATAGAAAGAAAGAAAGAAAGAAAGAAAGAAAGAAAGGGGCAGAGAGACATGCAGATTCAGAGTCAGAATTAAAATAGAGATACAGGGAGAGAGACAGTAAGAGAGAGTTGGTAAAAGAGGAGAGAGAGAGATGGAAAGCGAGAGGGAGGTAGAGAGAGAAGGAGAGAGACAAAGGGAGTGTGAAAGAGGGAAACAGAGTAACAGATGGAGGGAAGGAAAGAGAGACAGACTGAGAGAGTGTGATGTGGTTACTCAGACAGACTAAATGTATATATCTAAGAGAGAGGAAGACAGAGTCTCCTTGAGATCTGAGCCGAGATTCTCAGTCAGCTGCTTCTGGTGAAGCTGTTCTGTTTGAAAGGCACTTTTACTCTCAGCTGTTTTTCTCTCTTTTAGGAAAAGCTGAGAGCGTCATTCACCTTGTTTAAATGGAGAGAGCCCGTCTGAATAGCAGCCTGAGACAATGATCACTGAGCACACAGGGAGCGCCGTGTGTGAGACTGAGGACGGATATGGACTGTTTAGATCTTTGCTTAGTTCTTAAGTGATGCACTAAATTCTGTCACTGTCAAAACAAATCTTCAAGATGGTCGTTTTAACAAGGAGAAGAACAAAGTTCTTAACTTTCAATGTGAGCTGATGTCATGAGATTTTCTTATAAGAGATTTAGCAGCTTTTCTATCCGTCCATCCATCATGAATATTATAAAATCTAAAACAGGCAAAAAGATACAACCTGGAATCAGAGTAGTAGAAAAAAATATATAACATTGACACAATTATCGCCAGAAACGAGTGAACAGCAAGACAAACTTGTGTGGGTGGATATATTTTATTCATGTGGAAATTATGTACATATTTGAATCAAAAAATCAAATGACTTTTTTTTAATGCAATTATAAATTCTTTTAACAAAATTAGACACATATCTGAGTGTTTGCCGTAAGCACGACCCCCGGCTAGTCAAAATAACATACATTCTACACTGACTTTATCAGAAACACCTACCTTGTACTACTATTCACTGGCCACTTTATCAGAAACACCTACCTTGTACTACTATTCACTGGCCACTTTACTAGAAACACCTACCTTTTACTTCTATTCACTGGCCACTTTATCAGAAACACCTACGTTGTACTTCTGTTCACTGGCCACTTTATCAGAAACACCTACGTTGTACTTCTGTTCCCTGGCCACTTTATCAGAAACACCTACCTTGTACTACTACTTACTGGCCACTTTATCAGAAACACCTACCTTGTACTACTATTCACTGGCCACTTTATCAGAAACACCTACCTAGTACTTTTGTTCACTGGCCACTTTATCAGAAACACCTACGTTGTACTTCTGTTCACTGGCCACTTTATCAGAAACACCTACCTTGTGCTATTATTCACTGGCCACTTTATCAGAAACACCTACCTAGTACTTTTGTTCACTGGCCACTTTAGCAGAAACACCTACATTGTACTTCTGTTCACTAACCACTATATCTGAACAACCTACCCTGTACTTCAGTTCACTGGCCACTTTATCAGAAACACTTACCTTGTACTACTATTCACTGGCCACTTTATCAGAAACATCTACTTTGTCTTTTTACTTACTGGCCACTTTATTAGAAACACCCACTTGTACTTTCACTTTCTCAGAAACACCTACCTTGTACTTTTATTCACTGGCCACTATATCTGAAAAACCCACCTTGTACTTTCACTTTCTCGTCACTTTATCAGAAACACCTACCTTGAATTTCTATTCACTGGCCACTTTATCAGAAACACCTATATTGTACTACTATTCACTGGCCAATTTATCAGAAACAGTTACCTTGTGCTGCTATTCACTGGCCACTTTATCAGAAACTCCTACCTTGTACCTTGTACTTCTACTCACTGGGCATTTGAGATGTAAAGCTTTCTGTGTATCATTTAAAGATTTCTATGTAACATTTGATGATATCTGAGCAAGAATTTCTGTTAAGATTTGATTATTTTTGGGAATGATTTGAAATATTTTGTGTAAGATTGAAAGATTTTCACTTAAGATTTGAAGATTGTAAGATTTTTGTAAGATTGAATATTTTCATAGATGATTTATAGAATTTTGTGCCTGATTAAATTTTTTTTTATCTTAGAATGACAGATTTCAGGTGTGATTCGAATACTTTTTTGTAAGCTTTAAAGACAAACAACAAAGATTTGAAGGTTCCTATATAAAATTTAAAGATATTGGAATAAGATTAAAAATCCTTTATCTAAGATTATAAAGATTTTCATGCATGCTTTGAAGATTTGCATTTTGGATTTGAATATTTTTTAATGGATGATTTTAAAAATTTCAAGATTTCAGGATTTTTACCTAACATTTAAAGACATTTGCATAAGGTTAAAAAAAATCACGCATGCTTTTAAGATTTGCATTCAAGATTAAAATATTTTCTTGAATGATTTGAATTCAATAATTTTTAAAGGTTTAGATTTTTCATCAAAGATTTGAAGGCTCACATACAAGATTTGAGTAAGATTCAAAAACTCAAGATCTTTATCTAAGATCTAAAGATTTTGATGTATGCTTTGAAGATTTGCGTTAAGGATTTGCATGTTTTTTTACGGATGATTTAAATAATTTTGTGTGTGATTGAAAGATGGGGTGGGTTTCTTTCTACTTTGAAAATTTTACTTTAAGATTGAAATATTTTCTTAAATGATTTAAAGACTTTTTTGTGTGATTTAAAGAATTTCAAGTAAGATTTGATGATTTATGTTTATGATTAGAAATGATTTGACTAAGACTTTTGTACAAGATTTGAATCAAGACCTCTTCGGCAGTTTTCTTTTACGTAGAGGATGAGACAAACACTAACACCGCTATTACCCACTTAAAAAAAATTATGTGTAAATGGCAACAACAAATTCTATAAGTTGGTGATAATTTTGACGATGGACAAGAACACATAACATTTGCATTTCTTTCATTTATTTAGTCACATTTAAAAGGGACAGTTGTCCATCTTTGAGGCCTGTAGCCGTTTGACCCCTCCAGGTCCCAGTTCCAGTAATCAGTCCCCTGGAAAAAGTCTGAATATCGTCGGGGGCATTCCTGTTCTTAGGGCATTACTGGTTTTTAGGAAGCCCAATCATTTTCATTGGCTAAAACAAGAACATCCTTGCTTTTTCATTCGCTTCAACACAGAACCACCCCTCTTCCTTATTAGCAACTTATTGGATCTGTTCCTTGTTATACTGGTTCTGATTTCCTGTGGTTTCTCACTTTTCCATCCAAAGATGCAGTCTCATCACAAAAAAGCGCCCTCTACTGATGAGTTTGCAACTATTTAAACAGTATTGTACTGTTGTAAGTGAAAAACAGAATGGAGTAGCTGGAGGTGAGGAGTTGGAACTGTGCTAGTTTAGATGATACACAGTATATGTAACACGTGATCCTAATGTTAATATAAGAACTACATTCTCCTCCATGCGTCTTTCTGCTCAGGAAAAAAAATTAATACATACATAATAAATACATAATGAATACATTATAGAATTTGTCCATAAGCCGTATTTAAGCATTTGCCCATACTTGAACGTCTCTTATCTGTCTGGACACATTACATCACTTTCAGATGTTCAACAAATCATCATTGTTTACCAAAAAACTGTAGTGTTGATTTTTGCTTTAGTTACGTTTTATTTCCAAAGTTAGTCATAAGCGGCATGACTGACATTTTCCAGTCCTTCCAGTCCAGTGTTGGTTCATATTATTTGATTTGGTGATTTCATGTTAGCTTTGATTGTAGAATTATTGAATTATAAAACAAAGTAACTGTGATATTACAGGGTCTATAGTAACTGTGATATACGGGGTCTATAGTAACTGTAATGTACGGGGTATATAGTTGTTCATTTCTTAACATATTCTCTGGCATCGCTAACAAACACTCCTGTTGTTGATATTGGCCTGTTGGGGGCGGTTCTGTTCAAGCCGTAAAGGTTATTGTTATACAACTTTGGTATACGAAAGGTATACAACTTTTTCGGTATAAAAGTTTTTCGAGAAGGGTCCAGATGCAGCCAGGGGCGTTCAGAAAAGCCCCAACCAGGAATGCCCCTGGCTGCAACTGGACCCTTCTCGAAAAGTTGTAAATATCCTTTTGGGTAGCCTTCCTTTTAAGAGCGTAGAGCACACGGCAACCAATCTTCATCGACTAAAACCAAGCATACACGATAAAAAGCAACAGTTCGGAGGATTTACGGAATACGTTCTTAGTGAATGGTGTGATTTCAGCATCCATATGGCGGCATGCTGAGTGTGCTCACGGTAAACAACATAAGGGAGCGAGGAAGTGAGCTATGAGCGTCCCATTAACCTTGTTTTCCGAGTCTTGTGTGGAAGCACCTCTTCCACTATCTTAAGTCCCCATCGCTTATGGGCCCTCGAGGGACCTGCAACTAATTAACCTTGCGGAGGCAGCTTCTGTTGCGCAGGGCCGGGGAGAGAATATTAAGCAACCTTTCAGGCACCCATTAGCCATAAGATTAACACATCCAACTTTCAAGTGGCTTTTTGACACAAAACCAATATTTGTCTGAACTGGCAACCGCCAGAACTTCGTCCTCCATGAATTCTAAGTGACGTTTCGGCTTTCGCAGGTGAAGAAAAGCGAGGCCGCTGCGCCGTAGACGCCGTTATGGCAGGTCTATTAGGACGATGCATGATGTTGTTGTTTTAGCATATCCGCGGACGACGAACCGCACCGTCGCTTTGGGGACGGGGGGGCCTATTTTTAGCGATGACACAGATGCCTTTCGGGCTGTGTTTCTGCAAAGCCCAGAGACTGATTGCGGCCCAGAGCTTCCGTCACTCCACGGACTGCGATTAAAGACTTGTGGATCAGAAGTTTTTTTTAAGTTTTTTTCTTAGGCTGCCAAGTGTCTTCTTATGAAGTTAATGGTGATTGTAATCGGGGATGTCTCAAGGACATTGACAGCCTTTTAGGAAATGGAATGTAATGCAGCAGCAAAACTCAACTGGCCTTTAGATTTTCAAGCACTATTTTAAATAATATGTCTCAAAAGGAGTCAAAGATCTCAGATTGGTGGACATCTGGACCCTGCATGCATTCGATATCAGATGACCTGTATGAGATGTACATCTGTTGAAACCTGCCCACTTGCATAGTCGCCAGCTACACTCTAAACGCTCCTCATCCTCTGTACTAACCCAAACCAGAACTAACTCTGTCTCTGTACTAACCCAAACCAGACCTAACTCTGTCTCTGTACTAACCCAAACCAGAACTAACTCTGTCTCTGTACCAACTCAAACCAGAACTAACTCTGTCTCTGTACTAACCCAAACCAGAACTAACACTGTCTCTGTACTAACCCAAACCAGAACTAACTCAGTCTCTGTACTAACCCAAACCAGAACTAACTCAGACTTTGTACTAACCCAAACCAGAACTAACTCTGTCTCTGTACTAACCCAAACCAGAACTAACTCAGACTTTGTACTAACCCAAACCAGAACTAACTCTGTCTCTGTACTAACCCAAACCAGAATTAACTCTGTCTCTGTACTAACCCAAACCAGAACTAACTCCGAGGTAATAACCTCCCACCTGTCCCGCCGAATACTATAAAGGACTGACCACCAGGGCCCCCCCGTCACCTGGCACCAACCAGTTCTCCTCTCCATGCATGCTATTTGCTCTATCCTTGCTTGCATCGCTGTAGCACCCACCTGATGTAGTACCTGTGCAGTGTCTAAAGCTTTTCCCTTCAGACTCAGCTTTAGTTTAATAAACTGTAACTACTGTGTGACCAGAGGAGAATGCTTGTGAGTCTGGTTCCTCCCAAGGTTTCTTCCTCCAGTTGAGGGAGTTTTTTTATTGCCACTGTTGCCTCTGGTTTGCTCACAGTGGATAAAGTGTGTGATTTCTTGTTTTCATGCTTTTAAACTCCTGTAAAGCTGCTTTGTGACAACATTGTTGTAAAAAGCGCTATACAAATAAACTTGACTCGACTTGACCTGTAGCTTATTAGCAGGCCCATATATTCTCTCCACGCAGTGCATTGAGGGTGTGGCATTGTATGTGTGTAATGAATGTTTGTGACAAAACCCTACCTGTTCTGTGGTCACAGGCCAGCATCTGACGAGCCTCCCTGTAGGTCCAGCGTAACCCTTTCATATCCACAGCGGGGTCCGGTCATACTCCCTGGAGCCCTCGAGGCCTGGGGACTCGCCGACTTGCCTGAGCAAGTGATATCTGAGCCTTTCCCCCCTGGCGTCTCTACCCCACGGGTTTTCACAAAGTGAGGTTGGTGCAGCCAACCTCCTTCAAGCGAGCTTTCTCCCCAGCTCCCGCCGGTCCTCAAGTGACTCTTGACACAAGTGAATGTAAACTGTGTTTTTATGCTCCCCCCAGGAACAGAGGCGAGCTTCAGAACGACGCAAGAACTAACCTTTGTTTGTTTTGAACTGTTCAGACAGACCTAGCTCCTGGTTTTCTCTCCAGCACTTAGGGAGCTATCCTGCCATCCACTGCTCAGACAGGAGAACCACGCCTGGGGTCCTCGAGGCTCAGTGGCTAACCACAGTGGCTCCCCCGACATCAACTATCTTACCTGCTCCAGTAGCCGCTTCCCCTGGCTGCCTTGGACACCTGGTCTCCTGGGACTTTCCCATCTGTGGGCTCAGTACTGCGCTTTGTGTTCACAAGCCTTGCATATGGACTGTAACATCATGTACGAGCCTGATTCGTTACATTAACTGAACGAAAGATTAGCTGCTATTTTGCAGCAGCAAATATAAGAACTACCTTCTCCACGTGTCCTGCTCAGGAAAATAAATGAATACATACAAAAGTATTAAGGTACAGCTTGTTTGATAGCGGTTGGGTCGATTTGGTAGTGTCTGATGTTTGGTTTTCTTTTACCGTCCTGTGGATCACCCAGCAACAAACATTCAACTGCACCACCTCTCGTCATTTACATCACCGCTGTTTACTTACTGTAACGTTAGGATTTAGATCTATCACCAGTGTTTCCCACATATCTACTATACACAATACATTGCTTACTTTTACTAAACACACGGGGGCGAAGTCAATTTATTTGTTCTACTTGTAGCATGTCCTGCGTGTATGTCTTTCAAAAGACAACATTTTATAATTTAAAGACACTTTCTTACCAGTGATGATGTCTTGGGCAGAATAAATGGTGTTGACTAATGGTTAATGATGTCATGAATAAAATTATCGAAGAAGCTAATGCTTTGCAGCGAATCTGAGATAAGGTCAAACTCTACAGGTCAGTAAAGCATGATGTGCCCTTTCCAATGAGCCCTGAATTGCTTTGCTAGCCTTCAGGAAAGTGACCCCCAACTCTCCGACAAGTCTCCGACTCTCTGGAGAGTTTGTCTTCTGGTATGAGACAGAACATAGCACCTGTAAAGTCAGTTACTTCTATTTGGTGCTGTAAATTTCTGGCTCTCCGGATTTCTCCAGGTCTTTGGACCTCCACCACCAGAAGTTTGCAGCACCAACTAGGAGTAACCGACTTTCAATGACAAATTACTTTTTACTGTAGTCTTCATGAATTGGCAGTGAGATAGCGGTATTCCAGAAGCCAAACTCTACATGTCACTAGAAGGTCATGTTCTCATTCCAACGAACCCTGGATGGCATCAAGCTTTAGGCTGAGCAGTAAAGTCAACAAGCTGCCTAGTGGACTAGTTTGTGCAACCCCTAGTGGGAAGGAACCTTTGAAAAACTACGGCTGTCTTTCTGGTGGACTATTTTTTTTATCATTTATGCATTTGCTAGTGTTGTTTCTTCTCTTGGTGTCAAATGAAGGGAGGACGGACGCTGGTCTGGTATGGAGGGATAGTTTATTGAGCACATGGTTCCAGAATGCAGCCTTACTCGAAGTTTAGAAACACCCACCTAAGTACCCTAGTTAATATCTTTATATATTGTGCTATTGTAAAACATAGTACGTGCTAGCTATGAAAATCTCCTGAAAGTTCCTGAAAGACTGTTATAAAGGTGACCGTATTTGTTACTGACCATTTGTGACTAATATACGTAATCTATCAAATGTAGCCTGGTGTTTGTGTGACTCCCCAAACAGGTACTCAGAAATCTTAACCTTAAACATAGGGAGACGTGGTATCATTCAACTAGTATGTACAACACTAGTGAATGCGGAAGTGAGCCAAATGATTCTGTTGGTTGACTGAAAGGGTAAAATCTTGTCTTTGATGTTCAGTTTGTGCTGCGTACAGATGGTCTTCACAATTTTGTGTACACTTTGTTGTATATACTAGCCTATAGATCAGTGGCTAGACTAACTGAAAAACTGAAAATCCACACAAGATTTATGATGCTTGCGTGATATGTTTGCATGTTGGTGGAAAGAAAATCGGTGAACAAAAAGATGTAACTAATATAAAACAAAAACAAATGAGCCTGAGAGATATAATGCTTTGCATTTGGTATGTTATAATTGACAAAGTCTACAAACAGCAACAAGTGGAAATTAACTGCTTTCCTGGATGTGGATTGGGCCTGGTCTTGGGCTAAATTGCAATGCCAATGGTGCTTCACTCATATAAACCCTCTCTAGTTCAAATGTAGGATGATATGGATTTGCGAAATAGGCTGTACATCTAATAAACAACCCTCTTCTAATTTCCCTCACATCTTCAAGTTGCCAAGATGTCTCAGAAAAAAACCTGCAGAACCACTATAACTGTTTGCCCCCCCAAAAAAAGTTTCCAACTTCATCTCAAGAACAAAGGATTACGTAATGTGGCCATAAGGGCAAAACTCTTGATAAAAGCCAAACGTGGCAAACAGGCTGCGTTTGCAATGCTGGCCCTGGATATCATTACCTTGTAGAGACATGATGATGGCCAGGCTTTGATATGTATGAGGCTGAGTGGAGGATGGTCTTTAAAGGGGGGCCTGGGTGACATCCCGTTGAAGCGTCGGAGAAGGGTGACAGCATGGAGCACGCTCAGAGACCTTCTGGGGCTCATGCATAATGCTCTTTGTGTTTGGAGCGTAAGTTTGGCCAGGCTGGAGATACAAGAGCGGAGGGGAGGAGGTTTGGGAAGGAGACTAGAGACAGGAATGGAGGAATGGAGGGTTGAGAAGGAAAGAATGTGAAAGTTGAGGGGAGTGAATGGTGTGTCACTGAAACTTCATCAGTTTCTTTATTGATTTTTAGTGATACAATGTGAGATCAAAGCAATTGTTTGCTGTCTGCTGTTGGAACAAAACTTCAAATCTCCAAAATGAAAACTTTACTGGACTTTTAATGTTAGTCAATGGAACTAAACTTGTTCATACACTGTGCTTTGGAGGCTGGGACACTGCACTATACTTACTATAAATCAAAGATCAAAGATCACATCACAAACTAAACAAGATACTCCACACTATATGGTAAGTCACAAAACTTTTCAATTATACATGCAATGTCTGGATTATATACATATATAACCAAAATATAATTTTGTGTACGTTAAGGTTTCCTGACTAGACTGGGCTGTGTTTGGGCTGTGTCCCAAACAGCACCCTCTGGAACATACTGCACTACTGAAAGCACTTCTAACAATGGTGTCCTTTTATTAATTAATTAATTAATTTATTTTATTTATTATTATTATTATTTTTTGTATTCAGTGTAGTAGAAGTCTGCAGTTTGGGACGTGTTAGATAACCCAAACCCTCCTAGTCTGTAACCATAACAACACATTATACCAAAGCTGTTTTTACTGCAGTATATATGGTCATTGTTGCTATTCACTGCTCTCATCACTGACCTCTCGTTTAAAGTCGGCGAGAACTACCTGCCGCTCCAGAGCTCGGGTCAGTGACGCTGCAGACTGCAGGATATTTCTGAACAGGCATCTCAACACAAGCCTTAACAAAGTGAAAGACCCAGACCACCTAACAACCAGAGCCAAACTCGCTTTTAAAATAAAAGTTTTTTAAACAGTTTCTGCTTTTTCTGTGGTTTCATTTTTCACTGGGACAAATTTACTTTGTTTCTGATATTGGGTGGAACACGTCCCCCCATTCCCCCCGGTTCCTACACCAATGGCTCAGAGTGGTCAGCACAACATCCTTTCATTTGAAAAAGTAGGAGGGATGAATTCCATGCATTCTCTACGCTGTGCCGATACAAAGGATGCAAAGGAAAGGATGCTGTTGAACACCATGCTGATACAGACAAACACAAGCAAGACATCGGCAGTGCAGGTACATCATCTGTGTTGATCAGCTGTTGACTATATTTCAAACCGGGTATCTGAGTTGGCTTCTTTATTTTTGAACTGGAGCTACAAGGTGTGGTGTATTTTATGTTGTATATGCTGTGCGAACATGTCTTTGCAGAAAAACGAGGAAGAGGCCGTAGGAAGTTGACTTTACTATTTTTTCCAATACATATGTTTGACAGCAACTGTAAAATATCATCCAGGGACCTCAGCTCAAAATGTGAGAATGGCCTTTTCAGTTTCCTGTATTTTAGTGTCTCACGGAATAAATGTTCCATATGCTACACCCTATATGTCTGGTTCAGAAGGACACACTTCTATACTATTGACCGGAAAAAACAACTGGTGTATTTAAGCTACAGACTTATCCTACAGGAGTCAGAGAAGCTTAGATTGGCGGAGCTCTCTCCAGATATATTAGAAATATGTATCTATTTGATGCTGTTCTGTTATTTATAATAAATCTTATTTGTTTACAACTGACGTCAGTGTCGTCAAAGATCTCTTCAAGACATCAACAGAGCATAGTTATGGAAGAATTTACTTCAAAGGCTAATATAGTCAACAAGAAAACCACTTATCATTGTGCTAACTGCACAAATAAACATCATCCTATGTTGAAGCTTTAAGTCATTGTTAATAAACTTGTTAGAGTCACAGATCTTTGTCTGTGAACAAGGACAAAACTACATTAGCATAGCTAAAAACAGTAGTAGCCACCATCTCGAGGCCTCAATGCTTCTCCATAAAGCACTCCCTTTATCTCTCTCTCTCTCTCTCTCTCTCTCTCTCGCTGTGATAAATTAATGTGCTGCTTTCTGAGGGGGCGGCTGATAAAGCGGGCGAGCGCTGACGCTATCTCCGCAGCCTTTTCCGCGCAACTTTGTGCCCTCAAATCACGAGTGAAAATGTCGGCGGCGCAGACGATAACAGCGCAGCTATCAGCGGCGATGACGACACCTGCGGTGACTCGGCGAATGCTGAAGCCACTTGTGGTCATCTAAGCATGTCAAACGATTCACCACAAAGTGAGCTTATTTGCGATACCACCGTAGAGTCATAGCGCAGCCAGAGTTGGAGGAATTACTGGTGGAGGAAATGAAAAAATAAAGACATGCACGAGCTCCATGTACGGCGGTAATTTGAGAACCCATTAGCAGTCGCATAAAATATTCTTAAATACCCTCCTACTGTATTTTATTGCATAATGCTGGGTGTCCCATTAGCCCATGTGCCTGCATTTACAAGCGAATGAATAATGCATGTTTTTCCTCTTTTATCACAGCTGGAGTTCTCTACAATGATGTGCAAATTGAACTGGAAACCGAGTGGAGGAACCTGATCCATGGACGGCGAGGTCCCAGGCCAGAGGGAGGAAAGTTGTGGAGATTGGGAATGAAGCCCAGGGGGAGCTGCTGGGAGAAGATTACACTTAGGAATGGACGCCGACAGTCAGGGACTTCTTTTAAACAAAACTTCGGGCCATGATGTAGGGGGCCAAGCACTATGTCACTCAAGGTGCTTTGGAGTGATGGAGCTCCTTTGGAACGAGTAGGAGTGATTCAAAACTAATCAGCCAACATCCTCAGTCAAATCCCCAAAGCAGTGTTCCAGCATCTAATGTAAAGCTAATTATGAGCCTGTCAACAGACCAATACAGTATATTATTATTACAATACAGTATATTATTTAAATCTATATTTTATAATACATCAATAACAACAGGTAATCAGACTTTTGAGATATACACACCATAGAAACGACTGGTGTTTCTCTCCTACTCTTTTTCACTCGCCCTGAAAGTGTGTGGGCACACACGTGTATGTGTGTGTTTGCATGCATGCTTGATGAACATGCTCCTTGTCGACCCATAAATTACAGTAATATAAGACTCAGCAGCGTGCTGTTTAAATCAGAGGTCATTATGAATTCAGAAGCACTCTCCACTGTACCGCCCTGAAATAGGACCCCATGGATGACTGACTCAAGAAAAAAAAATATTCAATGTAGATTGAATTTTTAAAAGAAGGACAGAATGTGCCCAAGAATGGATGGAGAAATAGATGGATGTACAGATAGTGAGTCTTTGGTTGGATGGGCAGATGGACAAATAGTTGGGTCTCTGAATAGATGGATGGATGAATGGACAGGTCACCAGGTCTTTGGTTAAATGGACAGACTTTGGTTGGATGGATGGACAGAACGGATGGATAAATGGACAAATAAGTGGGTAGATAAATAGCTAGCTGGATGGATGGATGGATAGATGGATGGATGATTTGATGGATGCATGAATGAGTGGATAGTTGGACGACTGAATTGGTGGGTCCTAGGGTGGATGGATGAATGTTCAGACAGAATAGATAGATAGATAGATAGATAGATAGATAGATAGATAGATAGATAGATAGATAGATAGATAGATAGATAGATAGATAGATAGATAGATAGATAGATAGATGGATGGATTGACAATAAGTGGGTCTTTCAAATAAGTATACAGAATGATTGGTGGTGGTCCTGTGTGAGTCCTGTGTGAGAAACACATAGACAGTCTGTACAACAGTCTATAATTTTAGGCCTTCGAAGTTCACCCATAAAATATTTGGACATACATTAAATATACTGGTACATTTTTACACGTTTTGGGATTGCATCTCTAAATAGATGGATGGATGAATGGACAGGTTACCGGGTCTTTGGTTAAATGGACAGACTTTGGTTGGATGGATGGACAGAATGGATGGATAAATGGACAAATATGTGGGTAGATAGCTAGCTGGATGGATGGATGGATGGATGATTTGATGGATGCATGGATGAATGGATAGTTGGATGACTGAATTGGTGGGTCCTGGGGTGGATGGATGAATGTTGAGACAGGATAGATATATAGATAGATAGAGAGATAGATAGATAGATAGATAGATAGATAGATAGATAGATAGATAGATAGATAGATAGATAGATAGATAGATAGATAGATGGATGGATGAATAGATGGATGGATGGATGGATGGATGGATTGACAATAAGTGGGTCTTTCAAATAAGTATACAGAATGATTGGTGTTTCTTTGGGTAGATGGACGAATGGTCCCACAGATTAGCAGGTATTTATTTGGATGGACAGATAGAGGTATGGATGACTGGATAGACTGATGGGAATGGAGCTCATTAAAATGAGTATGTGAATAGACAGCCAGCATCTTAATTTTTGGAGGAAATGATGATACTGCAATTAGAACCCCAAGGAGCCCATCTACTTTCACCACAGTCTGGTCATGTCATGATTCGAGCAGATTTAAGCCCTGAGTTAGGCCAGAAAGGGCAGCAATTACAGTGGCTCATGGTATAATCACAGTTATGAAATCGCATGGAAGTGGACGAATATGATTACTAACGGTTGGAGCCCATCAACCTATTTAATTAGAGCCTGTATAATGAGTCATAACCAGCTCGACTCATACTAAAGGTGTCCAATTCTAATCCTCGAGAGCCTAAGTCCAGCAGCATTACAGGCATGTTGAATGTGTTTGAGCCGGGAAATACAATGAAATACTGTGTTTGCAGAATATTATCAGTATTGATTATGTCACATTTCGCAGTTCTCATCTGATCGCCAACTAGCCAGAGTTGTTATGCAACTGAAGCAAATAAATAAGAGTCTGCAATCCACATTAAATATTGGGGTGAAAATGGCTGGAATTTAGAGAAGGTACCCTGGGTATGCACATTATATCGCCAAAAGTATGTGGACACCCCTTCTACTTACTGAGTTCAGATCTTTCAGCCACACACATTACTAACCAGTGTATAAACTATATTTTATAGCTGTGTAAACAAACACTGGCAGGAGAATGCGTCACACTAAGGAGCTGTGTGGCAATATCTGACAGAGGGCACCCAGGTGCTAGTTATTTCAAGGCTCGGCTACTGCAGCTCGCTCCTGGCTGGTCTTTCTCTAAAGGCCATCAACTGATCCAGAATGCAGCAGCATGGCTCGTCTTCAATCTTCCCAAGTTCACTCATGTCACTCCACTGTTGCGGTTGCTTCCTGGCTTCCTGTAGCTGCTCGCATTAAATTGAAAACTCTGATGTTTTGCCTACAAAGCCAAGAATGGACCAGCTCCTCCCTACCCTATGGCAACGGTCAAAAGTCGATCTGTACCTTGAGCCCTTTGAGCTTCAAGTACAGCTTGGCTTGACCCGTCATCGCTCAAGATGCATGTAAGACAAGTGACGAGGCTCTCCTCTGTCCAGGCACTCAGATGGTGGAATGAACTTCCATTGGCTGTCCGAACAGCAGACTCTCTCGCGGTGTTCAATCACAGACTGAAGACCGCCGTCTCTTTGTGAAGCACTTATATTAGCACTACTCTACTGTATTACTGAAATCAGACTGTAACTCTGTATTTTATTCACTTTTCTCTATGCATTTCTGTCTTAGAACTTAGTACCTTCAAACAAAGGCACCTTTCTAAGATTCCAGTGGGCTTATGAAATGTCTGCTCTTTTAGTTCCCCAACAATCAACTGTAATTACCCCTGGTTTCCGTGTTCTTCAGTGATTAGGACCCCCATAGCACACAGAGGAAGTATTATTAAGGTGGTGGGTCACTCTCAGCACTGCATAATGCTGACGTATTAGCGTATGTTGTGCTGGCTAGAGTTTAAACACCTCAGTGTCACTGCTGGATTGAGAATAATGCACCAACCAAAACTATCCAGCCAACAGTGTCATGTGTGCAGCATCCCATGGCCACTGGTGAGAGACTAAAGTATGTCTAACACTGAACTGTGCCGCAACGGATGAGCTATCGTCTCTGACCTTATCTATAAGGTGAACCAACAGGGAAGATTGGTCTAATGTAGTTGACAATGAGTGGACACCATGTTTAAAACCTCCAGCAGCACTGTCCGATCCACTCGTATAAGTGTACAATACTGTGCTGGGAATGAAGCATCACCCAAAATAATACGTGTGGTGGTCCTGTGTGAGTCCTGAGAAACACATAGACAGTCTGTACAACAGTCTATAATTGTAGGTCTTTGAAGTTCACCTATAAAATATTTGGACATACATTAAATATACTGGTACATTGTTACACATGTTTTGGGATTGCATTGTGATTTCTAAATTCTGGGATTACATTCTATCTACAATTTCTGATACGCTAGTAATTCATATTGACAAACGTCCAAGTCTCTGTTTATTAAGTGATGACAGTTCTTTCACCTTTACATTAGCTCAAAAGAGCAGAAGCGAAAAACACCATTATATTTAACTGGTTTAATCCCAAAACACAACTCTCAAAACAATGGCTACTAATCTATTATGGCATAGTCTCTCTTGAACTTATTACTGCAATGATTAATAAAGCCAAAACAGCTACACTTGTGGGGTGGGATACCATCAGATCAGCCCTTAAGGACTTGCTTTTAACTCATTAGCCAATATCAGACACTCACCTTGTACACTTCTCTTCCTATTTGGCCATTAAAAAATTGATCACAAAAAATAAAATATTTGGACCTGATACAGTGAACAAAGAGCGTGGATACAATGGAGTGGCCTGTCGTTGTGTGTCCCCATAAGTTTTCTAGCTGGAGTGTTGGTGCAGATTTGTGTGAAATAGGTTCGGAATAACAAAAGCCAATATTTTCTAATCATGCGGGATTGCTTTAGGAGGGAAACAAGCACCAGGCTGCCATACAGTAATGAGTACACCATCAAATCACTGACTCATATAAATGGATATGACTGTGTTAATGTCAATATAACCTCATCTAGTAAAATGGAGCCCCTCTTTTTTTTTTGCCATCAAACGCACAGTCGTTTCTTGATGCGCCTTTTCACCGTCTTATCAGATAGGCACTTCCAATTAACCTCCGCTCCTCCCTCTACCGGAGCGCCGCTCTAATCAGATCGCCGTTCCAGTTCACCTCCGCAACCCCCTCCACTTGAGCACAGCCCTGATTATCTCTCCAAATTGGATTCCAGCAGGCCTCCATCATTTGATGTTGTGGTTTATTTGCTCGTTTGTTTGTTTGTTTGTTTGTGCGCGAGTGTGTGTGTGTGTGTGTGTGTGAGCCTGTGCACGAAGACTCGCACTAATCCTGCATGCAGACACGAGCCTCTCTTGTCAGTGTATCCTATTAAATGCATTTTTACCAGTACAACCACAAAGAGAAAGCTTTTCTCAAAGCGTTCTTTCAGCATTGTTAGCGCGCCTGAATAGCGCTGTAGGCTTTCCATTTAATGGAGTACTGCACGAAACACCATGTGCCGGATCAAAAAAAAAAGAAAAAAAGAAAAAAAAAGGAACCGGCATAATATGTTTTCTCCTCCAGACAATGAACGCTTTTGAATAAACCAAAGCTTGTCCATATTTAACTCTCCGTGAGCTTCCATGGGCTAATAGCTTGAGGACTCTCCTCAATGCAGGAGCATCCTAGCATGCGCTAGTCTTTTTTGGCTCTCTCCTCTCTTTCTTTTGCAGTCGGTGAGAATTGGGAGTCTTTCCGGCACAGTTGGCAGATTGTTAGTACTTTCAAATGCCGCCAGCCCAGGTGGGGTGTGCTCATACCTGACAGCGCAGCCAGGTCTCAACCTTCGCTGATGTAGCGTTCACCACGTTCCAAGACGTTGCCATCATGAAAAAGTACATAGTGCTGAGAGGTTCATGCATTTACTGATCAAAAGCTTTGAAATAGATGTGTTTAGATTCTCCAAAGGAGTCCTCGACTAGCTTGTTTTCGATCTGCATTCTCTCCAGTACCTTCAGAAGGAGACGTCTGAGATGTTTTTTTTTTCAACAGGACTGAAGAAGAAAAGCTGTTTGGTTGGTGGAGGGAAAAAAAAATCAATACAAGATTTTAAGTTTCTTCTACCACAGCCTCCTACAGTCGTTACAGGGACTGTCACACACGACACCCTCCTGGTCCTGTGTGGCATAGCAATGTACTTTTGTTTTTCTTTTCTGGCTCCTCCCATTCTCTCCTATTCCACACACCTGCAACTGATTCAGAGCTCATTAAGGATGCTACATATACCCCTTTGTTTTGCCAGCCTGTTTGCAAAGTCTCGTCCAAATGCCTACAACTCAGTAGGCAAGTGTGGCTGGTATGTCTAAATACGCCGTATTCATTGTGTCATATGTGAATGTTACCTGGATTACTTACTGAATCGGGAGACAATGTTAAGTATGAGACCGCAGCACACTGTGCTATCCCCTAATTCAACTGCTACTGCTGGTACATATTCAGACAAAAACGTAGTTCAGTGTCACAAAAAGTATCTAACTCAGTAAATGGGCCTTTTAAATGAATAGCAAGATGTTTATGGTGGTGGTCTGATGTTTTGCACCACAGGACGTTGGTAAGATGGTGGACGTAGTGTGTCCAAGATTGCGTGGATACTATACACTCGCGTACTGAAACTGCCAGCTAGTCTACAGCTGGGCCCAATCTTATCGAGCAGCTTCACTCAGTGTTTAACACTGAAGAGACTGAAGAGAGGAGCAGTTGGTGGCATCACAAACCCAACAGTATCCTGTAAGTAGCAGCCATGCTGTGTGAGTGCATCTCTGTTTGCTGGCTAAAGCAGATCATCTGAGATCTCAGATCAACTGAGTTTCACAGTGAGTTTCACAACTTTTAATTCACTTTGTGTTGATGTCGATATGGAAACAGAGTAACTAGTATAGGTAATGTTAGATACTAGCAAGCTCCACGTAAGTAGTATATCAAGCCTAATAGTATGAAGTCAGATAATATTTACACAGCATCATTTTATTTTACTGCCTGTGTCGGTCTGCATGCTTCTTCTGTATGGTTATTGCAGTGACTCAGGCAAATAAGAGGATGCATATGGGTGTGTAAAACCTCATCTGGACATTTTCTTACCCCAAACAAAGGCACATACCTTGTAGACATCAGAGACCAATTTAAAATTTAATATCTGGGAAGCAGAAATGCCTAAAATCAAATTCATTGTCTCAAATTGAAAATATATACACTCCATAGAGACATGGTAGAATAATGTAATATGGCCTTGATGTTGGAACATTGCTGTGAGGATTTGATTGCATTGAACAGTGTTACAGTGTGTTGGTCAGTATTACAGTATTGAAGTACTATTCTTGCTTAACTATCATGTTTACAGTGGAAACAAAAGGACTAAAGAAAATTGGCCAACCAGCAACTGGCATCTAAGCAGATATGGCTAAGAGAGACCTCTTTATTGGTTATGACCTTAAAAGCTGAAGGGAAGACCTAAAGAGATAACTTTTAGTGTAATGAAGAAGTGATAGAGTAATCAACCAATCATGATTATGGTTATTATTTTTTAGAGTAGGCATCATAGTCTACAGCTGGGCCAAATCTAGTACCTACTGACTTAGTAGGCAATTTCGGACGCACCTCATGTTTCTACACTTGAGTTCTGAGTGTAATGCTGCTGTGACGTTAAAGGACAACCCAGGAGGGTAGTCATAAAGCCAGGCCAGGTAAGAATGGACATGGCTAAGGCTAAGAAGAGGTCAAAAAAACTAAATAACAAAACTGGCAGACGAACTGAAAGAGTAAGACATAAAACAAAATAAAGGATAATGACAGAAACAGACCAAAACACTGGTAAGGCGAATCAACAGATCTGCAACAGATTAACAGCTCTGTATGCTTCGCAAACCAAGGCAATACACTGCAAACAAACAGAACAAAGAAAGAAGCATATACACTACTGTCTTAGCAGTCTCAAGCACCTAATCTCATTGTTTAAGAGCCTTCATCCCAGCGTACGTGTTTTTTCACTGGTAAGAACAGCAGATATCATTAGAACAGATGTAAATAAGCATAAATACATGTCACGGGGGTCTCAGCAGGAACGGACACAAATGCAGAGCTTTATACAAATAAAGATTACTTTTAATAACCACGGACGTAAACGGAGGGAAAACAAAACGGGGTACACACACGGAAGAATAACTACGAGATAACAGGACATGTATACAGACAATGACCAACCCAGACATGGGGCAAATACTGGGTATATATGCACGGGCTAACAAGAGGGAACAGGTGACAAAACTAAACAGCGATGGGGTACAGGTGTGCGAGGCGGGGCAAAGGCGGAGACAGGGAGCACGCGACAAAACAGAAACACATGGACGGGACGTAAACAAGGGCACACGGACGGGAGGCGTGACAATACAATACAACGTAACATGAATATCTTAGTTTGAAGAATAAAGTTGGGTTCCAGATTTCTCCTGGACGCCCCAGACATTGTATAAATGTATTCAGTTACTTCAGCATCAATCTTGATTAAGCTTAATGAGGTACTGAGCAGTCAAAGCAGGTATTAGATTATAACTGTAAATAATACTGGGTTGTTTCTACAAGGAGAAGCTTGGAATGGGTTAAATAAACACATTGACATGTAAAAGTACTACTTACTCTATTAATACTATTTGCATATTTAAAAATAAAAAAGAGTTTTGCTGAGAAAATAAAAGCCTCCTATCTGGAAGAATAGCTTTTTGAATATAACAATGTCCCCAAGTGCCTAAAATGTGTCCACAGTACTGTATATACAGAAAGGTAATAAGCTACAGGTGATCAGGATTGGAACTCTGGCTAGAAGCTTCTGGATGTATATCTGTGATTGGTTGAAGGTGAGCATGTGACAGTGATGTGTTGGGTGGGAGGATCATGGGAAATGCACCATATGTAACTTGCTTTAGCCCCTATGTTACAGGGATGCTACAGTATTTTTTTATTTATTGTTAAATAAATATGTGGTATTTATTTATGTGTGTCCATGATAGTGATTTAAATTCTAAATAGAAAAAAAAATAATTATGTAATTATGATTTTTTTTTAATCTGCTACAATGTATTATATTATGCCTGTCAACATAAATGTATTCTTATACAGAATCATTTTTACCACTCAATGTCAGGCGGTGCAACCATGCGTAGATTCAAAATATTGTGATCAAGTTATTTCTAACTACTTATAGGTTATTGTACATTACTAAAACATGTCCATGGTTTTCCTTTGGTCACACCATCTGACATGGACCAAAAAAAAAAAGGCTACTGACCTTGGCATTGCACCATTGAGGTCACTTGCTGTCTCTTTTATGATGTAATATGCTGCACACACTTTCTTAAAAGCATGTCAGAATACATGTCCTTTAAGAGTGATGTGCTGTGTGATGTTTGATGAAATTTAAGGACAAAAGGTTTTCTTTATGGAGTTCAATACTTCAAAAGGGGCCCTATTTTGAAACAAGTCTCAAACATTGCAAACTGTTTTATTAAAGTTGCCCTGTTTACTCGGTATTTACTCTGTCATAGTTGAATAAGGAGAGTTCAGTACATAGAACTAATATACCATGAGCTTCAAACACTGTTGTTCCTTTTTTAAACACATACCCTGCATTTACAGAACCGGATGGTAAAACAAGCCAATTCCAAAATCCTAAACTGTTACATAACAGTCTCATTAATATTTCCACCCACCACAGTTTACATACAATGACTACTGAGCCACAGGTATTAAAGACCGTGTCCAGACAGTTCCAGGCTGTGAAAGGAATGTCAGAAGTTTTCATTCTCCTCCCAAGAGACTAACTGTCAACAAGCACGGTTGATGTTTATCTTAAACAAGGCTAACGTTGGCTTCCTATTTGCCGGTTTCTTAAACAAATGTTCTGTTTCGCCTTAAATAGAAATATGAACTTCAGCTCCCACATCTTGAACATGTTCCTGGAACACTTTAGTACCTTGACCACTTTAATACCTAAAAAGTCAATAGTTTGATCTGCACACTACACTCTTACACACTTATGGAGCAGCTTCACTCAGTGTTTACCACTGAAGAGACTGAAGGGAGGAGCAGTTGGTGGCATCACAAACCCAACAGTAACCTGTAAGTAGCAGCCATGCTGTGTGAGTGTATCACTGTTTTCTGGTTGAAGCAGATCATCTCAAACTGTGAGTTTCACAGTGAGTAACAACTTTTAATTCACTTTGTGTTGTTGTCAAGATGTTAACCGAGTAACCTAGTAGTATGGGTAATGTTAGATACTAGCAAGCTCCACGTAAGTAGTATATGAAGACTAAAAGTATGAAGAATAATATTTACACAGCATCATTTTATTTTCCTGCCTGTGTTTGTCCTTATGCTTCTTCTGTATGGTTATTGCAGTGTCTCAGGCAAAAGAATAGAGTGCATATGGATGTGTAAAACCTCATCTGGATATTTCCTAACCCTAAACTAAGGCACATACCTTGAAGACATCAGAGACCAATTTAAAATGTTGAATTAATACAGTGATTAAAAATTGCAGACTGGGATGCAGAAATGCTTTAAAATCAAACTCATTGTCTTAAATTGAAAATATATACACCCCAAAGAGACATTGCTGTGAGGATTTGATTGCATTGGACTGTAATACAGTGTGTTGGTCAGTATTACAGTATTGAAGTAATCTTCTTGCTTAACTATTACATTTAGGGTGAAAACAAAAGAACTACAGAAAATTGGCCAATCAGCAATTGTTTTTCTCTCAGGCATCTAAGTAGATATGACTAAGAGAGACCTCTTATTGGGTTTGACTTTGAGAGATGAAGGGAACACCTAAAGTGTTAACTTTTAGTGTAATGAAGAGATGATAGAGGAATCAACTAATCATGATTATGGCTATTATTTTTAGGGTAGGCATCATATCACCAGAAAGTTGTGGTGTTCACCCCTAAATTAGGATATGTGCAGTCACTCGTCCTCCCTCTTCACAGCTTTCCAATCTAGAAGAAATGTTCAGCATTAAACTTCATGCCATTACTCCTAATAGCATCTCCAGCGTTGGAAAGCAGCACCAACATTCCCTCTTCCTCTGCTTCTTTTCTGTCCCTGCTTTTATTTGCTGCTGAACATGGATTATTGCTAAGAGTGGACGACAGAGGTCAATTGCCAAGAGCTTCAGCCAATATTGGGTTTACTGTTCCTTTTTATTGGCTACCGGTCCTTAAATTATCTAACTGGGAGCAGCACTTTCAACATGATTGAATAGGTTAGAATATGCTGTTGGCGCAGCAATAATGCTTCTTTATCCTATAATGTTGAACTACATCGACACAATGCTACAGTGACTCACTACTGCCTTTTGAGGTACCATCTAGTATTGCGAGGCAAGATGGGCTGCGGCTAGAATTTAGAATTTTTACTAGAATTTAGAATTACTTGCCACATGTTTTTGCACACAGCGGCATTTGACTTATGCGTTTAAACCACAGGTGCAGTGAAACACCCACATACACACACACACACACACACACTAGGGGGCAGTGAGCACACACTTGCCCGGAGTGGTGGGCAGCTCTGTCCATGGCACCCGGGAGCAGTTGAGAGTCATGTGTCATGCTCAAAGGGACTTTTGGTCCAGGAGACTGAACTAGCAACCTTCTGGACCAGTTTCCTAACCACTAGCCCATGACTGCTCTTCAATGGTTAGCTGGTTAGCATGCTAACATCAGTAGATACAATACATAGATGTCTTTGATATGCCATCAACACTGTTATTTATTTTCATACTGTTGATAATTGTAGTTTATGCACCCCAAAAATTCAAAGAAGTGAATTTCTGGTTGTCAGAAAGTGTTCACATGAGTCAGCATTAGCTTAGCGCTAAAAACTACTGGAATAGTGGTGCTAGCAGAAAATAGCTGACCCCGGGGCATCTGCAGAGAGGATGTCTCATTACTGGAGTGTCATTCAACAACCAGGGAAGGACTTGCGTGTGCGTGTTTGCCTCAATGCTTTATTTAACAACTGCAGCCTGTTTGTAGTTCATACCCACTAGCCAAACATATGCTAGCATTTATGGCCTAGATTGTAGGCCTAGCTGTAATAGTCACGTTTCACCAACTCGCCTCTTTATTAGAGGCACCTACATCATACATTCATGGGCCGTTTTTATCAGTGACACTGACATGGTGGCATGTGTGCCATGTGCTGTGTTTTTCACTCACTGTGTATTAAACAAACTACATTGCAGTAGCAGCTGCTGGAGAGGGATTTGTTCCTGAGATTCCCAATAAAGCCCAAATTCCCAAACAACTGTGGTGAACTTGCATGTGTGGCTGCAGGTGTGTTATAAACAGCACGGCGGGGTGAGATGGTAGCCCAGCGTCCTGCTTTTCCTCCCATAGAACCTCATCCTCCGAGCAAACTCTCAGAGACGGTGGAGACTATCAATGAGCCTATTGTTCTCCAAATGAAAGTGCCTGGGGTCCTCACATTTTTACTGCAAAAACAAGCTCTCTCTCTCTCTCCCTATCTATCTCTCTTGCTATCTCTCTCTATCTCTCTCTGTGTGTATGTGAGGCGCCTCCAACGATTGCGCTCAGAGGCAACAGCATATGTCTGCTGTGCCCTCCCAACCCCAGCAACAGAGAGAGATGTCACCACCTGAGAGAGATGACTGGAGAGGTGGGCATAGAAACAACGAGAGAGAACGAGAGATGGGGAGAGAGACATTCAGAAGACCAGGGAACATGAGGACAGAGGGATGCAAAGAAATAGAGAGTATAAAGTGAGAAACAGAAGGAGGAAAAATGGCCAGTAATAAATTCGCCAGCTGTCGTAGGGTCTTGTCCGGACCCCCCGGAGTGCTGTGTACAGTTAAATTAAGAGTGGACAATATGGACCCAAAAAAATATCATGATACTTTAGAATCTGTGATATTTTGTTTTGTTAAAATACTATAAAGAAGAATGAAGAGGTGGAAAATAGATAATAGATAAAGATAATAATGACCATGTGATCTGACATCCAATCACTTGTTACTAAACAGATTATGTTACCAAAGTCACTATACACTGGTGCTTGTTGTTTACAGACTCTTTGCTATAGGTTTATGAGCCACACATACTAACAATTCTGCCATTGTAACCCATTGACATATTACTGCAGTCCAAAGAAAGACAAGTATCAATCTTACAGGAGAGGAAAAAAACTGTCCTTACTTTCAATGTAAGTCAATGGAACCAGAATTCTTTCCAAGCTATTTTCAAGAACTTCCAACGGTCCATTGATCACAGAACTATTACACGCTGTAAACGGCAGCCGCCGGCCTTAAACCATGAAGAAAAATGAAAATGGACAAAAGTGGACAGGTCTTTTTTGGACAGTGATGATACTGTGGTCCTGAAAAGTGACTATCCCAGTATTAAACAGACTCTAGAACAGCAGTCACTAATAGGCGACGTTGTCCAATGTGGACCCAAATGGTGTTTTGATAGTATTTAATTCAAGCAATGGAATGTTTCTTCTCTTTAAGGTAAAAAAAGGAAACTCGGCAGCAAAAATCGACTTTTTAACCAGGAATGGAGCGAGACGTATGCTTATTCTTCCCACATGCAGCTCCAAACCAACATGGCTCATATGTTCTGAGACTGCGGCGAATTAAAAATAGCTATGTATATCTCTTATGTGTGTGAGAATAGCGCTCACACCATTTCAGCCCAGGTCCTGGCTGGACAACCAAGAGCTCACTTCTCTCACTGAACAAAAAGAGAGATAAACTGTTAAGATGTTAAATCAAGTTAACAAGAAAGAAAGAAAGCATATTTTATTTACTTTTTCTCACTTTTTATGAAAACAGCATTCTGTTTTTTTATTACAGCCCTTGTGGGAAAAAAACATTTATTTGAAGTTTTATAAATAATTAATTCAGTTCAGCATTTAAACAGTAAATGTACTGAAATATACTGAACGGTATGTGTGATGTATTCTTTCAGTAGCTGATGGTATAAGATGCTGATTCTAGGCTACTTCAGTAAACAGGATACACCGAGTCATAACACAAGTTAGAAGGACCTTGGCCTAAAGAAATTTCCACCAACTGGACCTTACCTATTTCTAATTAAATAACTCCGCTCTAGAACATCATTATCTCTGGATTCCTGACGACTACATTAAAAAAGTCATGTGTGTTCTATGAGAGGGAGCGTATCCTCCTGGGAAGTATGATATCAGTCACGGCGCTCGAGTTTCTTTGGACCTCTGGTGGGTGAACATCTTGGCCAGGCCACATTTGTGGCTTTATTCATGACATCATCACTGATTAGTTAACATCAACATCACATGTTCAAAGATTTTGTTAAGACATCACAGCAGGTTACACAAGACATTGTCTGAAATCGCACCTATTTACCGCTTAGCATCAGGGTGTCGGCCATTGTGTAGTGTTGTCCACATTCTCAGTGGACGATTAGATTCCCTATATAGTTCACTGTATGGTTACCCACAATGCACTGTAAAAATAGTGGTCATACACTACTTACAGGCTAATGTACCACAATGCATAGAGGTTAGTTTGGAACCTTGATCTTTCTACATGCCTTCGTCTCTGTCTGAAGGCTAAAAGCTCTAATACCAACAGTCTAATGGATAGCTTGACTAATAGAAGAAGGAATATGAAAAATAATGATCATAAAATCTTATATAATCTAGAAATAAGGCAAAGCATAACAACACTTTATTCAGAAGTTTTAATGATTAAATATAAATGTTGAACTAACAACAGAATTAAAATTACAGTCATGAAAATATACAGTAGAACCTGGAAAATAGTCATGGAACCTGATGATGCCATTGGCCTCCATTGTTCTGGAATGTTCATATTGCGGGAAGGTCAAGATGATTTGTTTCTGGTGTTCCCTCAGCGCTCCCCTATATAGCCTTCTACACAATTCAGTCTATGTAGTGATCAGTATATGAGCAAACAAGCGGACTATTTCAGCCACACGCTTATGTTCCACCACAATGACAGCACACTAACTACAGCGTTGGTTGCATCACTCTATAAGCACCATGGGGTTTTTTCCCATCGAAGCAAGACCAGCAGCATTTCTTACACACATTAACATCAACACAACAACCAGTGCAGAACTTCTCTATAAAGCGTGCATCCACTCTTGGCAAACAAAACATTTACTCCAGCGGAGATGGCATCAAATTGAATAGCAGGATGCATATAAAGGTGGAAATAACAGCAACCCATAACGATCAATGCATGCTTTTTCCTCTATTTATATTTATATATTCAGCTTGCAGTTCCCTTGATAAACCTTTTTTCTTTAACTGGGATGACATTTTTTATTTGGCTTTTGAAATTAGCATCTACTCTGTCAAAGTATCCAGTCGCAGTAATGGCAGAATATGGAATGTTTGCTAAGCAGTGATTGGAGGAGAAAACAAAGAGAATGTCTAACATCAGGATTATGGTTAACTGTAACACAGTGACTAATTAGTTCATTTTCTTCTGCTGGGCTGCTAGTCAAGTTTTCATCGCCACTGGCCCCTTGGAGTCAAAATTGTTGGTTAGATATTCCCATAACTGCTTTTGGCCCATCTTTTGGCTTGGATGCCAGGGCATGCGTCTATGATCCAGGCCTGATCGTCACTGCCCAAAGAAAAATATGTATTTCCTAAATAACAACTTTCCAGGCCTGTTTCCTCTGTCTGGTCTCGTCTGTCTATGTTCATGTTTACGTTCGCTTGTCCTTCCCATGTGCTTCTGTTTACGTTTCTGGTTTGTCATGTGATCCGCGTCTCCTCCCTTTGTCACCAGCTGTCTCTTGTTTCCTCTTGTTATCAGGTGTATTTAGTCTGCTTGTTTTGTGCTCTCCACAGTGATTCTTTTTGTATTTATATATTTGTATGTATATCTGTGGTTCGATTTGTGATTCCCGGTTTTGCTCCCTGGTTCTGTCTTGTTTCTAGTTGCGTTTGTGTAATCGTGTTTTGTTTTGTTTAGTTTATATTAAATACTTTAAGCTTGTGAGTGTGTCCGCGTCTGCTCCTGCTACAACCGTGACAATTATTTAAGAAATATTCACAACAGTCAAAGCAGGTATTAATACTGGGTTGTTTCCACAAGGAAAAGCTTGGAAGGGTTAAATACACACACTAAAAGCATTACTTACTGTATTAATACTATTTGAATATTTTAAAGTGTTTTGCCAAGCAAATAAAAGTTTCCTGTCTTTAAAAAATAACTTGTTAAATATAATATATTTTACTATATTATATATAATATAATATACAAGTGTCTAAAACTTCATTCATGCTTCTTGTCAAAATAATGCCTTATTTACTGAAAAGGGTATAAAATAAAAAAAACAAGTATAAAATAATCATATAAGCCATTTATTATTTTAACTTCACGTTTTAAACCTGGAACTGATACCAGAGGTGTCTAGTAATGAAGTACAAACACTTTACTTACCTTTCTTTACTGGAGTAATTATTTTTTAGCAGTCTTTTTACTTCTACTCCTTACATTTACACTCCATTATCTGTACTTTCTACTCCTTAAATTTTAAAAATAGCCTCATTACTCCTATTTCATTTCAGCTTGTTTTCATTCATGAACATTTACATTCCAGTAAAGGTTATTGATAACATGCCTCCACGAAACACATGTTAATGCTCAGTAGTACACAGATATGCTTCTTTGATATATTTACATTGTACTAAACTACATTAATTTTTAATGGGCGTATATGCCGCTGAAACAGGAAGCCTAGCGCATCCCAAATTTATCAACATTAACATTTTAATATAACATTATAGTCATTATGGCTTTTAATAATAGTAATATATTTTACTTATATAGTGCTTCTTAAAGAAACTCAAAGATGCTTTACAAACAATGCAATACAATCATATAATAAAATATATAGTATACAAGTGAAAAAATAAAAAGTGGGGATGGGAACAAGCAGCAGGGGGGCATACACAAATAGAAATAAATTAAAAAAAAGAGATTTTTTTAGAGAAGAGACTTGCATTTAAAGAAGTAAAAGTACTGCTTTTTTCAAAGAATGTTTTTTCTGGGGAGGTGGGCTAGTGCACTATAGTCCTTTATGGCATTTTTTCCCCTTACATTACTTTTACTTTTATACTTTAAGTAGTTTTGAAAGAAGTACTTTTACACTTTTACTGGAGTAAAAAGCTTGGGTTTTTAAACCCTAGTATGTATACTTCTACCTGAGTAATGAATGTGAATACTTTTGACACTTTTGACTGATACAAGCGTTGTTTTATTCCATCTGGTAGAAGTGGGCTCATATCTTAATTACATCCCCACCAGCCTAAACTGTCTGTGGGCTGTTGGTAATCTATGCCTGTTTTAGTAAATCTGCCTTTAAATCATTATTTAAAGTCTTTTTAGTTCAGTTCTGATGTACTTCTTGGAGGACTGGTACACTCCATAAGGAGTATTGCGCATCCCTCGGTTTAGTGCTGGTAATCAGCAGCCGTGAGTTCACAGAGTGCCGCAAACATTCACTTCACGGAGCGCGCTCAGATCAGGCTGAATCCTTCCTGCTACTGTCAACATGACACTTCAAAGAAACCACTTTCTTCACTTGCTCCCCATTCAGCTCACACCGATTATGCTCAAGGTTACTCAAAATATGATGGAAAACCTTGTGCTGCTATCTCAGATAAAGAAAGTAGAAAAGTTGACTGTAGCATAACCAAAGTGAAAACTGTATAATGAAATATGTAGCTCTGGTTCTGAAACCTGATTCGCTGAGCCACCTTCTGTGCCACAGTGCGCTCTCAATGTACAAACCTGAGTAGAGGCATCATTCGCATCCTGTATTAATGCAATTCTGCTGATCTTTGGAATGTATGCACAATTAATTTAAATGTATACCAAGAAATACAACATCCCAAATAGCAAATGAGTCATGGCCCAGTTCTGGCCCACACTTATTACTTTCTTCCAGCCCACATACCACCATGAAATGACAGCGATGACTTCATCTGGATCTAGGTATCGGAACTCTGCCACATCCTAACTCGAATTAAACCATAACTCAGAGTGGATATGGGCCAGAATTCAGCCGTTTCCCGACTCAGCCTATATTTGACTCACATGCAGGACTACTTATGACTCATGGTGGTTTGCCAGAAGGCAGCACTGACATATCCATGCCAGAAGTGGACTACATGTGTTTTGGAGCATCTGGGCAATATGGGGTTTTCTTTATGTCGGTCACTTATGGCTCACATGCAGTTTGCTAGTAGGCAGCACTGTCATAACTGGGCCAGAACTGAACCAAGCCTGTTTTGGAACATGTGGGCCTTATTACGTTTTTTATATGTGGGCCACTTATGGCTCACATGCAGTTTGCTAGTAGGCAGAACTGTCATAACTGGGCCAGAAGTGGACCAGGTCTATTTTGGAACATGTGGGCCATCTTAGTAAAAAGTGTGGCCCACAGTTACTACTTTCTTCCAGCCCGCATACCACTATGGAATGACAGTGATGACTTTGTCCAGATCTAGTATCAGAGCTCCACCACAACCAGTAGGCCAGGAGACAGCACTCCCATATCTGTGCCGGAAGTGGACCAGACTTGTTTTGGAACATATGGGCCATATGAAGTTTTTTATATGCAGTTTGCCAGTGGCGACAGGAACTGTGCCAGAAGTGGATCAGATCTGTGTTTGGACACATTGTTCAAATGCATGTTTTAAATATGTGGGCCACCTTTGGCTTACTTGCATGTTGCCAGTGGCAACAGCGGGCCAGAAGTGCCATATATTTGTCAGATGTGGCCCATATCCGCATGCTATCCAGGATGCTGCACTCAGAATTAGGATTTGTTCACATATTGCATGCTTCAAACTGTTAGTGACCAGACAATGGAGGCAATTAATTTTTGTAAAAGACTCACAGAGAGCTATTTGACATACAGACACTGGCTTTTAGTTTGGCTTCCTTATTAGAGCAGTTTTTAGACCTAAAATATACATTTTTAATTATAGAAGAGGTGCACATGCAGGGTGTTGTAAGATAAAGCCATCTCTGAAGAAAAAAAGTTAGTTAGGCTATATTTTCAGTGGAAACATCCCATCACCACCACTTTAAAGAAATCTGACTAAAGTCTGACTCAAGTCAAGCAAGCAAGACAACTGTGCTATCCCACCCCTTAGACATAGATAGCATTCATCAATAAGCCATATAACTGCATGGGCTCAGGATTACTCAGGACTCTTATTGGTATAGTGTAAGGCAGTAACCATAGCCCAATTCTTCAGTATGGAACACAGTGGTGTAACCCACTACACTACACCACTGCCCTCCATGCTGTACACTGGGGGTTTGATTTCCCACCTGGGTAACCGCCTTACACTATATCAATAAGAGTTCCTGAGTGAGATGTCCTGACTACCTTCACCTACTTGTGTACATGTAAGCTCTAAGTCGCTCTGGATAACATTGTCTGCCAAAGCCGTAAGTAAATATGGAACTGTGTTCTCTGAAATGATAGAACTCCAGAGAGTGATCCAGGTCAGCCAACAGCAGTACCTGTCCTCACTAACGCTCTTGTGGCTGAATGTATTCAAACCCTCACAACAACGTTTCAACATCTAGTATAACACTTTCCCGGAAGAGTGAAGGCTGTTTCTACAGCAAAGGAGGAACAAACTCTCTATATGTGCCCATCATTTCAGAAGAGGGTGTCTACAGACTTCTGGACACGTACCGTGCATCTAAATTCAGCCTGCCAATATTTCCAGTGCTGGGTTTCCACTGTTTAAGCTGGTTATACACAACAGAGCCTTCAATCTGTGTTTTAATGATGTTTGCTGATTTGTGTCTGTGAGTTTCCCAGGTGTGAAATTGCGGTTCTCCTCGCTCTCCCCTCTCTCCCCTGTGGACATTATTGAATTAAAATGGAATCATTACACCATTAATAATAATCATGATGAGCTGACTACATTGAAAGGTAAACTCTCTCCCGCTTGAATTGGTTTTGAATCCAATTAATTTCAGTTGCTACCCTGAACCTGAACACCTGACAGGTAATACACCAACCCGGTGCTGGCCCACACAACCAGTGGCAGGAATATGATTGGGCCTGGACTCATGCATGCCTGTAAAATGTCTTTTCAAATGCACCTTCAATATGAAAATAATTGTCAAGGCAACAGAAGTGGGCTTGCTGCACGCAAGGGTTTGATTAATAAGGTTATCAATGAAGCACAACAGCAATACATGGGCAAAAACAACAGAGGGGCAATGCCAGATCATAAGCCAAAGGAGAGAGGTCTAAACCAGGGCATTAGTAAACCAAGACAACTACACATGGGGAAAAAAACAGGAGAGGAGTCAAGAGTTCGGAAGGGAAGCCAGAACCAAGCAAGACTATCGGCATGAGCAACCAGAACCAGAAGGGAAAAGCGGGAGAGAGACAGTCAGAAAATAAACAAAGTCAGAACCAGAGGTAACAATGAGAAAGACAAGGAAGAAACACTCAGGGTTTGGAAAGCCTTTGTGATGTGTGAGTTAGGTTTATATGCTGTATGTGTAATGAGCTGCAGGTGTGTGTAATCAGTACTCTGGGGAAGCAGAGGTGAGAGTGAAGTGTGATTGGAGTGTTGGGAACATGTGGGTGTGACATCATCAGGCTGTGCACACTGGAGCCAGGAAGATCGGTAGTCTCAAAAGGAGCTGTAGGCATGCCAATAATATTACTATATAATCCATAACCACAAATTATCGCTGTCCAAAAAAAAAAAAAAAAGTAACTCCAAATAAGTAATTTTACAGGAGAGGACAAACCACTCTTTATTTTTAATGCAAGTAAAATGTGAAGAAGTTAGAAGTGAAGGTGAAGAGGTTGGAAGTAAAGGTGAAGAGGTTGGAAGTGAAGGTGAAGAGGTTGGAAGTGAAGGTGAAGAGGTTGGAAGTGAAGGTAAAGAGGTTGGAAGTGAAGGTGAAGAGGTTGGAAGTGAAGGTGAAGAGGTTGGAACTGATTTTTGGAGCATTAAATCATAAATCATAAAAAAAACGTCATACAATGTTCTTCACAAAAGTGATATAGAAAAGTTAAATAATGAAAATAAATATATGTCTTTCTTTGGAGATCGATGATAAATTATCTAACTCAAATTATGTCACATATTTACAGTTCTGTTTTTTGTGATTGACGAAGATTGGTCCAAACTGCATTTAACAGGCTTTGTGTATCCACAGGCATTTCCAAATCAACACTTCAATACTCATTTCCAATGTTACCCTTAAAAAATAATATTTACATGTAATTGTTAACAATAGTTTAAATAGTTTAATCATGGTCATCAAAATATTATAGTTTTTAAATAGTAAGAGATATTTATAGATGTTTGACATATTTCAAGCATCCCTTTTTATAAGAGACATCCCAAAGATGTGGAGAGACACATGTCCAGTGACTCTGTCAAATAAGATGATTACCTAGACAGCAGCAGTGACCCAGAAACAAATCCAAGATAAATCTCTGTTTTGTGTCCTCATGGTGAGTTATTGGATGGATCTGATTATATCTCCAGTAAAATAACTTCAATAGACAAATGCAAATCTAGAATCTAGTTCAAGACTGCTGACCTACTTGAGTTATTTTAGTATTATATATGAAATTATGTTACATTTAACAAGTGTGTCTTGGTAGAGTATACATCAAGAACCTTTTTAACCAACCAGGTCAACTAGTTCTTGTGTATGAGGCCAAGAATGGGAATTTGATCTGTCCAGATATATATCTCAGTGGATGACTAGTGCTGGTGCAATGATCAGCAGCTATGGAAGCTGAATGTTTTGAATGCTGATATGCTTGTCAACTAGTATGATCATGTTGGGGATTCTCCTAAAGTAGCACTAGACCAGCATACATTCAAATTTGAAGCATTCATTTTCTTACCACTGCTACAACACTGCTAATTTTAGGTAGCCATGAGATTTAGTTTCTATGGGATTCACACTGACCTGTTAGTGTTGTACAGTCAATTTTAATGACTCTAAATTGTTAAGACGTTGCAAAAAAATCACAAAAGTAGCAGATTTATTTATAAATTAATGATTTAATTTGAAATATTTGACATATTGGCGCAGCCATTATTTCTGAAGTGAATGCCTGCTGGGTAGATGACGTCAAATGGTTGCAGCCCGCTAAACTTGACTGCGGTTGGAAGGAGTGAATGATAGTTAGTTAACCTAGCTTAAAGAAAACCACATTGTGTTGCTGTTATTTCCAGTGAAAAGGCAGTAGAACGACTGATATTAGTCTTCACAGCTTTCCCAAACATAAAAGAGGAGAGAAATTTCTGAAACAGCGTGTGGACGAACACAGCTAGCAAAAGATCCGCTGCTCTGCTCTCGTCACTTCAGTCTCGATGCGTTTGAGTCATTCAGTAGACCCCAACTGGTGAGAGACTTGACGGATGCTTTTGGTTTTAAGTGTAGAACAAAACACAATGCAGTGCCACAGTTTTCTCATACAGGAAGTCCAAACGCCCCAGAATATGGAGCGTGAACATGCGCTGGATTCTCTCCTGGTGTCCCGCAGACAACGTTTAGCGTTAGCGGTAGTTGCTTCTCCCTCGTTTGTGGATCCTGAACGTGAAGGTACAGCCTAAGTAGTGAACATACTACTTCACTAATAAACAAGTGTGGAAGCTAAGAGAAACTCCCGTTCAGTGTGTCTAGCTGTTCACTGAGCATGATTGTTTCCTGCTAGAAAGCGGAGCTCCTTTAACAGACACTCTCCTTCTCCGTCAACACCAACACACAGTTTCACAACAACTCCAGCACTGTGTCCACTCTCACCTCCACGCCTCTCTGTTCATTATTTTAACTCACTTTGTGTGTGTTGTTGCTGCTAATGTCAGAAATGATAGGTTCTAGCTCAAACTGCAAAGGCTGAACAGTAGCCATGTCTAGCCAGCTTGCTATGCTCAAGCGCTACGGCTGGTTGCTGCAACCATTTGACGTCACTACCCGCTGCGCAAGTCAGTAGTTACAATGGCATCCTACGTGCAGCGGGATTTTACAGAAAATTCAATAAATCTGCTACTTTTAGTGATTTTGTACAACGTGTCTTAAGAATTTAGAGTCATTACACCATATTAAGGCTTACATGTGTTACCAGCCGGGGTTCCCTTTAAGGGGTTTGTAATCTAACACATTTTGCCTTATACGTTTTAAGTCATTTATATTTATGACTTAAAGCCTAACTAGTTTTATTTGAGCAGCCTGCTAGTCAGCTCAGCTGATCTGAGCCTACTGTTAAGTATTACCACATATCATAGCATAGTATGCTACATCCTGGCCCTTATCGCAGGCATATGAAACAGAATTTCATATGAGACAAAATTACTTGAATGCTTAAATGACTGTGTTTTAACCCTCTCAGCTTGACAATGTCGTATGGAACATCAAAGCGCGCCATACATAAAAGAATACATATCTCATAAAAGCTGTTCTCCAGAGACCTACTACTATTTTGCTCGGCAGGGTAGAGTTGTTCTGCTGATCTTGTCGTTTTCAGTTTCAGCATTTAAGAATGCTGGCTGCCTCTTACATAGTGTCAAGACTTCTTGATGAATTAATTAATAGAAATGCTACAAAATCATTTAGAACAGAATCTTAAATGAAATGAAAAGTTAAGAATGTTTTTTTTCCGCCCTTCGGTTGTTAAGTTATTATTTCGGTGACACAAGGTGTTGTTTTGTTGAAAAGAACAGCCTGAGGGGGTACAGCGGTCATACAGGGCAGGTCCAGGCCCCTAGTGCCTGCCTGTGGCGCCAGGGCTGTATACTCTTACCTATAAAAATGAAAAACAGTATGTTGCTATAAACAGTGGCTGCACCCTTAGGCTTGAACTTTGTCTGTACGTTTGTCCGGCTGTAAAGATTCTCTCGGACAGTCTGTCCAGTAGATGTAAGAGCTCGGAAAGAGCTGCTGCTGCAGTTTATTTAAGGCTTCTGTTTGGCTAGAAAGGAAAAAGGTGACACCGAGCACTTCTCTGGAGTTTTATGACAGGTATTCTCGCTGGAACGAAGCTCGTTTTGGAGCTGCGAGAAAGAGAAAAGGGGTTTTATCCCACCTGAGAGCCTCTGCTGGGGTGTGGAGCCAGCCAGCTGCCCTCCAACTGACCTTCCTTGGGTCTCTCTATCTCTCTCTCTATATCTCTTTTCTAGGAAAGCCAATGCATTCACTCCCTGTCCCCACAGTCAGAACAACTCACCGTTGGGAATCCTAAGTGCAGGTAGGAACAATCTTCTAGGTTTGTACCAGTGTGCCAGAATTAGCCAACAAAACTGACCAGCTGCATTGTGCGAGAAAGAACACACCAGAAGGTGAAAAGCAGAATGCTGCTGAATTAGATTTTCATGGAACGATGACCAAAAATAAATTTGCCTATCTATACTTTTCTACTGTTGCTATAGTTGCAAAGGTACTGTACATCTACAATCTTTTTTGCTGAAGAGAAAGGTTTATGATGATAAAAGTAGGTAATGGTAAAAGTTGTGGCTCCCAGTAGTTTATTTGCATGACCTCATTTTAAAGTGATGCTAGAATATCTTTTAATTCAAACACATCTCTGTGTTTGAATTAACTTATCATTGTAGATGGTGTGCAGTGATACAGTGATAAAGTAAATGAGATACAAGCTGCAGTTCTAGTGAAGTATTTGGCAAATATATAAAAGCTACATCCATAGTGTTCATGAGGAATATGAAATAATATATAAAGCAATGATAATAGTGTAACAGTGAAAGGTAGGAAAAGTACATTTGCCTGTTGACAGTTAACATGACATCATGACATCATAAAATGAAGCTAAGACCCATTCTTTGCAAATATACATAGCATTTCAACCTGAAAAGAAAATTTGCTTGTCTATTGAAAACGTGAGCATAGCTTGCTGCAACCTTAAGCTGCAATGTCCAATCAACAGCTGTTATTATCCAATATCAATCAACTGACAGCTCAGCTGATTGCCAGCTGTGTGTCACCCTATGCTTCTTTTCCTGTCTGTCTCTGCTTTTGTTTACACTGCCATGTCATGTTCCACATGCTTCTGTTTGTTTTTGTTGTTTTCTCCATCCTCTTGTCACGTCCCTCACCTGCTCCTAGTTTGTGGCTCCTCCCTGTCCACCTGTCCTTCTTTCCAGTGTGCTACTTATACCCCTGTGATTGCTCCCTGTGTTGTCTGGCATTGTTACTTTGTTACTCTGTTCTGTTACTGTGATACTGTGCTTCTGTTACTCTGTTATTTTGTTATTCTGTTATTCTGTTACTTTGTATGTCTGTTCTTATATTACTATATATTACTAAATGACGGCTGTGGATGTAAGCCTTTTTTGTGTGTTGATTGAAACAGCATCCCTTTTTTTTATTGCTACACTATATATTGGACAGGTTTCCTGTGGGTGTTCTGGTTTCCTTCCACAGTCTAAAAGACATGCAAGTTAGGTTGATGGGTCCTAAGATGCCTTGGTTGATGGATGGATATATATTGGACAATTCAGCATCTCTTGGGTTTTATGATGCAGAATTTTCCATTGGTTTTGTTTTATTCTTAGTAATTGTTGGTCTGCTCATGTGTAGTCAGGATGGCTATCATCCTTGCCAGCTTATGTTCCATCTGCCACTTTGGTGGAGATTTCTTTCTACCTGGTTGCATAGTGTTACTTTGAGCAGGCCAAGTCATATTCAGGCCAAGATGGAATCATGGTTTACAGCTGATCACACGCTAAACATAAAATAGCCTAAATTCCTCAGGACATGTAAGATGCCTTAGCCTGCCCCTTCTCTGAGCTTTCTCTGGAGTCACTTTCCAATCCTCCTCCATCCCAACTCCTCCCGGTTGCTGTGCCTGACTTAGTCAATGTCATGTTTGTTGTCATTGGTGCTTGCTCTGCTTTTTACCCCGGGGTCTTTCTGCTGTTATGTATGCCATATATGCACAGAGATGGGCAGGGAGGTCCCTGAGCAGAGCAATATTGCCATATAGCTACTGCAAATGGATTTTTTTTTATAACAAAGTCCTCCTGAATATACCTGGTCTGTGATGCAAAGTGAGGAAAATAAGGTTGCCTGCCATTGCATTGTTCAAGATTGGAAAAGATCAGGTATGTTAATGTGGATAATAGTGGAAATACTTAGCAAATATAGGCTTCATTCATACCATGCTAGAAAAACACAGCATAGTTGGTAACCTGCGACACCAGTATGTCATCACTGTCCAAAGAGAAACAAGCATGTTTAAAACAGCAACTTTACAGGAGATAAAAAACTGTCTTTACTTTCAATGTAAGTCAATAGAATCTGAATTTTTTCAAAGCTATTTCAGAGGATTTGTATTGGTCCATTTATCATGCAATTGTCACCCAATAAAAACCACAGCTGTCATATTCAAATGAGGTAGAAAAATAAAAATAAACAAAAATGGACAGTAACAATACATTGTTTTGAATGCTGGTTGTTAAGTTCTGGTCTAAGACGCTAGGGGTACAATAATAGTAACCTGATGGGCAGGAGAAAAGGGTAGAGAGAGACACAATACAGCTATTTGCAGTAGCTTTGATGTTTTACTTCAGATACTTATAGGGACATAACATGCCCAGCGACACACACACACACACACACACACACACATAGATAAATATTTATAATACAAATACAACTATAACAAACAAAAATAATAGAGGCTTCAGCTAGCTCCCCAGCCAAACCCATGGTGGACACAGACGGTGCCAAAGAAATGAACCAAAGAAAACTGCTAAACCTGCCTAACCAAACACTACCCAAACCAAAAAATACATGGGTCAGCACCCGCCTTATATCTAGTGTGTGTAGACATTAAATTACTTTCAGGAATGTATAGTTACACTTGCCTGTCCGTCTGCTGTTGGCAAAAATACTAAAGCTGTGAGAGGAGCAAAAATATTAAAAGCAGTGTGTGGTACAAATAACAAACATTGTAACTCGCAACTCTAGACCTCGAGACTGTTGCTCTCCAATGGCTGTGCTCTCTTGTTGCCCCTCCGGATTGCCGCCTTTAAACGACAAGTCCCGCCTCAAAACGGAACCTGACGACTCCTGGTTGGTGTACGCAGGAGCTGGCCATAGGTGACTGCAATCAAGGAGACACCCTTCTCTAGGATGTAACACTGGTATACTGGTTAGCCAATATGACCATGCTGGGTGACCAGCTAAACCAGAACTAGATTAGCATAAACCAGTATTAACTAACATTGACCAGCATGAAATTAAGGAACTTGTCATCAGAGTAGGGTTTTTCAACAATGCTAATGTGGATAATATGGCAAAAACTAAAAGATAGAGATGCCAGTTAACAGGCCATGATGTTAAAATGATGTTGAACTACTTTCAATGCCAATACACATTTTATTTTCTTTTTTTTACCAAAAAGAAAGAAAGTTTAGCATTGCTAATGTTGGTTATAGTGAAAGATTGTATTGGCAGTCAGCGTGACATCATGCTATGTAGCAGTGATGCTGAGATATCTTACTTTATCTGTAGAGTTTTTTCAACAATGAAGCTCAACTATATGCATTTCAACAATATTCAACAATATTCAACAATATTCAGGAGTGAAAACTGTTGTTGCCAATTACCAGCTAGCGTGGCGTCATGCTAGTTTTATGGTTTATAGCAAGTAAACATGTCACAACTGTGACCTTGTGAGTGCCTATACAATATACAATATAATTAGCTTAAGTTACAAAACAAGCAGTGGAAGATGATTGAACAACCAAGCACACAAGCTTTTATGGTCGTGACAGTTCTTCGGTGCAGCTGTGGCTTAATCTGGACAGCTAGCAGTAGCCCCAGCTCCATGTCTCAGTCCCCGTGCAGGGTTTTAGGGTTCAGACATGTTTTTTGCTAAAATCAATGCCTTGTTTAGTTTTAACAGACAGGGTCTCTGATTGAGTTCAAAGCTTACGTACATACCTCAAAATGCTTTCTCAGATTGCACCAAACCAAAACATTGATTACTGGACAGCAATGCCTCCTTATGGTCTAATACCTGTTCATCGGCCCATCCTTCCAACAAGTGACGCCCTGAGACTTGTGACCTTCGACCTGCTATTTGCAGACCCTTCACATGTGCTGCGGTAATCAGCTCAGTCTGTCAGTCCTGTTTAACGGCTCGATGGATGAAGTTTCACGTTAAAGGGAGAGTTCAAATAAACAGAGCTTATGTGGCTAACAATGAGTGTCCACTTAGGCACAGTGCAAAATGTGCTTTGAGGCAACTGCAGCATTCTCCCACAATACATCTGAAGTTAAAAGCCTTAATGAGGCTATAAGTAATCAGGCAAACTGCGCACACTGCTACCTACTAATAGCACAGGGTTTAAAAGCACAGCAAAACAGTGGCTCCATCAACAAGCGTGCTACAAAAACAAAAATGAAGGCTCAGTAAGTTCAGGAAATGATAATATGGATTTTATGTTGTAAAAATAGCTGTAAATATAGCAGATTTATTTTACTGGTCTGAAATACTGGTTTGCTATTTCACAGGGTCGTAGTGTAACAGGGCATTTAAAGAATGGTGCATTGGTAATTATACAGTAATTATTATTATTATTACAGTATTAATTAAAGCAATTGTTACTACTGTAAATAGGACTACTGTACTTTTGTAGAAATGGAATAATTGATTAGCTGTGTACTGACATCGATTGGTTTTCATCTCAAACACGCTGAGCTTGAGAGCTTGTCAGTGATGTAAAATATATGAGCCAAATATGTGAGTCAAGTTAAGGATTGCTACAGTCCCACACGAGGCCCCTTTGTTACAGGACCCTGCAGTTACTCTTTCAAAAGAACAATACAAACCTTTCAACTTTAGTCTACAGCAAGGGTGTCAAACTCATTTTCACCAAGGGCCACATTGGCATAATGGCTGTCCTCAAAGGGCCAGATCTAACTTATAAATGTAACAAATGTAATATAAAATGAATGTAACTACTGCTTAATGTTAAACAACTCTGAATGAATGTAGTACTTATTCAATTAAAACATTACAGTTGCATAGGAAAAATATGTTTGTTGTTGCTCTGTTATAACATAAATCCTTTTAATTTGTCATGTTTTAAAATCCACAAACTCACAAACAAATTAATCAAGGATCAAACTATTCAACTGAATAAAAAAAACATCAAACACAAGTTATAATATTAACTTTGATCAAAACGTTTGACATACTGAAATGAGGCTTAATTAGTATAAAATCTCAAATTGTGAGCTGCTAAGAACGTGTGACAGATGCTTTGATTACAATAAACATATGTCTGCATAAACACATAAAACCTGCAAACACTAAATACATTGCAACAGCAACTACACATATCTGTGTTTTCATCAACAGCTAATGAAGAAGCTGTAGCTGCGTGACTCCTTGGCCAGCTGTGTTGCAAGATTTTCTGCTAGTTCCTTAACTCGGTCAGCGATGGCGTTTCTTGACAAACTGACATTTTTAAAAGTCTGAATCTAGTCAGGACACACCTGCTCACAGACCTTCAGCATGCATGGCTTCAAAAACGCTCCCTCTGAAAAACACTTTGAAACACGGGCGAGTTCTTCAGCCACAATAAAGCTAGCTTTCACTGCCGCATTGTTTTTGGCTTTCGTGAACAGATTCTGCTGCGACTTCAGTTTGCCTTTTAATTCTTGTGCAATCTGTTGCTTTTCTTGAAGGCTAGCTTTGCCGTACTTAGCTCCGTGCTTAGAGTTCAAATGCCGGCATAGATTGTCTCTTTAATAACCGACATGTTGCTTCATAACACAAAAGGCATACCGGTCTTTCGTCTTGAAGCACGAACATGTATTCACCTTCCCATCTTTGTTGAAACAGCCGTCCACCTGCATCAACTTTTCTTTTTCTGGACATTAATATGGGATCGGCCGCGTTATCACATTAATGACTACACTGTCGTCTAGTAGCAGTAAGCCGTAACACAATCGACATGCGTTGTGGGAAATGTAGTTTTTGGTCAAAGCAGGCTTTTGACCTATTTATTTTTAGACACTAAGGCTATTCAAGCTCTCGCGGGCCACATAAAAGGACGTGGCGGGCTGCATTTGGCCCCCGGGCCTTGAGTTTGACACATGTGGTCTACAGGACTAAAACTGCAGGCCTCACGTAGGGCTGATAGAAAACGTGGTCAGTCTAGCAGTTTTTTTTACATTACATTATCTCAACCAGTTGTAAAATGTGTAATACTAATGTTTCTTGTGGGGGAAACAAACATCACATGCATAAACTCGTAGATTACATCAAGTTAAATATCTCGGCACCTTATTCCTCTACCTTCAGAGGAGGTAAAAGCGAGCGTCCAGAAACGAGTGCTGTGTCATGCTGCACTGTTGCTCGTGTCTTTTTAATTTATTGTATTTATTGTGTTGTTTCTAGTGTAATGTTTCTGTTGCACACTTACATTTGCACTTTAGAATTTTGTGCTCTTTTTTCCATGTTGTTCCTGGAGGAATGTAATTTCACTCCAATGTGTACTTGTACATAGATGGAATGATAATGAAAGCCTCTTGACTTGACTCAACCCAGTACAGTATTAGAGGAAAGCAGAACTAGCAAAGACAACTGATTTTATGTTCTCAGGTTTGGCAGATGGCACTAAAATAGATATTCCATTGATTTCAATGGAGCTGCGGCACAATATTTTACTACTATAAGTGGCCACAATCTGCAGACTGCAGTGGTGAGTGGAATGCTCCTTTATAAGTTCAGCTTTCCCAAGTATTGTCGTTGACTGCAGCGATGGAATAAAATGGATAATGACTTTTTTGGGGGAGGCAAGGGTGCCAAACGTCTTGTTGTTGAATTCTAGCCAAATCCAATATTATACAACAACAACACAACAGTACAGAGCATTCTCCTGTCTTTTCCATCATTCTCCACTGCTGTCGATACAGCAATGTATGTGTGGCTTCATGTCAGCAGCTGCGTACTGCTGTAAGGTGTGGAATGATTTTTTTTTTTTTTTACAAAACATGTGTAAGCTGCATAACAATCCAGCCCCACTCTTGATTGGTATTGACTTTTAGCCAGTCATACTGAAAAGCAATGAGTAGCAATCAGTACCATCCCTAAAAATACTCTTCGGTCCATCTCTATACTTTACTGTATATATGCTCTGCAATTCTCTATACAGACACATTCTACTGTATCTTCTCACACTAGCTGCTCAAACTTAAGTAAACTGAACAGAATATGCAGACAGCTGTACTTCCAATAGCTCCACCCAATCTCTGTGCAGTCCTTCCATAATTAGTTTTGTGCATTTTTCCTGTAAAGTGGGTGTTCATAGGTTGCGTGCCAGTTTCATAAACTGGCTTAGTACACTGTACACTGGGTGCTCAGTAAAAGCTATGTTTGCCATATTGCATTACGATATGCAGTTTGTTAGCTTGCAGTCATTTTTAGATGCAATGACATTCCTTCGAATATATGTACAGTGCAGCCAGAAAGTATTCACCGCACTTCACTTTTTCCACATTTTGTAATGTTACAACACCTTTTCCCCTCAAAATTCTACACACAGTACCCCATATGGGCAAAGTGAAAAACAAAGAAATCACATGTACATAAGTATTCAGAGCATTTGCCCAGTACTTTGTTGAGGCATCTTTGGCAGCAATTACAGCCTCAAGTCTTTTTGAGTATGATGCTGCAAGCTTGGCACACCTACAGTATTTTTTGGCAGCTTCTCTTGTTCTTCTTTGCAGAACCTCTCAAACTCCATCATGTTGGATGGGAGTGTCAGTCATTTTTAAGATCTCTGAGATGTTCAATCGGGTTCCAGTATGTATGTCCTTTGTTATCTTCTGTGGCTGTGTGCTTGGAAGTTAGTGCACTCTACCATACTGGCCTAAGTGCTGATTGCTGCAGAAATGGTTGTCCTCCTGGAAGGTTCTCTTCTCTCCACAGAGCAACGCTGAAGCTGTGTCAGAGTGACCCGTGGGTTCTTGGTCACCTCCTTGACTTCTGCCTTTCTGCCCTGATTGCTTAGATTGGTCGGGCAGCCAAGGAAGAGTCCTGGCGGTTCCAAACTTCTTCCTTTTACAGAGGTCTACAGACAATTCCTTGAACTTCATGGCTTGGTCTGTGCTCTGATGTGTTCTGGCAACATGATACTTACCAAATCATGTCCAATCAACTGGATTTACCACAGGTGGACTCCAGGGGTGTCAGGTAACGAAGTACAAATACTTTGTTACCTTACTTAGTAGAAATTTTGGTTATTTATGCTTTACTGGAGTAATTATTTTTCAGTGGACTTTTTACTTCTACTCCTTACATTTACACTCCATTATCAGTACTTTCTACTCCTTACATTTTAAAAATAGCCTCGTTACTCCTATTTCATTTCAGCTTGTTTTCATTCATGTACATTTACATTCCAGTAAAGATTTGATAACATGACTTTTTGCACCATTACAATACTTATAGGCAACTAGTCATCATATCTTCTGCTCCATGAAATACATGTTAATGCTCAGTAGTACACAGATATACTTCTTTAATATATTTACATTGTACTAAACTACATTCATTTTCAATGGGCATATATGCAGCTTAAACAAGAAGCCTAGCGCATCCCAAATTTATCAACATTAACATTTTAATATAATATTATAATCATTATGGCTTTTTGAAGAATGCTTTTCTGGGGAGGTGGGCTAGTGCACTATAGACCCTTGTGGTGCGGCCTAAGCTTTTGTCCTTAATGCCATTTTTCCCCCTACTTTTACTTTTATACTTTAAGTAGTTTTGAAAGCAGTACTTTTACATTTTTATTTGAGTAAAAAGCTTTAGAGTTTTAGAGTTGATACTTTCACTTGATATTTTTAACCCTAGTATTTATACTTCTACCTTCTTCTAGAGTAATAAATGTGAATACTTTGGTGGTGGACTCCAATCAAGTTGTCAAAACAACTGATTAATGAGCAGTGTAAAGGCTGCGAATACTTCTGTACATATGTTTTTTTGTCATTATGTCATATGTCATTATATATATATATATAATACTTTTACTATTCTTTTGGATGTACTATATATACACATACAGACATCCAAAAAAACCAAAAAAATGTATATATATATATATATATATATATATATATATATATATATATATATATATATATATATATATATATATATATATATATACAGAGAGAGAGAGAGCACATTCCAAAAGAATGCTATAGAAATGGGTTTGTAAAATGGGTTTGTCCTTGCTTCTCTCTATAACATTATGTGGACTGTAATATTTGGAGCACTGTGACTGGTGTAGATGAACACAGTGCACACTGTCCTCTTCACAGGCAGGTGCTGGGACCTGCTTGTTCTTGTTTGACTCTACCCAGTGTGTGTGGGTGTGCGTGAGCAAAATGGCAGAGGAGACCCTCTAGAGGAATGTGAGACAAAAAGAGGGTATGTTTTTCACAGAGGGATGTGTCAAACTGCACGATGGTCCTTTGCTTCAAGCCCTGTCGCACAGGGATTAGACTAGTCGCTAGCACCAACCCTCAAGCCTGAGAGATATGGACAGACAAAACACATGGGCGCTCCAGACAAAACAAAACAATGCCACATAGACGTAACATCAGGCTGCAAGCGAAAGTGACTAAATCGTATCTGATGGCACTTACGCTAATCAGTTGAAGCAGGTGTTCTCCCAAGGCCGGGACTTGTAAAGGAAAGTCATTTTAAGGAAGAGACTCATTTGAATGATCCGCTTACTCCGTTTAACGCTGTAGCTTGGCTTTATTGGGAATTTATAATGAGGCACTTCTTATTTATGAGTGTATCATGTAATTTTGAATTGGAACTGTTTGCTCACAGCCATCATCAATACTGCATCTCTGTGGCTGGGAGGGGGAGCGGTGAGTGAGAGAGATGGCTGTGTCAGCTTTAATTGTCCTCAGGTCTGGCTAAGTATGCAACGATACAATTAAGCCATTCTCATTTTTCAGAATGATTGCCTTTCGCAGACAGGGCCCTAATAGCTAGAGCAATACTGGCAGCAGCAGAGCGTCTCTGGTTTCAGATGGACAGCCTGAGACTTGTACCAATGACAAGGTACACCATATTTTAATGCAATACACATAAATATGAATAAAAGTAAGTATTCAGAAGTCATGAAAGATATCTAAATACAAATTTGCGTGTCAGTAATTACAGCATATTAAAAGGTATACCATGTAAATGCAGCCTTTTATTATATACATGTAATACTTTACCACTTACAGTGTATAAGTACTTAGTACTTAGTATGTGTATAGTATATGAAGTATGGTGGTAGTGGTAGTATCTGCGCTAATATCAACTTTATATGAAAGTAGTTGTTTATTAGTTAAATACTACATTAATGGATACACTACATGAATGTAGTTGTTAAGTAGTCATACTATATTAGTAATTAAATTTTGAATAAAGTAATTCAGCAGGTACACTATAAAAGTAGTTGCACAATATGAATGCAGTAGTTAAGTAGTTAAAATACATAGGTACTTCCACATTATGAGTAGTTGCTTTTTATGGTCATGGTAACTCAGCAGTTATACTGTATGACAAGTTACTTTCTGTGAATGTAATAACACCTAAGTTACACTATATTACAAGTTACTTTTTATGTGTACTTTTTATGGGCTGGCGATAAACACGAGACTGAATCATGTGGTTTAAGGGGATCATGGGTAATGTAGTTTATAAAATCAGTACACTCTGGCAAGTTATATTTTGTTTATGCAGGGTCAGTAAGGCTCAGTAGTTACGCTATAACAAGTTATTGTTTAAAAATACAGTAACAGTTACACTATATAACAAGCCACATTTTGTGAATGCAGGAGCTCACTAGTTACATTATATGTCAAGTTCATTTTTATGAATGCATTAGCTCAGTAGTTATACTATATAACAAGTTATTGTGTATAAATGCAGTAGCTCTGTAGTTATACTTTGTGACAAGTTACTGTTGGTGAATGTGGTGGCTCAGTATTTACATTGTAAGACAAGTTACTGTTGGTGAATGTGGTAGCTCAGTAGTTACACTATGATAAGTCTTTGTTGTGTATCAATGGAGTAGCTCAGCAGTTACATTATGACAAGTTAAGTTTTGTGCAGTTGCTCAGTAGTTACATTATTACAAGTTCTTGTACATGAATGCAATAACTTAATAGTTACGTTATAAGACAAGTTACTTTTTGTGAATATGCTAGTTTAGTAGTTACAGCATATAACAAGCCTCTTTTTGTAAATGTAGCAGCTGAGTTGTATATGTCAAGATACAAGTAGTCACATTCTAAGACGATTTACTTTTTGTGAACATGGTAGCTCAGTATTTAGACTGTATAACAAGTTAATGATTATAAATGCAGTCACATAGTAGTTACACTATGATAAGCTACTGTGTGGAAATTCCGTAGCTCAGTGGTTATACTTATGACAAGTTACTGTTGGTAAATATGGTAGCTCAGTATTTACATCATTAGACAAGTTACTTTCTTGTGAATGCAGTAACTCAGTAGTTACACTATATGACAAGTTAAGTTTTGTGCAGTAGCTCAGTAATTACACTATATGATAATTTACTTTTTCTGAATGCAGATTTCAGAAAGTACACTATTTGCAGATAAGAAATGTGGGTATAAACAGAGGGGCATTATTATGGGCAGACAGGCACTGCAGTGTTATGTTTGGGACACACACACACACACACACACACACCACAGTAATGACAGCCACTGAAGGATGGCTAAATGACTGTGGCGTCAATGGCAGATGCTCCCCACGCCCAGCCAAATGTGCTCCTGGTGAGTCTGGCGTTGGACAAGCAAGGCGTGTTTGGGGTGTAAACTGGGCGAGGGTGCTAGAAATTCCCTTCCATTTCTTCCATCACCCCCCCAACCAATCCCCAGCCAGATCAATTAGGGCCAGAGACAGCTTCCTGTCAAGGCAGCTCAGGATAAGTGCAGCAGAGGATTTTCAGTGACTGTAATTTCATAAGGAAGAGAGAGGGAGAAAGAGAGAGAGAGGTGTCTCTATTCGCCTAACGTGATTATGCCTGTTTTCCCGCATGGACCAACACGCAAGGTAATCTAAAAGAAACACCTGTGCCTCACTGAAATGCAAATAAACGGGCCGGCTGGGGCGCTGGGGACGTGCCAATAGGATTGGAGGAAGCCCGCGGTCCGAGGTGACCTCCAGGGATTTCTGGAGTGCCTCTCTCCATGCCACCAACAATGGCTTCAAATGGGCTTTCATTGGCAAAAATCAGCATGGAATGTACAACATGTATTAATCTGGTGCTAGTGATGGAGAGGTGAGAGGGGGTGTTTGGGGGGATAAAGACACACGGTGAATAAGAAAAGTGAGTGTTCAACTGTGTCATGCCACACTAAACCTACCAGCATTGTACTTTTGTATGCACCTTGATTGCTATATGGCCTGTGTTCTTTGTATCTTAAATCTAAGTCTACCAGCCAACATGTAGGAAGTTTGCTTCTGTAGTGTTGCACTAGAACGGTAAGGCTAACAATGAACACAATTCATGCTTCAAGATGGCCCGTACTTCTGGTCTTGAGCAAAACAATTTCATATAAAGCTTCATATACTGTCAGAAACCAAAGATTTAGGAATGCAGTTTGCTCAGCACTATAGGTTTCTATTTGTGCTTAGTGCATTAGCCATATAGCTTTAGTGCAACACTAATATTGCATGACCAACAGTATTTGTCTTATTAAGGATTAAGGATTGAGGTGGTGCCGGTTTGGTCCAAACTATGAAATCTTTTCAGAAGCTGAAGACAATGAGAAGAAGACACAGAAGGTGTTAAAAACTACGCAGACAAAAGCAGAAAGTGAGAGTGACAAAATGCCCCACCCGGGAGACAGGGCGATCAGCACTTGCCTCCATCCTGACTGTCTAAGCAGACTCATATCGAACCAGGGGCGCCTGCCTGCCTCCTCTAGAGGCCATTAGATCAGGTACCAGCGGGGGCAGACCTGGGTTATCTGATCCCGTCTGGCCAGCACTTGTTTCCTTCTCATGTCCAGAAGCAAGACCCAGGATGAAGAAGACGGAGGTGTAGTCACATATGTATACGCACTTAGAGGTTCACATGTTTGCTGCCATAAGTGTAAAACTTCAAGTCGAAGAACTTGTAAGTAAAAGTTCAGTAAAACAGATATATATATATATATATATATATATATATATATATATATATATGTCATGAATGTGATGTCAATGTGTTGTGGTTATTTATGGCACTGGTTTGGTATAACTTGTCGCTTTGGTATAGCATTGCTATGTGCTGGCCAGTCTTACTACCTGGTATTACTGCTGGTATTAATGGTTACTAAACCATTAGCATATGCTTTTTGCAAGACACGTGAATTGTGGGTCACATAACGTCACCGAACAGCTTATCATGCTTGGAGGAGAATACTAACTTCTAATTCTTTTTCATCAGAGAACAGATGCCTGAGTTAGCTAGCATTGCACTCAGTGATTGGTCTAGAGGGAGGACCATCTGGAGAGAGCAAGGCCAATTACTCTTGGACTCCTGGCCAAGAATGGCTGTGGTATCACCAGGTATTAAGCTCAAGGCCTCAGAGTAATAGAGCTAATGCTTAGGCAGTTCCACATATAATTTCTGAAATTTTTGTCAAATTAGTCTCGACTTTCATTTCCTGCATTTGTTTTTCTCTTTGTTTTCTTCTTTTATTATAGTACATTACTTTAAATTTGCCATGCAGGAAACACTCACGGTGTTGACAGCACAAGGATAGCACTTGTTGTAAACTTTTTGTAGGTTTAAAGCTTTTGTTATGGTGTCAGGAGGCACTGATTGATGAAATTAAACTTTTATAACCGTTAAAACTGTTATTTATTTATGTAACTGTGATTTTTAAATAATAATGATAATGCTGTCAACATTATGCAGGATTTCGACACTTGTGGAGTTCATATGAGGCATGATGGGCAGGTTTTTAGATTCATGTTCAGATTGTAAACTTCAGGCTGGGAATTATAGCTAAAGGCCAAAGTTTCAGGCACTTCAAATTAGGAAAATGACTTTGATGAATAAAGTCAAGCACTAAAGTTAATGTGGTCTCCAGTTAATATTGGTTGGAATGTTTCAGACTGAACTCAGGTTTGGAATCTTCCAGTTAGTGCTGATGGTTGGGTTTGGGTTGGGTTTGGGGATGGAATTTTGCCAGACTGACTTTAAGTTTAGATTCTAAACTTGGTCCTTGGTGTTAAGTTCAGGTTAAGTTTGGAGAGAATTTTAGTGGCCCGATGCTGGGTTTTATGCTTGCCATAAATTAGGAATTAATTTTGTTGGCTTGAAGTTCATATTCTGAACTTCGTTTTGGGTATTGGGTTCAAATCGAGCTTGTACAGAACTTTGTTAGCCTAAAGTCAGGTTCAGAATCTTAAAATAATAAATCTTTGGTTCCGGTTGGAATTGGACACAATGTTGTTGACCTAAAGTCTGGTTAGAATCTTAAAATTGGTGCTGTGTATTGGGTTCAGGTCAAATTTGTACAGAAAACGTTTGGACTAAAGTCATGTTTAGAATCTGGTGCTGATGGTTGGGATTGCTCTGGGTTTAAACAGAAGATTGAAGTCAAGTTCAAATTTTACATTTGGTGCTTGGGGTTAGGTTCAGGCCAAGTTTGGATAGAATTTTGTTGGCTTGAAGTCAGCCTTGGACCCTTAAAATTGATGCAAGAGGGCTTAGGTTCCAGTCAAGTTTGGGCAGAATTTTATCAGGGTGAAGTTACGTTTAGATTCTAAAGTTGGGTTAGATTCAATTCATATTTGGACAGGATTTTGTTGGTCTAAAGTCAAGTTAAGGTTTTAAGCTTGAGGCTGAGTGTTAATTTCAGGTCGGGTTTGGACAGTATTTTGTTAGCCTCCAGTCATGTTCAGATTTTAAGCTTGTGTTATGAAATCAAGTTGGCCTGAAGCCAAGTACGGATTCAGAAATTGGTGCTTCGGGTCAAGCTGAGTTGACCTTTTGCAGAACGTTCTCAGGCTACTTTCAGCTTTGGGCAAAATTTCAAGCCAAATTAAACTTAACACCTACAACTTTAGAGCAGACTACACCTTTAAGGAATCGAGTCACACTCCCCCCCTTCTTCTTCCTCTCGCCACCCTCCCATCCCGAGCCTACTGCTCCCACTCAGAGCTGTCGAGACTGAAGAGTTACACCCAGCCTGGGCGAGGCATACTTTGTCACAGTGAAGAAAAGAGGCAAGGCAGTAAGGTGCTATAAATGTGCTTTATTGCACGATGGAGAGGCACTTCTACAGAGTGCAGGCTTTTAATTAACTGCCCAGGTGCCAGAGCTCATGCAGAAAGAGACAGGAGCCCCTGCCTTCGCCCTCCCTCCATCCAGCTTAACCCCTTAAACTGCAGGTTTATTATTGGGCTATTAATCCTTAAGACTTATTATCCGGGAACCACTCTGAAACTTGTAAGTGATCTAGTTATGAGTGTGAAAAATTGGAGCGTGCGCCCACATATGGAGCCTTGCGGTTAAATAGCCACATGTTTTATTGCAGAAGAAGTTTATGGGACCGTTGCCGTTTCGGGTTTAGACTGTTTCATTGAAGTGATGAAAATGGGAAATTTAAATTTGCAGGTTCACGTGCTTTTTTGTGAAGATATAAATCTCAGCTATTGCAGAGGAAGAGAGCAAGAGAGAGGGAGAGAGAGAGAGAGCAAGAGAGGGAGAACTTGTAGACGCTAGCATCAATCCACAGGTGGTCAGCATGCTCAAATATTGTTATATCTGCAGTGTTGATGATAACTCTGGAGGTAATGCTTACTCACCTCTTACAGTGGTGCCTCAGTAGTCTCTAGAGTGAGATGTACTGGTTTAAAGATGATGCAACTTGAAGGAACTTCTGAAAAACTTCTAAAAACTACTGCTATGGGGTGGATTTTTAGGTCAAGCTGTTTGAAATAGTTTTACATCATTAGTTAATGATATATAATACAGAAGCAAGCCAAACACACTATAAGTGCAAAAGTATGTGGACACATATTCATCACACCTATACAAGCTTGTTCCAAAACTACAGGCATTAATATAAAGTTGCCTCCCATTTGCAGCTATAACAGCCTCCATTCTACTTTTGGATTTTGGAGCTTGTCTGTGGGCATTTCCACATGTTCCAATTCATCCCAAAGGTGTTCAGGTGGGGCCGCAGGGACACAGTCTTGCTGAAACCAGAAAGTGTTGGAAACTGCTGCCACAAAGTCAGAAGCATGGAATTGTGTAAAATGTCTCTGTATGCTATAGGAACAACATCACCTTTCACTGGAACTGAGAGGCCTGGACAACAGCCCCACTTCCCATTAACCCTCCTCCACCAACTTTGCTGTTGGGACTATGCCTTCCGGGAGGTGGCATTCCCCTAGCATCCACCAAAAACCAGTAGTGGTTAGCACTGGTCTGGGACGATCTGGGTTCGATTTCCGGTTTGGGCCGTTCTGTGTGTTTGGATGTTCTTCCCATGCTTGAGTGGGTTTCCTCCGGGTACTCTGGTTTCCTTCCACAGTCCAAACACAAGCATGTTAGGTTGATTGGTCACTCTTAATTGCCTGTACGTGTCAGTGCATGAGTGAGTGTTGGCCATGCGATGGACTGCCAAACCGTCCATGGTGTATTCCACCTTCGCCCGATGACAATGACAATGGCTCCAGCCCCCCCCCATGACCCCAACTAGCGGGATTAAGCGGCAGGTAATGGATGGATGGATGGATTCATCCCTCCAGAGAATGCAGGTCTGCTGCCCTACAGTTGAGTGGCGGTATGTTTAACTCCACTCCAGCTGTTGCTTGGCATTGTGCCTAGTGTTTACAGGTTTTATAAAGCTCCTGGTACATAGCTCTTGTGCTGATGTTGCCCTTAGGGGAAGTTTGGAATTCTGTAGTGAGTGATGGCATTTATTTTTATGCTATGCTGAGAGTTTGCACACAGTACACAGTAAAACAGCACTTACAGTTGTCTGGGGCAGTTCTAGGTAGATAGAAATGTCATGAACCCGTCTTGAATGATCCAGTTATAGTTACTTGCTTTTGCGCTGTTAGTTGCTTTGACTGTATATTTCCGTTTATTAGCTCTTATTTTTCCTTCAGATGTTTTCAAACAAACAACACATTCACAGGTTATATATGGGTAAAATGCAACTTTGGATAAGGCTGAATATGTTTAGCGTATCTGCTAATTAGTCAGTTGGGCGCAACAAGACTTAAGACTGGGAAAGTCTTGTGACCGTAAGATTGCTGGTTCGATTCCTCAGACTAAGACTCTGTGTGAAAGAGTTTTACGTGTTAGTTACAATTACAATTATGTCACAAAAAATTGTGTAGATACTTAAACTTCTACAATAATATAGTTTGTTTAACTTGAAAGCTTGAATGTGTTGAGCTCCATGTATAATTTTAGTGAACTTGAAAGAATTAAGTTTCATTTGAGGCAACAGATAACATATAATATCATCACTGTCCAATGAAAAACATGTATCTCCATTTTTGTCGATTTTGAGTTTTCTACATCATTTGAACATGCCATTGGTAATTTGCATTGTGTGAAAATTTCATGATGAATGGACCAATAGAAATGCTCCAGAATACTCTACTACAGGACACTGAAACTCAACTCTCTGGTGTCACTCAATCACTTGAAACTTTTAATATCTAACCACCTTCAGACAGCCTGCACCTGTTTTACTTAATCTTACTTATTCTTTATTTTTTTGTCTTTTATTCTGTTTATTTTTCTTTATTAGTTTATTTATTTTATTATTTATTTGTTTATAATTAGTTCTGTATTTTTTTTTTATTTTATTTTAAAGTAATTTTATTTTATTTGTATTATTTTTTTATTTCTATTATTATAATATCTTGTTTTTACATTTTATTTATTTTTTCTTATTTATCTTAATTTTTTACTAATTAAATCTTTACTTTATGTATCTTGTATTATTATTATTTCTACTATTATGTTATTTTTATGTTATTTTTAAAATGATTAAATTCTGTTTTTATTTTCTTTGTTAATCCCTGTCCATGTAAATGCTCAGCTACATTGAAAATGAGGGTTGCCCTCAATGTACATCCGAGCTTAAATAAAGGTTGATTGATTAATCATTGGACAGTGACGATATTTAAGTAGACTCAACTAATTAGGGTTTTCAGTATGGCATCCTATGACAGAGCCACATTCAAAGTTACTGAGCTCCTTCCATTCTACAGCTGATGTTAGTCTATAGAGATTACATGCCTCTGTGCTGTACTTAGCATGCATTGTGTGATTGTGTAATGCATGCAGGGTGCTATGCTGATGCTGAAAACACAAATCATACAAAACTGTCCAATGAATGAGGCTAAACATGCTGAAATCTACACAACATGACGAATATAGTTTTACAAGCTAGTTTTAGGCCACAATGTCCCTTTAAAGGTTTACAGTTGCCGAGCAATTCAACACGAGAGCCCCCGTTAAACTGAAGCTTTGGGATACAATGGAAAACACGCCGGAGACAGGTGGGAGGATGTGCTAGCGGACTTCAAAGCTATCACGCTAAGACGAGAGGACAGCGCCACATGAAACTTTAATGGCGCACTTTTAAAACTTAGATTAGAAAAAGAAAAATCCTCGGAGGCAACAAGAGCACTTCTGAGATGGATTGCCGATCATACGGAACCTACCTCTTCAAAACTCCTGAAATATATATCCTCAGATTACAAACCTGATTTGGCCAGAACGGTGGTGCTTGGATGGTCTCTCATGAATTATAAACAAAAGAAGCGAATGGGAAAAGAAAAAAAACAATCGGATTTTTCTTTTTTTTTATTAATGCTTCAATGTGTCGCCATGTCCTGGAGCCATGGATCTATTTGTAGAAGAAATTGGGGAAGAAAGCGCAGGCAAAAAGATCCCTCATATCCTGGCCTGGAGGGGTGGGGAGGTGGGGGGAAATACACTGGGGAGATATTTGTGACTAGATGGTGTCAAAGGCAATAGATTTGCACCTACAGGAGACTACTGGAAGAGCCTGTGGAACAATTAGAGCAGAGAGACATTGATTGGATGAGCACTTCAGGTTTGGTCGGGGCCGTAATTGCCGCAAGGAGGCTTTTCTTTAAAACCGTTCAGACGTCTTGGTACCAAGAGCGGAACCTCTGAGTCATCTGCAGCGAGAGAGTTGGGAGTAATCCTCTGCCGTCCTCTAAGTGTTGCTTCATGCTTTGTGTCTCGCCGTGTTAGAAATTCACAGGGAAAAAAAAAATTATAAAAAAATAAACGCTCCGCTGCCCACTTTTCAGGAGCTGAGAATGGATTATCCATGGCCCAGCGGACGCCAAGCTCAGCTGTCGTTCAAGAGGTCAAAAGGTCAAAGGTTTGGCCTCTGCTGATGTTCTACGATGCCTGTACTATGACCTTTGGCTCAAGGAGCATTCATACGCCATCCATATTTTACCTTAAGCAACAAACAGTCTGATGGAGGAAACTCCCCCAGGTCAATGTCTTGGCTGAAGATAAGTGAATTGGAAGCTGATATGAAGTTGTCCAACAAAGTTTGGTCTGATGGTCACGCTTGAATTGGAAGTTTATTTGCTTTGGGAGCCTCGTTAAATTGGACATGCATTTGAATATAAAATTAAAAGTACTGTGTTTTTTTCAATTAGAAACTTGACTAAGTTCAAGACATTTACACCAGCAGGGTGAGGAAACGTGCTGGCAAAATTACAGCTGACCCCTCTCATCCTAGACATCACATCTTCCAGACACTTCCCTCTGGCAGAAGACTCAGGACCATCAAGACCAGCACAACCAGACATGCTAATAGCTTTTTTCCCAGAGCTGCTACTCTCATTAACCACAGTGATTAGATGGGATTTGAATTTAAAGTTAAGGTGAATTAGATGTTTACATAAATTAGAAGTTTTGTTGAAATAGATGTTGTTTGAATTGAAAGTTTGTTGAATAAAAAAGAAGTGTAATTGAATACCACAAAAGGAATATTTGAAATATTGTTGCAATTACACTACTTTGAAATTAGATGTTCGAGTCTGAAACTGTTGAATTGGATGGGTTTTTTTTTTGCAATTTTTGCAAACATTTTTTTATTAGATGTCGGTTAGAATTTTTTTAAAGACATCTAAAATTTGAAATGTCGTGGAATTAGACATTTGTTCGCATTAGAAACTTATTTACATTTATAGAATTTGTTGAAATTAGATATCTTTAAAAATTAGATGCTTGAATTTAAAGTTTAGTTGAATTAGATGCTTGTTTGAAATACATTCTTTGTTAAGTTAAAACTTCGTTTGCATTGTCAGCCTGCTTAAGTATGTAAGTTGCCTGAATTAAATGTATTAGCTTTATATAATTAGGGGTTTGCGTGTATTGGTTTGAATTTGAAGTTTAAGATTCTTTAGTTTCTATTGTTTGATATCTTGTAACTTGTAAAATGATACTGAGGATTTAAATGGTCTTCCTTTATGCCTACCTCATGAATCTTTCTGGTAGAACTAAAAGCTTAAAGAATTAAAAGCTTTGCATAAATACATACATAATAATACAAAATTGGTTTCGATAAAATGCTTGCTGGAATTTAAATCTGTGTTGAAGTAAAATTTTGTTGTATTTGTTGAATCTGAAGTTTTATTAAACTACACAGTTTTGAGTCTGATGTTTTGTTAAATATTGAGTTTTTTGTTATTTTATTTTTTAACTTATTTAAATGAGATAATTGTTTCAATATGAAGTATTGGTTGGAATTAGAAACTTCTAAAAATGAGATTTTAGAGTTTAAAATTTAAAAAGTAGTTGAATTAGATGCTCAAATGAAATACATGCTTTGTTAAGTTAAAACATTGTTTGCATTGTAAGCCTGCTCAAATATGTCATTTACCTGAATGAACTGTATTTAATTAGGTTTGTGTTTATTGTGTGAATTTGAAGTTAAAGACTCTTTAATTTCTATAGTTTGTTATCCTGTAATTTCTATTGTTTGTTATCCTTTAATTTCTATTATTTGTTATCCTGTAATTTCTATTGTTTATAATCCTGTAATTTCTGTTGTTTGTAATACTGTAATTTCTATTGTTTGTTATCCTTTAATTTCTATTGTTTGTTATCCTGTAATTTCTATTATTTGTTATCCTGTAATTTCTATTGTTTGTTATCCTGTAATTTCTATAGTTTGTTATCCTTGAATTTCTATTGTTTGTTATCCTTTAATTTCTATTGTTTATCCTGTCATTTCTATTGTTTGTAATCCTGTCATTTCTATTGTTTGTTATCCTTTAATTTCTATTATTTGTTATCCTGTAATTTCTATTGTTTGTAATACTGTAATTTGTATTGTTTGTTATCCTGTAATTTCTATTGTTTGTAATCCTGTAATTTCTATTGTTTGTTATCCTGTAATTTATATTGTTTGTTATCCTGTAATTTATATAGTTTGCTAACCTGTCATTTCTATTGTTTGTTATCCTGTCATTTCTATTGTTTGTTATCTTGTAATTTCTATTGTTTGTTATCCTGTAATTTCTATAGTTTTCTATACTGTCATTTCTATTGTTTGTTATCCTATCATTTCTATTGTTTGTTATCCTGTCATTTCTATTGTTTGTTATCCTTTAATTTCTATTGTTTGTTAACCTTTAATTTATATTGTTTGTTAACCTGTAATTTTCATTGTTTGTTATCTTGTAACTTGTAAAATGGTACTGAGGATTTAAATGGTCTTCCTTCACTCCTGCCTTGTGAGTCTTTCTGGTAGAACTAAAATCTTAAATAATTATTGGAATTTGTGTTAAAGTTAAATTTTGTTGAATTTGTTGAAACTGAAGTTTTATTAAAAACGAGAGAGTTTTGAGTCTGAAATCCAAGTTTAAATGAGAAGTATGTTTTAATTGGAATATTCTGGAATTGTTTTTAATTTTTTTAACTGGATACTTTATAAAAGTAGTAATTTCTTTGTATTAGATTGAAAAGAAGCTTTGAAAAAGCAGATTGTTCAGTAAATTTGAAAGTCTTTCTGAATTTGAATAATGTTAAATTTAGCACTTGTTTAAATATTTTTATTTAAAGTTTGCTTGAAGTTTGTTAAATAAAAGCTGCACTGAAGTAGCTCGAGAAAGTGAATGTTGATAGTTTAAATGTTTGACTAAAGCAGTTTTGAGCACAGAGGATATGGCGTCTGTTGTAGGAAGCGGATTATGAAACCCGTAGCACTGATAATGAGACTGTCAAAGACTTTGATAGAAAGTGGGTATTTTAAATTTAAAAAGTGTTATTTCAAGAATCCTCATTTCATTTATTTCACCCAGTGCATTCAGAATGCAGGGTGGATATAAGTATCAGATAATGAGCAGTTAATTTAGCTTTAAAATGTGGGGTCATGCTTCTGTTTAGATTGTAGTTTCGAAAGACTGAGAATGAAGTATAGAATTAAAATTTCATCGGGGCTACTGTTCATATTTATGCTGAATTATGAATGCTGCCGATGTATTATTCATAAGACTACAACCGTGCATCTGATTCATAAGTAGAAACTCTAAACCCAATCTTATAATAAATACTCAATTAAAATGAGTTAGTCTGAAACGCCTTGGCATCCTATGAATACACAAATCCTGTTTGAACGAGGCTTTACTTTCGCCGCAGACGGAGAATTTAAATTTCCTGCTGAAAAAACAGAGCAGAGCGTGTGTCAGAGAGCCTAAAGCCTGAAATCAGATCAGACGACTTGTAATGAACCTGGTACGATCGCGAGTCAGGAGGCTAAACTCCGGCATGCTTTTTTTATCTCTTCCCCTATCTCTCCTCTTTCTCTCTCCCCCCTCTCTCTCTCACCTCTTTCTCTCTTTCTCCACTCTCTCTCTCTCCCCTGTCTCTTTCTCTCTCTCTGTATCTTTCTGTCTTTTTTTTCTCCCATCTCTGTCTTCTCTACTCTCCAACTTTCTCATTCCCTATTTGCCCATATACTCTCTCAGTCTCTCTGTCCCTATCATTGTCTATCCGTCTTGTCTTCGATCTTTCTCATACACATTCTCTTTCTCTCTCTTTATCTACCCCGGTCTTCCTTCTTTCTATTACTCATATCTCTCTCATCCCTTACTCTCCCATATTTTCTTTCTCTATTTGACCTTACACCCTCTCTCTGTCTCTGTCTTTCTTTCTGTCCTGTTCTCTATATCTCTCTTTCTCATTCCTTACTCTCCAATTTTCTCATTCCCTTATTTTCCATACTCTATCTCTCCCTCTCTATCTCTATATCTCTTGTTCTCCCTTTCCTGTCTTCCATCTCTCTCTTTCTTTATCTCTCTCATTCCTTACTCTCCAAATTTCTCATTCCCTATTTGCCCATACACCCTCTCTCTCTCTCTCTCTCTCTCTCTCTCTCTCATTCTCCCTGCCTTGTCTTCCATCTCTTTCTTTCTTTCTCTCTCATCCCTTACTCTACCATATTCTCATTCTCTGTTTGCCCATACTCTGTCTTTCTCTATCTGTCCTTCCTTCCATTTTTTCTATCCATCTCATTCCTTACTGTCTAATTTTCTCATTACCTATCTATCTGTTTCCACCACCTCTCTATATCTCTCTATCCTGTCTTCCATCTCTCTCTCTCTATTTGTCTCATTTGTTACTCTCCCATTTTTTCATTAACTATTTGTCTAATCTCACCCTCTCTTTTTAATCTCTCTCACTCTCTCGCTCTATTTGTCTCATTCGTTACTTTCCCACTTTCTCAGTAACTATTTGTCTATTCTCACCCTCTCTTTTTTATCTCTCTCTATCTGTCTTGTTCATTATTCTTCCACTTTCTCTTTAACTATTTGCCTATTGTCACCCACTCTCTGTATATCTCTGCTAATTTCCATCTCTCTGTCTCTGTTTCATTTCTTACTCTCCCACTTTCTCATTAGCTATTTGTCTATTCTCACTCTTTCTCTCTATTTCTCCGGTCTTCCATCTCTCTCTGTCTCTAACTGTCTCAGTCTTTACTCTCCCACTTTCTAGTTACCTATTTGTTTATTTTCACCCTCTCTATCTCTCTATCTCTGCTGTCCTCCATCTCTGTCTGCCTCCATCTTTATTCCTTACTCTCCCACTTTTTCATTACCTATTTGTCTCTACTAACCCTCTCTCTTTCTGTCTCTATACCTCTTTCTGTCTCTGTCTGTCTCATTCCTTACTGTCCCACATTCTCATTACCTATTTGCCTATACTAACCCTCTCTCTTTCTATCTCTATATCTCTATCTGTCTCATTTCTTACTGTTCCATGTTCTCATGACCTATTTGCCTGTTCTCACCCTCTGTCTCTATCTCGCCATTTCTCCTGTCTCCATTTCTCTCTGTACATTTATCTCTCATCCCTTACTTTCCCGCTTTTTCATTCTTTATTCCAAACTCTCTCTCTTTTTCTCTCCCTTTAGCACTTCCATCTTTCTCTCTTTCATCTTTTTAATTCCCTGTTGTCTTCATTCTGTTTCTCTCTGCTCTCTGTTCCTCCCTTTTCTCTCTTCCTATTTCACATCCTTCTGCGTTTCCAGTTTTTCATTCCCTCTCTCATCACTCACCTCACTCTTTTTCTTGATTTACCTTCACTTTCTCATCCTTATTCTCTCTTTTTCTGTTATTTATTTACCTATTCTCTCCCTGTCTCCCTCCCTTTCCTCCTCCCTCTCTTAATCACTTTCATCTTTCTCTTTCACGTCCTCTCATTTTTCCAGTTTTACATTCCCACTTGCTTCAATCTATTTCTCACTCCCTCTTTCTCCTTCTGTCTCTAACATTTCTCTCTCTTTTCTCCCCAACTCCTTCCTTTTTTGTTATTTTCCTCTACCATCCTTATTCATTGCATCGCTCCTGTTATCCTCTGTCTTTCTCTTTCCCTCTGTCCTTCCTTCTCTCCGTCTCTTTTTCTCTATGCATCTCACCCTTCCTCTCCCACTGTCTCATTCCATCTCTTACCCTTACTTCTCTCTCTGCCTCACGCCTCACTGTCTTTCTCTTTTCCTTCCCTCCTTCTCTGCTTCTCAATTCCATCTCTCGATCTCTCTTCCACTTTGTCATTCCCTTTCTCTCTCTTGACCTCATTCTCTTTCTCCGTCTCTGTCTTTTTCTTTCTCCCTGTGTCTCCTGTCATCACTTCCATCTTCATCTCATTTCTCTCTCTCTGTCTCTCTCTCTCTTATTTCCGTCTCTCTTCCACTGTCTTGATGTCTCCCTCACCCGTATTCTGTCTCGCTCTCATTTCTTTCTCACTTTTCATCTCTTCCATCTTTGCCTCATTTCTCTCTCCCTGTCTGTCTCTCTCTTTCTTATTTCAATCTCTCTTTGTCTCTCAACCCATCTCTCTTCCACTGTCTTAGTGTCTCCCTCACCTATATTCTCTCTCTCATTTTACCTCTCACTTTTTATTACTTCATCTTTGTCTCATTTCTCTCTGCCTGTCTGTCTCTCTCTCTCTTATTTCCATCTCTCTTTTTCTCTCAACCCATCTCTCTTCCACTGTCTTAGTGTCTCCCTCTCTCTCTCATTTCTATCTCTCACCTTTCATCACTTCAGCCTTTCTCTTACTGTCTTTCTTTATCTCTCCCTTTTCAACTCTATCTCTTTCTCTCTCTCTCTTTCTGCCCCCCTACTTGTTTTGCTTTGGCTTGTAAATATTGAGTACAGTATGTGTGTATATACCAAAGAAAGAATGAATAAGTAAAATCTGTCCTATCTCATAAATCCAGCTCATATTACTGCCCGGCTGTCCCGTCCAAAGAGACTCTTTAAATCCAATCAATATCCTCTCCTGCAAAGGAAATGAAAATCCTATACATCTCACTGCTACGTATCTATTTTCTATTATTTATCTCTCCTTTGGATCTCATGATTCCTTCGGCAGTGTAATCTGGACTCCGTCATGTTAGATCCTCCTTCTTTCCCTGCTCATCTTACAGCAGTGCTGCCTAACGGCGTTCCTGCAGCAAACCTGTCCTACACATTCACATCGTCTACTACAGTTAGATCTGACCACACAATCTAATTAATTCATAAACACTTTATACACATAGTGGTATACCTGATATCGGCTCAGTGACCACTAGTAGTTAAGCAACATCTTAAAGGCTAAGCACCACTTATGGATACCCCTGGTGATTTCTATTGTTTTAGACACTGAAATATATAAACATGACATAAAATGAAATTTGCTGCTTTATTTGTTTCAAAATAGATGACTTTAATTAAACTGACGGGAAAAACCCGAGTCACTGGTGAACAACAGTGAACAGTGCTGCATTAAAACAGCATTATGACTGACTGGGACTGAGAATTTTCCAGTGCTTGTTCTTCAAAAGAGCTGTAATGTAGAAATAGACCACCATATTACTTAGTTCTGAGACTTTTAGTCAAACCACACCCACAAAAACAGCTCATCCTGAGTGTAAACAGTATCTAGTAAAATAACCAACATTATTCATGACAACAGCCTAGCAACCAGCTAAACTCACATATAGAGGTACAGTTATTGTAGTAAAATATGATCAAAGTGGAACTCACACTCATACGACATCTTCATAATTCAACTACGTTAGCTTAGCATAACTTGAGCCACTGAACTTAGCAAGTGAAGCTAATGTTAGCCAGCATCAGCTAAAACAGGTGCAGTAACTGCGCTTACCTGGTTTACCTCCACGTACACGGAGGCTCTTGAACACCTTACACGCCCATATTGTTGTAACAGGACCAGACTTAAGATCCAGTCGTCGTGTAAGCCTACGGCCCATAGTTGTGATGATCTTCATGTGTGAAGTGATTACTACAGATGATGGAGTGAAAGGATGGTTCTTTTCAATCTGTCTGGATATTTTGGGGTCTTTGGGCCGTTTGTGCTTGGGGGTTCCAGTGTACATCCAATTACTGCAGCCAAAAACAACACAACATTTCTTTTATTGTGCTTTACCGTAAGTGCATCTTCTAGCGTTGTTGTCCACCATCTATGGCACACACATGTAGACTACGGCAGTTTCCGAACAGTGGGTGGAGCTATACAGTCTTTTAAGCTGTATTTCTTGACTTTGTAAAAAATAAAATTCTGACTTTTAATAATCACAAGTTAGGAACTCAAATTCCGACTCAAAGTTTGACATTAAAGTTATTTTTTCCTCCAGCGTTTCTTCTGAAATGAAAAGTATTAATAAGGAATTTGTCCATCTGTGCTGCAGTAACATCCTTACTCTTTACACTAGATGTTGGAACATGGCTGTGAGGATCTGATGGCATTTAGCCACTAGAGCACCGGTGGGGTCAGCTACTGATGTTGGAGGAACAGCTCTGGATCACTACAACTCCTGTTAAAGACTAGATAACACAGTTCCACTGCTGCACAGCCACTCCAACTGATGCTTGGTGATGGGGAAGATTGTCGTTGACAATATTTGAGGATCCTGGTGATCTCTGGTCTCCTGAAGGCTAGCAAAGCAATCCAAGGCTTGTTGGAAAGGGTACATTGTCCGCTACTGACCTGTGGAATTTGGCTTTCACATAAATCAGATATTGAACATTGTAATCTCTGGTTTCCCAGGTACTACATTATAAAGTTAAAGCGGTTGGAGAGGAAGCATAACCTGCTATAAGCTTGTAAAGTGTGAAGTCTTATTTTCTTGGAATTACTGCACTTCATATTTCCCTGACTCTCCAGACTTCCACTGTGAGTGATTTTCTTGGCAAGGCCACCTAGAGTGCCTCTTATCTGGGTACAAATTTGCAAATTCTAGGGTCTCCTAAACCTGATTTCACAATATAACTTCGGTCCTTAACTTCTTCTTAGTACAATCAGCATCTATCAGCATTAGAACTGACAGTTTAAGCTCTATTCTTCTCTCTTTTGGATACCTTTGGTCTAAAATTTGGTCTCCAAGGCGAGAGGTATGAGCAACAGTCAGCACAGCAGTCCAAAAGCAGAACCCAATAAAAAGGAATTCGATATGAATGTTACATTGATCTATTGAAAAACATTAAAACTTATGTTCTGTTATCTAATCTAAAAGTCCACATCCTTTAGTCTTCTGTTTCATGTGATTATTGTCCAACCTCTCTTTATTGCTTAGGATTAAACATGATGTTTGATTGCATCATTAAGAGGGACTCCTTGTCATTCGTCACCGCTACTGCTTTTGCAGGTGGATGAAGTTAAACAGACCAGAATGACCACAAACACATGTATGGACACTTTAGATGTAGCCTCCAGAGAATGCAAGGAGAAGAGAAGTTTAGCTAGATTGGTAGACTGGTCCCATAGAAGCTGAACATTTCTTAAGGTAAATCCAGGGCATGATTTTTTTCTCAATTTTCATTTTTATTTTATCGAACTAGTTATCCAGCATGACAGATAGCAGGCAATTATATATACATTTTGGTATAATGATTAATCTAATCTCAATTTACAAAATCATAGAAGATACAAGCTTAATGACTCACAAAGACATAAAACAAACAAAGAAAAAAAACAACTACAAAAAAAAAATATATATATATATATATATATATATATATATATATATATATATATATATATATATATATATAATATTATTATAATTATTATTTTATAGTTATATTATAATTATAATAATGTAATATATTATAAATATTATATTGTTATATTATTATTGTATAATATATATTACGAGTCATTGTGTGATTTTTATAGAAACTGATATTATATCATGGCCATCCAAAGAAAAACATGTATCTAAATGTTTGTCAATTTTTCTTTTTCTACATTGTCCAAATGCACATTGTGTAAAAACTTCATGATAAATGAACCAATAGAAATGCTCCAAAATAGCTTGGGAAAAAAATCTGGTTCCATTGACTTACATTGAAAGAACGATATGTATTTTCTCTCTCCTGTAAAGTTACCATTTTGGAGACATCCTTAACTGGTGGATTGTTGGCTGCAGCTAATGTTGTGTACTTCTGATAGCATATGCACTAATTTTTAAAAAATATAATCTATTGTGTTTGCATGTGGTTTGGCTTACTTAAACATTTTGCTGCCTTTGCTGGATCATCGATGGCTTGTGTAGAAAATTCAGTTTTCAAAGGATTCTACCTTGAAACTGGACATTGGACTAGGCCTTGCTGATACTGACACATCTTACTATTTCTCAACGTGCACATGCGCTCTTAACAGCTACTCTAGGGACAAACTTTAATGAGTTAAAGGGGCAAAGAGAAAGATGAGATAAGATGAGATGTCAGGTAGACTTATGGCTGTTTCTTTGAAAACATAGCAGTCGGTGTGCAAAGGACTGGGGGGGGGGGCAGAGAGATCAAAGCCTTACCTCTTTCTTTCTCCTGTCCAGATCTTTCCGGTCCACTCTACACACTGGACTAATTATGCTGCTGCAAGTGGATGGAGAGCAGCGGCCAGAACAGACCTCCATTCTTATGAGCATTATGGAAAGCAATATGCCTAATTGGTCTCTCTCTCTCTTTCTCGTTCTCTTTCTCAGTCTTTCATCCTGCAGTTGTCTACATCAATAATATCCTTTCTTCAGTGTAAGGGCCCGACGACCAGGTGGATTGTTATTACAAGTGCCCACATACGAATTTGTAAAGTGCTTTTATGAAAGCTTCTTGCCTTAAGAACGAAAACATGCATTAATATAGATTATTGCATATAGGCGCTTAAAACATATCGAGCATATTACTGACATATACAGACGCATATGTAGAATACATATATCATCTTGTCACAAGATAGTGGGGTGCAGATGAGAAGAGAAAGGCAGGACAAACGGGAGAGCGGACGCGAACGCAAGTTTAACCAGATTTAATAAACAATGAAACAGAAAACAAAACACAAAGCATATAACAAAATAAACAAACTGAAAACAGGGAGGAAGCCAGAGAAAAACAACACAGGAACCACAGAGGAGAACCACAAGACAGGTAGTAAAACAGAGGCAATATATACACAGACTAACAAGAGGGAACGAGAAACACCTGAGAACAATAGGCGAAGACAAGGGAGCACATGACCAAAAGAAATAGAACTACATGACGAAAAATGTAAACGCAAGCACATGGGACAGACAAGGTAATGTAAACAAAGACAGACAGGCTGGACAACTGGACGTCTCTGTCCAAAGGAAAACATGTATCTTCATTTTTGTGTTCTACATCATTTAAATGTGGAAGCCTTATCTTCTGTAAAAGTTTTATGATGAATATATATATATATGTGTATATGTCATATCATATATATATATATATCTCCAAAATTGCAACTTTGCAGGAGAGACCAAAAACATACTTTACTTCCAATGTACGTCAAGGGAACCAGAAATTTTTCCAAGCTGTTTTGGAGCACTTTTATTGGTCCATTCATCATGAAATGTAAACAACCATTGGTGTGTTCAAATGATGTAGAAAATTCAAAATAGCCAAAAATTAAGATACATGTTTTTACTGGACAGCGCTTATTTTGCATATAATCCTATTATCAGCAATTCTCAGTCCTCCGAAGTGGCCAACATTTAAAACATGAAGATGTGGGTTCATAGAAAGATCTATTCAAACATCAGGAAAGCCTCAGCCAACTAAATACGGCCTTGAAACCCAACGCCTGCACAAGCTGCGCCTGGAGAATGTCTATTAGGAATTAACAAATATATTACGATTCTCGGCCCGGGCCGTTCTGTGTGGAATTTGCATGTTCTCTCCGTCCTTGAGTGGGTTTCCTTCCACAGTCCAAACACATCCATGTTAGGTCACTCAAAATTGCCGGTAGGTGTGTGAGTGTATGTTGGCCATGCGATGGATTGGCGACCTGTCCATTGGTTTCCCCCGCCTTCGCCCTATGACGCTGGGATTGGCTCCAGCCCCCGCTGTGACCCTGTTGAGCGGGATAGAGTGGAAGATAATAGATGGGTGTATATAAATATACATATATACATTGCATATTGTCACTTTCCTGCAGAACAGTGGTACAGTGATATTCACTCACTATATATGGTGGCATATTATAAGTTTGTATATAATATAATAAAATATAATATAGTACATATTTAATGTATATGGGGTGTATTATTTTTTTGCACTGATATACTTATATATAATACGTATCGGACATGCTTATGGACTCTGTATCCTGACAAGATAATAAAACAAACGTGTATGTGTATTCAAGAAAGGAAATAATGACAGCCTGGCTCTTTCCGCTTTTATATTTTAAGGAACAGAGCTGTGTTTGTGTGTGTTCACCCGTTAGCCCACCCTAAACCATCCCACAGAATACACACTGCAAATCCTCCATTTATCCCAGCCAACCCACTACTTCTCTCTCTCTCGTTCCATCTCTCTCTTTCTCTCTCTCTCTCTCTCTCTCTTTATTTGTGTTTGCCAGTAGCTGCTGATGCATGGATCATTCTAAACCGACCATAATCTCTTTCTGCTGAAATTCATCATCATCATCACTGTTTTCTTTTACATTATAAGCGCATGCCCGCATAATGAACATGCAAGCTGAATTTGCATAAAATTAATAAGGGTCTGTTTCATAACGAGATAAATAGCTTAACCCTTTAAACCCTGAGGGTCCAAATGCAAGTCTTCACGTCAATTTATTCAGTTTCATACCAGTTATGGAAGAATAAGTCTTACAATTAGGAACTGAATAATAAGCTTACAGTTTATGGAATATTCCGGCAACCTAATCTCTTTCTGTCGCAGCGGAGAGCTTATTGCCATAGACGACAACTCTGACACGTTTCTGTCTCTGTGCTCAGAAAACAGCAGGAAGCTCGTGGACTCTAAAATCACTTAGAATAGGAGCTGACGAGCTGGTGCACAAATCAGGTGTCAAGGTGAGACGAACGTGAAAGAAGCTGATCTTTTGAAGGCTTATTTAACATTTAAACACTTGAGCAAAAAAAAGCAATTCTGGTTACTAGAGTTTTATATTGAAAAGAATACAAATCTACAGATTTGACTTGCTTTTACAATTTAATATATTAGCAATTTAGCAAATGTTAGCAGCATAAGCATTTACTGGCCAAATTCAGTAATTACTCAGTGATTTAATACAAAACGCATTACAAATATTGTCCATATATATAATCTCTAGATCTGTAGAACTGTAAAGAATCAGACTCGAAAGGACACATGCGATCCATGGGCAGGGCTTTAATGTGATAGAGCAGTTCAAATTCAACAAAAACAGTTCAACGAGCTCGCTAAGGCGAGAATGTCCAGAGGGTTGGAAGCAGGAGGGCTGGAGGTAGCCACCGGCTGATCCAGAGGGCAGGCTGGATGTTGATGATGGATCGCCGGTGTACATGAAGACACTCACTCGCTCCTCCTGCGTTGGTCTGATGGTACTGGGGAACCTGAGCAGCACTCACGTCCCACGGCAACGGAGGAACCTGATTCAGCCCTGTGTGGACAGGTTAGAGCAGCGGCCATATGGCGACTTTCAATGGACTGCGCAGTAGCAACACAAACAGTCTCTGAAGCGGACCGGCGGGGGCCAGGGAATAAACGTAAATTGTCTTTAAGGAGCCCGGTTGGAGCCGGGGATGCGAACCCGTGCTGAGAGTGGAGTTTGTGGATCCATGGTAGCACCGACCTCACTCCTCGGACACCGCCATAGTGGGGCTCAGCCGACCGAAGGTGGGTGACGAGGCTGGTGGTGGAGTCTGCGGGTTCTCTTGGGTTCCAGGGAGGTAGACGGGACCCTGCTGTGGAAATGATGAACCTGGGAAAAGACCTTGAGAGCACACCAGTCTAGAGACCATGGACAATGCCCATAACCTATAACTAGTTTATATGGGGTACAGGTGTGAGTGATAGGTAGCCATGTTGATGTAGGGGTGTGTGTGGAGTGTGTCCTAGGTTACCTAGTGAACAGGTGACTGTGACCATACAATCCAGCGAGTCGGGGAGCTTACAAGCATACAGTCAGTTACTATATATGCACTACCAGTTTTAGAACAATTATATATATACAGATACAGTATTTATACAGATTTAGGTCCTCGGGGCCTGTAAACACATAATCACATAATACATTACGCTTCTAATACTCTTGAATATTCCCCGTCATTTAAACAGACTGATGTCATGCAAGGTGTTGGAGACGAGATGAGGGAAGCGGATAATAATGCCATAGTGAAAAATGAAACAAAAGAAAACAATGAATAACAAAGATAAACAGACACGGAGAAAACGGAAAAGACGGAGACAGAAACGGACCAGGGAGACGAACAGAGACAATGGCAAAATGGACGACAAACACAGGTAGCAAACAAAGGGCATAAATAACAAAAAGAACAAGGAACAGCTGGGAACAATGGGTGGGGCCATAGATAGGAAACAGGTGAGGGGCGGAGACAAGGAGCACATGACAAAACATAAACACATGGCCAGGAATGTAAACAAGCACACATGGGAAAGACAGGACATGACAACAATTACATAGACTTGTTACAATCACTCAACGCTGGCTGATCGTAGAGCTTGCAGAATCGGTAAAGTTAAGCAAAACATCTGTACAAAGGTTCAAATTTTTGATAATTCTTTGTTAATTCATGTTTTCAGTGTAGTGACGGTGGCAGTCACCCCTGCTGAGCTGGTCAGCCCTGACGTTACCTGGTCTGGTTTATGTCTTTAGCTGTTACATATCTACTTTAAGGATGTAACTCTGTGTTAGCTTATTACCGGCTAATGATGTATTTCATTCATAAATATGTATGATGATATTTTCTACCAATCAACCTAAGAACATGCATAGAAAATTCAGGATCATATGGAAACAGTGTGTCATTTGGCTTGTGGAGTCTCCATGCTGGTTTTTGTTTAGGGCAAGTTAAATAAAAAAAATCGTACTATCAGTAGTTCTGATGATCTGTAGTTCTGCTTACAATACCTGAGAACAGCATTAAGAACGAGGAAGATACTGGCTCATGAATACATACAAAAAGTTCCTTTCAAGTTAGCTAACTGCTGCCTTTTTGCCTTCTTGTTTAAAGTCCCAGTGATCCTACAACTCTCTTTCCTCTCTAATGAAGTTAATTTTGTTCTTCTGGCCCCAAAATATACATGTACAAAGCATGTGTTATCAATATGTTCCTAAAGTCTAATAAAGATCTGCTGCATTTGGCTATATTTTTTTCTTCTCTGTGTAAACTCTGTGGCTCCTCTGTAGGCATTCCCTTGACCAATCGCAAAGGCTGACCTCTCTTGCCTCGCCCACATAAAAGTTTCCAAACACCAACATTGTTCGCTCACCCCTTTCTAGACTGGTCATTTGCTTTATCCATCGATTTGTCTGTTCTATAGGAGCAGACTAGAAGTGTTAGACAGAGAGCTGTCAATCAAGCTGCTCATTAGCCACGCCCACACAGTTCTAATATAGGTCTGAGGTCTAAGCCATGTTTGATCATGTTTCTATGTTTATGTAGTAGTTTGTATTCAAGCTTTGCTGTATGTTCAATATAACACTCAAAGCTTTGTGGGATAAATTCAAACCACAATTCAAACCATAACTGTCCAAAGAAAAACATGTATCTCTATTTTTTATTATTTTTATTTTTCTGCTTCATTTGAACACAGCAGCTGCCGTTCACATTTGGTGAAAATTTCATGACGTTTGGACCAACAGAAATGCTCCAAAATTGCTTGGAATAAATTCCGGTTCCATTGACTTACATTGAAAGTAAAAGCAGTTTTTGTCCTCTCCTGTAAAATTGCCATTTCTTTGAACAGCGATGAAATATTTAAAACATTTAACTGTATTTCTTGGACTTGAAGTTAATTCCTTGTGAGTATATTTGCTCATGAGCTGTGTATGTACCTTAAACACGTATACATTAAAATTCATCATAGGTCACCACACCTGGTTCATGGTATAGACCTCAGTCTGACTGCAGACATATCAGCTCGGGGGCCACCATGGTCACCTCACCGGTTTCAGTTTTTGGTTCCTCTAACAGATTGATAGCCCTGCCATCCAGCGTCCATTGCTGTAATGGGCCTTCTGAAATAGCTGGTAAGGCATTTGTAGTCAGTTGTGGTATGAAATGATGCAAAAGTCAAACAGGAATAACCTACGACAGATGAAATATTCCTGCCAGAGGCACCTGCTGTGAGCTTAATTTAGGTTTTTATTTAAAAAAAAAAAAAAACTGAAAGAACTACCCCCCCCACCCCCACCCCCACCCCAACCCACCCCTTTTGCCTCGAACTTGGAAAGCGGGAGAGAAAAGCATCAGTGTGCAGGATGAAAGATGCGCACTAATGGTGATGCTCATCTCTGCCCACCGTGCCTGAAATGCACATTTACACTTCAAAGCTTCGCCTCGTGTTTGTTTAAAGAGATTCAGCCTTTTTTCCCTCCGTGCGAGTCCGTACACACCCGCACACGAAGGTCTGAAAAATGTAAATAAATATAAAAACAAATAACAGACAACAAATGCAAACCATATATATATATATATATATATATATATATATATATATATATATATATATATGAAATAGGAAATAAATAACACACACACACTTCAGAGAGATTCAGGAGGAAAGCTAGAAAGGTTAAGAAAAGGAATAAAAGCTGACGCGCCTGCGTTCAAATAGCTCTTCCCTCTCCTGTTGTCACTCAAAGCCAAAGATCTGGAAGCTTCTGGGCACCTTTTTTCCTCCTTTAAACATTTGAAAGGCATTAATATGCATGCATGAGCTTTCTTGTTCGACAAGAGGTCATTTCATGGTCCATCAAAAGTTTGACTTTGCTTTAAAGGGAAATTCCACTGGTTCAGCAGTTTAGATGTATACGAAATCCTTCAGAACGGTTTGATGCAAATTAATTCATTTGGAGATAAACTCAGCAGCACAGGTTACTTTACAGTGTGATCATAGGAACCACATGTCACAATGTCCACAACACAAATATGGTCATTTTATTTACTATCCAAAACCCCCAGTCAATCTACATGTGTCTTCTGAATTTAGATATCTCCAAAATGCCAACTTCTTCACTTCTGACTTCACATTCAATGGAATCCTATGGAACCAGAATATTTTCCAAGCTATTTTAGAACATTTCTATTGGTCCATTCATCATGAAATGTTCCCACAATGTAAACAGCAGCTGCTGCATTTAATTTATGTAGAAAAATAGAAATCAACAAAAATGGAGATGCATGTTTTTTTATTGGACAGCCAAGATATGCAATGTTGATCAAGGTTCTGTTCTCAATGGTACTCTTCATGTAGATAAAAAAATTAAACTATACATTTTATTACCAGCATTTTGTAAGATGTCAAAACAGACTGGACACAGTAAAACCAGCACATTTCCAATTTGTTGTTCGGAGTAGTGGGTGGCATGGCGGCACAGTGGATAGTGCTGTTGCCTTACAGCAAGACATGCCTGGATTCTCATGTTCTCCCTGCGCCGTACACATGTATATCACTGCTGACAAAATGAAACCTTGTATGGATGTTGTAAATATTTCTTACATACCACACTCACCTACTACACTGAGGCTGTGGATGAAGTTTATGGCTCAGCAGATCCTGTGTTTTATGGTAGGATTAGGAAATCTGCCCCAAGCCCAGGAGATAATGACCTGGCCATACAGGTCTGGCCCAGTTAGACTTGTAGATAACAGGGTGTGTTTTTCTGGTTGAGTTAGACCATTTTTAGACTTCCTCAGAGCGGGTCTGTAGCAAGATATCCTCAAGAATAAAGCATATACTCTAAACTGGTCTTCCTCTTTAATTTAATGGCCAGAAAGAAGTAACATCACCAAAATCATAACTTTACACCTTTTTACCGCCAATATAGCTAGACGTGGTGCTTTCATTCTGAAATTTATACACAGTATACAGAGCAAAAGGTATTTTTAAACATTGTCAAGTAGCAAAGTGTACACACACAGACACATGCACACACAGACAGATAGATAGATAGATAGATAGATAGATAGATAGATAGATAGATAGATAGATAGATAGATAAAGAAAGAAATATATGTATATAAATATATACTGACAAATAGATAGATAGATAGCTAGATAGATAGATAGATAAAGAAAGAAATATATGTATATAAATATATACTGACAAATAGATAGATAGATAGATAGATAGTTGTGTGTGCATATATATATATATATATATATATATATATATATATATATATATATATATACATATATATATATATATATATACACACACTGACAAATAGACTAAGAAATATATATTTATTTCTTAGTATAGTTAGATAAATAGATAGATATGGATAGACTGACAAATAGATATTATTTTTTAACACGTTCAGTTACAGTAAAGCAACATAATGCTGATTATCTCTTCAGAAACCTCGGTGATAGATAGATAGATAGATAGATAGATAGATAGATAGATAGATAGATAGATAGATAGATACAGAAATGTATGTATATATATATATATATATATATATATATATATATATATATATATATATATACTGACAAATAGACTAAGAAATATATATTTATTTCTTAGTATAGATAGATAGATAAATAGATAGATATGGATAGACTGACAAATAGATATTATTTTTTAACACGTTCAGTTACAGTAAAGCAACATAATGCTGATTATCTCTTCAGAAACCTCGGTGATAGATAGATAGATAGATAGATAGATAGATAGATAGATAGATAGATACAGAAATGTATATATATATATATATATATATATATATATATATATATATATATATATATATATATATATATACTGACGGATAGATAGATAGATAGATAGATAGAGAAATGAATATATATACTGATAGATAGATAGATGTAGATAGACTAAGAAATATATATGTATTTCCTAGTATAGATAGATAGATCTACATCTAGTGAAGCAACATCATGCTAATTTGTATTATCTCTTTAGAAACCTCGGTATCCCTAAACTTTTGATGGGTCCTGCTATGCATGGAAGCCTCTGAAGAAAAGTTGTTTTATTTCCAGTTCAATCAGGTTGTCAATTTGCGTTTCAGCTATTGTGATGTTTCTCACGGTAGTAGTGCTTACTTATAGAAAATGCCATGCGCTACTACCCTGTTTATTCCATATTGGACGCAAACGTCTGACATTTGAAAATGTTTCTGCTTAGCTTTCTCCGATGCGCATGCTGCCCTTTCTCGGTAGCGATATAAGCCCCATTTAACACATGCAGTGATTGACCTCTACCGGTTTGGTATCTGAGGAGCTCTTATGGTAGACAAACACTAACTGACATTAGCCACAACCTTAACCGGGCCTGCAGAGCATCGACGAGCCTGCTAGTCGGGGTGAAATCGTTATGATTAACTACTCATCTCTTCACTGTTTTATGCATGGCCATTACAGGAAAACAGGCCTTGAGGGACCCGCATTGATCCCGTCCTTCCGGAGTAGAAATGTCTTTATTGTATTCCAGAGGAGCAGCTCCTTCATCGTCCTCGCAGTATTGACAACACAGAGAAGCTTTCAGGGCAGACGCGGCTTCTGCATCGATGACTTTCAAGGCATGCAGAACGGTGCGTGTTCACGGCAGGTAAATCTATAAGCAGTCGTTCAGATTCAATGATCATATAACTATAGATCTGGCTGTGGAGGAACGAGGGAGGAACAGAGAGGATAGCAAAGAAACAAAGCAAAAGATGAGAGAAACAGAAACAGTACAACAGCCAACATCATTTCATCTGCATGAGTTGCTTCATGGGTCAAACTCAGGTCATGCTATGCAGTACCATGTTGCAGTGCCTGACTATAATTATGGAAAGAACATATAGAACTACTAATATTTTCTGTTTAAACCTTGATTGTTGGGAAACGTGCAACATCATAATGCCAATTTACTGCAGGCACTATACTTCCCACAATGCAACAGTATCTTTCATTTGACCGCTTTTTGTTTCTTTGAACTAAGCTATCACAGTGTTTATTTTAATGTAATTTAAGGCTTGATAATATATACAGGGGTTGGACAATGAAATTGAAACCACTGTCATTTTAGTGTGGGAGGTTTAATGGCTAAATTGGACCAGTCTGGTGGCCAATCTTAATTAATTGCACATTGCACCAGTAAGAGCAGAGTGTAAAGTTCAATTAGCAGGTAAGAGCACAGTTTTGCTCAAGATATTGCAAGAACACAACATTATGGGACATACCAGAGTTCAAAAGAGGACAAATTGTTGGTGCACGTCTTGCTGGCGCATTTGTGACCAAGACAGCAAGTCTTTGTGATGTATCAAGAGCCACGGTATCCAGGGTAATGTCAGCATACCACCAAGAAGGACAAACCACATCCAACAGGATTAACTGTGGACGCAAGAGGAAGCTGTCTGAAAGGGATGTTGGGGTGCTAACCCGGACTGTATCCAAAAAACATAAAACTACGGCTGGTCAAATCACGGCAGAATTAAATGTGCACCTAAACTCTCCTGTTTCCACCAGAACTGTCCGTCAGGAGCTCCACAGGGTCAATATACACGGCCGGGCTGCTATAGCCAAACCTTTGGTCACTCGTGCCAATGCCAAACGTCGGTTTCAATGGTGCAAGGAGCGCAAATCTTGGGCTGTGGGCAATGTGAAACATGTATTGTTCTCTGATGAGTCCACCTTTACTGTTTTCCCCACATCCGGGAGAGTTACAGTGTGGAGAAGCCCCAAAGAAGCGTACCGCCCAGACTGTTGCATGCCAAGAGTGAAGCATGGGGTTGGATCAGTGATGGTTTGGGCTGCCATATCATGACATTCCCTTGGCCCAATACTTGAGCTAGATGGGCGCGTCACTGCCAAGGACTACCGAACCATTCTGGAGGACCATGTGCATCCAATGGTTCAAACATTGTATCCTGAAGGCGGTGCCGTGTATCAGGATGACAAAGCACCAATACACACAGCAAGACTGGTGAAAGATTGCTTTGATGTACATGAAAGTGAAGTTGAACATCTCCCATGGCCTGCATAGTCACCAGATCTAAATATTATTGAACCACTTTGGGGTGTTTTGGAGGAGCGAGTCAGGAAACATTTTCCTCCACCAGCATCACGTAGTGACCTGAACACTATCCTGCAAGAAGAATGGCTTATAATCCCTCTGACCACTGTGCAGGACTTGTATATGTCATTCCCAAGACGAATTGACGCTGTATTTACACTCATTGTCCACTTACCATATAGGAGCACTTTGTAGTTCTACGATTATTGTAGTCCATCTGTTTCTCTGTATACTTTGTTCTTCAACCCCTACAGGACCACCACGGAGTAACTATTATTTGGGTGGTGGCTCATTCTCAGCACTGCTGGACTGAGGATGGTCCACCACCAAGAGCTATTATACTCTACTGTCAATCTATAAAGTTAATGAAACTAGGTAGGACTGTATAATAAAGTGAACAGTGAATGGATACCAACACCAGCAGCAGCACTGTGCAACATACACTAACGCGTCATTACCACGTCAGAGAATGATCCACCACCCAAATAATACCTGCTCTCTGATAAAGAGATTTACTACAGTCTGTAATTGTAGAACCACAAAGTGTTCCTATATGGTTAGAAGACCTAAAAAAGTGGACAAATTCTGTAAATACATGGTGGTTGAATGTGTGTAGATAGGAATGTGACACCTTGTTATTTTGTGCTGTAATATTTATTTTGAAGACCCTCTTTATGATCCAATTCACAGTAACTTTTTTGCATGTTTGAAAATGTTCTGTGGCAAAAAGTGCATTGAACACCTAAAAAAATACTGTTTGAATGAGCATTCATTCCCTGCGCTGTCAAAGATGAAAGATATTGCCTAATGAGGACACAACTGGCTTTCAATTGGCATCTACCTAAAAATCCCCTTGTATCAAGTACCATTAATCAGAGTGTGAATTTGAAGAGAAGCTGGGAAAATAAAGAATAAAGAGGAAATAAGAGGTCGTAACAGAACTTACGCTCATGTTATCAATGTAACATTTTGGCGCTGTCCAAAGAAAACTACAGTGGCAAGAAAAAGTATGTGAACCCTTTGAAATGACCTGGTGTTCTGAATGAATTGGTCATGAAAGGTGCTTAACCTGATACCACACAAACAATTATAATATTTCATGTCTTTATTGGAAACATCCATTAAACATTCACAATGCTGTAATTATATTGTCATTAACAAAACAGAATAAAAAAACCTCTCCAAACATGTGGCCATAGCAAAAAGGCATATACCACAAGGTTGGCCATTGTTGTGAAGGCACGCGTGTCTGACTTGATGCCAACTCAGTTTTAATATCCAGCCATCAGCATCATGTTGACCATCAAGTCAGCCAAAGTCAAGCAAGGCTGGAAAAGAAACCCAGCCATTATCACATGACTGTTTTGATGTAGTTTCAGGTTCAGTTTTCAAGTTTATTTGTTATTTACACATTATGTTGGGATAAACATGCATTGAAATGCTTGGGGTGAGGCTTAGATAATCAGTATACAGCAGTGCAGCATTATATATGTATATGTGTATTAAAACAGTGTAAACATAACAATAAATAAACAAAATTAAATTATATGAATTATATATATACATATATTAACTGACTGAAATATATTAATAATAATAGAAAGAAAGTGGCCAATGGAAAATAGTGTTGTGGTCTCGCAGCTTCACAGTTTGTTCACAAGCCTGACAGCCTGTGGGTAGAAACTGTTCATTAGCTGGGTTGTTCTGGCCTATATGGTGATTGCTTTATAACCTGATCTTTTTTACATAGAAAATTCACCCCTATCAGGAATGCTGCAATATAAACAAGAGCTGTTGTAATTATCTTGTATATGTTTGGCCAACTAGATTATGTTTAGTTGATTTTCAAGGCCTGTGATTGTTGTACATTCCTTTTGCAGCAGCTCCAGCTCATTTTTGAGTTTCTTCTAACTTTCTCCCTCTTTTCAAGTACTTAAGTTTACTTTTTGTTAGCGACGTGTTGCTTCACTGCTCCCAGCAGACCACATATACACAGTGGACTACATACAAAAACACTTAAGTACTACACACTTACAGAAAATAGATTTTTTTCAGTGTAACATAATATAACATAATATTTATCCAATACCCCTGTGCATTTAAGACGCACTGTGCAATTATTTGTAAATACAATACTAAGAGTTCTTGACTTTTATACTGTTCTGTTTATTTATGTATTTTTGTACTGAGTGCCTTGCTATCGCTTTGCTGCTATAACACTGTGAATTTCCCCATTGTGGGACAAATAAAGGTTCATCTTATCTTATCTTAATTGTAATTATAAAAGCGTGTTTTGTAAATAGGATTTTTTACTTGTTTGGGGGCTGATGAAAGTTGTAGTTTGCAGTTTACGCCACTCTTAGAACCATTAGAAACTCTTAGATTTTTTTGTGGGGGGGTGTTACCAGCAATTGGTCCAATCCAGTTACAGATTCAATGATCAATGATTCAATTACAGCCCAACATCATGGCATATTTAAAGAGCAGAAGCCTGGTGGCTGGTTGTAGTGTGCAGACCTAATTACAGTGCTATAATTGAAAATCACTTTAAATTAAGTTTAGTCTGAATTAGTTTATTAGTTATTTGAGAATTTTTTGAGAGTAATTTATTTGCCTTTAGCATTGTGCACTTGTCCCCGCTTTCTGACCCTGAGTCAGTTTTTTTCCTTCATCACTCAGCTATCCTGTAACAGAGATGCATAAGACAAGAATAATATCCTAGTGTCTGGATATCCCACTGAGCACTGCTGAATCAATTGTGAAGAAAGGGAAGCTGCATCGTACCATCTAGGCACGGCCTAGACGAGGCCTTCAACCACTCAATGTCAGAGCAAGAAGGCTTGTGGGGGAAGCCTCAACGAGGCCAACAATCTTTGTAAATGAGCTAAAGCTGAGACTGAAGAGAAAGTGCACTCAATAATAGATCACTATTTGAAAAACACAACTGGCATGTATGGTAGATGACTAAAAAGAAGCTACTACTAGAAAAATAAACACATTGAGGTACAACTGTAGTTTGCCAGAAAGCATCAAAGTGACTAGGATAAACTGGTTAAGGTGGTCAGATGTGAGGCCAAAATTGAAATGCTATGTGTGGCACATATCTAACAACAGTGAAGTATGAGGGTGGCAGCATCATGTTGTAGGGTTACTGGGGGACTGGGCAATCTGTTGAAGTTGAAGGATAGTTGGATGGTACAGAATCCACAGAAAGAAATGTCACCTCTTAGTAGGACATTGACTCCAAGTATGAAAAAGCAACAAGAGTAATTGAACAAAATCCATCCATCCATTAACATCCGCTTTGTCCCACTAGTTGGGACACGGGAGGGCTGGAGCGTCATCGGGTGAAGGCAAGGTACACCATGGACAGGTCGCCAGTCCATCACAGGGCCAACACACACTCACGCACAAACTCACACCTATGGGCAATTTAGAGTGACCGATCAACCTAACATGCATGTGTTTGGACTTTGGAGGGAAACCGGAGTACCTGGAGGAAACCCACTAAAGCATTGGGAGAACATACACACTCCACACAGGTCCGAGTTTGAGTCCCTGTCCAGGTTTGATCGTCTTGCTGTGAGGCGACAGTACTAAGCACTACACCAGTATTACAAAGTCCAGATCTTAGTCCAATTGAGAGCCAGTGGCACTATTTCTAATATCATCCAACTGACCTGAGCAACCTGGAGCAATCTTACTAGGAAGAATGGGCAAAATCCTCTCTGCACAGTGTGCAATACTGTGGAAGCTTATCTCAACAGACTTTATTGTTGTAAAAGGTGGTTCTACCTAATCTTTCACTGAAGAGGTTAAAGAAAAATGCAAGAATATCTCCTGACAAAGCTAATTTAGAACTTGAATTCTCTCTGTATAAATATAAATTGATAAATAGATTAATCTGATTAGTGTAAAGGGGTTGAATACTGTTACAGCCAAGTTACATCTGCTTCTCCAGTCAAGGTCAAGGTTGGTCTACATCACCCTACGTCTGCTCTTTACATCTATTACCACCATTGAGAAGCTTTATCACCACATGCCGTTTTAATCGAGGTGGACTCGAGCTGCTCTCTCTGTTACGTACAGACCCTCAGTAAGCCCGGCCGAGAGAGACTGCTTAGACTCTCCTGTGAACTGATTACTGACTTTACCCTTTTGTTAGGGTTTGTTTTGTTCTTGTTTGTTTATAACTGCTCAGACAGGACTCCGCTCCTGGAAAACACTACGGAGGGTCTGCTCTATTTACTGCTCAGACAGGACTCCGCTCCTGGAAAACACTATAGAGGGTCTGCTCTATTCACTGCTCAGACAGGACTCCGCTCCTGGAAAACACTATAGAGGGTCTGCTCTATTTACTGCTCAGACAGGACTCCGCTCCTGGAAAACACTATAGAGGGTCTGCTCTATTTACTGCTCAGAAAGGACTCCGCTCCTGGAAAACACTATAGAGGGTCTGCTCTATTCACTGCTCAGACAGGACTCCGCTCCTGGAAAACGCTATAGAGGGTCTGCTCTATTTACTGCTCAGACAGGACTCCGCTCCTGGAAAACACTATAGAGGGTCTGCTCTATTTACTGCTCAGACAGGACTCCGCTCCTGGAAAACACTACAGAGGGTCTGCACTATTCACTGCTCTATTCACTGCTCCTCTCCTGAAAAACACTACGGAGGGTCTGCTCTATTCACTGCTCAGACAGGACTCCGCTCCTGAAAAACGCTACAGAGGGTCTGCTCTATTCACTGCTCAGACAGGACTCCGCTCCTGAAAAACGCTACAGAGGGTCTGCTCTATTCACTGCTCAGACAGGACTCCGCTCCTGAAAAACGCTACGGAGGGTCTGCTCTATTCACTGCTCAGACAGGACTCCGCTCCTGAAAAACGCTACAGAGGGTCTGCTCTATTCACTGCTCAGACAGGACTCTGCTCCTGAAAAACGCTATGGAGGGTCTGCTCTATTCACTGCTCAGACAGGACTCCGCTCCTGGAAAACGCTATAGAGGGTCTGCTCTATTCACTGCTCAGACAGGACTCCGCTCCTGAAAAACACTATAGAGGGTCTGCTCTATTCACTGCTCAGACAGGACTCCGCTCCTGGAAAACGCTATAGAGGGTCTGCTCTATTCACTGCTCAGACAGGACTCCGCTCCTGAAAAACACTATAGAGGGTCTGCTCTATTCACTGCTCAGACAGGACTCCGCTCCTGGAAAACGCTATAGAGGGTCTGCTCTATTCACTGCTCAGACAGGACTCCGCTCCTGAAAAACGCTATAGAGGGTCTGCTCTATTCACTGCTCAGACAGGACTCTGCTCCTGAAAAACGCTATAGAGGGTCTGCTCTATTCACTGCTCAGACAGGACTCCGCTCCTGAAAAACACTATAGAGGGTCTGCTCTATTCACTGCTCAGACAGGACTCCGCTCCTGGAAAACGCTATAGAGGGTCTGCTCTATTCACTGCTCAGACAGGACTCCGCTCCTGGAAAACGCTATAGAGGGTCTGCTCTATTCACTGCTCAGACAGGACTCCGCTCCTGGAAAACGCTATAGAGGGTCTGCTCTATTCACTGCTCAGACAGGACTCCGCTCCTGAAAAATACTATAGAGGGTCTGCTCTATTCACTGCTCAGACAGGACTCTGCTCCTGAAAAACGCTACAGAGGGTCTGCTCTATTCACTGCTCAGACAGGACTCCGCTCCTGGAAAACGCTATAGAGGGTCTGCTCTATTCACTGCTCAGACAGGACTCCGCTCCTGGAAAACGCTATAGAGGGTCTGCTCTATTCACTGCTCAGACAGGACTCCGCTCCTGGAAAACGCTATAGAGGGTCTGCTCTATTCACTGCTCAGACAGGACTCCGCTCCTGAAAAATACTATAGAGGGTCTGCTCTATTCACTGCTCAGACAGGACTCTGCTCCTGGAAAACGCTATAGAGGGTCTGCTCTATTCACTGCTCAGACAGGACTCCTCTCCTGGAAAACGCTACGGAGGGTCTGCTCTATTCACTGCTCAGACAGGACTCCGCTCCTGGTAAACGCTATAGAGGGTCTGCTCTATTCACTGCTCAGACAGGACTTCGCTCCTGGAAAACGCTATAGAGGGTCTGCTCTATTCACTGCTCAGACAGGACTCCTCTCCTGGAAAACACTACGGAGGGGCTGCTCAGAGAGGGAACCAGCACTTGACTACGCCAGTCCAGAGCGAGGCTACCATTCACCACTGCTCCTCCCCCATGCCTTGCTGGACATTTCTGGCCCCCTGGGTTCCCTGGTTCCCAGTTTTTGCCCAGCCCTGTACATTGCTATTCATTACTCTGTTGTTCTTCAATAAATAAGCCTGCTAATAGATCTTACCTTTATTTCCGAGTGTCCTGATTCGTTACAGGGATACATGGTTTTCTTTGGACAGCAAATATTTTTGAGCATTTCTAGTAGTCAATGGCAGTGCTATCTATCTATCTATCTATCTATCTATCTATCTATCTATATATATATATATATATATATATATATATATATATATATATATATATATATATAAAGAAATAGGGATTCATGTTTTTCTATATATGTGTAGAGGGAGAAGGAAAGCAAGTGTGATAGAGAGATAGAAGGAAAAAAGAGAGGGCCGCAGAACTGAAACACTTCAGATAGTCAGGCTGAAAATACAGAGGCTTTTGCATTGCATGGCATCCAAATATATCCCAGTCTTTGCTTTGCCAAATATGTGGGACCCATTTATGTCAATGCGTGTTATCTTACTTGCAGACGACAGGAGCAGGGCCCACGTCCTCCACAATCCCCTTCATTCTGCACTCACAGATACCTCACATACAGCGCACAAACACACACCTGTCACGGCGAGGAGGCTTTACGGGCCGTCTGCGGATTGCTGTTCCTCACGCTGCACATTTGATCTCTCAGTGTTTTCAAATGAACGAGTTATCGCATGGTGAGCGCTGACTTACGACATGATGAAAGAGCAAATAACCTGGCCATGACATGACACACGGCCCATTCAGCGCATTGTCTGATAAAAAAAAAAGCTACTTTAATATCTCCGCTCATCGATCTTCCTCTCTGAGAGCAGGAAATCTGGACAGTGTGAGAGGAAAGCGCTGATAGTATAAGACACTTAAACTGAAAGAATAGCATTTGATAGGAAAGAGAAGACATCACCTTTTTTTTGTTTGTTTGTTAGTCGTTTTCAGTTGCGTGATGGAATATAGGTGTGTTTTTGCCACACCTGTGGCATACAGACATCCATATTCAAGGCTTAATTTCCAGAACCGTACAGCTGCCTTATCCTGAGGGGCAGATTTAGTAATTGAGGCTCTAATTATTGACAGTAGGGCAAAACTATACACTAAGATCATCCATGCAATTAAACACTGGTCCTTCATCAATAACACAAGACCAGCGCAATAAACTGGAAAATACGCTGGAGAAAAGTCCTTTAGCCAATCAAGTTGTTGCTGCCAGGTTATGGATTATGCTAGAACATCACTTCAGGCAGGTGCCAGTGGGGTTGACAGTCAGGCAGCTTCTCCTGGAGAAGCTGAGGCTCAAAAAGGAGTGGATAGATGTGTTGTTGGCAGATGAACACAATGGTTTGACAGACAAACCTGGCATTTGAGAAGGCCGAGCTGAAGGGGTTTGCTGCTGGAGCACTTCTGGAACGTGTTGCTGCCAGAGGAGCTAAGACGGTACATGGGGCTCAGCACACTGTCCAGCCTTTAAGCAGCTGCTGTGAGAGTGGATCTCGTCCACGTCAAGCAACACAGCTTAGCACAGCTTATGGCGGCCAGGGCTGCGCTAGACCTCTGAAAGGAAAAGCTGGGCTTGGAGACGGGACAAGCGAGGTGAAGCATTGCTGAAGCAGTAGACAATAAAGAATAAGGGGGGCAGCTCTGTGGAGCATGACTGCTGCTGTTGGCGCACCCTGGCAGGACTTGACGGTGTCAGCTTTGTGGAGCGCTGCCACACCCAGTAGGAGGATGCATGTCTTGGTCTTTCTGCTCTGGCACGTAGATGGAGTAGATGCCCACGGAGCTGCTGTAGACCCTGATGTTCTACACAGCCATCATGGAGTAGACATCTGGTTTGGATCCTCCACCTCACAAGAACAAGTTAATCTCCAGCGCATAATCAGGACAGCAGGATGAGTCACTGGATGTAATTTGCCAGCGCTCTAGGACATCTGCAGCGGCAGGGTGATGAAGCATGCTGGCAAAGTTACAGCTGATCTCTTGCATCCTGGACATTCAGCTGCATTTCATGGCTCTTTATTATGTATTCTTATTCTTTATTACAGTTATTGCATGTTTTTTAACCAAAACAAACTCCCTGTATGTGTAACATCCATAAAGGAATTGTGATTTTGTTGTTCAGCGGTCTGCTAGGGCCAGAAGAAACAACACATTAAGGAACTGCTGTGCTAACGACCACCACTTTGTTTGGGCTGCGTAGACCACTAGGATGGCTGACCCCTTGGCAGGGGGTGGTGAAGATGGGGGGTTCTTCCACTGCTATTTATATAAATAGGAAAGAAATCAGTTTTGCTGAGTATTCCCTAAGGGTTTTTTTTATAATTGTATGCCATACTATTTCCACAGATCTCAATTTACTTCAAGCCTTATCAATGCTATTATGTATTTTGCTGCTATTGTGCTGTTACTGTCAGTTTTAATGGACATGTGACATTTTGCTGGACTTCAATTTGAAGATCTTATAAATTTAGTGCTATCTATAAAATGTTATGCTGGTTGTGGATTGTAACAAGCTGCTTATGAAGAGGTATACCTGGTTTGAAGCATATATACGCAAAACACCTTCTCGCTTGTGACTTTTCACTCACACATGTTTATCAGCCTGAAGATTCTCCACAAGGGGGAGCTATTAACACACAGCAGGTTTTGTGAGGGCCATTGAAAGGGAGTGAAATTATGCCTCTATCTGCCAACCTGGCGTGGTCAACCTCCTGCATTGTTGGTATGGCCCTTTGATTGCCGACCATAAGGTCACACAATAACCCTCTAGGGGGGCAACCATCCAAGGAGTGTTGATGTTTACCATTATTGCAGGGAGTCGGCACCTCTCTTCTTTGACAAGGTAATACCACCACCCTCTAAAGTGAAGACCATCAACCCCCCTAACGGTGACATGCAAATACTGTCACCTTCATCCTTAACCTCCTCTTCTTCATTACATTAATGTTGACAGCCCAAAATCCACTCTCCCATTTGACCCTTTTCTAAGTTCTATTTAAACCATTGAGTTAGAGATGGACTAGAATGGACTTTAAGAGACTGGACCAGCCACAGACCGAAGACCTAAGTAAGATGCCCGTGCTTTTGCATGCACGTGATTAAGATATATTATATCTTAAATATATTATATATCTTAGATATATTATATTATATATAAGGTGTTTCCCAACCACTAACAGACTGGTTGCGATCGACTGTTCTGTACCCACATATTCCTGTGTGTGTCAATAAACTCAAATTCAACACTTAAGGTCTTCTGACTTCTGATTCCTGATTCTGAAATTCTAACAAAAAGAAGGAAACCTGCCTTTGCTGAAATGGTCAAGGACCAGAGTAACATTATCTAGGCTGTGGCTGAGTACAGGAAGAAGAGTGTTAGTTCATATCTGTGACGCAATGTGGATATGGCAACACACAAGGGTCGTGTATAAGCATATTTGCAAGACCAACAACGTTGACTTCACTGCTTTAGTACTTCAGTAGAATAGAAATATTCCACTCTCTACTTTCGGGCCGGGGCTCTGTTTATATTCTGCACCACACTTGGTAGTCAGGTACATCAGTGTAAACCTAATACATATATTTCACCACTACTCAGCTCATTTTATGTGCGTCTCAGTCATGAATTCTGATTTTACGCTGGAGGAAAACATGCAGCGATGTAGCCGCACTTCCAAATGAGGTCATTGAACAGCTGGTTCTAAGCGTGGAATAAAGGCAAACTGAAAGAAAGAGGACTTAAAAGAAAGAAAGATGAGAGTGTGCTGATAGTAACGGTACATATAGATGCTGAAAACTATTAGCTTAAAATCACAAAGTGTAGAATTTATATTAGCTGCTGTGTTAAATTTTGATAACACTTTTCTCATATTGTCGCTGTCCAAAGAAAAACGTGTCATTCTTGCTTTTTTATTTTTCTACATCATTTGGATGCGTCACATGGGCAGGATGAAACATGGGGTCAGATGCAAAGGCAAGTTTAAAAAAAAATACTTCATACAAACACAACAAACACAATGAAAACAAAACACGAGACACAAAAGCAAAAAAAACAGAATCAGGGAAGGAACCAGAGAAACACAGGAAATAAAGAAACACAGGAATCACAGAAAACAAACCGCAAAGGAGAGGGCAAAACAGGATGTATAAATGCACAGACTAAAAAGAAGGAACAAGAAACACCTGAGGACAATAGGCGGGGCCACAGATGGGAAACAGGTGAGAGGCGGAGACAAGGAGCCCATGACAAAAACATAATCAGAACCATATGACAGACGTAGAGACAAGCACATGGAACAGACAAGGGAATGTAAACAAAGACAGACAGGTAGGAAAACAAGGCAGGACGTGACAGAATGCAACATATACACTGCCATATACATTGTGTGAAATGATCTTGATGATTGATGACATATTGAAATGCTCCAAAATCATTTGCAAAAAATTCTGGTTCCATTGATGTACATTGAAAGTAAAGTAGGTTGTTGGCCTGTAAAGTTTGAGGCATCTCTTTGCTGGTAGTAATAAATTCTAAATGTAGCAAGTATTTACAGTTGTTTATCTTAAATAAATATATTCATATTCTTTTGTTTTGTACTGCACAAACCATTCTTTAACCATCCTAATAAAATATCTGCAACATTTTTGGCAGACCCTAATATGAAGTGATGTCCCAGTTTGCTGTTTTTGGCTCCACCGTCTGCTGTTTCCTCCCCTCTAGTCTTCCCTTATCCGCTTATGTTTAACCCGTCCTTTCCCATGTTAGGAGTTTTAGATTGTTTGCTGAGGTTGTTTGTGGACTTATATCTCCTAATGTGGTCTGTAGGCATGTTTGCTGAGGTCATTTATGAACTAAAATCTCTTATTCTGATGTGTAGGACTGTTTACTAAGGTTGTTTATGGATTAATATTGACAATTCTGGTTTATATGTGTGTGTACTGAGGTAATCTATAAAACAATAATAATAATAATAATAATAATAATAATAATAATAATAATAATCAATAATTCTGGTTTACTAATGTTTATAGTTGATAAGGTTTATAGACTAATATTTCCTGATGTATAGGAGTTTAATTCAATGAGGCCTTCTCCGATCTCCTCCCTTCTACTCCCCACTTGTCCACCTATGTTTTGCCTGTTGATTATGGAATATCTCCTATTTCTGTGTAAAAAATGTTTTTCTGAGGTTGTTCCTGGACTAACTTAAGACTGACAGGACGTAAACAGACACGTGACACGGTAAGACGTGATAGTACCCAACCCCCCCGCCTAAGGCGCCACTCCTGAGGTGCCAAACCGGACCAACCCTTAGGAGCCGACCCAGAGAGGGACAAACATGAAGACAGGACAGGAGACCTAACACAAGACCAAACAGACCGGACCAACATAGAAGAACAAGAACAGAAACAGCGACAAGAGAACAAACAACAAACCAGACCAACACTTAGAAACAAGAACAGAAACAGGAATAGGGAAAAAACAGACCAGCAGGAACAGGGACAGAGAAACTATATGAGACAGGAACAGGAACATAAAAACAGGCAAAAGGGAACAGAGCCAGAAACAGAAAAACAGGCAAACTGGAACAGGAAACACAGACAGAGACAGGTACAACCACAGCAACCAGGACGAACACAAAACCAAGGACCAGAGACAAGAGCGGACGACGAGTCAAACAGGGAGGAAGATGATGAGAAGTCACGGGAGGAAGACAATGAGACGACAAAAGAGGAGAATGACGTGAGAAACGAGAAGGACGATGAGAGACAACGAAGGAGAACAATAGGACGAAGGAGGGGGATGATGAGACGAAACAGGAGGAGGACGCAATGAGGACAAGGGAAACAGACATGTCAGGAAGACAACAAAACACCGGACAAGACTCAACGAGAACACAGAGCACGAGACAACAGACCAAAAAGGAACCAGAACAGAGGGCAAAACATAAAGACGGGAACAGGAACAAACAAGACAACGGGGACAGGAACACACAAACCACCAAAAACAAGGACACGGACAACGACAGGAACCGGGACAGCAACAAAAAATGGCAAGGGAACAGGCAATGGAACAGAATAAGACGGGCGGGTGGGAACAGCAAAGCCTGCATGTCCAAAGGCAGTTTGTTGAACAGTCTGGGGTGCACGCGCTGGGCCTGTAGCAACATCCAGGGGGGTATTGGGCGCTGCTCTGACATCTGGGGGGGCAGCGGACGCTGCTCTGGCGTCTGGGTGGGGCAGCGGGCGCTGCAGAACAAATCTGTCGATGAATCTCCACTCCGGAGCACAGGGTGGCGGCGGAGCACCAGCGGGGCTGGGGAGTGGCGCAGAGGAAAAGGACTCGCAGGCAGGACAGTGCAGCGGCTTTGAAGTGTCTCTGAGCAGCTGCACCTCAGAGACAAAACATGGGCTGGTGGCTCAAGGCTGCCTCGTACCGGGAGCCAGCGCTACCTGGAGACTCCCCATACGTAGACTTTCTGATTTGGGGTCTGTACATTAATCAATAATGAGCTACATTGAATACTTGATTAGGTCATAATTAGTTATATGAAGCATCCACTGACTAGTATACATCTAGAAATGACATCCTGTTACTGTTGGTCTTATTCTCGCAGTGTATTGTTGTTCCTGCATTCTGTTCAATTCTGTACTCAATACAGTCAAGCCAATAAAGCTGCCTTGAAGTTGAGGTAGAAAGAAAGAAACAGCTTCAGAGAGAGAGAGAGAGAGAGAGAGAGAGAGAGAGAAAGAGAGTGCTGTGTTCAGGGAGCGAGGGAGGAGCGAGTGATCGCCCCAGGTGAGAGAAAGCTGCCTCCTGAAGTTCAGGTGAGGATGGAGAGAAGAGGGAGACGCTGTCCCGCGCCGCTCTGCAGCGCCGCTGACTCAAATCCGTCCTGGCAGCCGCAGGACGCTTTCCTCCGCCCTCTCGCTGCTCCTCTGAGCTCCGCCGCCAATTGAAATGGAAATAAAAGGAGCGGGAGCCTTCAGAAGAAGCGGGCTCTGCGACGGGGAGCACGGCGCGCTCAGAGACAAGCTTTTTTGAGATGTATGCTAACTAGAGCTCCCAGTCGCTTCACATGTTTATCATCCATAACAGCTGGATGCTAATGGCGAGGGACAGACAAGATGACATTATGAACGGTACTCTCAAATTGCTCGTGGGTAGATTAAAATGTTTCAGACTGTTTGCTGCTCCTCTCTTCGGAGTGCTCAGAGGAGGTAAGGGATAGAGGTAGTGCTCGGAAGTCTAAAGGTGTGCCCTGAAGTGGCCGTTCGGGCTCAAATTACAGCTGAGCAATTTGCCAACTCAGGTACACGAGCATGCCCTCAGATATTTATCATATCTTCCCTTTATTAAAATCGAACCAAAGACCCTCTTTTTCCCCCATGACGCCATGAGACACATCCTCCGCCTGTCTTATGAGGCTCATTAAGTTCAATCATTTTCAGTGCCTGCCTATTTAGATGCAGGCTTAAAGCAGTGGCATGGCCATTTCATTTCAGAGCTTTCATGCTAACTGCCTAGTAGGGTTGTTACCAAACCCAATTCCAAGCGATGGGGACTGAAGGAGAGCCCAACAGTTGATTCCACACAATAATCTCAGCTCTAAAACATATAAAATGCACCATAATAATATATAGTCGCTTCATTAGGTACACCTTGTATCACCCAGTGTCCATTTTATCAGCTCTACTTAGCATATAGTATCACTCTGTAGTTCTACAATTGCAGACTGTAGTCCATTTGGTTCCAATGCAATTGCATAGTCTACTGCTTGGTGGCTAGATCCTTCCATTTCAGAATAATAGTACTTTCACAAACTAAGCTGCAGCAAACAGGGCATCCTACGACGGTGCCATGTTTAAAGTGTTGGAACTCTTTACTATGACTAATTCCAGTGCCAGTCCAAAGTCTATGGAGATTCAGTGACTCTGTGCCTGAATGTATACACCTGTTAGCAATAGGTGTGGCTGAACTCCTAAACTTAATAATTAAGAAAGAGTCCTCATACAAGATATGTACAAATGTACTGGATGTTACAGTAACAGGAGCTTATATGATATACCATCATATTCTAAATCCAAAACTTGAGTCCGTAATTCCTTTGCAGCTACCACTCTTTTGGAAAGGCTTTCTACAAGATTTTGGAGTGAATCTGTTCCCATTCAGGTCAGACACTGTTGGATGAGAGGGCTTGACTTCCAATCTGTGTTCTAGTTCATCCTAAAGATGTTCCATGAGGTTAAGGTCAGGACTCTGTGTGGGCCAGTCAAGTTTTTTCATGCCAAACTCACCAAACAATGCCTTTATGGACATCGATACGATGCTGATGCTGGAGTCTTCCCAAACTGTTCCCACAAAGTTGGAAGCATACAATTGTCCATAATGTTTTGGTATGTTCAAGCATTAAGATTTCACTTCCCTGACACTTCAGCCAACCCAGAAAAAAAACAACCCCATAGCATGATCCCTCTTCCACCAAACGTTACAGTCAGCACAATGCAGAGAGAGAGGTGGATAAGGTTCTCCTAGCCTTCACCAAACCCAGATTTATCCATCAGACTGCCAGACAGAGAAGCAGGATTGAACAGTCCACAGAACATGCCTAAACTCCTTCAGAGTCCAGTGACGGTACGCTTTTCCACCACATCATCCAATGCTCTGCATTGTGCTTGCTGTTATAAAGCTTGCATACAGCTGCCATGAAGCTCCCAGTGACGAGTTTTTGCGCTGATGTTAATGCCAGAATAGATGTAGAACTCTTTTAGAGCAGTTATTAAGTCAGCAGATCACTTAGTGACCCCGCTTTCTAACTTTATGTGGTCTGACACTTCATAATGGAGGTTTCTAAACGCTCCCACTCTTTATAAAATACCACTCACAGTTATTCAAACGACCCATTCTTTCACAAGGGCGGACGGCATGGCTGGGTGCTTTACATACACCTTTTTATACACCTGTGGACTAAATAAAACACATGAATTTGATGAATAAGAGGTGTGTCCCAATTCTTTCGGCCCTGTAGCATACCTCTAAAGCCATATAGTGTGTAAGTTTGGGAGAGATTTTGACAGTAACTTCATTTAACTTCGCAAAAAATCTTTCTTTTATTTAATTTGGTTGGCATTGTGTGGAACACACATATTTCTAGTTTTAAAAAATTACATAAATGTCTGATTAACCACAGCTGTCAGGCTCTCAAACAGAAGCAGGTAGATGCAGGTTAAAAGTCAAAGGTTCTTTAATAAACACGAGGTTGGCTTAATCGGTAGTCGTACAGACGGAAGTCAAAACCAGAGATAGACAAACAACACGAGGGCTAAGCAAACGGAGATCCAAAAAAGCGAAAACCAAGAAATCAAAACAAGTCAAAGATGGAAAGGCAAACAGAATGATGAACACTCAGTTAGCACGTGTGAACACAATGACAAAACTTTGCAATGGACCTGTGGCTAGGAAGGGTTTATGCATGGGTGACGTGATGGGTGACAGCTGAAAGTAGTTAATACTCCGGGGATCCAGAGCGCCTGTGATTGGCTGTCCGAGGTGGTGTGACAGACCCGTGATTTCCGTAGAGATTCTGGGAAATTGAGTCTGTGTCTGTTTCGTATTCTGGTTCAGGCTTATGGGGAAGATTGGAGGGAGGTGTGACAACAGCATGCATATCATTATGTTTTGATTTAAAGTTTATGCAATGTAGTGTCTTGTTGAAAGGGCACAATTTGGCCATTCAGTAACACGTTGGTCTGCTTTGCAGTGCTAAAAAATGTGAATATCTATTTAAAAAGCCACCGGTGGAACCTAAAAGCAGCTCTAATGTGAAGAGATAAATTGCCAGGCTGCTTTCTTGGGATTTCCTTGGTGCATCTACTGTTAACAGGAAAGAGATGCTTTTTCAACAACACGTTAAGGCTTTTCATTATTCTGATGCAACGTGGCACCAAATAAGCTGTTTATTTTTATAGCATACCTGAAACCTACAGTAGTGTTCCATCTGCTTTACGCTTGAAAGGACAAAACAAGACCCAAAACTTAATTTTAGCTTCATTCATTAGCTTATTATTTATTCATTAGCTTATTATGCTTGACCTTAAAAGCTTTTCCACATACAACACCAACCAAAAAAAAAAAAGTTCCAAAACCAGCTTTCTGTGCCTTGCAAAAAATTGCTATGTTTGTTTGTCATAACATTCACTTTTTTCCCATGTAACTCGAAGAAAGACCTTACCAGCTGCGCCTCCTTTCACACGGCTGGCACTGGCAGGGTGCGCGGCGGAGGTGAGATAAGCCACGAATTCTGCAGCGCCACACATTCCCTGCGCCGCTGCAGAAGCTGGAGGAATCGAGCGGAGCCGAGTTTGAATGCCATTCATCGACTCCCTGCTTTCAAAGGTCATTAGTGAATGCAGGCCCAGTGTGCGGGGGCACCAATACCGCTGCCTGCGGCGGGATGTCCCGCTGGGCCGCTGGGCCAGAGCGTTTGTGTCAGTCTGAGCGGCCGAGCCTTTACAAATGTCATTTTTTATGCCTGTCTCTGATGCCGCCACGCATGATTCAGCTCGAGCGAAGCCGAACACAGCAAACAAAGATAAAAGCAGTGTCTTGCACAGCCCAGAGATCAGAAACAGGATCCGGGTCACTTTACTGGGCAAGCGCACTTGGTGGGAGTTTGTTCCGATGTATGCGTAAATGCAAATAGTAAACAAATCCTCAAATCCTCATTGATCTCAATTTTTGTTGTTTGCCGCATAAATAGATGTCTGTTGACCTTTACGTTAAATTTCATGATGAGTGAACCAAAATAAATGACCTAAAATTACTTGATTGACTGACGTTAAAAGTCGAGTATGTAGGGAAATGCGTTTAAAATAAATATTTTTTCTTCATATTGTATGTATTGCAATCTTAAAATTTTACCATTCTCCAAGTCAGAGAAAGAAAAGAAGTTAAATCATTAGTAGATGTTTTGTTATTTTGTGTATTTGAGAAATGCATCAATAACCAATGATTTGTAACTCTCCTGTCGAATGTGAGGCTTATTGAAAAGCCTACACAGTGCTAATTTCCTTTTGGAGCAGTGGAGTTTCCTCCCGTCTCTTTTCTAGAACTGACCAACAACAGTATGCGTATCATTGTTTTAATTTAAAGTATATACAGTGTAGTTTCTTGTTGAATAGGCACAATTTGGCCATTCAGGAGCATGTTGATCTGCACTGCAGTACAAAAAAAGTGAATATCTATTTAAAATGGGCAAAAAAAAAAAAAAAAAAAAATAAAAAAAAAAAAATATATATATATATATATATATATATATATATATATATATATATATATATATATATATATATATATATATATAATGGGACTTAAAAGCACCTCTAATGTAAAGAGATAAATTGGCTATGAAGATGCTGGTTTGTCTTGGATCTTCTGTCATGCGTCTACTGTTAACAGGAAAGAGACACCTTTTCAGTAACAGTTTTGATGTTCTGATGCATACGTGAATGCAAATAGTAAACAAATCCTCAGTGACCTCAAATCTACATTTTTTGTTTGCCACATGAATAGATGTCTGTTGACCTTTACATTGTGTGTAAATTTCATGATGAATAAACCAAAAAAATGACTCGGAATTACTAAAATTACTTGGAAAGCCGTGTGGTTCCATTGACTGACATTAAAAGTCAAGTATGTTTTTTTCCTTCTCCTGTAAAGTTGGTGTAACCCAGTAGGAAAATGGGTTTAAAAAACTAACATTTATTTAAGATATAAAAAAATCTATATAAAACAGGACCTAAAAGAACCTCTAATGTGAAAAGATAATTTTGCTATGGAGATGCTGGTTAGTCTTGGGATCTTCTATGTTGGTGCATCTACTGTTGACAGGAAAGAGACACTTTTTCAGCAACAGCAAGTTTTGATGTTTTGATGCAAACAGTAAACAAATTCTCAAGTCCTCAAAGACCTCAAATGTTGTTTTCTGCATTTTGACAAACGAAACAGACATAAAAGACACTTGTAGCAGAAAGTGGAAGAGATCAAGAGCAGAGATCCTGAGAATTATTTCTTACCTCATATCTGCTTTTGTCTTGGCTAGGTTTGTTGTGGAGCCTGAATAGACACTGGACGCTGGACACTGGATTCTGGATTTTTTTTTTCTTAATGGAGAGATGGTGAGCCACCTATTTTAGAAAGAGCGTCACCTTTGATTGGTCTTCACCCATTGAATCATTCCAAGCCTGTAATGCTGTTGACGCCTGCTGTCCAGTACCTGAAACGAAAGGTGGAGAAAAAGCCCTGGCTGATAGCTGAGGAACTGCGACAGGACTTGTCAAAGGGAAGAACTCAGTTTTGAGCCCAGACAATCAGGCACACACTGCGAGATGAAGGCCTCCATGCCTGAAGTCCCAGGCGCACCCCCCTGCTGACTCCAAAGCACAAGAAGAGCCGACACCAGTGTGCCAAAAAACGTGGACAAACTACAAAGCTTTTGGGATACTGTTCTCTGGAGCGACAAAACAAAATTGGAACTCTTTGGGCCTTTGGCTCAACGACATGTCTATACAGTAAAGAGCACCTTGCCTAGTGTGAAGTATGACAGTGGGTCAGTCATGCTCTGGGGCTATTTCGTTGCTTCAGGTACAGTACATCTCCACCGTGTGGAAGGTACCATGAATTCAGTTATCTACCAGGAGATCTTGGGTGGAAATGTCATGCAGTCAGTGACAAAGCTAAAGCTTGGGAGACGTTGGACCTTCCAACAGGACAACAATCCCAAGCATACCTCCAATCCTACCATTGCTTGGTTGCAGAAGAAGGGCTGGAAGATTCTGGAGTGGCCATCACAATTGCCCAACTTAAATTCCATAGAAAATCTGTGGTGGGACTTGAAGAAGGCAGTTGCAGCACGCAAGCTCAAGAACATCAATGAACTGGAGGGCTTTGTCCATGAGGAATGGGCTAAAATATCTGTTGATTGCTGCAAGAAACTTTGGTCACGTCTGAAGGACAATATTACTGACAAAGGAAGTTTTACTTAGTACTAATGATGTATGTTACTAGGGGGTTGAATCATTTTGTCAATCAGGAAATCACAAAAAGAACATTTGTTGGTATATTAGAAAAAATATTGCTGTAATTTAAGTAGCATTTATACAATTTATATAATCTATTATACAAGTCCTTATTGTAAACAAGATAAAAAATAAATGTCAAACATGCTAAAACACTTTACTGCAGTTTTGGTTGATTAATTCTGATATTATTTATTGATAGATAACATGCTGTCTACACTTATATCAGTTTTGAATTGACATTCACTATCTAATAGTAGTATATTTATTTTTTCATACTCATATATATATATATATATATATATATATATATATATATATATATATATATATATATATATATATATATATATACACTACTATTAGTAAATGTTAATTCTATTGTTACAATAATGTTATGAATGTAGACAGCATGTTATCTATCAATAAATAATATCAATAAAAAATACCAACAGGCAGTCAGGTGAGTGCAGTAAGAGTGCCAGTGTTAGCAGTGAGGTGAGGTGAAGCGGGACCTGAGTCGACTGGTTCCTGTACCTCCTCCTGGATGGATTGAGGTTAAACAGTGTGTGGCTGGGGTGGGAGGTTTCCAAATTTACAAAGATCCATTGTGTGTATTTTATATTTCAAATGCTGGCTTAGTTCATAACCTTTCAGAAAACACAGTTTGAAGATGATACATATCTAAAACTAACTCTAAGTCCTCATTGCTTCTAACTATCCTTATTCTCACACCTCCCCTCGAACCTGCACACTGGCCTACCACAAGCTCATGCTAGTGATCAGTATCACTCAGATTATCATATGGGCTACATTACATTTTGGAGGTATGGGATGTTGTTCAACATCAGCAACTCATAGATGCAAAGGCCTCAATTACACATGGCATTAATTTATATCTCTGGTGATCTGGTCATAAATGGCACAGGTGTAAATGGGTACAGTTTGTCTCCCAGGGGCACGCCGTAATCTGATCACTCAGACCAAACTCAGAGGCTCTCTGGGTTTAATAAGACCACATGACAATTGTAAGAGTGTGTAAAATTCTACTTTAAAGCTGCTGCACGACATGTTTTAAACAAAACCTTACAATGAAACTCTAGTTTAAATTTTTGAATAAAGAAATAAACCAAATAAATGTGAACTAAATCATGAGACCTCTTCTCAAGACCCTGAGGGCTTCACACTGATATCCAATATATCTTCCTCTATACGCACACAGGCATCGCATGCACAGAGAGCGTGAGCCTGACCCACAAATTGTCAGAATCGATCTATCAGCCAATCTGACATGTTTGTTACTGATGATGACGACGATGATGATGATGATGAATAGCGAAGGCAGTGACAGTGCAGTATGATAAACATAAGGTTATTACCGTTGCCTGATGAATGTGTGCGGATGTGAGGTTTCCATACGGAGCCCTGAAGCACATTGATGATTAGTGACCTTCGCAACACCTTCACCTCATCATTACTGCTGTGATTATGAGTCAATGGGGAAAAGAAACCCCCAGAAACCCATAGCAATAGGCACAGACACGCATACACGCTCATACAACATATCAATAGAACTAATGGAAGGCCTCTGCTTAGGTAGCACATTCAGCTTTACTGACATCCATGTTATTACTATTCATGAGTTCATTTCCCAAAAGTATCATGACCTCAATATGGCCTTAAGGGAGAAAGCCCCCCCCCCACAGAACAATGTCCATTTACTATAAACATTATTGGCTTTACATAGAAAATAAAATATATGTTAATGCATTGTTTAAAAACTACATATGTCTTAAACATACTCCATCTACAAATATACAAATGAACTACAGCTGTTAAAAAAAAAATGTTAATACATTCTGACATACAACAACAGATATTGTTGACATATATGTAATTTTTTAAAATCTTTATGTTTTATTTGAAAATAGAATCTATATTTAAAAAAAATAATATACCCCATATATATGTATATGTTCAGTACATATATTTTCAAAACTTGGAAAATAATATATACTTAGTATTTGGAATTTTTGGAAAATATATATTTGGAATTTGGAATTTTTGGAAAATATGAATTTTGAATATGACCTTGCACACATAGTTTGTACATACGTAAATATATATTTGGCATTTCTGCGCTGCACCATCTAATGTATTGATTTTTACTGTACAAATATTGTGTAAAAATATAATTGTATTTGGGAATTCTGTACGTATTGACATATATATAGAAAAGCAAACTGAAATTAATACAGTAAATGCTGTGAATATGTTAACTATTGTCTTGATGGAAAATTGTTTTCCATAATGAGAAGATAGATAAAAAAGCTGGTGCTGCTTTTAAGAGGATTGGTTGCAACACAACATGCACTTAAGTAAACTAAGTGCTAACAATGTTTGTAGTAGTAACAGTAACTTTTATACAAGAACAGAATATAGTATTAACAGCTGTGGAAATAAATTGTTAAAAATAAATATTGTTTTTTTTTTTGTTCTTTCTTTTTTCCAGACAAAACATTGAATATTTTGAGTTTACATCTCCTTATATTCTTTAGTCTTTTACAGCAGTTGTATACATTCAGATAGTTGATACAGTTGAAGAATACAACAGAATATACTTATTAAGTAAGCAGAGTGGGATTGTCACATTCATACTGTTTTAAAATGTATGACAATGCTGAAGTATACCAAAGTATAGAGCAATTGATATGCTCCAATTTCCTTAAATCCAAATTATGTGCACAATATATGTCAGTATATACAGAATTCCCAAATACAATTATATTTTTACAAAATATATGTACAGTAAAAATCAATACATATATTTTGTATAGATATAATTATATATTGTGCACATAATTTGGATTTAAGGAAATTCTCCATTCATCATAAAATTGTAACACACTGTCAAAGGCTGCTAAACAATAATGTTTATTGTAACCAGTGTTGGGAGGGTTACTTTGTAAATGTATTTCACTACAGAATACAAAATACATACTGTCCTAAAATGTAATTTGTAACGTATTCTGTTAGATTACTCAATGTGAGTGACGTATTCTAAATACTTTGAAATAAGCATTGTCTTACATTTTAAAACAGTATGAATGTGACAATCCCACCCTGCTTACTTAATAAGTATATTCTGTTGTATTCTTCTACTGTATCAACTATCTGAATAGTTTTCCTGAATGTATACAACTGCTGTAAAAGACAAAAGAATATAAGGAGATGTAAACACAAATCATTCAATGTTTTGTCTGGAGAAAAGAAAGAACAAGAAATATTTATTTATAACAATTTATTTCCACAGCTCTTAAGAATGAAAAATATTAAACAAACATGCTATATTCAGTTTTTTGTATAGAAGGTACTGTTACTACTACAAACATTGTTAGCACTTAGTTACTTAAGTGCATGTTTTGTTCCAACTAATCCTCTTAAAAGCAGCACCAGAGAAATAAGACCAGCATTTTTATTATTTTTTCTCATTAGGGGAACCAATTTTTCATCAAGACAATGGTTAACACTATCTCAACGTTTACTGTATTAACATCAGTATTGTTCTTCTAGCATTAATGTCACAGTACAAGCATTCTTCAAAAAAGGCTGCTTTCTAAATATCACAGGATCTCAGGGGTGGTGATGGTTTCATTACACTAATGACTAGTTCACACTACATGATGTTAGGCTGATGTTTCAGTTGCTGACTGTTTTTTGTATATCGCGGACAAAAACCTCTGCTCGGAGGCCAATCGGCGAGCACTCAGTCATGTTGTGTGAACTGCTGGAAGACGCTAGCTGAGCCGTCGCCAAGTGCTCGCCAACTAATCGCAGACACTCGGCAAACGTCTAGCATGTTTAATATCTTAGCCAGACGACAACTGTGAGTCAACAGCAGCGTCTAGCTACAGTCAATGGGATCACATAGAGAGAGAAGCATAGTGTTATTGTTGATGCAATCTCTCTGCGGCTGTGGGCAACACGTACATTTTCATTGCTAAAGTATTTACTGCTAACTCTCTTTAGGGAACAGACGGCCCCTGCTGGCCCCGTGCCTTTATTAATCTTCTAATCCATATTCGTTCCTTTTTCTTCTTTCTTTCATCACTGCAAATCAGCGCAGTAACAACTTGTATTGCCTGTTTATTGACATCCATTTTTACGTGTTTTTTTACGTCGCTAGTTCTCACATGTGTTTAGTTCTCACCAGAGTTCAGTTCTCGTGTGTTCTCATGTTTTTGGACAGCAGCCAGAGGAGTGTGCGATTTTTCCAAATAAACGTGTAATTGGTGACCCCATGTCACCTATCAGTCATGTAGTGTAAATGGCACAAAGACCTGACCACTCAAACAGTCATGTGAATAATTGTTTTGTCATAACTATAATAATAAGGCTTACCACTGTATTACATCGTTCAGTGGAAGCTCTGCCATAAAGAATTAACCCGGAAACCGTTATGCTAGCCACGTTGTATCTTAGGCTAGACATTTCAACAGGAGCAAGCACACATACAGCTAACACAGTGTGCAGAAACAATTCATCATGTAAACTGTTTTTCGGAGCAGCCTTACACATGAATGCCAGTAACAGATGCCTATATTGTCTGCAAATCTGACGTAATTTAATGCTAAATGAACTAACTGACAATCTCCTTTATGCTAACTATGGGCATTTGGCATGCTATCTAGCGTTAGTTAGCATAGGCCTATAGGAGATCGTCAGATGACAATTCGACTAAGTAGGCAGCTATCTATAACTATAAAGAGCGCCGATAGCCAAGCTAAGGTAATCAATAAGTTGCAGACCAAAAAAATCTTACTTCAAGATGCGTCTTTAGGTTGGAAGTGGAGTCTATGGACGCTGAAAGCAAGTTAGTAGCTGGCAATCGGAGCTTACACTGCACAATGATGTTATGCTCTCCTGTTTCTTCCTTAAACGTGAAATAATGTTTGAATTTCCAAGAAACACAAACTCCATGACCTCGGGCGAGCAGGCAACTATTGCATGTAAACATGTAATTGCGTGTTTTATTCAAGGGCTTCTGGGAAATAAATGGAATCACTGTAATTACATTTGAGAGTGAATAAACATGTTAAATAGATAAAACCCTTCATGTAAATCCATTCATTTCACCAATGCAACTGTATTCTGAATACTGTATTTTTACATTGTAACTGAATGGGAATACAGTTACTTATGTTTTGTATTCTAAATGTTACTCTTCAATACTGATTGTAATGGTGAAGTTAGTAATGATTTTATCCAACCAAAATTAGAGCAGATGTTAGTTTGATGTACTGTGATTCTGTTTCATTCATATGGTTTTGCTGGCATCATGGCATAATATAAGCATATGTCTAATTTGACTTAATTATATTAACTCAATTTGCAAGAGAAAATAAAACAGTAGTCTTTCCAGGGAGTGGACAGTAATGGCATTCTGTGTACCTAGGAGAGCTGTACCTGTGTTTTTACATCTGTTTGTTAAAGCTGACATTTCCGGCCTCAAACATTGCTTCAGATCCCAAAAGCAAACAATGGAACCTGCAAACCTTTTCACTTTCTTCTCTAGTGAAGCACCACTGAGGGTTAAAAATGTTCTCCAATCTGCTCCAATCCACTTGACCACGTGATTGTGTAAGTTGCCATTTGACAGAGTCAAAAGCCTATAATATAGCAATAACTTTGGGGGCCTGAAAGCCCTCCCTTTTCCAGTCTGACACTTTATAAATTCACATCCTCACCTTCTGCTCTGACAAAGACTTTACAATCTCTGCTGCCACCTCACCTCCTCCCTGTTCCCCAGGTCTGTATCAGTTCTACCACAGTTATCTACAGGGAGAAGGTGCCGAGAACTCTAGCCCAAGTTCTCAGAGTTCTCTCACCTTATACAATCTGTCTTTTCTCATACTACCACTGAACGTTGAAGCACGGTCTAAACTAAACTTTTATATCCTGCTATGAACCCACATCATGTTTCAGTTTTTGTGATGCTAAGATAGCTTTAGCTAGCTATATCTACTCTTGCTAGACTGATATTGCCATCAGCCCTTGTCTGACCAACAAACCATAGCAAAGAAACAACCTATGAAAACCATAGCCTATATTTGGACTTAGGTCTATTTAAACAACAAAGAATGCATCACTGCAGCCTGTTGAAAAGAATTGAGTAGAGGCTTAGACCTGGAATTAAAGGTGTCACTAGCAAATACCATTGGGGACTATGGGGACTTGGCAAACATGAATAGAACATGCTAATCATAAGTGGAACATTGTGGAGCTATTTTGTCTTTTTTCATGCTTGGATTGGACTACATGAATTTTGACAGCCTAAATATGAAAGGATTTTGGCATCAGTCCCAAATATGAGCTTTGGGTATAAGGATGGGCAGTAGTGTGTGGATGTCTAGTTTGATATCTCCTACGGCCTGTTTCTTGACGTTGACCAATAGGAAGACACTGCTCTCTGATACACATCTGTAAAGGTGGAACAACACACCATAGATCACAGATATCACAATAACATCCGCTCAAGATCAACGCATTCAATACCTCAAGTTCTCTTTGAAGCTTAGGCAGCCTGTACTGTTCTGCACTGTGATCTTCAGTAAGGGCTCCACTATCTGTGTTTAACAGCGATTGTGTTTTCTTGACCCTCCTCCGCGATAGCCTATAAACTCAGGGTGCGTCCGTAATCAACTACTTGCTTACTACTCAGTAGGTGAAATCAGTAGGCGAGTGTGGCTAGTATGTTAGAATACTCATAGCCATCGAGTAGTAGGCTAACAGTACCCGGCATACCTACTGAAACGGGAGACATTTTTATATATGCAATCGCAGCACACTGTGCTATCCCATGACTCAAATGGAGGGGGAGTGGGAAAAAACAGCAGAAAGGGGTATGTTGGCTGTATATATGTAGCTACTGCGGATTCATTATCTCTGAGTTACAGCTCGACACAGTCTGAGTACATATACAGACCAAAACACAGGTGCGTGTCACAAAAATTACCTAAAATTATGTCAGTAAATGGGGCTTTTAATACATTGCGGGATTTTTACAGCGGTGGTCTGACATCTTGCGTCACAGGACATTGGTAAGGTGGTGGACATAGTGCGTCCAAGGTTGCGTGCGTACTAAAAACTACTAAAAGTGCCAACTAGTCTACCGATGGAGCAAGATGTACTGGCTCCAATCTAATACTTTCTGACTTAGTAGACAATTTCGGACACACCCTCATGCAAGAATGTGAACCATGATTAGTCGTGTACGGCGCCACATTAGTATGGTGCGCACAAACATGAGGTGAAAAGTATAAATGTTCACGTGAGCACAGAAAGAAGAACGGCGTGTGCGTTTTTCATAAGCACGTTTTTTTTCCACCCTTTAATGGATTCTGCTTTCTCGATTTTATATTTTTCCTCTCATGCACAGTGCAATACCGTCATGACTGACCCTCTCAAAGTACAACAACGAAGAGGAGCCCACAGGTCCATCCATCCAATATCTTCTACTTTATCCCACAAGTCACTGGAGAAGACTGGAGCCAATCCCAGCATCATCGGGCGAAGACGGGGTACCCTATGGACAGGTCACCAGTCCATTCCATGGCCAACACGCACTCACACCCATGGGCAATTTAGAGAGACTGATCAACCTAACATGCATGCCTTTGGACTGTGTGAGGAAACCAGAGTACCCAGAGGAAACACACTGCTCTGACAAAGACTTTACAATCCCCACTGCCACCTCAGCTCCTCAGGTCTGTATCAGTTCTACCACAGTTACCCAGAGGGAGAAGCTAGACTGTGGGATGAAACCGGAGCTCTGGGAGGAAACCCACTCAAGAGCTGGTAGAGCATGCACACAGAATGGCCCGGACCGGGAATCCAACTAGGATCGTCTTGCTCTGGAGTGATAGTGCTAACCACTACACCACCGTGCCACCCATGTTGGCAGGTAAGTTAGATTAAAACTGAGGTTGATCTAAATCGTAATAAAAATATAATAGTCTTTTTTTAATTTAATCACTTTTTATGAGCACATACTTGTTCCCGCTGCAGCTTGTGAGTTAGGCTTATATTGGATGCTTGGCGGATATTCACGTTTTGCTAATGATGTAGCTCACAAACAATCAGCCTCCTAAAATCTCTGAAATTACATTTTCTGAGTGGCGGTGAATCAGAGAACAAACTACAGTCTCTATATTTCCTCATAGTTCCCCATCTTTCTATTTCTCCCAGTAGTTTCTATCAAAATACCTAGAATCACCACAGCGATGCTGAAGACAGCAAAGGACCATCTGTAAAGTACAGTACTGTTTACCAACGTACAACATTAAGTCACTCCTTGACAGGGCTGGACTGGTAATCTGGCGTACCGGTGGGCCGACAGTCCTCAGGGGCTGATGCTGTTGGATGTTGGATTTTTTTTGTTGAATTTGTAGCCTCTATGCTGAGATTCAACATGTTTTAAAAACACTTAAACAAGTGAAATAACAGATCTTAAAACTGCTAAATGATAAATAAAAGTTTTGCAATTTACGTTTTACTAAAATAAGTGTATAAAAGTATTATTAGCAAAAGGTATGTCCACAGTAAAATGCTAATGTGTTGAATGAGTTCACAAAGCAGCCCTGTCTGTTTTTAGCCTGATCCAAATGCATGTTATAGCTTTTTAAAGGAGGGAGCACCTTTTACCCTGAAGAATTAGAACTAAGCTGCTATATCAGGGAAATTCAGATACATTTGAGTAGACAGAAGTGCTGGAACTACAGTATGTGTAAATGTACTTATTTGTTTTCCACATTGGTTATTTAATAGACTTCTAAAGTAATGATTCACTGTACGTTTCTAATAAGGCAAAAGTTATGTTTTTTTAATATGATGCTGTTATTATTTGATAATTATTATATGATAGTAGTAAAATACATTCCTTCGTGGAACACATACATAAATTACTGGTCGGCTGTTTTTTGACGGGCTGGTCTAAGCCAAACATGCCAGGGATTTTCTGTCCCAGCCCAGCCCTGCTCCTTGATGACCTATGAACTATGAACTGTAAGAACGTGGGCAATGATTGGTTGGTGTAAAATGCCTAAATAGATCAAACGTGTTTGTATGACATCATCTGAAAGACTACATTTTCGCCAATGCTTGAGTTCTGTAAACTGAGAGCAGAGATAACATATCGCTGATTAGTTCTCACTTCTCTGTGCTGGCAGTCTCACATCATGATGTCAGTGTTCAGAGAGCGCTCTTCCTTTCAGCCAATCAGTAGCCGCTCCAAATATAATGCAAACGAGTTTGTTTAAATATTGGTAGGGACTGATTTATTAATTCAACCATTTTTTGGAACACTTCTTTTAGTCCATATAAATGATATAGAAAACTATGTAAGCTTCACATATACAAATTGTCTATGCTCTCTCTCTCTTTTTTCTCTCTGTCTCTCTCTCTCTCTCTCTCTGTTTAGTGTGGGGCTGTTTGATATGGAAGGTGTTCTCTCAGGTGTTACTCATCTACATTTAAAGTGAAATTGACCAATGGAGAGAAATAAGAGGGGGAGGAAAATAAAGTGAGGAAAGAGAGATAAAGTATGGCGGAGGGATTGAGAAAGGGTGAAGAGAGTGAGACGGAGAAACGGATAGGGAGAGAGAGAGAGAGAGGGGAGAAATCAGCATTTCAATTACGTTACAGCAATTGTTTTTTATCTCCAGAGCAGGTTAATGAAACTAATTAGTCTTCTCAGTGCAGGAGCTTCTGCTGCTGTAGATAATTGCTCCTGGCTTTCAGAGCGTGGGTCCATTCCACCACTCTGAGCAGAGATGAAGAACGAAAAACAACCGCAGCACCTCGTCACCGCCCCCCTTTCTTTTTTCTATTTGTTTATTCATTTTTTATGCATTCTGGGAAATATATCACAAACACTTTTTTTCAGGTTTTTATTGATTGTTTGTTTATTGGTTTGATGGTCTGTTTCTTTGTTGGATCTAGAAATGATCACCACAATTTCTCTTTCTTTATTTATCGCGTTTGTTCTTAATTGCTTCATTCTTTCAATCAGTCATTAATTCATTAATACAAGAAAATGTCAATTCATTTATTTCTTCACTCGTTCCATTACCTGATTTTCTTCTCCTCCTGTCTTTCTTTCTTTGTTTTTGTTCTTGCTTTCTTTAAATTATTCATTCATTCAACCTTTTTTTTTTCAAGGAAATAATCACAATGAATCACTATGAATGAATTAATTCAGGCATTATCTATCTAGAATGTTCTCCCTGTGCTTGAGTGGGTTTCCTCCAGGTACTCTGGTTTCCTCCCTGACTAGCGGGATTAAGCGGCAGATAATGGATGGATGGATGGATTGTCTATCTATCTATCTGTAATGATTCAGAGTCGAACATTGTGTTAAGATCCATATGCAAGGCTTTCTTAACTCAAAAAGGGGTAGAAATGTGAAACAAGGTGCTCAGGAAGATCGGCGAGTCCAGCAGCCTCGAGGACTCCAGGGAGGACGACAGGTTCCTGCTGTGGAGAGAATGGCGTTACTGGATTAATTGGGAAGATGGCTTGAGGTGCTTACTCTATCTATCTATCTATCTATCTATCTATCTGTCTGTCTGTCTGTCTGTCTGTCTATCTATCTATCTATCTATCTATCTATCTATCTATCTATCTATCTATCTATCTATCTATCTATCTAGAGAAATGTATCTGAGAAAAAGCCTCTGTTATTTGTCACTGAGCGCAGGTGTGCTCCTTCTGGGTAACACCTGGCGAGATATCCATTCCCTCTCTCTTTGTGGGAAGAGTGCTGTCACATGACTCTGTGTTCATACTGTGAAAACATGTCTGCATGACAAAGTTTATTTTCACCACACGTTCAGGTTGCAAGTCAGTAATTAATAAATAAATTAATTAATGATTAATGCAGCGTATGAATCAAAATATCATCCCATATATTGTAAATATATTTTCCAGGCACATAATATACGTAAAATCCAACAAGTAATAACATTTATCACAAAATTATAATATAATATTTCTATAATATACAGCGGGTGAAGTAAGATTTGAACACGTCACAGATTTTTTAAGTAAGCATATTTCTAAAGGTGCTATTGACATGAAATTCTCACCACCCATCCATTCCAACCAGTTATGAGTAATAATGAGAAATGACATGGGGAGAGGTATTGCACATGTGAAGAAAGAGAGGTGCGAAAAGCCATGGAAAGTCATGACACCAGCTGAAATCTATCAGTGATTAGAAAGCAATCCTGCCACTTAGTACAAATTAATTTCAGCTGCTTCAATTGATGGCCTATAGAAAGGTGTCTTATTACTGAGGTGCCACACAAGTCACATTTCATGATAGGTAAGACCAGTGAGCTCTCGCCAAACTGTCGCAACCTTACTGTAGCAAAACATACAGATGGCATTAGTTACAGAAGAGTTTCTAAACTACTGAAGGTTCCAGTGAGCACTGTTGGGGCCTTAATTCGGCCACAACCAGGTGCTCACCACATGATTTCAGACAAAGGAGTGAAAAGAATTATCAGAAGAGTTGTCCAAGAGCCAAGAACCACCTGTGGATAGCTACAGAAAGACCTGGAATCGGCAGGTGCAATTGTTTCAAAGAAAACAATAAGTGATGCACTCAACCGCCATGACCTGTATACACGCTCACCATGCAAGACTCCATTGCTGAAGAAAAAGCATGTTGAAGTGCATTTAAAGTTTGCTCAACAAGATTTAGACAAGCCTGTGAAACACTGGGAGAATATAGTCTGATTAGACCAAAACTGAACTCTTTGGAAGCCATTATACACACCATGTTTGGAGATCAAAAGGCACTGCATATCACCCTAACAACACCACACCAACAGTGAAGATTGAAGGTGGGAACATCATGGTGTGGGGCTGTTTTTCAGCGTACGGCACTGGTACACTTCATATGATTGAAGGAAGGATGAATGGACAAATGTACCGAGACATTCTTGATAAAAATCTGTCGCCATCTACCAGGATGGTGAAGACGAAACAAGGGTGGACATTTCAGCAAGACTATGATCCCAAACACACAGCCAAGGAAACTCTCAAAGGGTTTCAGAGAAAGAAAATAAAGCTGCTAGAATGGCGGGGCCAATCACCCGACCTGAGTCTGAAGAGTGTTTGTGTGGAAGAACAGCGGGCATCTTGAAGCTGTCATCACCAACAAAGGCTTTTATGTGAAGTATTAAATTAATGTGTTCAATACTTTTTCCATGTGTCATCTCTCACTATGTTGGCCAGGCAATGGACTGGCGAACTGTCCATGGTGTACCCTGCCTTTTCCCGATGACACTGGGATTGGCTCCAGCCCCTCCTAACCCCGACTAGCGGGATTAAGCGGCAGATAATGGATGGATGGATTTTTTATTATTACACATAACTTGATTCATGGACATCTATGGTTCGACTTTTGTGCATGTGTGGATTGGATGGGTTGTTTCATGTCAACAGCACCTTTAGAAATATCTTTACTTAGAAAGTTGGTGATGTGTTTAATACTTATTTCACCCGCTGTAATTGTATAAATGTCCGGACATATAGGTTAATTATGATTAAGTACAGTCCCTATTGGTATAAGTCTTTGGTAATGGTCTTTATATTAGGATCAGGTTTCAGCATCACATGAAAACAGTGGTACATCACTAATATTTCAGGTTTTTCTTTGAATCCATTTCTCTTGCCTATGACCTTCTATAGCTAGATCCATGGACAGATGACCCAGACTGTGCATTAACAGATACATTCTGTAACCCTGCATCAAAAAGGAGTTTCTAATAAAGTGGCTGGTGAGCTTTTTTCTGGGTTTGTATAACTGATGTCTCCTTGAGTGTTGTGTTTCCAGCCAGGAGCCAGACAGGTCTGTTACAGTGAGACTTCATTCAGTTCTGAAGAGAAAGGAACTCCATTCAGAGCTTCTTCAGGGCTTTCAAGGCTTTTACTGCATTGCAGACTAGTTCAAATGAAGAGAAGGTATATATATATATATATATATATATATATATATATATATATATATATATATATATATATATATATATATATATTAGTCCTGTCTGTGATATGAAAGAAATTAAAAGCATATTTCATTTTGTTGAACTGGGCTGACCAATATATCATGTCTGTTTTTAAAAAGAATTTATCAGACCTGTTTAACCACAGGCTTTGGTGGCAGACTAAGTAGTGACTGAGAGTGAAATTCCTATTTGCCGGTTTGCGTCACATTTACATTCACAATGCAATTATCCTTTTAATTTGTTTAATTAAGTTTAACTATATATGGTACATATATGGTACACTACCAGCCAAACGTTTTAGTACATTGCCAGTCAAACGTTTTAGAACACTACCAGCCAAACGTTTTAGTACATTACCAGCCAAACGCTTTAGTACAATATCAGCCAAACGTTTTAGAACACTACCAGCCAAATGTTTTAGTACACTACCAGCCAAACGCTTTAGTACACTACCAGCCAAAAGTTTTAGAACACTACCAGCCAAACGCTTTAATACACTACCAGCCAAACATTTTAGTACACTACCAGCCAAACGCTTTAATACACTACCAGCCAAACGTTTTAGTACACTACCAGCCAAACGCTTTAATACACTACCAGCCAAACGCTTTAGTACACTACCAGTCAAACGTTTTAGATCACTACCAGCCAAACGTTTTAGATCACTACCAGCCAAACGCTTTAATACACTACCAGCCAAACGCTTTAGTACACTACCAGTCAAACGTTTTAGATACACTACCAGCCAAACGTTTTAGATCACTACCAGTCAAACGTTTTAGTACACTACCAGCCAAACGTTTTAGTGCACTACCAGCCAAAAGCTTTAGTATACTACCAGCCAAACGTTTTAGTACACTACCAGCCAAACACTTTAATACACTACCAGCCAAACGTTTTAAAACACTACCAGCCAAACGTTTTAGTACACTACCAGCCAAATGTTTTAGTACACTACCAACCAAACGTTTTAGTACACTACCAGTCAAACATTTTAGTGCACTACCAGTCAAAAGCTTTAGTACACTACCAGCCAAACATTTTAGTACACTACCAGCCAAACGTTTTAGTGCACTACCAGTCAAACGCTTTAGTACACTATCAGTCAAACGTTTTAGTACACTACCAGCCAAACGTTTTAGATCACTACCAGTCAAACGTTTTAGTACACTACCAGCCAAACGTTTTAGAACACTACCAACCAAACGTTTTAGTACACTACCAGTCAAACGTTTTAGTACACTACCAACCAAACGTTTTAGTACACTACCAGCCAAACGTTTTAGTACACTACCAACCAAACGTTTTAGTACACTACCAACCAAACGTTTTAGTACACTACCAGTCAAACGTTTTAGTACACTACCAGTCAAACGTTTTAGATCACTACCAGTCAAACGTTTTAGTACACTACCAGCCAAACGTTTTAGAACACTACCAGTCAAATGTTTTAGTACACTACCAACCAAACGTTTTAGTACACTACCAACCAAACGTTTTAATACACTACCAGCCAAACGTTTTAGAACACTACCAACCAAACGTTTTAGTACACTACCAGCCAAACGTTTTAGTGCACTACCAGCCAAACGTTTTAGTACACTACCAACCAAACGTTTTAGTACACTACCAGCCAAACGTTTTAGTGCACTACCAGTCAAACGTTTTTGTATACTACCAGTCAAACGCTTTAGTACACTGTCAGCCAAAGTTTTAGAACACTACCAGCCAAATGTTTTAGTACACTACCAGCCAAATGTTTTAGTACACTACCAGCCAAACGTTTTAGTGCACTACCAGTCAAAAGCTTTAGTACACTACCAGCCAAACATTTTAGTACACTACCAGCCAAACGTTTTAGTGCACTACCAGTCAAACGCTTTAGTACACTATCAGTCAAACGTTTTAGATCACTACCAGCCAAATGTTTTAGTACACTACCAGCCAAACGTTTTAGTACACTACCAGCCAAACGTTTTAGTGCACTACCAGCCAAAAGCTTTAGTACACTACCAGACAAACGTTTTAGTGCACTACCAGTCAAACGCTTTAGTACACTATCAGCCAAAGTTTTAGAACACTACCAGCCAAATGTTTTAGTACACTACCAACCAAACGTTTTAGTACACTACCAGTCAAACATTTTAGTGCACTACCAGTCAAACACTTTAGAACTGTTCCAAAGCTTTTGACTAGTAGTGTACTAAAACTTTAACTAATGTTATCTAAGTACTGTACTAGAGAAGTAGCCTGACAGTGTTTTCTTATAATGTACAGCCTTGTATTGGTATATTGAATTGAATTGAATTGAATTGAATTGAATTGAATTGAATAAAGTTGCTACCTTACTTCCATAGATATACATGTGTCACACCATCTTACCCAAACAACCTTTGCTCTTTTTGTTCAATATAAGAAATAGGTTTAAAAATATGGAAATATTGTGAACTATGAGTGCAGATTCATCTTTTTGGAATACTTAGCCAATTACCCTGTTGACAAATAGCAGGTCCTGTTCTTTCTGAGGCTAATGTAGCTAGAAAATAATGAAAGCTGTAATAGAAGCTGTAATAGAGTCATCAAACAAACAGACTTGCTTATGTGTTTTCTGACACCGCAAGACACACTGCCATCTATAAACACACACAATATAATGCGGCTATTATTGCTTTGGAAAATAAACGTAATACATTGTTGATAATTTGTAAATAAAAACATTATTCTGTATCTTTAAAAAGCTTGTTTAATAAGTAAATCAACCCCAGTTATATCACTGAAACCAGTTCTTACACTGAGTTAAGGAATGTGACTGTGGCCAAACCACTGATATCAAGTGTCCAGCACAAACAATACGAAACCTGCCCCTTAAGAAAATCTTATTTTAGTGAACTCTAGCCGTGTATGTGTTTTTTTTAATGTTCAGCCCCAACTCAGCTTCTGAAAACTGCTGCAGCCTTATTAGATCACCAAATCAAAATAAATGGCGGGTTTAACAGGGTCTGCATGGCTCTCCATTTGTCAAGACCCCGTGTCAGGACCTGCTGTGGCTGGTGATCTACACCCCCTGATGTAATAGTGCAATGCTTGCTTTCAGTCACATGTCAAAGAAAACTACATGCACTGTTATTTTCTAATATTCAAAATATATGCATGATATTTATAGTGGCCTAGCAGTGAAATTCCAAATGCAATAAATTTACAAATATCACATACACTACCGCTCAAAAGTTTGGGATCACAGTGAAATGTTCTTGTTTTCAATGGAGTAGTCTTTCTTCCTTAACACAACAATGGACTGACGGGTCTCTAAAGAAAGTTGTTTCTTTCTGGCCATTTTGAGTCGGTCAGCAAGCCATCGACTGCTGATGCTTCAGATACCAAACTAACCTAGAATGTTGTTCTCCCTTTTATACTCACTTATTAGTAGAATGTTTTTCAGCTGTGCATCACAATTGAGCAAGAGTGTCCTAACAACCAATTAGTCCAATAACATCCTTAACTTGGATTGGCGGCCACACCAGGAGATTTAGACAGAGGACTGAGAATTGCTGATAATAGGACTATATGCAAAATAAGCCTATATACAAAAATAAGCTTTAATACAAACATTTTTATTCTTAAAAAATCATCTGATACACTTAAATTAATTGTGAAATGGACAATATTGTTTGTGAACTGCATGAAATGAAATTCTAAAATGATCCCAAACTTTTGAGTGGTAGTGTATATACATATTACTTTGACATACACTACTGTGCAAAAAAAATTGGCATCTAGCCTAATTGTTGAAAAGCCTTTATCTGTGTATTATCTGCAGTAAGAACACCAGATAAATACAAAACAAAGTAGCATGAATATCTTATTGTGAAAGAAGTAGATCATATCTTGAGCTCCAGCTTGAAGAACAAAGTGTAGTTCCAGATTTCTGCTGGACGCCCCAGACATTGTATGAATGTATTCAGTTCCATCAGCAGCAATCTTGATTCAGCTTAATGAAGTACTGAGCAGTCAAAGCAGGTATTAGATGAGAACTGTAAATAATACTGGATTGCTACATAGAAAAGCTTGGAAGGGGTTAAATAAACACACTGGCATATGTAAAAGCAATACATACTCTATTAATTCTTAACTATTTAAAAAATAAAGTATTTTTCAGAGTAAATCAAAGCTTTTTAAATATAATAATGTCTCCTAGAAGCCAATATCATTGCAAACAGCTTCATTTACAACAGCGACACACTTTGTAGTTCTGTAATTACAGACTGTAGCTAATCTGTTTCACTGCATACTTTGTTACCCTGTTCCTTAATGGATCGGGACCCACACAGGACCACCATTGAGCATCTATGATTTAGGTAGTGGCTCGTTCTCAGCTCTGCAGTGACACTGATGTGGTGGTGGTGTGTTAGTGTGTGTTGTGCTGGTGTGAGAGGATCAGACACTGCAGTGCTTCTGGAGTGTTCAAACACAGCGTCCACTCACTGTCCATTCTAATAGACACATCTAATTTGCAGGTCCACCTTGTAGATGTGAAGTCAGAGATGATAGCTCATCTGTTGCTACAAAGTTTGTGTTGCCATCCTCTAGTCCTTCATCAGTGGTCACAGGACATTGTTGGCTGGATGTTGCTGGTTGGTGGACTATTCTCAGTCCAGTAGTGACACTGAGATGTTTAAAAACTCCTGCAGCATTCATTGCCAGAATTAATTCAGGGCATTAATTAATGAAAAAGCACAGCGGTGTTTGAATAGTTGATTGAATCCCCAAGTATTCCAAGCATTTAAACTGGAATGTCATCTGTGCTGCTTAAAATACCAAACACATTCGGCTTTGTTTAGTTTCCCCTGTGTTTTTTTTTCTTTTTGCCTTGGAACACTTGAAGGAAGAGGAATGGGTTCTGAATAGACCAGGCCTCAAAAGGAAAAGCTGTTGTTCAAGATTTAAATTGCGAACACATTGATTGGAAAGGGCCTCACCTTGTGCTGCCTTGTTTTAATGCCAGCCATCGATTGTGACCTTCATGTATACAAATGGCTCAGGTTGGGAAAAGGGGGCGAGAATGGATTCTTTCCACTTATATCCACGAGTGCAGCCTCGATGAGGCCTGCGGACGTCAATCAATACGCCAAAACTCAAGCCAGGACCCTTCGATCAGCATCAGAAATAGCGTAACACAAGCGGAGAAATATAATAAGGGAAAAGAAGTCATGAATCAGTATGTCGGAGCTGTCTTGGTGGAAGATAGTGAAAGGGTTTCTGTGCGGGTTGGTTTGGGTTGGCTTTTGTGTTGTTGAGGGTGGGGGTGGGGGGAGTAAAGGGGTATGTTAACCATCAAGAGTTTCAACCGTTCATTGAGTTACTAAGTAAAATCAGTGGGGAACCCTCAGAGTTTCTGAAGTTCATTCTAATTTACTAAAATCATCAAGCTTGTTGTATTTAAACTCTGCAAGTACCATAGAAATACCCTCACTGCAAAGTTAAGATTCGATTGTAAACAAAGGGGTTCAATTCCTGGAATGCCCAACAGAAAATTGTTTAATTTTTCTATGCGACTGTGGGCTGCGGTATATTTTGCCATTACTACATTCAATTAAAGCCATATTGAGACCCAGAAAGACACAATAGATCATGGGTGTGTCTCAAAACCTAGTGAGCTGCCTACATAGGCAGCATTTTACGTCATAGTATGCGCTCCCAACATGTAGACTGTCCCAATTCTTACATACCTTTAACATGCTGTCTACTGAGGAACCTTATTTAACCTGATTTTAAGGAAGCATCGAATGCTTCCTCAGCCACTAAGGCAATCCCATGATGCAATGCAGGCAAATCTACGAGCAGTGAAGTGGTTTTAAAATGTGAGTTATTTTGATTCTCTCTGGTGTTTTAATGTGTTACTTGTCATATAATCACACAAAACAATATTTTATTATCAACTCTGTAACGAGTCGTTCACCATTTAGCAGTTTTATACTCGAGCCATTAGCATTCATGCTAGCGGATTTTTAAGCCTTGGGCTATTGTTTTGGATGTTGGCCAGTAGCTTAGCAATCAGCTAAACCACCGGTCGCATGCAGTGGGCGGGAACAAGCCGTGACGCAGTATCTCTCTAACTAGAGTGTCTCAGTAATCTGTTTTATGAGGAGAGATGAGGAGAAAACGCTGCTACTTAAACAGCTGCCTACCTAGACAGCCTACTTACACACTCACTAGGTTTTGAGACACACCCTATTTGTGGCTTGAAATGTACACAGAGAAAAGCAGCCAGTCTTATAGATAAGCAGACCAATGCTAATGGTCTGTTACCACAGCTAATGTTAGTAGCCAAGCCTCCTTCAGCTGAAAAAAACAAGCAGTCTGTGAAAAGATAATATACTGATGCCGGCTTTATTTCATTCATTTAATACACACAGAGTGTAAAATTAAACTTGAAATAGGCATTTATCAGTTCCTCCTGCCAGCACTGTACAGTACCACTCTAGTATGTGACGCAATGCTACATAATGTAATGCTACATATCGTAATGATACGTAGCGCAATGCTACATCATGCAATGATACATGACACAGCTCTACATAATGCAAACCTACATGGTGCATTGCAATATGATGCAACGTCACATGACGTAGCTCTACATGATGCACCACTATACAAAGCACCACTGAGTGATGCAGCTCTACATGATGCACCGCTACGCAATGCACCGCTACGTGATGTAACACTTTGTGACACAACCGTAAGTGACCAATCCTACGTTACACAGTGCTATGCTACATAATGTACCACATGACAGAACGCTTTGTGACACAACAGTAAGTGACCAATCCTGTTACACAATGCTATGCTACATAATGTACCACATGACAGAACGCTTTGTGACACAACAGTAAGTGACCAATCCTATGTTACACAATGCTATGCTACATAATGTACCACATGACAGAATGCTTTGTGACACAACAGTAAGTGACCAATCCTGTTACACAATGCTATGCTACATAATGTACCACATGACAGAACGCTTTGTGACACAACCGTAAGTGACCAATCCTGTTACACAATGCTATGCTACATAATGTGCCACATGACAGAACGCTTTGTGACACAACATTAAGTGACCAATCCTGTTACACAATGCTATGCTACATAATGTAGCACATGACAGAACGCTTTGTGACACAACAGTAAGTGACCAATCCTGTTACACAATGCTATGCTACATAATGTACCACATGACAGAACGCTTTGTGACACAACCGTAAGTGACCAATCCTATGTTACACAATGCTATGCTACATAATGTAGCACATGACAGAACGCTTTGTGACACAACAGTAAGTGACCAATCCTATGTTACACAATGCTATGCTACATAATGTAGCACATGACAGAACACTTTGTGACACAATAGTAAGTGACCAATCTTACGTTACACAATGCTATGCTACATAATGTACCCCATGACAGAACGCTTTGTGACACAACAGTAAGTGACCAATCCTGTTACACAATGCTATGCTACATAATGTACCACATGACAAAATGCTTTGTGAGACAACAGTAAGTGACCAATCCTATTTTACACAATGCTATGCTACATAATGTACCACATGACAGAACGCTTTGTGACACAACAGTAAGTGACCAATCCTGTTACACAATGCTATGCTACATAATGTACCACATGACAGAACGCTTTGTGACACAACAGTAAGTGACCAATCCTATGTTACACAATGCTATGCTACATAATGTACCACATGACAGAACGCTTTGTGACACAACCGTAAGTGACCAATCCGGTTACACAATGCTATGTTACATAATGTACCACATGACAGAATGCTTTGTGACACAACCGTAAGTGACCAAGCCTACGTTACACAAAGCTATGCTACATAATTTAGCACATGACAGAACACTTTGTGACACAATAGTAAGTGACCAAGCCTACGTTACACAAAGCTATGTTACATAATGTACCACATGACAGAACGCTTTGTGACACAACAGTAAGTGACCAATCCTATGTTACACAGTGCTATGCTACATAATGTACCACATGACAGAACGCTTTGTCACATAACTGTAAGTGATGCAACACTTGCGCTGCAGCACTATGTGACTCAAACCCTACGTGCAGTGCTTAATTTGTGCTGGATCTTGCTGGAACAAGATCCGGCACCTCTCATATTTCAGGTACCTGTATTCCAGAACTTATTTATGTGGATCCACCACCTCTTTGACATCTTTTTTTTGTAAGACACCAAAAGCTATTCGTCCAGTGGCATCTCTGAGATTTTATGGTTGAAGCTAGGATTATTTTATTGTATAGAATGCTACCATGTTAGATAGACACTTGAAGCACTGTTGTGCCTATGCGTTCCAGGACCTTTTCCCTCACTGCCACTTGCTGGACGTTTAGTGTTCCATTACCTGATGTTTTACAAATTAAGCACTGCCTACGTGTAATACAACACTACATAACACAATGTTACACAGTGTAATGTGGCACAGCACATCCAATGTGCAGGAGCCTTTACACAACACATTTTCACCGTGACTACTGTGAATATAGATTATTGTAAATATGAGCTGTAGCATAACCAGGTTGCAGTCGGTTGTCAGTGACTCACTATGCCATACCTATGCTATTCTATGCTTGGAACATGAATCTGTGTTTTCTTTTTTATTGCGTTCATCTAAACAAGACTCTAAACAATCTTGCACCTCTCAATCTGTCCAACCTCCATCTTCCCTACAAACCGCCTCTTGGGTCTTCTACTGCTGGGCTTCTAACTGTCCCATCATCTAAACTCTTTAGTGATCAGGCTTTTTCCAGACTCGCTCCTCGACTGGGGAACTCTCTCCCACCTGTGGCCAAACAATCTTCCTCTCTTTCCATATTTAAGTCTAATCTTAAAACTCACTTCTTACCTCTCGCCTACGACCTTCTCTCTGTTTAATTTACTCTTCCACTCATCTCTTAGTTATTGTCAGGTTGATGCTTCTTCTTTACTCTTTGTGTGTTCAATGTTTCTATTCTCATTCTACAAATTATAATCTGCTAATGATTGTAAGTGTCTTTGGGTTTTAGAAAAGAGCTATATAAGAATAAAGTATTGTTATTATTATTTTCTAGCAGGTAAACAGTAAATATGTGCTTTGCCCTTGATTAATGCTCCATCCGTCCATCTGAACATCTGTTCATTCGTTCTTTTATGCATTGCTTAGTCCATTAGTTTGTTTATTTGTCCATCCATCTGCACATCTCTCTGTCTGTGACTAATTTTTCCAGTTACCATCACATAAAACCTGTAGTTATGTTGGACAGAGTGCTCTCAGCCAAGCTGCTCATTAGCCACACCCCCTCAGTTCTCAGATAGGTCCAATTAGTTTTTTTTAATTCAAGTTTTTGTCATACATATATAAAATATGACATAAATATATATACCTTAGCATTGTTGCTAAACTAATGATATGTTCCCCTATTCAACTAATTAAAGTTTCTGCCTTGAGTGTGTATGTGTAGACCTGTGTCTTAATATTTTCAGTTACTTTCTAGGTTCTCTTTTTTCTGTTTCTCTTGTTTCTGTTTAAAAAGATTAGCAGATTAGCAGTAGATTATCTAACTTTTCTGATAAAGATTTTCTGATAAAGTAAATTATTGCCAAGTAAAATAATAAAAATAAAAACAGCACACTTGTGACTAGATGATTTCAGGATGATTTGGTTACCAAAATGCCCAGTTGTATGCATTTGCAGACCACTGCCTTAAACTGTAACTGTACAAAAATTATGGTGGACTGGTGGACTGGTGGACTGGTGTTCAGAACATATATATATATTGTCACCTTACAACCACAAGCTTGTACGTATTTTATTGTAAGATTTTAAGTGATAGACCAACACAAAGTAGCACATGATTGTTAAGTGGAATGAAAATGACACATGGTTTTCAAATTTTTATTCAAATAATCTTTTTGCCTTATGTGTCTACCAGCTTGGCACATCTGGAGACTGAGATTTTTGCCCATTCTTATTTGCAGAATAGCTTAAGCTCCGCCAGGTTCGATGGAGAGCATGTTTAGCCACAGATGCTCAATAGGATATAGGTCAGGACCATTCTAACACATGAATATTATTAGATCTAAACCATTCCACTGTAGCTCTGGCTGTATGTTTAGGATCATTGTCTTGCTGAAAAGTGAAAGCATACTCACAGCATGATGCTGCCACCACCATGTTCCACCGTGGGGAAGGTGTGTTCAGGGTGATGAGCAACTGTGGGATGCATTGCAGTCAGCATGGCTCCATATACCTGTGACAACCTATCAGAACCTAATTAAGTAACTCTCAGAAATGTAAATGTTTTAAGTCCTATCTGGAGGAGCGCTCCTACCAGGTAACATGGAGAGGGTCTACATCTGCTCCATGCATGCTCTTTACTGGTATCCCTCAAGGCTCAATGCTGGGTCCTCTTCTCTTTTCACTCTACCCCCATTCTCTTAAGGCTTCTCTTACCACTGCTATGCTGATGACACTCAACTAATCCTTTCTTTCCCACCATCTGATGCTCAGGTTTGCAGTTGTATCTGGCATGTCTAACTGACATCTCTTCATGGATGACAGTGTATCACCTGAAGCCCAATCCCAGCAAGACTGAGCTTCTGTTCATCTCCTGGAACTACAGGTCTTCACCATGATCTTGCCATCTCATTCAAGAACTTTCAGATTGTTCCGTCTAAAGATGCCAGAAGCCTAGGTGTGATTCTGGATTACCAGGGATCGTTCTTAGCCCATATGACCTGTCATGACCTGACTCGCTTCTCTACAATATCTGATGGATCTGAGCCTTTCTTTCTCAAGAGGCCACTGAGATGCTAGTCTAGTCTCTTGTCATTTCAAGGCTTGACTACTGCAACTCACTCCTGGCTGGTCTTTCTCTAAAGCCTATCAGCTCCTTGCAACTGATCCAGAATGCAGCAGCATGGCTCAGCTTCAATCTTTCCAAGTTCACTCATGTCACTCTACTGCTGCACTCGCTTCACTGGCTTCCTGTAGCTGCTCGCACTTAATTGAAAACTCTGATGTTTTCCTACAAAGCCAAGAATAGACCAGCTCCTCCTTACATCATGGCAATGGTTAAAAGTCGATCTGTACCTTGAGCCCTTCGAGCTTCAAGTACAGCTTAGCTTGACCTGTCATTCCTCAAGATACATGCAAGACAAGCGACGAGTCTCTTCTCTGTCCAGGCACCCAGATGGTGGAATGAATTTCCATTGGCTGCTCAAACAGCAGACTCTCTCATGATCTTCCAACACAGACTGAAGACCACCATCTCTTTGTGGAGCACTTGTATTAGCACTAATCTACTGCAGTACTGAAATGAATCATATGGCATGTATGCAGTGGCGCTTAACTCTTCTAGGTATGAACACTGGCTGGTTATTACTAAGTATTGCACTCATGCCATACGTAACCCTGCATTTTATACTCTTCTCTCCAGGTATGTCTGTCTTGCTAGGTATTCCTGGGTATTGCACTTGAACTGTATCAAACCTTGTATTTTGTTTTCTTCTCTCTAGGTATCAGCACTGGCCCTTGTTTCTGGCAGTGTTTGAGCTCAAGGGTGGTTTGGACTTGAACCTGTTTTGTACTAGCTAGAGATACATACTCTGAACGAGCATAAAGCACTTTTGTAAGTCGCTATGGATAAGAGCGTCAGCTAAATGTCATAAATGGAAATGAATCTCTTCCTTGACTATTTAACTAACAGCAGGCGACATTTCTCACATATGCAGCCTTCAACGTTTACACCTCGTTGAACAATCCATCCACATTCAGACCAGTGCTAAACACAATACAGTGTCAGCTTTTCTAAAACAACAACTGTAACGATTCTTAGATACCTTGAACAACCTCATTATCGGCTGACATGGAGTTCAAATACACATTCCAGCCACAAACAAACAAACAATAAACAGTAGCTTGGAGGCTCAAACAGGGTAACAGTTCAGTGTCGTGTAGCAGTAACAGAAGTCCTGTTTGCTGAACTATTGTGAATGTTTAGAGAAAGGTTAACTATGATGATCCATTAATACCTATTAGGAACCTGTGAAGTCTCTTCCTATCTCTTCTTCCACACTGTGGAAAATGCATTTGTTTACACATTAACAATTCAATTGACACCTATTACATTTACACATTAACATGTCAGATTTATTACCATTTGATGAATGCATTCTAAATGTAAGTTATTGCTATGGGAAAAAGAGTGAGAGACAGTAAGAGATGTGTTGGAAAATGGTGGGAGTAACTGAGGCAGACAGAGGGAAAGAGACAGAGAGAGAGAGCCTGTGCGAGAGCCTAGGAGAGACTGCAGGAAAGACTGCACGAAATTGTGTGAGAGAGAGAGAGTGAGAGGGAGAGAGAGCCTGCGTAAGAGACTGCAAGAAAGACTGCAATAAGTTTTATTACCATTTGATGAATGCATTCTGAATATAAGTGATTGCTATGGGAAAAAGAGTGAGAGACAGTAAGAGATGTGTGGGAAAATGATGGGAGTAACTGAGGCAGAAAGAGGGAAAGAGAGCGAGAGAGAGAGAGAGAGAGAGAGAGAGAGAGAAAGCCTGTGGGTGAGACTGCGAGAAACTGCAAGAGAGACAGAGCAAGACAGAGAGAGAGAGAAGGGAAAGAGGCTGAGAGAGTGAGAGGGAGCCAGAGAACTTGTGTGAGAGACTGCAAGAAACTGTAAGACAGACGGAGAAAGAGAAATAAGGGAAAGAGGCTGAGGGAGAGAGAGCCTGCGTGAGAGACTACGAGAAAGCCTGCAAGAAACGATGAGAGAGACGGAGAAAGACAGAGCGAGAGAAACAAGGGAAAGATACTGAGAGAAAGAGAGGGAGAGAGAGAGCCTGCATAAGAGCCTGCGAGAAAGACTGCAAGAAATTGCAAGAGAGATGTAGAGATGCAGAAAGAGAGGGAAGGGAAAGAGTGAGAGACAGTAAGAGATGTGTGGGAAAATGGTGGGAGTAACTGAGGCAGACAGGGGGAAAGAGAGAGAAAGAGAGAGAGAAGGAAAAAGATACTGAGAGAAATAGAGAGAGAGAGATTTTATTCTTTAAAGGTTTTGAGATGTTTATACTGTTTATACATTAACAAATGCAATTTACACATCAGTACATCTACAAGTCCAGCAGATTAGCTATTATTTTATAGATGCATTCCAATTTCCTCATCATGCTGTGCCTTCTAGGAAGCAGTAAGTCCCACTATTTCTTCCTCCTCCTCCTCTAAAGTTTCCCCATCAATGTTAAATTCTATCCGAAGGTCTCAACTCAACCTGATAATAACATTTTCGTCCCCGCATGCAAACATACTTATTAAACTATACAATAGTGAGTAAAAGTTTTAGGCACTTGCAGACAATATTTTGTTTTAAAACTATTTGCCCAGCCAAACACTCCTTTTACACTACATATTAAATATTTAAATAGTATTAATACAGTAAGCAGTGGTTGTAAATATATCAGTTTGTCTATTTCACCCTTTCCATCCTTTCCCTGTGGAAACAACCCAGTATTATTTGCAGATATCATCTAATACCTGCTTTATTCTTTATTTGGATCCCCATTAGCCTTTACAATGTGGTTGCTAGTCTTCCTGGGGTCCACACCAAGACAAAATCAATCATAAATCATAAATCAAACAAATGCAACAGAGGACAAAAACAAAAGAAACTTAGAAAACTTAGAAAATTAAAAAGACAGAAAACACCCTACAATCATATATGCTTAAAGAAAATTTGTTTTAAATAACTTTTTAAAAGTAAATTTATTCATTGTCTGCCTGTTGTTTATAGGAAGCATATTCCAAGCAAAGAAAGACCTATAAAGAACAGTTCTTTCATAAAATGTAATACTTAGTACTTCATTAAGCTAAATCAAGATTGCTGCTGAAGGAACTTAATACATTCATACAATGTCCAGGAGAAATCTGGAACTAAACTTTGTTCTTCAAACTGGAGCTCAAGATATGATCTACTTCTTTAACACAAATATATTTATGTTACTTTGTATGGATGAATATGTATGAACATTTACATCTGTTCTAATGATATCTAGTGTATTGCTAAAAACGAAGGCTTTTTTAAACATAAGTCTACTAAATACATGACACAAATTGATTCAGTGTTTTAACAAAGTAGAGCAAAAATAAAATATAAAAGGTTTATATTTTTAATTTAAATGAACTTGAGTTAAAGGTTAAGGCAGCCCGTGTACTGACCAGTGTGCTGGTTAGTAACTGAATAAACCCCTTGTCCAGTCTTTGAGGGTTAAAATCTGGAAGAAGAAGGAAAAAAGGAAGCATATTCCAAGCAAAGAAAGACCTATAAAGAACAGTTCTTTCATAAAATGTAATACTTAGTACTTCATTAAGCTAAATCAAGATTGCTGCTGAAGGAACTTAATACATTCATACAATGTCCAGGAGAAATCTGGAACTAAACTTTGTTCTTCAAAGTGGAGCTCAAGATATGATCTACTTCTTTAACACAAATATATTTATGTTACTTTGTATGGATGAATATGTATGAACATTTACATCTGTTCTAATGATATCTAGTGTATTGCTAAAAACGAAGGCTTTTTAAACATAAGTCTACTAAATACATGACACAAATTGATTTAGTGTTTTAACAAAGTAGAGCAAAAATAAAACATAAAAGGTTTATATTTTTAATTTAAATGAACTTGAGTTAAAGGTTAAGGCAGCCCGTGTACTGACCAGTGTGCTGGTTAGTAACTGAATAAACCCCTTAAAATCTGGAAGAAATCTGGAAGAAGAAGGAAAAAAAAGCTGGCGCAGATGAACACAGTGTCAGCCGGTGTCCTCTTCTTATCGCCCTGCTCGGAAATGTGCGGTGGTAACACAGCCTGCGCCCGATGCAGGTTTTACTTACAGGCCGAGCAGCCGCAGCTTAGCTGTAGCGGCGTGAAAAATGAGCGCGGGCCGCGGATGTCAGCAAGATTTACTGTGTAAAGTTTGGAAGAGTGCCGCCTTCCGCGGATGTGAAGCGAGATGAGGCCAATGGTGAAGTAGTGAAGCTCCAAGTAGGTCAGAAACTATTCCTGGTCTCAAGCCATATGCTAAGAGATGAGTGCGAGGAGAGAGAGCGAGAGAGAGAGAGAGAAAGAGAGAGAGAGAGCGCATGGAATAGATGTCAGGGTAAAGAGAGAAGGATGGAGAAAGTGGAGAAAGGGCGAGTGAGACTGAAAGAGTGGGAGAGATGAATGTGTAGAGATGAGTGAGACAGTAAGATAAGGTAAGAGTGATTGCTGGGGGGGTGAAGTGTGAAAACAGAGGAGAAGATGGGGTAAAGAGAGTTAGAGAGAAAAGGAGAAAGAGAGAGAGAGAGAAACTATGAGAGAGAAGGAGAGAGCGACAGTGAGAGAGAGACTGCGGGAGAGAAACTGAGAGAAGGATATGTGATATGAGGGAAAGAGAGATGGAGATGAAGTGAGAGAGAGAGAGAGAGAGAGAGAGAGAGAGGGAGAAAAAGAGAGAGAGAGAGAAAGACAGTTGCCGTAACTGATGGCAGTGTATCAAACTATCAGTAAGCGGACCAGCTGCCCACTGCAGATGAACAAAACTCCTGGCTCTGCTTGCAAGGCCACAGCCGGCTCTCTAAATTCTCGCTGCAAACAGGCAAAACTCCTGGCCAACTGAGACTGACCTCCTTCTAGCAGTCTGGGCACTGGAACTTTCTCTTTGATGCATTTTTATTTTCTTTCCACTTAAAAATTAATAGAACTATATGTGCCAAATACAGTCATAACCACTGTTCACACATCCATCCTCTCCTAATATCTTACAGTTAAACACTCTTTGTGCCTTTAAAACTGGCATAAACAATCTCTGATCATTTCTGATTGGCTGCCTGTGACTCAAGGTCAAAGTCTTGGCTGAAAAGTACTAAGCAAACTAGAACAAATCTAGAAAACTAGAGTTTAAAACTAAAAACTAGAGTTTAGTATGTAATATCTCAACCAGTCCTGAAGTCTACGTGGCACTGACCAAAAAAAAGGAAAAACCAAAAACAGTCTCCATTTTTGTTGATATTAATTTTTCCATATCATATGAATTTGGTACCTGCCCCTATATGCTGTTTATATGCTTTTATTTCAATTTCATGGTGATTGTATCAATAAAAATTAGCCCAAAATTGCTGGTAATAAAACTACTTTTCCATTAACTTGCATTATAACGTATGGAGGTGTTTGGCCTCCCCTGTAAATCTCCTTTTGGATGTTTTTTCTTTGAGATGAAATGTTTCCTCTGTTTGGCTTCATTCCTCCAGTTGAAAGTGTATCAGTGAAATGGTATCTGTTTTGTAGTAAACAAAGATAAAGGCACTGCTTTCTTTCACACTTTGTTCTACACCCCACATCTAAAAGTTATAGAAGTGCCTGGCTCGGCTGCATTTGTCAGCGTATATATCCGCATAGTTCATTTTCCACCAGCCCAAGAGACCACCACTATGGTTTAATTAACAATTTAAAGGTCTTCTTGGTCAATTCATGCCCACTCAAAAGTGCCTACAAAGTCAACACAACTTGTTGGTTTTAAAGTTGCCGTAGATTGGAAAACTGTATTCATACTGTCAGAGTTGAATAACTATGAACTGACATACCGTAACCCTCAAACACTGTTGTTCCTCCTTCAAATACATTACAATACAAATGCTGCCTTTACGAAACAGAATGGCAAAATGGGCTGATTCCAAAATTTACACCCTTAAAAGAATCCATACAACAACTTAGATTCCACCCCAGCAGGAAACAACAAAGCAACAGCAATAGTGGTCTTTAACAATGGGTGTCCCAAAACCTAGTGAGCTGCCTACATAGGCAGCCTTTTACGTCATAGTATGTGCTCCCAACATGTAGACTGTCCCAATTCTTACATACCTTAAACATGCTGCCTACTGAGACGCCCTGATTTTAAGGAAGCATCGAACGCTTCCTCAGCCGCTAAGGCAATCCCATGATGCAAAGCAGACTGCTACTTAAACAGCTGCCTACCTAGACAGCCTACGTAGACAGCTCACTAGGTTTTGAGACACAACCAATGTCAGCATTTTTCACACCCTTTCCAAAGAACTATCAAGGGACGTGGATGAAGTTGAAGTTGAGGCTGAAGTAATCTAATACTGCAGCTTGTACAGGCATCAAATTGTAAGTGTGACACCATTTAAGGTGGAATGGAAAAGTCACGCTGGCAGCCAATTTCAACGCCCACGTCTTTAACAAGTACCCAGACAACTTTATTTGGAGCTGTTCATTTGCTTTGCAGGTTTAGTTCTGGACACCTCACTTCATTCTAGGACTGAATTGTAGGGTGCGAATGGATGTGTATCTGGCCATTTTACTTTTACCCTGACCAAAGTCATATACCTTCTATGTAAGCATCCAAATAAATTGAGATGTTGAAAAAATGCAATCTGTGACATGTTCCCTAGGCGGCACGGTGGTGTAGTGGTTAGCACTGTCGCCTCACAACAAGATGATCAGGGTTCGATTCCTGGTCCAGGCCTCCTGTGGGTCGTTCATATTCTCCTGGTGCTTGAGTTGGTTTTCTTCCACATGTCCAAAGAGTTGCCTGGCAAACTGCCTGTGGTGTGCCTCGCCTTTGCCTGATGATGCTGGGATTGGCTCCAGCCCCCTTGTGACCCTGACTAGTGGGATTAGGCAGCAGATAATGGATACATGGAAATGTCCCATGGAGCTATTTGTCATTGATTTCATCATATTGTGGTCGTAGCCAGATATGGTCAAGCCTAACATATCAACCCTGTTGAGGTAACATATTCAGTTACTCAATATAATTACAAAATAATAAACTATGCTTAGGAAACACTATGAGGCCAACTTCAGCAGTACATAAACAATCCGATGAGCTCTGCTCAGATTAGCTGGTTTACAGCGGGATGCTGTGATGATCACATAGAAGCAGCATGTTGAAATAAAAAACATAAAGTAAAATAAAATGATCCTCTGTGTAAATAAACTCCGCCTTCATGCCATTTAGTTACTTAGAGCTTACCTGTAGCTAAAGTTAATACTATGCAACTCTCAGTTTAAGATAATCTGCTTCAACAAGTAAACAGTGATAAGCCCACACAGCATGGCTGCTACGTACAGGTTGCTGTTGGGGTTGTAATGCTAATAAAGGTGCAGCTGCTCTTCTCTTCACTGTGCAAAGCCTTGATATTGTCCAAGGTTTGAGAATCGACCCGAGGCAATAGGTGCCAAGCAAACTAACAATGTAGAATTAAAATTGACCCAGAGCTTGTATTGCTAATTTTCTGTTCCACTATAAATGGTGCTTCTGGCAAGCTATGGTATTCGATTACGAAGAAACCAATTTCAGCCTTATTTGAAGATGAACATTATCCATGCTCCTGTTAGATCCTTGGAAAGGGTTGGAAAAATGGTGACATTCCCATCACAGCCTGGAACTATAGACTTTTCTACCACCATACTGCTGTAGATAGTCCCGCATTGCTATTGCTCTGTTGCCATTATTTCCTGCTGTGTTGGAACGTGATTTGGTGCAAGTACATTTTGGGGGCATCATTACGTAATACTATTATGTAATGGCCTACGATTCTAACAGCCTAGGATTTGGTATTGACCAGTTTTGCTGTCCTCTTCTATAAACACAGCATTTGTGTTTGATTGAGAGACAACAGTGTTTGAGACTCACGATATATCAGGTCTATGTACTTAACTCTCCTCTTTCAACTAACTCAGTCTTTTTCTTTTTATTCTATAGCACTTATTCTATTAACACTGAGGTGGTTTAGATGTCACCGATGGCAAAGATTCGGTGTGTTATCATGTTATGACATAGTGGGCAGAAATTTTAAGGATGCATAGACTAGTAGACGTTACTGTTCAGTGATGATGCATTAAGCTTATTGCAGATATTCACGTAACTGTGATCGTAATGTTGGATGCTCAGAGAAGACAGCAGATGAGGGGATCTTTTTAAGGGTTTTTTAAGGCTAGCAATGCCTGACTGAGAAGGGCACAACACATAGGGTCTGTCTCACACCCATAATTGTCAACTTTGAAGAATCTGCATTCGTGCAGCCTGTAATGTCAAGAACAATTTATAAACAGTCGTCTTATTTTTTGTCATTCAAACTTTTCATTACATTTTCTAAAGATGACCTGACATGTCAAAAATCCTCAACATCCAGTTTAGCAGTAGGCTAAAATATTCATGGAGATTTACCCAGGGTGTATCTCAAACCCTAGTGAGCTCCTACATAGGCAGCATTTTACGTCATAGTATGCGCTCCTGACATGTAGACTGTCCCAATTCTTACATACCTTAAACATGCTGTCTACTGAGAAACCTTATTTAACCTATTTTAAGGAGGCATCAAACTCTTCCTCAGCTGCTAAGATAATCCCATGATGCAGCGCAGGCAAATCTACGAGCAGTGAAGTGGTTTTAAAATGTGAGTTATTTTGATTCTCTCTGGAGTTTTAATGTGTTTCTGGTCATATAATCACACAAAACAGTATTTTATTATCAACTCTGTAACGAGTCGTTGAACATTTTGTAGTTTTATACTCGAGCCATTAGCATTTATGCTAGCGGATTTTTAAGCCTTGAGCTATTGTTTTGGATGCCGGCTGGTAACTTAACAACCAGCTAAACCACTGGTCACGTGCTGCAGTGGGCGGGAACAAGCCGTGACACAGTCTCTCTCTAACTAGAGCGTCTCAGTAATCTGTTTTATAAGGAGAGATGTCAGACAGAACGCTGCTACTTAAATAGCTGCCTACATAGACAGCCTACTTAGACACTCACTAGGTTTTGAGACACACCACCAATCAGAACGGAGAAATCCACAATATTTGAATGAAACTTGAATGATTACTCTGGGCACATTGGAGAGGCACTGATACTGATAATGAATGGCAGATGGCGTGTTTTGAAACCTGTACAATGTTAATATAGCACATCACAGACTGTTATTTCGGAAAAGCAAGGAAAATTGAGTTTTTCCCGTGATACAGGCCCTTTAAAAGGATTCCGCTTTAGTATGAGGCAACGTGATTTGCGGAGGAATCTTCATCTTTTCTCATCCTCGAGGGAGCCACCCACTGCTCTGGTCACCTCCGCTAGAAATTACGTACCGAAGAGCGGGAGACAGAGTAAAAGAGAGAGAGTGAGAGCAAGAGACAGGGAGTAATAAAAGGGTGAGCAAGAACAGTGCGATGGGTTCAGGAGAGAAGTGAAGTTTGCGCGGGCTGCGCGGCACCGCTGGGGGTTGTGGGAATTGCCGTGCAGAGGCGGCTGCTAATACTACAGGCGAGAGAGGGAGAAGAAAAATATATACTGATTAGATTTCACACAACAGTCACACACGTCCACGCGGGGGGAACAGGGACCCTGAGAGATGAAAATAAATGAGTGAAATATAGAAGGTTAAAATGACTTTGGCACTCTTTATGGAGCGCGGAGAGAACGAGGTTACAGCGGCTCCTTAATCAAATCAAAGTTCGTTTTCGCGGCCCTTGGTGTTCAGAGGTAATTCGCGTATAGAAACGGCTGCTGTGGAACTTGTTATTCTGTCTGCGTCACTTGTCTATAATGTTAGTAATGCCACTCAGATGTGTCTGAACGCTGGTGTGTGAGAAGCGCAATATCATCCACGGTGCAGTTCATTTATAGCACGCTTTAATCACCCTTGTGCTCTGTTTGATCATACTTCCACTCACTGGCCACTTTATAGAAACATCTGCTATATACTTTAACTCACTGGCCGCTTTATTAGAAACACCTACTTTGAACTATCTCTCAGTATCCACTTTATAGAAACACCTACTTTGGACTACCACTCAGTGGCCACTTTATTAGAAACACCTACTTTGAACTAAACTCCTCAGTTTCCTCTTTATTAGAAACACCTACTTTGGGCTACCACTCAGTGGCCACTTTATTAGAAACACCTACCTTGGGCTACCACTCAGTTTCCACTTTACTAGAAACACCAACTTTGCACTACCACTCAGTGGCCCTTTTATTAGAAACACCTACTTTGGACTACCACTCAGTTTCCCTTTTGTTAGAAAAACCTACTTTGGACTACCACACAGTGGCCACTTTATTAGAAACACTTATCTTGGACTACCACTCAGTGGCCACTTTGTTATAAACACCTACTTTGGACTAACACACAGTGGTCACTTTATTAGAAACACTTATCTTGGACTACCACTCAGTGGCCACTTTATTAGAAACACCTACTTTGGACTACCACTCAGTGGTCACTTTATTAGAAACACCTACTTTGGATTACCACTTAATGGCCACTTTATTAGAAACACCTACTTTGCACTACCACTCATTGGCCACTTTATAAGAAACACCTACTTTGGACTACCACACAGTGGTCACTTTATTAGAAACACCTACTTTGGACTACCACTCAGTGGCCACTTTATTAGAAACACCTACTTTGAACTAAACCACTCAGTTTCCACTTTATTAGAAACAACTACTTTGGACTACCACTCAGTGGCCACTTTATTAGAAACACCTACTTTGAACTAAACCACTCAGTGGCCACTTTATTAGAAACACCTACTTTGAACTAAACCACTCAGTTTCCACTTTATAAGAAACACCTACTTTGGACTACCACACAGTGGTCACTTTATTAGAAACACCTACTTTGGACTACCACTCAGTGGCCACTTTATTAGAAACACCTACTTTGAACTAAACCATTCAGTTTCCACTTTATAAGAAACACCTACTTTGGACTACCACACAGTGGTCACTTTATTAGAAACACCTAATTTGGACTACCACTCAGTGGTCACTTTATTAGAAATACTACTTTGGACTACCACTCAATTTCCACTTTATTAGAAACACCTACTTTGGACTACCCCTTAGTTTCCTCTTTATTAGGAACACCTACTTTGGACTACCCCTTAGTTTCCTCTTTATTAGAAACACCTACTTTGGACTACCACTCATTGGCCACTTTATTAGAAGCACCTACTTTGGACTACCCCTTAGTTTCCTCTTTATTAGAAACACCTACTTTGGACTACCACTCATTGGCCACTTTATTAGAAACACCTACTTTGGACTACCCCTTGGTTCCTCTTTATTAGGAACACCTACTTTGGACTACCCCTTAGTTTCCACTTTATTAGGAACACATACTTTGGACTACCACTTAGTTGCCACTTTACTAGAAACACCTACTTTGCACTACCACTCATTGGCCACTTTACTAGAAACACCTACTTTGCACTACCACCCAGTGGCTACTTTATTAGAAACACCTATTTTGGACTACCTCTTATTGGCCACTTTATTAGAAACATACTCATTTGGACTACCAGTCAATGGCCACTTTATTAGAAACACCTAATTTGGACTACCACTCAGTTTCCACTTTATAAGAAACACCTACTTTGGACTGCCACTCAGTGGCCACTTTATTAGAAACACCTACTTTGGACTACCAGTCAGATTCCACTTTATAAGAAACACCTACTTTGGACTACCACTTAATGGCCACTTTATTAGAAACACCTCCTTTGGAGTGGCCACTTTATTAGAAACACCTCCTTTGGAGTGGCCACTTTATTAGAAACACCTACTTTGGACTACCACTCTGCGGCCATGTTACTAAAAACACTTACCATGTGCTTCCTCTCACTGGCCACTTTATTAGAAAAACACCACATGTAACACTGGCAGATTACTTCTGTTTACCAGACACTTTGTTAGAAGCACATTCTTTGTACTGCCACTCAGTGGCCAGTATATTAGAAACCCCTACCATGTACTTCCACTTTATAAGAAAACACCTTCTCTGTACTTTCCCTCACTGGCCATTGCATTAGAAACACCTGCTTTGAACTTCCACTTACTGGTCACTCTTTTAAAAACTCTTACTGAGTATTTTTGACTCATTGGCCACTTTCTTTAAAAAACCCTCTACTGTGTTTCAACTCAGTGGCCACTTTAAGAGAAACACTTTCCAAATACTCACCGGAAGGATGCACTTTAGATATGTACAAAAAAGTCAATAGCTCATCTGTTATCATGAACTATTTGTCTTTATTAATACCTCTGTATTATAAAGAAAAGTATTATAGCACTATTTATAATAAGAGTATATTATAAATATAGTTAATAGCTGCCTAAAAGCCAATCTAGATGGTTAATTCTGGTACGAACCAGTTATTTTATTGTGTAAATGTATGCTATGACAGTAGTGTCCCTGGGGGTTTTACACCTGATAGTAGCACTGCAAGGTTAATAGTGGTCCCCTGCTTAAAAATATTCAACCAACAGCAGCCCTGTGGTCAGAAAGTGACCACTGCTAAACGGCTAGAGGTTGGCTAACACAAATATTCAACAGATCAAGACTATAAGCTGTAATTGCAGACCAGCAAAGTAGGGGTTTCTAATAAAGTGGCCAGTAAATGTCAGTGCAGTATGCACAAAACCATTGGCTATTACTGTTGAAGGCCTGGTTTCCTCCTGTAGGCGTTTGCCCCCCCCCTCCCTTCCAATGGCAGGCTGTAATTAAAGCTGGAGGTGTCTGGAGACAGCAAGCCATATTAGTGCTGTGACATTTCAGCTACAATGATACCAAAAATGATGAGTGACCGTACACACAGAATCCATTAGGAGACGCAGGTACGAGCGAGGCAGGCCGGGCAGCCCGGGAGAGCAGTAAAGCGGCCTTTCTCCGGCCTGTCACGTCCTCGCCGGCGATAATGAAAAGGCTCCTGTGGTCGGCTATGGCTGTGGAGGGAACCGTTTTTTTTTTTATAGGTGACAAAACTTCCCGCAACAGCCATGCCGTGTCGTGGACTTCAAAAGGCTAGGTCGCAGGAACTTTGTTAGCGCGCGTTTAAGGACGAGACGTTCCTCTAGCCCTGGCTGACTAATTAGGAGGCCATTTGTCACGAGGAGGCCAGAGGTTTAGAGGGTGACGAACAGAAAGAAAGAAAGGGGAAAAAAAACCCTCAAAGCCACGGAGAGCAGAGATCCCATTACAGCGATTCTCCACTAGAGTTATTTCAAAGCGCTCGCTCCAATCCTTCTAGCCGTTTAACAGCCCCTCGCAAACCTACCTGAGCGAGAGTCTAATCCTCAATTACTCGGCTTGGCTGCTTCTCACGAGGAACCTCCGGGTCTTCTGTATTCTATGGACCCTATAAATGAAAAGAAAATGAAACGCCAAGGGTGGGTTTCATAACGGCAGACCCTGTTCTCAGTGGAAGTCGTCATAGTAGGGATGACGTTATAGTAGTGGTGGCGTTTGGGAAGGAGAACATAGAGAACTTTTTACTTTCTAGATGCTGTTCTAGCTTCTGTTGTAGCTTCTTTTCTTGAGGTCATAATGAAGAAGGCAGCCAGTCCAGAGTATATGCTTTGATTTTAAAGATGCCGTGGTACAGACATGCTCTGAGGAGGTCTGAAAATGGTCTAACTCACCCAGCAAAACACACCCTGTTTAATTCCAGCTTGCTAAAGACCCAACTGGCCCCGACCTGGCAGCTGTTGGTCTTTCAAAGAGGGGAAACTCATTGTTTCTAATTGTCATAAAATTTGTCACTTTATTTATACATACATTCTGCCTCCGTTCCTGTTCAAGACAATGGCCTGTGCACTTCCAGTCAGCCATAACTTTGTCATACCAGGAGAGCTGAAAAGAGCTGTTGCCTTTCCCTACTTTTGGCACCAAATCAATCTTAGGTGTTGATCTGCTGCTGTTTAATTCTAATGCCAAAATCAATATTAGTCAACAATATTAGCAATATTAGTCTGCCACCGTGTGCACCTCGCCACTGGCCAGGTTGTTGTCTCCTGGGCTTGGGGCAGATTTCCTTGGAAGGTTCCTGCCGTAAAGCAACAGGATCTGTTGAGCCATAAATTTCTTGACTGTCATCTGTAAACAAGGTTTTTAAAAGATGGCATAGTATGTAAGAAATATTTACAACACTGGTAAGGTCTGCTGTGATGGTGCAAGGTAGCGACGTATCAACAGTACCAGAGTAAATATTTAACTAAAAATAGTATGTTTGCAGATTTAATGTACGTACCTTGGTGTCCTGTTGTAGAAGGGGATGCAGGACAAATGGAAGATGGAAGTAGTTTTACACTAGCACGCCTGCAAAATGATGATAGCAACAGTTGGGAGAAAGCAGCAGAGTCTCAATCTCAAAGTCCATTTGAGAAGCTTGCACAAGAGGGCTAATAGCGAGTACCTTGACAAGCTAGCCTCTCTGAGTAGCCAAAACAGAAGCCACATCCCGGCCAGGTAGCACCGGAAAGGAAACAGCCATAATGGACGGATTTCACCAGCGACTAAGCTGCTGGTTAATTAATACGCAGGAACACCGCGAGCGGAAGGATGCATTGGTAAATATGTTTTTATTACACAATGCTTACTCTGACCTTTTTGAATTCTGTACCTGAAAAATAGCACAAAGTGTAAAAAAACTAAAAACTAATACTAAAACTATTCAGCAAAAATAATAATAACTAACAAAAACTAGAAACCCACTCTAAAAACTAATTAAAACTAACTGAATTAGAGAAGAAAAGTCGCAACAAAGTAAAACTAAACTATAATAAAAATTCTAAACTATTATAACCTTACTCAGAGTCCTAGGTGGGGTAAAACCTGTACAAGAGAAAAAGAAAATGTATGATGTAAAGAAAATGTAAGAGAAAAATGAGTAAATGTATATGTGTGAGAGTAGTTACTGCCAATGTCTGAAGAAGGTGTGTCATGACTATTTAACAGCACTATGTATGTTTGAATGTATGTTACTGCGTGTGTGTATATCATGGGACGTCAACGCATTTTTGAGGCATTGGTTTAGTTGGAGAGGGCCTTCGGAGCCTGCCAGGTATGTTCAGTAGGGGCCTTCTCTGCTACCTGTTGGTCGCTTGCCATATATGCCTCATTAAAAGGTATTGCTGTTAGCCGCCTGTGGCAGAGTGTATATGCGTGTAGAGAGAGAGAAGAGCTTGTAAAACTGTGGCCGGGGTGATCCTTGTGGTGAAGCTTCAAGTTACTTACACTGTTTTCTGTTTGTTTGATATAGATTTGTTTAGAGTTATAGTTTTGTTTGTCCCATAACCACATCCATACCCCTGGTGCCCTAACACACTCGTACATAAAACCCAGAGAATCTTCTTTTGGCTGTTTAACTGTTACATCTACATTAAAAACTACGGATGCTGCATCTTCAACATTGGGTTGGCTTCTCTGCTTGTTTAGAAAAAGTAAAAATCTTAGAATGGAAGACAGAATGTGAAATAAGCCTCATTTCAAATGCCATTGGACATTTTTTTTTGCTTTTACACTCACTTTTATGTTTTTCTACCGAACTCAGCCTTCAAACTTATTGAACGTATAACCGTGTTTCTTCAAGTTTCAAGTTTCAAGTTTATTTGTCATTTGCACATCATGTCAGGACATAACATGCATTGAAATGCTTGGGGTGAGACTCAGATAAACTCTACAGCAGGGCAGCATTATAATGTAAAACAGTGCAAACACACAATAAATAGACAATATTAAAGTAAAAATAAGCTAAAAATATACATATAGTTATACTGAAATATATAAAGGACTATACAATACACAAGATATATACATAGGATATACAGGAGGGTCATCTGTGAAAAAATGTTGCATAGGCAGGTTCTAAGTAGATATATTCATTAAAGTGACTTAGTGATATTGTCCATAGCAGCGATATCAGAATAAATAATATAAAGTGTAACAATGTGCAGTGGTCGAGTGAACGGTATTGGGGTCTTTCAGCCTCACAGTTTGTTCAGGAGCCTGACAGCCTGAGGGTAGAAGCTGTTCAGTAGGCGGGTTGTTCTGGCCTGGATGCTGCGGAATCTCCTGCCTGATGGCAGTATGGTGAACAGGCCGTGTGCTGGGTGACCGCTGTCTGACCTGATCTTCTGGATTTTCCTCAGGCAGCGGGACTGGAAGATGTCCTGTAAGGCTGGTAGTTTGTTGCCTATGATGTATTCTGCTGTCCTCACCACTCCTTTTAGGGCCTTGCGGTCGCAGGCAGTGCAGCTGCCGTACCAGACAGTGATGCAGCCCGTTAGGATGCTCTCTATAGTGCATCTATAGAAGCTGGTGAGGATATCAGGAGGCAGTCCAAACTTCCTGAGCCTGCGCAGGAAGAAGAGACGCTGACGGGCACATCTCACAATCGTGTTAGTGTGGAGGGACCAGGTGAGGTCATCAGAGAGGTGAACGCCGAGGAACTTAACACTGCTGACTCTCTCCACTTCAGCCCCGTTGATGTAAAGGGGAGAGTGACCACCCTTCTGCTGCTTCCTGTAGTCCACAATCATCTCCTTCGTTTTGCTGATGTTTAGACGGAGATTGTTGTCGTGGCTCCACTCTGACAGAGCGCTGACCTCGTCTCTATAGGCTGTTTCATCTCCATCTGTGATGAGGCCTAGGATGGTAGTGTCATCAGCGAATTTGAAGATGAGGTTGGAGGAGTGTTTGGCTACACATTCATTAGTGTACAGGGAATACAGGAGGGGGCTGAGTACACATCCCTGGGAGTCAGAGTGGAAGAGTGGAAGAGATGCTGTCATGTTATAAACTATAATAAACATGGCAGCTGATGAGACAGACGCTCATCACGATTGTTTATTTAAATTGTTTTTGTTTGTGTCCTTATAGAAGATCCTGCTTCCTGGATCCTGGTAGATATTTATTCCAGTAATTTGAACATTTGGATGATGGGTTGATGAGCATTATCACGTTTTTCTTCCTCTGTTCATTCATTCCTGTCATGCCTCCTGCTGAGGACACCTTCTCTGTCAGCTTTCTTTTACTATTGGCTCACAAGAGTAACCAGATGAACTTGAGAACTTCCTTTCCCATGAACCAGCAAGAGATCACATGACTTCTACATCATTAACTTCAACCAATAGACCTTAATTTCAGCATTGTTCCCCACCAGAACTCTTATTCAAACTGACACACAGAGAATAAAACCTCTTCTCAAGTCTCCAAAACTCTAAACTCGTTTTCTGCTTTACACACATTTTACAATTCAAAATGGCTCTTTTTAAATGCACTGCACACGGTTCTCTGCATAACACACAACGATCTCACATAAAGTCACGTTTGCCATATCAAAACACTGCCATTCAAAATTACACTACTTGAGTTAATTGCCAAATATATGTGCCACCGGGATCCAAACACCTGAATGGTGAATTGTTACCACTTCAATCAAGAAGTAAGCACTATACAAAGACCACAGGTGAGCACCTTATTTACAACAACAATGGAAGACGTTGCAGAGAGAGGACGAGGGAGGGTGAGAATGAGAGGGTAAGGAAGAGTGAGAGGTTGGGGTAGAGCTGGTTCATGGTCAAAGAAATCAAAATAACCTTAGTTGACCATTTCATCAACCATGCACTGACAATGCTAGAGGCTGGACAGAGAGCGCAGCCCAACTTGAGACGTTTTACTGTCGCCTCAGTCATCCAGACATTTAGATTGGAGTACATGTGTGTAACCAAGATTTCGGTAGTACACCCCATATCATAGTGTGGTTGGGTGACACCTGTTTACTTCATGAATGGCTGATGTCGTACACTAACTGTTCAAGTTTCCTGTATAACTGACTCTATTGTAGGGTAAATATCTTTAGGCTGCATTGTCCAAGCCCTATACTTTTGTTTTTTTCTGTTTACTGAGAGATGCAACCATGGTGAAAGAAGGGGCCAAATGTTCATTAGGACACAGGAAGCGGCCACCGTAAATGAATATATTTTTTATGTACATTTTGTCTGTAATTTTTCTGTGCTTATGTTGCACTGACTTGTTTGGTGAAAGATAAAAATCTGGTAATATTAATGAAGTGTGTGCCATTTGGTGCAAAAGTTGGATGTTGGATGTGGTTTTGGTTGCAGTGCTTTTTTTGCAGGATATATGAGGTATTTTGCAGTTTGGGTGTGTGGTTTTGTTAATTGTGTTAAGTATTTTCATAAAACCAGCCTAGTTTACTAAATTGTGTTTTAGGTAGGTACTAGATTGGAGCCAGTACGTACTGCTTGAGCGGTAGAGTAGTAGAGCTGTTTCGGTAGTGTTGTGAATTTTTTATGCTCTATAGCATCTGGTTATAGCGTATGCTTGCATATGGGTCCACTGAATGCTGCAGGGCTCGCGGGAAGGTCATGGCTTTGTGACCCTCGTCATTTGGAGTCTTATGGCAGGCAACTTTAGGCCTGAGAACAAGACCCTGCACTGTTATCTTTAGAACTTCTATTTGAGAACCACTTTCCACCCAAGAGAATTTACGACTGGTCAGGTGTACCGCATTGGGCCAGAAGGAGCAGAAAGGTGGGCCTATAAAAGACAATGCAGCAGAGATATGATTGAGACCAGGGTAGACCAGGGTTTGAGAGCTCACAGAGAACGTCGGTACCACAATCCAACGAATAAAAGCTTAAACTCTGGTCTCCCTATTCATTCTGACGGCAAAAACGAAGTTACAACAGTACGTGAGTGTTTAGTATCCACACAACCTCAGACACACTACGTCTGCCATTGACGCAAGACGTCAGACCACCACTGTTAACGTCTCACTATTCAATGACCTGTGTTTTTTTGTCTGAATCCGTGCTCAGACAAAGTTTACTCTTCCTGAGGTAATGACTGTCCTCCCGTCTGTTGAACGCTGTTGGAGGACTGAACATCAGGGCCTCCTCCTCACCCATCACCAGCCAGCTCTCATGCCCATTTGTATCAACTGCTACACCCTCAGTTACATCACTGTGCCATCTAGATGCGCCACCATTGAGATAGGATGGGACTGTTTCAGCTCACACCTACTTTACATAAAGACTAAGTCAGAGACTGCCTCAGTCAGAGACTGCCTCATTCAGAGACTGCCTCAGTCAGAGACTGCCTCTGCCTGTGCAGCTTCTAAAGCTTTGCTATCCAGATTTTAAACAGAGACTTATTTTTTTGGTGTTTAGTTTATTAAACTGTAAATACTGTTTGACCAGAGGAGGATGGGTCTCCCCTTGTGAGTCTGGTTCCTCCCAAGGTTTCTTCCTCCAGTCTGAGGGAGTTGTTCTTGCCACTGTTGCCTCTGGCTTGCTCACTGGGGAATATATGTTATAACTGTCTGTTTTCAAAACTCTGTAAAGCTGCTTTGAGACTACATTGTTGTAAAAAGAGCTATACAAATAAACTTGACTTGAGCTGTAGTTTGGAGAACCAGGAGAACCAGGAGTAATGTTTTACCTCAGAAGTATTGTAAACTTCTGTAGCGGCAGTTCACCAACCGTAGCTACATACACACAGCCAATGTATCGCTTTCTGCAGTTTTTTTTCCTCCGCTTTAAATTCCTCCCTGGCTTCAGACCTGGGATAGCACAGTGTGCTGCAGTAACATACTCAAAAATGGCTCCCGATTCAGGAAGTCATCCAGGTAACGTTCACATACTGCTTAATGACTGCTGAATATTTGGACATAGTAGCCACGCTTGCCTATTGATATTACATACTGAAATTTTTTGGACATTCCCATGATCCACTGTTCCATACCAAGGGATTTTTTTGCCTCCTTTTAGTTTTGATAACAGTGCTTTGGTTTTGTTCTTTGTTAAACCCAAGCCCACAAGTAAAGATCAAACTTTGCATTCTGCGAGCACCTGATATGTTCAAGACTCTTACAGTTCCCTTGTTGCTGTTTCTTGCCATGGCTCATGTTGTTGTAGTTAGCTCCTCCCTGCTCCGCCCCCATGTACACCCTTCGCATATTGTCACTTCGTTGCCCCTCATCATCCAGCTGCATCTAGTTCTCTGTGTTCTCTACCTTGTTACACCTCTTGTTTTCAGTCCTGTCTTGGTCGAGCGTTGGGGTTGTTCATGCAGCTGCTGTTCTGGCACTGTTCCTGTTTTGTTGCTGTTCTCAAATTTGAATCCCAGCCCTGTTACCCGTTCGCTGGTGTCACTACAGTTAAGGTTCTTGTTTGTTGCTGCTCTATGTTTTAGACTGATGGTTTGTTTTCATTTGTTTGTTTTGTTTATTTTAGCTCTTAGTGTTCAGTCATTCTGTCTCTTCTCAGTGGTTTCACCACAGACTCACAATAAACCAAACTCACACCCACATCCAGCCTCTACGAGTCCTCCATCACAAGTATAACAGGCTTTTGCATTAGAATACATAATTTAATGTCATTTAATCATTAAGATTTACGATTTGTTTCTTAAAAAGTAGAATCTAATGGGTATTTAGGAGTGACAGTAGATGATGATCTTTAAATTTGGTATTGAATTTTGAAATTGTGAAATTTGAATTTTGGATAATATTGTTTTTTAGTGATATTAGCGGATTTCACTGGATGTATCTTTCTCTCTCTCTCTCTCTCTCTCTCTCTCTCTCTCTCTCTCACACACACACACATACACACACATACACACACACACACACACACACACACACACACAAATACACACATACACACATAAAAATATATACCATTATATACCATTTCTCCATTTACAGTAATGTATTATATATATATATATATATATATATATATATATATATATATATATATATATATATAATTTTTTTTTTTTTTTTTTTTTTTTTTTTTTTTTTTTCTCTATTTACAGTAATGTATAATATACATTTTATATATATATATATATATATTTTTTTTTTTTTTTTTTTTTTTTTCTCTATTTACAGTAATGTATAATATACATTTTATATATATATATATATATATATATATATATATATATATATATATATGTCAGGCCCATCATACCTATCTGCCCTGTCACATCCACACCTGTCTCCACGGACAAACTCGGTTTAGAGCACTACACTACCCAGAACACCGTGGAGGATCACATGACTTTTCCCCAATCAGACTCTACTGACTCTATCAGTCTACTAATTACGAACACCTATCATCCACCCTTTATAAGCCCTGAGAGTTTACTCAAACGACGCCGAGTATTGCTGTGGTTTCTCCCGTCTGTACAAAGTGTTACTTTATCTTGTCTAGCCTTGTCGTATATTGACCTTTTTGCATGTTTTCCGTTTCTCGTATTTTGCCTTGCCCTTTGGACTGGGTTGGTTATTTCGGTTTTGATTCCTATATTCTATATATATCTATATATCTTCTTATATATATATGCTTTGTGTCGGAAAGCTATCTGTGTATTGTTAAGATAAATACTATGATAATTATTTTGGTTCCACACATATGGTCAACACAGAAGACATTCAGTGCTTAATTTGTGAGTTTTTTAAATACACTGAACATTGGATTTTATGGGTTTCACAGTAAACAATAACATAAAAATCATGTTTTGTGTATAAGTGTCCAGTCTCAAAACTAAGGGTTATAAATATAATAAACTGGTGGCATTACCTGAGTTAGCTGGGTAGATAGAAGATGTGTGTTGACTGGGAATTTTTTTTTATTACTGCTCAAAACTGAACACTGCCATATCAGTTACCTGGCATGAATTTGCACTGTAAAATGTAATGGTCAGTATCAATTTTGCTTAAAAACTTTTTTCATTTATTTGAAACTAGTTTAATGGCTGTTGCTGTTATTATTATTATAATAAAATACTGTCTGGCAGGATAATTAGTTGAAAATCCAGTATCTGAACATATCAAACAGATATTAGAATTATAAGCAATATGCCATGTTTAGGCCGATCCTCTGCAGAAGATTATTTTCACAAATTCAAACGTCTACAGCAAGATAGAAAAGTAAAGCGGAGAGAGAGTACAAGAGTGCAAGAGAGAGAGAGAAGGTCACAGAATCCGATAAACAGAAAACAGAGAAAACAGACAACAGTAGAAAAGGAGAGAAAAAGAGAAATATATAATACATAAAGACTGAAAAGTAGAGAGAGAGAGAGAAAGAGAGAGAGAGAAGTGAAATATGAAGAGGGAGGTAAAGAGAGGAAGAGGGTGTAGAGGGAGAATGGTTAATAAAAGTGTTGTATAAAAAAAAATAAAGAACAAATAAAGAACATGTAATAAATACAAGACGTACGACTCTGATAATAACCCTAAATTAAAAGCTAAAGGATAAACGTGTTTAAGATGGAATTTGAAAACAGGCAGTGTTGAGCTCAGCCTGGTATGCAGAGCTTGATCGAAAAGGCTTTATCAAAAATAAAAGCCTCAGCTAAAAAAAGATAGAGTTTATCTAATACTAATTTAAAAAGTATACTGGCCAAAAGAACAGAAGTCCATAAGTGGGGCATCACACACTCCACTGCCTCTAAAAATCAAGACAACAGTTATATTCTAAAGTTTTTTACAAATTAAGGCCATTATCACCAGCATTGATGAAAAGATTGAAAAGATTTTAAGGAATGTGTGCCTTTCCAGTTCAAGAGCAGGTACATTTGGGTATCATCTGCATAGCAATGAAAATGAATGCCATATTTTCTAAAATTGGACCCTGCGGGAATCAAACACAAAGAGAATGAGATTGGCCCGAGAATAGAACCCTGGGGGACTTCACAGAAGAGGAGACACTAATTAGTCGTACTGCTGCATGTTTAAAAATTGGCTGGTACGAGTAAAAGACCAGACTACTGTTCAAAATGACTTGGATGTTTATCCAATAGTTTCAAAAATCTAAAGAAACAAGGAAGGACAGGATCTGTGGGACAAGCTGATTTCATTTGACCAACAACTTACTGTAACTGAGAAAGAGACACAGGCTTAAACTTGTTAAACGTGAGTAAGTGACTGTGATGGATGGATCATGGGAAGGAGGTCAAATACGGGGTGTTATGTTAGCAGGCTTGTCAACAACAAAGTGTATAAATGTATTTCCAAGCAAACATCGAAACAAGCAGAAGAGAGAAAGAAAATAAAAGAGAAGGTGACAATGCAGTAAGAAAGAACAGCAAGATGGAGAATTGTAGAGAGCACAACAGAGAGAGGGAAGAGAGAAACTAAAAGAGAAACACAAGAGGGAATTAGCAAAAGAGAAAGAATAGAGAAAGAATCGAGAAAGAATTGAGAAAGACAGTGAAAGATGTAAAGAGTAAGAACAATATGTAAAGACAGAGAAAGTGCAAGAGAAAGACCCTCGTGTCATAGCCTAATAGGCAGTAGGTTATGGCCCCCTCATTGTCCTCATCCTACCAACCCCACCATACCCAGTCGTCCCTCAATATTATATACATACACTGATCAGCCATAACATTAAAACCACCTCCTTGTATCTGCACACATTCTGTGTACATGGTTTATCTCTTTTTACCAGAGGTGTCAAGTACTGAAGTACAAATACTAAAGTAGGGAATTTTGGTTATTTATAATTTACTGGAGTAATTATTTTTTCAGCTGACTTTTTACTTCTACTCCTTACATTTACACTCCATTATCTGTACTTTATATTCCTTACATTTACACTCCATTATCAGTACTTTTTACTCCTTACATTTACACACAATTATCTGTACTTTCTACTCCTTACATTTACACTCCATTACCTGTACTTTCTACTCCTTACATTTACACTCCATTATCAGTACTTTCTACTCCTTACATTTACACTTCATTACCTGTACTTTCTATTTCTTACATTTACACTCCATTATCTGTACTTTCTATTCCTTACATTTACACTCCATTATCTGTAATTTCTACTCCTTACATTTACACTCCATTAACAGTACTTTCTACTCCTTACATTTACACACAATTATCTGTACTTTCTAGTCCTTACATTTACACTCCATTATCAGTACTTTCTACTCCTTGCATTTACACTCCATTATCAGTACTTTCTACAGTACTTTCTACTCCTTACATTTACACTCCATTATCAGTACTTTCTACTCCTTACATTTACACTCCATTATCAGTACTTTCTACTCCTTATATTACACGGCATTATCTGTACTTTATATTCCTTACATTTACACTCCATTATCTGTACTTTATACTCCTTACATTTACACTCCATTATCAGTACTTTCTACTCCTTACATTTACACTCCATTATCTGTACTTTCTACTCCTTACATTTACACTCCATTATCAGTACTTTCTACTCCTTACATTTACACTCTATTATCAGTACTTTCTACTCCTTAAATTTACACTCCATTATCAGTACTTTCTACAGTACTTTCTGCTCCTTACATTTACACTCCATTATCAGTACTTTCTACTCCTTACATTTACACTCCATTATCAGTACTTTCTACTCCTTACATTTACACTCCATTACCTGTACTTTCTACTCCTTACATTTACACTCCATTATCTGTACTTTCTACTTCTTACATTTACACTCCATTATCTGTACTTTCTACTCCTTACATTTACACTCCATTATCAGTACTTTCTACTCCTTACATTTACACTCCATTATCAGTACTTTCTACTCCTTACATTTACACTCCATTATCTGTACTTTCTACTCCTTACATTTACACTCCATTATCAGTACTTTCTACTCCTTACATTTACACTCCATTACCTGTACTTTCTACTCCTTACATTTACACTCCATTACCTGTACTTTCTACTCCTTACATTTACACTCCATTACCTGTACTTTCTACTCCTTACATTTACACTCCATTATCAGTACTTTCTACTCCTTACATTTACACTCCATTATCAGTACTTTCTACTCCTTACATTTACACTCCATTACCTGTACTTTCTATTCCTTACATTTACACTCCATTATCTGTACTTTATATTCCTTACCTTTACACTCCATTATCAGTACTTTCTACTTCTTACATTTACACTCCATTATCAGTACTTTCTACTCCTTACATTTACACTCCATTATCTGTACTTTCTACTCCTTACATTTACACTCCATTATCAGTACTTTCTACTCCTTACATTTATACTCCATTATCTGTACTTTCTACTCCTTACATTTACACTCCATTATCAGTACTTTCTACTCCTTACATTTACACTCTATTATCTGTACTTTCTACTCCTTACATTTACACACCATTATCTGTACTTTCTGCTCCTTACATTTACACTGCATTATCAGTACTTTCTACTCCTTACATTTACACTCCATTATCAGTACTTTCTACTCCTTACATTTACACTCCATTATCTGTACTTTCTACAGTACTTTCTGCTCCTTACATTTACACTCCATTATCAGTACTTTCTACTCCTTACATTTACACTCCAGTATCAGTACTTTCTACTCCTTACATTTACACTCCATTATCAGTACTTTCTACTCCTTACATTTACACTCCAATATCAGTACTTTCTGCTCCTTACATTTACACTCCATTACCTGTACTTTCTACTCCTTACATTTACACTCCATTATCAGTACTTTCTACTCCTTACATTTACACTCCATTATCTGTACTTTCTACTCCTTACATTTACACCCCATTATCAGTACTTTCTACTCCTTACATTTACACTCCATTATCTGTACTTTCTACTTCTTACATTTACACTCCATTGTCAGTACTTTCTACTCCTTACATTTACACTCCATTATCTGTACTTTCTACTTCTTACATTTACACTCCATTATCTGTACTTTCTACTCCTTACATTTACACTCCATTATCAGTACTTTCTACTCCTTACATTTACACTCCATTATCAGTACTTTCTACTCCTTACATTTACACTCCATTATCAGTACTTTCTACTCCTTACATTTACACTCCATTATCAGTACTTTCTACTCCTTACATTTACACTCCATTATCTGTACTTTCTACTCTTTACATTTACACTCCATTATCAGTACTTTCTACTCCTTACATTTACACTCCATTATCAGTACTTTCTACTCCTTACATTTACACTCCATTATCAGTACTTTCTACTCCTTACATTTACACTCAATTTTCTGTACTTTCTACTCCTTACATTTACACACCATTATCTGTACTTTCTGCTCCTTACATTTACACTCCATTATCAGTACTTTCTACTCCTTACATTTACACTCCATTATCAGTACTTTCTACTCCTTACATTTACACTCCATTATCAGTACTTTCTACTTCTCCTTACATTTACACTCCATTATCAGTACTTTCTACTCCTTACATTTACACTCCATTATCAGTACTTTCTACTCCTTACATTTACACTCCATTATCAGTACTTTCTACTCCTTACATTTACACTCCATTACCTGTACTTTCTACTCCTTACATTTACACTCCATTATCTGTACTTTCTACTTCTTACATTTACACTCCATTATCTGTACTTTCTACTTCTTACATTTACACTCCATTATCAGTACTTTCTACTCCTTACATTTACACTCCATTATCAGTACTTTCTACTCCTTACATTTACACTCCATTATCAGTACTTTCTACTCCTTACATTTACACTCCATTATCTGTACTTTCTACTCCTTACATTTACACTCCATTATCTGTACTTTCTACTCCTTACATTTACACTCCATTATCAGTACTTTCTACTCCTTACATTTACACTCCATTATCTGTACTTTCTACTCCTTACATTTACACTCCATTATCAGTACTTTCTACTCCTTACATTTACACTCCATTATCTGTACTTTCTACTCCTTACATTTACACTCCATTATCTGTACTTTCTACTCCTTACATTTACACTCCATTATCAGTACTTTCTACTCCTTACATTTACACTCCATTATCAGTACTTTCTACTCCTTACATTTACACTCCATTATCAGTACTTTCTACTCCTTACATTTACACTCCATTATCAGTACTTTCTACTCCTTACATTTACACTCCATTATCAGTACTTTCTACTCCTTACATTTACACTCCATTATCTGTACTTTCTACTTCTTACATTTACACTCCATTATCTGTACTTTCTACTCCTTACATTTACACTCCATTATCTGTACTTTCTACTTCTTACATTTACACTCCATTATCTGTACTTTCTACTCCTTACATTTACACTCCATTATCTGTACTTTCTACTTCTTACATTTACACTCCATTATCTGTACTTTCTACTTCCTTACATTTACACTCCATTATCTGTACTTTCTACTTCCTTACATTTACACTCCATTATCTGTACTTTCTACTCCTTACATTTACACTCCATTATCAGTACTTTCTACTCCTTACATTTACACTCCATTATCTGTACTTTCTACTTCTTACATTTACACTCCATTATCAGTACTTTCTACTCCTTACATTTACACTCCATTATCTGTACTTTCTACTTCTTACATTTACACTCCATTATCTGTACTTTCTACTCCTTACATTTACACTCCATTATCAGTACTTTCTACTTCTTACATTTACACTCCATTATCAGTACTTTCTACTCCTTACATTTACACTCCATTATCTGTACTTTCTACTTCTTACATTTACACTCCATTATCAGTACTTTCTACTCCTTACATTTACACTCCATTATCTGTACTTTCTACTTCTTACATTTACACTCCATTATCAGTACTTTCTACTCCTTACATTTACACTCCATTATCTGTACTTTCTACTTCTTACATTTACACTCCATTATCTGTACTTTCTACTTCTTACATTTACACTCCATTAACAGTACTTTCTACTTCTTACATTTACACTCCATTATCAGTACTTTCTACTCCTTACATTTACACTCCATTATCTGTACTTTCTACTTCTTACATTTACACTCCATTATCAGTACTTTCTACTCCTTACATTTACACTCCATTATCTGTACTTTCTACTTCTTACATTTACACTCCATTATCAGTACTTTCTACTCCTTACATTTACACTCCATTATCTGTACTTTCTACTTCTTACATTTACACTCCATTATCTGTACTTTCTACTCCTTACATTTACACTCCATTATCTGTACTTTCTACTCCTTACATTTACACTCCATTATCTGTACTTTCTACTCCTTACATTTACACTCCATTATCTGTACTTTCTACTCCTTACATTTACACTCCATTATCAGTACTTTCTACTCCTTACATTTACACTCATTATCTGTACTTTCTACTCCCTACAATTACACTCCATTATCAGTACTTTCTACTCCTTACATTTACACTCATTATCAGTACTTTCTACTCCTTACATTTACACTCCATTATCAGTACTTTCTACTCCTTACATTTACACTCCATTATCTGTACTTTCTACTTCTTACATTTACACTCCATTATCAGTACTTTCTACTCCTTACATTTACACTCCATTATCTGTACTTTCTACTTCTTACATTTACACTCCATTATCAGTACTTTCTACTCCTTACATTTACACTCCATTATCTGTACTTTCTACTTCTTACATTTACACTCCATTATCGGTACTTTCTACTCCTTACATTTACACTCCATTATCTGTACTTTCTACTTCTTACATTTACACTCCATTATCGGTACTTTCTACTTCTTACATTTACACTCCATTATCGGTACTTTCTACTTCTTACATTTACACTCCATTATCTGTACTTTCTACTCCTTACATTTACACTCCATTATCAGTACTTTCTACTCCTTACATTTACACTCTATTATCAGTACTTTCTACTCCTTACATTTACACTCTATTATCTGTACTTTCTACTTCTCACATTTACACTCCATTATCTGTACTTTCTACTTCTTACATTTACAATTCATTATCAGTACTTTCTACTCCTTACATTTACACTTCATTATCAGTACTTTCTACTTCTTACATTTAAAAATAGCCTTGTTACTCTTATTTCATTTCAGCTTGTTTTCATTCATGTACATTTACATTTCAGTAAAGGTTATTGATAACATGTCTTTGAAGTTTGACTTTTTGAACCATTACAATACTTATAGACAACTAGTCATCATATCTTCCACTCCATGAAACACATGTTAATGCTCAGTAGTACACAGATATGCTTCTTTAATATATTTACATTGTACTAAACTACATTCATTTTCAATGGGCGTATATGCGGCTGAAACAGGAAGCCTAGTGCATCCCAAATTTATCATCATTAACATTTTAATATAACATTATAGTCATTATGACTTTTAGAGGAATGATTTTTTGGACTATAGACCCCTGTGGTGCAGCCTAAGCTTTTGTCCTCAATAGCATTTTTCCCTTATATTACTTTAACTTTTATACTTTAAGTAGTTCTGAAAGCAGTACTTTTACACTTTTACTGGAGTTAAAAGCTTGAGTTGATACTTCATCTTCTACAGACGTATTTTTAAACCCTAGTATCTATACTTCTACCATAGAAATGAATGTGAATACTTTTGACACCTTTGCTTTTCACCCCGTTCTTTAATGATCAGGACCATCACAGAGTACCACCACATTCTCAGCACTGCAGTGATACTGACATGGTGGTGTGTGTTGTGCTGGATTAGACACAGCAGTGCTGCTGGAGATATTGAAGAATACAGAGTATCAGATGGACTACAGTCTGTAATTGAAAAACTAGTACACCTGTATTGTAAATGGAGCTGATAATAAAATGGACAGTGTGTGTAGATACAAGGAGGTGGTTTTAATGTTATGGCTGATCTGTGTACACAAAAAATATTATAAATGTAAAAATATAATTTGTTATTATTTATTGTTTGTTCAAGTTGTTATTGTTGTAGTTGCTCTAATGCTTTGGCAGCATTGTACCTTACACAGTCATGCCAACAAAACTATATGGAATATTAATTGAAAGTTTTCTTGAAGTGTACATCCTCTGCATCATTCTATTTTCATTACCTCATCAACAAAGTAAATTCAGTGCATATTTACCTTTACCTTTACTTTTCATTTGTTTCTTTTTATTTGATTCAAATGATAATACCATATTGTTCTATATCCTCAACAAAATCTATTTTTTCCAAAGTAGTGATTTTACAGGAAATTTAAGAGGAAAAATAAAAATAAAATGTAAGTAATGTTGGATCATTTGTATTAGTCTATCTATCATGACATTTAAACTTGAAGCGAATTGGAGTAACTAACTAAAGATGAGGAGAGATGAGGTGTGGCTCGACTGGAGCAGGGGACGAGCTTGCTGAGTGGGAAACCCAAACGCACAGCCTTTAACCAACACCAAAATGAAGCTGACATCTACAGCGAGATCCTGCCTCATCCATCCATCCATTATCTGCCGCTTTATCCCGCTAGTCGGGGTCACTGGAGCCAATCCCAGCATCATCAGGCGAAGGCGGGGTACACCATGGACAGTTCGCCAGTCCATCGCATGGCCAACACTCACTTACACACTCACACCTACAGGCAATTTAGAGTGACCAATCAACCTAACATGCATATGTTTGGACTGTGGGAGGAAACCGGAGTATCCGGAGAAAGCCCACTCAAGCACTGGGAGAACATTCACACTCCACACAGAACAACCCGAAACGGGAATCCAACCCGGATCGTCTTGCTGTAAGGCAACAGTGCTAACCACTACACCACTGTGCCGCCCTGATCCGGCCTCAGGTGTACAAAATCAAAAGTTAGAGTTAGGAGTCTTGTCCATGGACCCTGCTTGGTATAGCATGGTGTTCCTGTCCAGACAAGTATTTTGAACCCCAGTCTCTTATATAGAGAGCAGTGGTGTATCCACTATTCCACGGCAACCACTGGTAACCATACAAGCCTAATTTTACTGAGGAATCAGCTGTGATTTGAAATTACAGTGCTGACGACAAACACATTTCAAGGCCACTTCAGATGCTGAAGTTGTAGTGAAAGACGAAGAACCTTTGTGCTGCTTGCTCTTTTAAGAGAGTGCAGTGCAGGTGGACGAATAGAGGAGCTTGCTGGAGCGAAGCTGCATCACCTTGGATTGAAGTAGCTTTGTCAAAGGCACATCAGCGGCCATACGAGGAAGGGTAAGAGCATTTCTCTGGAAGATGATTATCTGTCCAAGAAACTTCCTTTCACATTCTGAGCTCCAGATGGAGTGAACATTAAACTTGATTCAATCTGTTTATATAATTTATATTATCACTGTCCAAAGAAAAATAAGTATCTACTTGTAACCTACTTTATTTTAAGTGCAAGTCAATGCAACCAGAAGTTATTTTAGAGCATTTCCATTGGTCCATTCATTATGAAATTATCTACACAATGCAAAGGAACATCAAATGAGGTCAATAAAAAAAATAAATGTTGATTGATTGATTAATTGATTGATTGATTGATATTCAAGACCAACTCCAAGTGATGCTTTGTTTGACAGCTACAATGAACAATATCCAAGTGTAACAAAAAATCAGTAAAGTAAAAAAGTTTCCTTTACAAATGTACAGCAAAAATTAGGCAGCAGTAAAAAAATTAATAGACAGTTGAGGAGCCTAAAAATATTTAAATACCAGCTTGCAAACACAACATGAACTGTTGACATCTGTCAAAAGTGGGAAGGAAAAAAGACATTTGATAGAAAAATCATCCCAATATTACAGGTACAGGTAAATTCAACTTTTCCTAAACCTGTTTTTCATACAATGGACACCAAATTTACTTTGAATGTGGCAAACCATCTGATTTCTGAATGAGACATTTCTTTCCTTTAAAAAACATTAATACTCAAATATTATGCAAACATTTGAATGATAACATTTTAAAATTAAACTTCAAATTGTAGATATTGTATTTTTAGAATGCAACTTTTATCTTTTTATTGGTCAGATTTAACAATAAATTGTTTTTCCCCACATAATTGAAGTGATAAATTGATTTTTCATTTCATGATTATGACAAGGTTTGCCTGTGATTATGGCTATGATTTCTCTGAAAAGTTACTGAAACTTAGATTTCAACTAGTAAAAATGTACATTTGACTTGTAGAAAATCAGTTCTGACTAGCCAAAATGGGTAGTTTTCTAGTGACATTGCCAAATTTTCAAATATGCAAATTTAATTCTTTAGTAAATGTAACATTTTTTAATTAAAATCTAAAATTAAATCTGTTTGGAATCTTAACATGGCAAAATACTGCCTAATCTTATTTTATACACAGGACACCAAATTGACATTGAATTCAGCAAAACATGTAACTTCTGAATGAGATGTTTCTTCTTCTAAAATATGAATACTTAAAGATTATGCTTGAAAATCTCTAAATTAAACTTTTAATTGTAGATATTTTATTTTTTAACATGTAAAATTCCTTCTAAATTCAAACATTTAAATTTGACTTGTAGAAAATCAATTTGGACTAGTCAAAAGGAGTTTTATAGTGATATTGCCATTTTTATATGTGTAAATTTAATTCTTTAGTAAATGAGAATTAAACTTTTAATTGTAGAATAACGAATTAAACTATATTTTAAATATGTTGGCTATTGAGCAGGCAATTGGCAACATTGTAGAAAATAGAATGTAATTGGCAGCTCACCTGGAAAAGTACCACTAGAGTCATTTTTACTAAATTGTGTCATATTATTATGTATAAGCATTTAAAAGAATGAACATTTAATATTATTATATATTAATTTGGTGATGGTTTTTCTTAATATGGCCTATGTGTCCTAACATTACTACCTGAATAATCAGCATTGTGTTTAAAGCAGCACTATGTAGGATTCAGGAACAAAACCAAGCTAAGTTCTGGTGAGGGCACTCTGCTGTGAGTTGTTGTGCCATTTGAGCCCTTCAAGTACAGCTCAGCTTGACCCGTCATCCCTCAAGATGCATCAAAGACAAACAAAAAGACTCCTCTCTGTCCAGGCACCCAGATGCAAACTTCCATTGGCTGTCCGAATAGCAGACTCTGTCACGGTCTTCAAACACAGACTGAAGACCGCTGTCTTTTTGTGAAACACGTATAAGCACCAATTTATTGTATTATTGAAATTAATCATAACTGCACTCACACAGGTGCACTTAACTCTTATCCTCTAGCTGGGTATTACTAGGTATTGCACTTATATTGTATGCAACCCTCTATTTTATTATTTCTAGGTATTTCTGAATTGCTAGGTATTCCTATGTATTGTACTTATGCTGTATGTAACCCTGCATTTTATTATTTCTAGGTATTTCTGTCCTGCTAAGTATTCCTAAGTATTGCACTTATACTGTATGCAACCCTCTATTTTATTATTTCTAGGTATTTCTGTCCTGCTAAGTATTCCTAAGTATTGCACTTATACTGTATGCAACCCTCTATTTTATTATTTCTAGGTATTTCTGTCCTGCTAAGTATTCCTAAGTATTGCACTTATACTGTATGCAACCCTCTATTTTATTATTTCTAGGTATTTCTGTCCTGCTAAGTATTCCTAAGTATTGCACTTATACTGTATGCAACCCTCTATTTTATTATTTCTAGGTATTTCTGTCCTGCTAAGTATTCCTAAGTATTGCACTTATACTGTATGCAACCCTCTATTTTATTATTTCTAGGTATTTCTGTCCTGCTAAGTATTCCTAAGTATTGCACTTATACTGTATGCAACCCTCTATTTTATTATTTCTAGGTATTTCTGAATTGCTAGGTATTCCTATGTATTGTACTTATGCTGTATGTAACCCTGCATTTTATTATTTCTAGGTATTTCTGTCCTGCTAAGTATTCCTAAGTATTGCACTTATACTGTATGCAACCCTCTATTTTATTATTTCTAGGTATTTCTGTATTGCTAGGTATTCCTGGGGTATTGGGTATTGCATGGGTATGGGGTATGGCCCTTGTTTCTGGCAGTGTTTGAGCTCAAGGGTAGTTTGGACCCATTTGTACTAGCTAGAGATACATACTCTGACCAAGCACAGATCACTTCTTTAAGTCGCTCTGGATAATAGCGTCTGTTAAATGCCATAAATGTAAATGTATAAAGCTTGTAGTAGCACATTAAAAGTCAGAGACGTCGCATTTGTAGTAGCTTTTCAGACCACATATTAACTTTACTCTCAGGAGCTCAAGCAGAAGGTCAAGCTCAAATGCAAAATCAACATTATATTAATGAAGATGTGATAATAATAGTAGAAAATTAACACAGACACATCCCTCACCACGTTTTCAATGTGTTCCCGTTGAAGACTTTTCAGTCAACAGGGGGATCCCACTCATCACCCACATTACAAAATGTTCTCTGGTCTGCTGCATGCAATTACACCTTTCAAACAAAGAGGTCTCCAAATTCCCAAATCTTCCATAGTGCATAGAATTCAGATCTTGTGTTTTCTATCCAACTGAGTCAGTCTTGTCAGGCAAACATTACACATTAAGTAATGTTAGTATTAAGAAAACCCTTTAAATGATGCTCCATTGACCAGTAAATGACCGATAGGCTTCACCATATTTCTCCCCCTCTCCTCTCCATGTAAAGTCAATGGAATGCTCATTCGTTCTTTCAAGCATGGCCTTTCCCATCTGTCCATTTGCACACCTGTTAATCTGACCCCTCATGCCTTGCTTCATCTATCAGTTTGTTTATCCGTCTATCTGAAAAACTTCTTGTCTGTTCCGTCTCCTATTCATCTGTTCGTCCATCTATCCCTCCATCTCACTTTTCAGGCTGTTAACGACACATGAAAGCTGTATAATGAAGTTCTGTATGAGGGGCAGAGCAGGCTTGGACAGAGAGCTGTAAATCAAGCTACTCGTTAGCCACGCTCACACGCTTCTCAGATAGGTCTGCTCAGGGTTTTTAAACCATGTTTTGTTATATTTATATCTTGTATTTTTATTCTTATATTTTTTTGTATTATATATATATATATAATATTTGTTGGCTATTTAAAAAAAACATCATACATAAAACATATATGTTTGTTTAGTATCACAAAAACATTTTAATATTTTACCCTGTCACCTCTGTCTCAGCCATGAACTACAATTCCCATAATGCACCCCTCATGATGTCAGTGCCACATGCCCAGTGTTATCCAATCAAGCACCACCTTACCAAAAGTGTTCACTCACCCATCCAAATAACTGAATTCAGGTGTTCACAGGTATATAAAACCAAGCACCTAGTCATGCAGTCTGCTTCTACACACATCAGTGAAAGAATGGGTCGCTCTCAGGAGCTCAGTGAACTCCGGCGTGGTCCTGTGATAGGATGCCACCTGTGTAAGTCCAGTCGTGAAGTTTCCTCACTACTAAATATTCCACAGTTGACTGTCAGTGGTATTATAACAGCGTGGAAGTGATTGTGAATGACAGCAACTCAGTAATGAAGTGGTAGCCACATAAAATACAGACCTCCAAACTTCACTACAGACCTCCAAACTTCATATTGTTGCTGTCCAATGAAAAATAAGTACAGGAAAGACCAAAAACATACTTTACTTTCCGTGTAAGTCAATGGAACCAGAATTTTTTTGTATTGGTCCATTTATCATGAAATTGTCACACAATGAAAACGACCATTGACGTGTTTAAATGATGTAGAAAACTTTAAATCGACAAAAATGGAGATTTTTCATTGGAAAACGACGATATGGCCTTCAGATACAGAGCATAGAGAGTTTCATGAGCTTCACTCTAGAGCAGAGGTCCCTAATAGGCGGACCACGGACCTGAACTGCTAAAATACAGAGAACTATTTAAATTTAGACAGTGTTTATTTTAAGCGGTGTAACTTTTCTTGTCTTTATGGTATATGGGCTTGGCGGTGCAGTAACCTCACAGACCAATTGCGTGCATTGTAATATTGCCAAAAGCGCTCCTCAGCCAATCAGTGCTCAAAACGTTTTAATTCATTTCTTTAAATAAACACTTTATGCTGCACTTTTTTCAAATCAACCTGTTTTTTTTTTTAATGTAGCCCCTGTTTTTATTTGTAGAAAAAACATTTATTAGAAATTTTATAAATAATTTGTTCAGTTAAACAGTAAATATACTCAAATATACTGAACGGTATGTGTGATGTGTTGGTCTTTCTGTTGCTGATGGTATAAGATGCCGATACTAGGCTACTTCATTATACAGGACACGGCACTGAATCATAACTCCCGTTAGAAATGATAAAGGTTCGGACCTTGATCTGAGAAAATTACTGAATTCTAATTAAATATCTCTTCTCTAGAGCAATGAGGACATGTTCTCTAGAGTGACAAATCACACTTCAGGCCTTCTCGTCCACATCATATCTGACCACACAAATGAGCTTCTGGAAGAATGGTCAAAAATTCCCATAAACACTCTCCTAAACCGTGTGGAAAGCCTTCCCAAAAGAGTTAAAGCTGTTATAGCTGCAAAGGGTGGGCCAACATCATATTAAACCCTATGGATTAAGAATGGGATCTCACTCAAGTTCACATGCGTGTGAAAGCAGACGAGTGGATGCTTTTGGCAAAATCATGTACACTACCTCTCAAAACTTTAGAATTTAATTTCATGCAATTTTTATGTAATTTTCATGCAATTCACAAACAATATTGTCCATTTCACAATTAAATTAAGTGTATCAGATGATTTTTAAAGAATACAAATGTTTGTTATAAAGTCTATTTTTGTATAGAGGCTTATTTTGCATATAGTCCGATTATCAGCAATTCTAAGTCCTCTGTCTAAATCTTCTGGTACGACCACCAATCCAAGTTAAGGATGTTATTGGGCTAATTGGTTGTTAGGACACTCTTGCTCAATTGTGATGCACAGCTGAAAAATATTCTACTAATAAGTGAACATTAAAGGGAGAACAACATTCTAGGTTAGTTTAGTATCTGAAGCATCAGTAGTTGATGGCTTGCTGACAGACTCAAAATGACCAGAAAGAAACAACTTTCTTTAGAGACCCATCAGTCCATTGTTGTGTTAAGGAAGGAAGATACTACTTGAAAACAAGAACATTTCACTGTGATCCCAAACTTTTGAGCGGTAGTGTATATTTGTCTCTCCCAAGTGCTGCCAACCCTGTTGTTGCATACTAAGTGTTCTCTCTTGTCCCCTGTCTGTTCCACTGCGTATGAGCTTTACTTGGTTCTTGGTTTTTTCTCTTGGATTATTCCCTTTGTTTATGGTCGCTGGTCATTTACTGTAGCTTAGTTGCATAGACTTACTCACTCCTGCTTATGGTTTGTGAGCATTCTGTCTCCCCGGGCTTTAAAGCTTTCCCTTAACAAATGCTTAAGGACTCCTAAAGTGAAGTACTGTAACCTCCTCTTGGAGTGTTCCCAATTTGATTTGACTTTACTGCATTCCAGTTCCAGAAAAAAAAATCCAGTCCTCCCCACTCATTTTCTTCTCAAGCGAATCTCTACCGACATCTTGAAGAGCATTTTGATTCTTAAAAGGATTGACGGAAAGACCCCCAAGCCTTACTTACACATAACGCGTCTACAACCCTGTGAAGTGCCTTTTTAGGTCAGATTATTACAGTAGGACATATTTTTAGTGTTATTTTTTTAAATATTTATATTACAAATTGATAGTTTAAAATATCAAATAGAAATATATTTAAAATATGAATTTGTAGCCCCTTTAACATGTAGGCAAAGAACAGATGAAAGAATAAGCAACACTAGGTATTCACACTGAGAGTTATTGGCATAACTTTTGATCCATCCATCCTTTATCTGCCGCTTAATCCCGCTAGTCGGGGTCATGGGAGCCAATCCCAGCATCATCGGGCAAGGAAACCGGAGAACCCGGAGGAAACCCACTCAAGCAGGGGGAGAACATGCACAGAACGGCTCGGACCAGGAATTAAACCCAGATCGTCTTGCTGTGAGGCAACGGTGCTAACCACTACACCACTGTGCTAACCACCACACCACCATACTAACCACTACACCACCATACTAACCACTACACCACCATACTAACCACTACACCACCATACTAACCACTACACCACCAGTACTAACCACTACACCACCGTACTAACCACTACACCACCGTACTAACCACTACACCACCGTACTAACCACTATACCACCATACTAACCACTACACCACCATACTTACCATTACACCACCATACTAACCACTACACCACCATACTAACCACTACACCACCATACTTACCATTACACCACCGTACTAACCACTACACCACCGTACTAACCACTACACCACTGTACTAACCACTACACCACCGTACTAACAACTACACCACCGTACTAACCACTACACCACCGTACTAACCACTACACCACCGTGCTAACCACCACACCACCATGCTAACCACCACACCACCATACTAACCACTACACCACCATACTAACCACTACACCCCCGTGCTAACCACTACACCACCGTACTAACCACTATACCACCATACTAACCACTACACCACCATACTTACCATTACACCACCATACTAACCACTACACCACCGTACTAACCACTACACCACCGTACTAACCACTACACCACCATACTAACCACTACACCACCGTACTAACCACCACACCCCCGTACTAACCACTACACCACAGTACTAACCACAATACCACCGTACTAACCACTAAATCACTGTACTAACCATTACACCACAGTACTAACCACAACACCACCAAACTAACCACTACACCACCATACTAACCACTACACCACCATACTAACCACTATACCACCATACTAACCACTACACCACCGTACTAACGACTACACCACCGTACTAACCACTACACCACCATACTAACCACTACACCACCGTACTAACCACTACACCACCATACTAACCACTACACCACCATACTAACCACTACACCACCATGGTGCCTATAATAACTTTTCAGTAATTTACAGATTTTTACAGAAATGTACAGAAAGTAATTTACAGATACCTCTGATTTTCACATGTTCCTGGCCTTGACGTTGATTAGGTCATGGTCAGGTAGGCAAAATTAGAGCTGGAAGTTCTAAAGCCCGAGTAGATCCCCAGCTGCAGAGCCGGGCACTCCTAATGTAAATGTTCCCAATACTTTTCCTACAACTGTTACTCCAAACCAGGAAGAATGCAGCAACCTTCATTTTAAAGAGCATAGCTGTAGAGTCTCCAGGACTGCCGGGTGGTGTTGACCAATAGTCCACATGAGACATGAATCAGCACCCTCCTTTGTGTGGAATGTTTACTGTCTCCCTAGAAATGCATGTTTGGCCAGTGGGTACAAACTACAAACGCACTGGAGTCGTTATATAAAGCAGTCAAACACGCACACACAGTTCCTTCCACGAGGCTTGAATGACACTCGGGTTATGAGACATCATGTCTGCAGATGCCCCGGGGTCGGACAGAGAAGCTGGTTAGCTGGCGGTGTAATTTACGACACGCAGCTCAGACCACACAGCACAGATCACGTTTATGTGCTGTTCACGATACACAACAAGGCAATAAAGAAAAGAAACACCCAAGGCTCAACAGCGAGGAGCCGGGGCTCCGGTCAGAAGGAGAAAAATGGGCAGGACCTGCCAAAGGCCCGACTACGGCTGACAGCTTGATGTTGTAGTTACGCGATGAAATACAGCCGAGTGTTATGGCTATTACAATGGCAGTAGATCTTTGCCTTTGTAGACGGCTGTTTGGCATTTCCCTTTTTTTTCTCTGGACGATGGTCAACTTCTTTAGAAGGTGAAAAGGATGTCGCAGGCCATGACCACTGTAGGCCAAAAGTTTAGGAGCAACACTGACGTTGTGAGGAAAATCAAGGAAAGTCAGAAAAATGTTTGCAGCAGTAGTGTCCGGTTAACTAATTTTTAATACTACTACTAATACTACTACTACTATTACTACTACTACTACTACTACTAAATAATAATAATAATAATTTTGTGCAGGCTTCTCTATCATATGACTACTAGAGAAAGGCCTTAAAGCATTTTTCATGGTTCACTAACTTATAATAAGGTGAACTGTGTTTCGGTCATTGTCACTCCAGACCTGGAACGCCTGCTATAGTGCTTTGTAACTTTGGAGCAGTGGGCACAAGACCTCTCAAAAGGATTGGACAACATTTCACTGCACCTCATCACCCATACCAACAACTACAGTATAGGTCTCCAGATAGCTGTGGGTAGAAGTTAGCTCAGTATTTCTAGCATTAACCTCAAAGAGTGTGATATAGGCTGTAACTTCAGTCTTGTTTCAGGATCGCATGCATAGAAATCCATCTTCTCAAGACAAGAAGTTTGGTCAGTCTTTGTCCAGCTAAATGCCAAATCAGTCATGAAGGTTTGAACCTCCTGTAATAACATCCTTTAGTGCTCCTCTACCTAGTCAATGGACATGAGTCTTTCTCTACCGATGTTGTCTTTGCAACTGTTCTGCTGACTTCTGACTCTCAATCCAACACCTCTTGACTTGCATCTAAGACTTGCCTCTACTGAAGTCAGAACAACAACAACAAGATCTCACATACTTGAGACTCAGGTTTGCAAATTTGACTCCTAAGTTGGACCTTCACCTCAGAGACTTGACTTGGAATCACATGTCAGAGATTAAAGTCAGACACTCAAGGCTCAACTACGTCTCATATCTCCGTGACTTGATTTAGACTTACAACCTAGAGACTCGTGACTTAACTAGAGATTTGACACCGACTTGCTCCTCAGAGACTTGAGACTTTAGATTTGCACCTCAGAGACTCAAGCTCGATTTGGACTCACAGCTCAGAGACTTCGGACTTAGACTTGCACCTCAAAAACTTTAGAGACTTCACAGTGAACTCACACACCTCAGAGACTCCAGACTCGAGTCTCATTGACCTTGATTTGCATAAAGTGATGCATACATCATTTCTGTATGTAGGCTGGAACCTTAGGTGTGTCAGTCTTGAGGTTTTTTCAGAAGTCATTTAACCTCAGTATTTAACCTCCTCTTCGCATGCACATACATCACATAGACATAAGTACACTTTGGACCACACTCAAAATTTCAGTTATTTACAGATATACTACTGGTCAAAAGTTTTAGTATACTACCAGCCAAACGTTTAGAACTGTTTTAAAACATTTGGCTGGTAGTGTGCTAAAACTTTACTGTGAGTCTAAATCAAGCCTTGAGTCTCTGGGGTGTAAGTCTAAAGTCTTAAGTCTCTGAGGTGCAAGTCTGTGTCAAATCCCAAGTTAAGTCATGAGTCTCTAAGTTGTAAGTCTAAATCAAGGCACTGAGTTGTGAGACTTAGTTGAGCCTTGAGTGTCTGCGTCTAATCTCTGAAGTGTGATTCGAAGTCAAGTCACAGAGGTAAAGGTCCAACTGGAGATGCAAGTCTGAGCCAAATTTGAGTCGAAGCGTGAATCTCTGAAATGCGCGTATGAGCTGAGTCTCATGTCTCTAAGTTGTTGTTGTTGTTGTTCTGATTTCCGTAAATGCAAGTCTTAGATAAAAGTCAAGAGGTGTTGGATTGTGCTAGGGAGTCAGAAACATTTGACTGGTAGTGTACTAAAACGTTCGACTGGTAGTGTACTAAAAAGTTTGTCTGGTAGTGTATCTAAAACGTTCGACTGGTAGTGTACTAAAAAGTTTGACTGGTAGTGTACTAAAACATTTGACTGGTAGTGATCTATAATGTTTGGCTGGTAGTGATCTAAAACGTTTGGCTGGTAGTGATCTAAAACGTTTGGCTGGTAGTGTACTAAAACGTTTGGCTGGTAGTGTACTAAAACGTTTGTCTGGTAGTGTATCTAAAACGTTTGTCTGGTATTGTACTAAAACGTTTGACTGGTAGTGATCTAAAACGTTTGACTGGTAGTGTACTAAAACGTTTGACTGGTAGTGTACTAAAACGTTTGACTGGTAGTGTACTAAAACGTTTAACTGGTAGTGTTCTAAAACGTTTGACTGGTAGTGTACTAAAACATTTGTCTGGTAGTGTACTAAAACGTTTGACTGGTAGTGTACTAAAACATTTGTCTGGTAGTGTACTAAAACTTTTGTCTGGTAGTGTACTAAAACTTTTGGCTGGTAGTGTACTAAAACTTTTGGCTGGTAGTGATCTAAAACTGTATATTGTACAAACTGCCAAAATTTTGTATTCTTCAGCTCACCTGCAATTGCATATGTATAGCTGTCTATGATAAAATAATAATTCATAATGCTACACCTAAACCTACTTAGGTTTCAGTGCAAGTTAATGTAAAAAGGGTTTTAATTGATTTTGGAGCATTTCTATTGGTCCGCTGCCGTGTTCAAAACACAGAGAAATGAAAATCAGCAAAAATGAAGATGCATGCTTTTCTTTGGAGACCGACGATATGTTTGACCTTGTTGCAGTTTGACAGTGACTCGTTCATTAGAAAGCTCTAGCTGCAGCGGATGTTCTAGCAACTCATTGATTGTGCTGCTGCCTGAGTTCAGTCCGTGACATATCTAGAACGTCCAAAAAGACTAGATCGATGCTGAAATTGGGCCCATCTATTGGAAGCTTCCTCAGTCACTATGTAAAAGCAGCACTGCTGCGTCTGATATACTTGTACCAGCGCAACACACATTAACACCACCACCACATCAGTGTCACTGCAGTGCTGAGAGTGAACCACCACCCAAATAATGCCTGCTCTGTGGTGGTTCTGTGGTGATGCTGACCAAGAAAAAGCTAAAAGGCAGCTAAGAAAGAATATAAAGATACAGTTGGACTACAGTCTGCTATAATAGACTCAGTAATATTAAATTGATCTTTCTCTGTAATCCACCCCAAAGCTAAATATAAAAGTATAAAAAGCATATTTTTCTGTCAGGAGTTTAAAATGAAAAAAGAAAAGAAAAGAAATGAAAGCATCAACAAAATCAATGCTTTAGAAAATAGTGTAATCCACTGTAGTGTAAATATGAAGTGCAGTGTAAACATGCTGCAGGGCTGAATTGTGGGAAGACGCTATGGATTTACAGAGACAATCAGAGGAATCACATGGACCACATGCTTATACATTCCTTAACGTCCCCATACACTGTGAATGGTCAGCGGTGATTAGAACAAGAATCTCAAGGCTTCGGAGCCTTGTGTTGAGAAATCCAGGAAGTCGCTTATGAAGCGCGTATGGAGGCTTGCTTCGTTAAGGGCGAGTGACATCACTGATGACATCTGAATCCTCGCTGGGCATGGTTCCAGTATTGGTGTGATTTATTGTTTCTTAATCAAATTTTTAAATAACCATCTCCCAACAATCTCTGTCTCATCTCTTAAAACCGCTGCAAGAGTTTTAACATTAATATCTCACGTCCTACTGGATTTATTTACAGACTAAAATCATACTGGCAGTTTTTTTTAATTAACAGACCCACACAATCAAACTCAGATCAGATGAAATGAATTAACCACAGAAAATAAAAAATTAAGGTGTTTCACGTATAAACTTGATCCCAAGCTGAAACGTTGCAGGAGGCCATCGCAAATAGTTGAAATGACAATAAAAGGGGGTGTGCACATGAAGCTTTGAGTAATAAACCTTTTTTTAAAACTTCTGGAGGAAAGCTTTAACGCTGCAAGATGCTTGATCTGGCCATCACTAGCGTCTAATGAGAAGTAAGTCTGGATAGTTAGTAAATATAGCCAAACTTACTTCTCATTAGACGCTACCGCGGCTCCGCATGGTTCTGTTTACTTTGCTTCACCGTATATAGTCCCCTGTCCTTCAGGATCAGTTCCGTTGTGTTGTGGACGGTTTTGCAGCATGTCCGTGCAGCGTGTTTGTGGTTTTGCAGCACGTTCGTGGTTTTGCAGCGCGTTTGCAGTTTTGCAGCGCATTTGTGGGTTTGCAGCACGTTTGTGGTTTTGCAGTGCTTTCGAGGTTTTGCAGTGTGTTCAAGGTTTTGCAGTGTGTTCGAGGTTTTGCAGTGTGTTTGTGGTTTTGCATCGCGTTGGTGGTTTCGCAGCGCGTTCGTTGTTTTGCAGCACATTCGTGGTTTTGCAGCACGTTCATGGTTTTCGGTTTTCATCGCGTTTGTGGTTTTGCAGCGTGTTTGCGGTTTTGCAACACGTTTGTGGTTTTGCAGTGCGTTTGTGGTTTCGCAGCGCGTTCGTTGTTTTGCAGCACATTCGTGGTTTTGCAGCACGTTCATGGTTTTCGGTTTTCATCGCGTTTGTGGTTTTGCAGCGTGTTTGCGGTTTTGCAACACGTTTGTGGTTTCGCAGCGCGTTTGTGGTTTCGCAGCGCGTTCGTGGTTTTGCAGCACGTTCATGGTTTTCGGTTTTCAGCACGTTTGTGGTTTTGCAGCGTGTTTGCGGTTTTGCAGCACGTTTGAAGTTTAGCAGCACATTCTTGGTTTTCGTTTTGCAGCGTGTTGGTGGTTTTGCAGCGCGTTTGAGGTTTTGCAGCACGTTTGAGGTTTTGCAGCGCGTTTGAGGTTTTGCAGCACGTTTGAGGTTTTGCAGCACGTTTGAGGTTTTGTAGCGCGTTTGAGGTTTTGCAGCGCGTTTGAGGTTTCCTATTCCTATTTTTTCAACGGATTGCAATAAACACAATCAGAATATGCAGACTCCAATATGTTAAACACAAATCAAATGTGTACAAAAGTATGTAATTACTACAAAATGAATATATACTATTAATCAAAAGAGAAAACGTACGAGTAGGATCAACGCAATGGATTACAGAACTATACTGCAAGCAATATCAGTATTGTTGCCTTCATATATTGTGCTTCGTACAACAGAGAAATAAATTGCCAATATAGAATGGCCTTTACAATAAGAGCCATAGGCCATATAACACCGGGACAAAGGGCAGAGCAAAGAAAAGAGGGAGTCATTGGCAGAGAGAGAGACAGAATGAGAGAGAGTGAGAAGAGAGAGAAAGCGAAATTGAATTGGGGGTTGCTCTCAATGCTCTGTGATTCTGCGATTAGAAATAAAAAAAAAAACCTTTGTCCTGTTTTATCCTGAGAGCTTTCTTTTCACTCTCTCTCTCTCTCTCTCTCTCTCTCTCTCGCTGGCTCTGGATCTCAGGCTGCGTAAAGGAATTTCAGAAGGCGAAAAAGTATCTGCAAAGTCATTCTTCTAGAAATATGATACAGTGCACTGATAAAACAGAGGATTCACTACTGATATTGTATGGATAATATATTCATATGTGCACACGACTGATCTACTCAGTCATGCATGTATGAGATAAATGTACTGGTTATCAGACAAGTTTATGATTCATGCATTATATACTGTTTATTAAAGAAATGCTTTGATAAAAATCTAATTTACCACTTTTCTTTTAACCACATCTTACTGTAAATTGGTGCGAGGATAGCCAACAAGTAACAGAAGACTCATGGTGCTGACTGACAACACAACTATTAAGACTTATGAAATGAAGACCTCAGAGTTTTAAGTCAAGGCTGAATCTGAGTTGAGTCTTGAGTCTCTGATGTTCTGAAGTCTACCTGTATCTGAAAGACTCTCACCTTCATCCCTCATTGACTCAGACACCCACCTCAGAGATTCAAGACTCAACTGAGACTTTTACCTCAGGGACTCAAGTCGAGTCATTTAGAAGCAAGACTGAGTTAAGTCAGGAGTCTCTGAGCTGAATCTAGTCTTGAGTCCCTGATGTTCTGAAATTTAATGAGTCCTTTTTTTAAATAAGTCTACCTCTCCTTATAGACTCTCACCTCCATCCTTCATTGATTCAAACACTTACCTCAGAGATTCAAGACTCAACTGAGACTCTCTCCTCAGAGACTCGAGTCAAGGCTGAATCTGAGTTGAGTCTCGAGTCTCTGATGTTCTGAAATTTAATTAGTCCTTTTTTTAATAAGTCTACCTGCATCTGAAAGATTCTCCCCTCCGTCCCTCATTGACTCAGACACTCACCTCAGAGATTCAAGACTCAACCGAGACTCTCGTCTCAGAGACTCAAGTCTGAGTCATTTAGAAACAAGACTGAGTTAAGTCTGGAGTCTCTGAGCTGAATCTGAATTGAGTCTTGAGTCTCTGATGTTCTGAAATTTAATTAGTCCTTTTTTTAATAAGTCTACCTCTCCTTGTAGACTCTCACCTTTATCCGTTATTGACTCAGACACTCACCTCAGAGATGCAAGACTCAACTGAGTCTCTCACTTCAGAGACTCGAGTCAAGGCTGAATCAGAGTTGAGTCTTGAGTCTCTGATGTTCTGAAATTTCATGAATCCTTATTTATTAAGTCTACCTGCATCTGAAAGACTCTCAACTCAATCTCTCACTCACCTCAGAGATTCAAGACTCAACTCAAACTTGTTTCTAAGAGTCTAAGGCTCACAGTAGGACTATTAAGACTAAAATAAAGCCTCACAAAAAAATTAAAAACTTCGAAAATCAAGACTTGACTTGCATCTCAAGCTTCAACTTTGAAACTTACAGTAAGACTCAATGCACTTTTAGCTCAGAGACCTGAAACCAAGAGACTCAGAGACCCAAAACCCCTCTGATTCAAATTTCAAAGACTTAAGACTAAGCTCAGACCTGCAACTCAGAGACTAAAGTCTCAACTCAGGCGTGCAAATCAGATACTTAAGACTCAGACTCACATCTAAGAGACTCATACTCATACCTCACAGACCCAAGACCCAACTCAGATTCACAAGCCTCAAGACTGAACTTAGACTAAAGACTCCAGTCCAGTTGACTCCAAAGACTTTCAGATACATCAGATACTTGACTTAAAATCACACCTCGGAGACTCAAGACTCAACTCAAACTCAAATGTCAAAGACTCACATCTCAACTCAGACTTATACACTCAAGACTTAACTTAAACTTGCATCTTTGAGATTCAAGGCTTCAGTTAGGCCTTCACCTCAGAGACTTGACTTGGAATCACAAGTCAGAGACTAGACTCACATCTCAAACACTTGAGACTTGACTCAGACTCACGTCCGAGAGACTCGAGACTCACACCTCAGATACTCAAGCTTTAACTCAGACTTGCACCTCATAGACACAAGCGTTTACTCAGGCTTACAACTTGTAAACTCCAGACTTGACTCAGACTTGCACCTCAGAGTTCAACATACATGTCAGTCACTCAGTCTCACATCTCAGTGACATAATTTAGCCTAGAGACTCATGACTTGACTTGATTTTAACACAGATTCACACCTCAGAGACCCCACTTAGATTTGGACTCACAACTCAGAGACCTAAAACTTAGACTTGCACCTTAACAATTCCTCAGAAACTCCAAACTCTAATGTCAGTGACCTTGATTTGAACAAACTGATATGTACAAGTTCTGTGGGCCAGAATCATGAAACTAAGCTTCCATCACTTATAAGCTACATTAGCTTTTAGCTCCAGTGCAAAACTCTGGACACCAAACATACATTGTCCTGTATATCTGGGGTGAAGGAGGACACTCTGCAAATCATTTTAGGGTAATTATGGGTCACATTCACAACTAAAGACAGAATGTAGTAGATGCCACCTTCTCCATAATCCATCATCATTTGACTCACTGCAGTGTGGTTTCGAAACCCGGTTCACATACTGTTCTTCTCCGCATTTCTCTACATGGTGGCTATCCACTGGCAATGTAGCCTGGATACAACGGCTAATGCTGACAGAGCCATCAGCCCTGTGTGTTTGCTGGGCGGCTTAAAGCCAGTGAAGCGTGAAGAAACACGATGTTTGTGGCTGCAGGAATGTAATTAATTAAAATGCCCACAAACGCTCATGCTACTGATAGTAATGACGCGGCCGACATACAGCAAGACTGCAATCAGTGCGATCACTCAGCCACGCGTGGAGATTTGTTAGTCCGTGTATGTGTGCTTGATTGTATATAGAATTCTATCCCTGGATAAAATATCCTTAAAAAACCCCCCAGGGGCTCCTTTTTATCTCCCCACTGCCAGGAGACAACTCAATGCTGTGGGTCCTAAAGGTCAAGACATTACACTCTCCCCAATATTAAAAAAATGTGTATCTAAATAAAGAGCTACTCGAGTTTTTAAACCCTGTGTCCACTCACTGTCCACTCTTTTAGACCCTCCACCCAGAGTCAGGGATGTCAGTTTTTTGTTGCTGCACAGTTTATGTTGGTCATGCTCTAGTCCTTAGTCAGAAGGTCACAAGACGCTGCCCACAGGACGCTGACCACAGGATGCTGTTGGCTGGATGTCAGGCCAGAACTGACAATGAAATGCCTGATCGGCCAGCACCACACACACTAACCCATCACCACATCAGTGTTACTGCAGTGCTGAGGATGATCCACCACCCAAATAATACCTGCTCAGTGGGGTTCCTGTGGGGGTCCTGATCACTGAACAACAGGGTAACAAAGCATACAGAGAAACAGATGAACTAGAGTCTGTAATTGCATTATATATATGTATATACAATGAGAGAAAGAGAGAGAGAAAAAGAGAGAGAGAGAATATCGGGTAGGGTATGTTTTATCGTGTAAGCGCGTGTGCGTTAGCCGCAGTGGGCCCGTCTATCCGTGTGTGTTTCTGACAGGGTGGTTCAGGATCAGCTCAGTTACACAAATCCCCCTGCCCTGCTCTCCCCCACTCACATACACTGTGGGATAAGCTGTAGGCTCAGCGTTTGGTTGGTAGTCTGTGCACATACAAGCGCTCAGTACAAATGAGGAAAGGAATTGAAAACAAGCAAACAAATAGATAAATGTAATTTAATGAAACAGTCTATTACTAGCTATGAATGATGACTAGGTGTGGAAGGAGTACTGATCACTTATCCCCACTTAAAGGTGCACTCATGTCTAAAATCTAGCATTTAATCTGTTATTTTAATATACTATTTGTTTTATTATGTCACTTTGTATCACAGCATTGTATCCCTCAGCATACATCACTGCTAGGTTTTTGTCCATCAGTGTTCTCCCATGATAATATGATAATACTAGTATGCCTTACTTATAATCACTGGGAATCCCCTAACCCTACTGGGATAAGGAAATTCTGACTAGCAAAAGAAGCATACAGGCTAATAAATACACATGTGATATTCAACTTCCTAGAAGTTCCTCCTTCTGGAGCAACTGCCCCTTCATAAGATTCCTGCCCGAGTCATCTGCCACACTCTAAAATGTTTTACATTCTCTATAATAATCCAAAGAAAAAACTAACATTGTCTCTTTACTCTTCCTGAGATAATGACTGCCCTCCTGTCCTGCTGAATACTGTTGGAAGACTGACCATCAGGGCCTCCTCCTCACCTAACCCCAACCAGTTCTCCTCCTCATTCGTGCTATCTGCTACACCCTCAACTACACCACTGTGTCATCCAGATGGACTGGATCAGAGACTGCCTCAAGGAGTTTTCCTTGCCACCATTGCCTCTGGCTTGCTCACTGGGGGATACATGTTGTGACTTCATGTTTTCATGTTTTTAAACTTTTGAAAAGCTGCTTTGTGACAACATCATTGTAAAAAGCACTAAATAAACTTGACTTGACTTTCCAGTGAGCCCTTAATTGTATTGCTTGCCTTCAAGGAACCAGACAGTCTTGCGAACTAGGCACCCTTACCAAGGAGCATCTTGGCGTGAAGGTCCAGTAAGTCAGAAATTTTTTGAGTTATACTCCTTCTCCAGCAGCACATGACTTTTTATTGTTGTCTTTAGAAAACCACAGATGATAATGCTCAACATCTGATCATTGAAAGGTTGTAGACGTGCCTAGGGCGTCCATGGAGCCCTGGACTACATTACTAGCCAGAGATGGTGGAACCTGTTGTCTTCTCGAAGATATCTGTTGTTGTTAGTGTTATAACCACGTGACCAGTGACTAGTCTACATCAAGCTTAAAGTGCTATCACTCTCTTTTACAGAGAAGTAATGAGATTACATTACTCATGAAATAATAAGTAAATTAATCCCATTACAGACGGACAACAGTGATTACTTTTAGCCATTGCCAATTCCACCCACTCACCCAACCCAATCACATAATGCTACCTAGCTGGGGTGGTGAAGGCTAGCAAGTGCTTCTTCAAAGGCATAAAGCTCCACCATATTGCTGTATCATGATCCTGTTGGACCAGCAGAAAGGCACATACCTTAAACTAATCAAGAACAACATAAGCAAATAGTGCCTTGCATGAGCCTCCTGTCAGCAAGACTATGCCTCATGAACTTCTAGAGGCCAGAACCAGCCAGTAGTGTTTTGCCAATTTCTGCTAACACAACATTGCTGACCAGCCCAACAAGCTTGGAGGAGAACATTAACTCCAGCTAATAGATGTCCGTATTGTCTAGCATCCCACTGAGGGATGGGAAGGAAAGGCCAGCCAGAGGGAGCAAGGACAATTATGTTCTCTTAAAATCCTGGCCCTGGATAGTTGGGGCATTGCTGGAGATCAAATTTGTGATCAATCAACCATACTGCCACAGTCTAATCCAAATTAATAGCAAAAGTTATATTCTAAAGTGGAACATCACACGCAGGTAATCCACAAAGCTCAAAGAGCATTGCCTCCACCTGGAAAGATATCCCGGAAAAATAAGTGAGGACTGAGGCCGCAGTCCGCTTCACTGATCTATACCAGAGGCATTTGCAGTGCATTAGAGAGAAAGAATCTATTATATCCCATTCTGCTCTTCACCGAAATCCAATAACTGACATTCAGACAGACAGAAGAGGGCAAGACAAGTAAAGAAACTTCAAAAAAAGCAAAAAACATAAGTGACAGGCTTGCCGGGAGTCTTTTCCTCTCGCATTTCATGCTGTTGCTCTTTAACTGGAGCATTCAGCAGTCGAACCTGAGTGCGTGCAAAGCAAGAACAATAGAAGGTAACAGGGCTGGCTACCACTGAAACTTGAAGCCACTGTTTACAGTCATGCAGAAATCTGTATACAGTTCCGAATATGATGCTAGATTAGCTTTTAAATAATGTTGTAGAGATCTGATGAAAACAGAATGACAGTTTAAGGTGTGACTTAAGATTAAGAAAGATGAACAGAGCAGAAGAGAGTTGTACAACAGGCACCCATAACAGGCCTAATCGAAGCTATGTGTTTACATCAGCTAGCTACAGCATTGCAAAAGAACAGCTTGTACCTGAATATCCAAATTCTCAGATACAATCATTGATTTACTTTCTTAACAATACAGAAACATTCCTGATCTTGTATTTACATCTCGTCATGGACTGTCATTTGATTAGGTACTCAACCAGAAATTGTTCTGGTGAACTGCTCAAGTGTAACACTAGTATTTGCAACTAGTATTTGCAACCTCCTTGTTTGCCAACCAAGCTCCTCTGGCAGCAGTGCACCGAGGACATGACCCATGCCAACCCTTCCGCCTTGCCTCGTTAAACACCGGACATATCTGCTGACCCACTGCACCCCCACCCCAAGACCACTTGAGGCACTGCTGGAGGGCTACCAGGCTGTGAAAGTGCTTCACAGGCAGATCCTCATTGGCTGCTGTTCAAGTGTTCCTTGGCATGCTATCGCTGTCCTTGCCAAATATTCTGTCTCTTCTTCCCCAGTCCTTGGCTGGGTTCATCCTTCTGTTTTCGTTTCTATGTGATCCCACTTCTGACACCAAATGTCAAACCCAGGCGAATGATAAGACATGAAAAGTAAAAGGTGAATGCTTCATATTGAACATGGCAGCAGTGGAGAAACCTTAACCTGGCATTGGCTGGAAAGCTGTCACATCTAACCACATAACGCTCTCACAGTAGACACTAAATTCCACTAATCAATCCCAAAGCCTGGCACAACATCACACAACATGTGAGTGCACCAGTAACATCCACACAACAACATGAGAATACACGAGTTAAAATATCCAAAGAGCCTTTATGATCAGTTAGCACAAATAAAAGAGAGAGAAACCAATATGACAAGATATTCAACTAAGAATTATTTTAAATTACAGAGAGCTAAAACTAACCACACCTGCAAGTAGAGGGATTTACAGAGCTATTAAAGAGTGAAAATTCTTACCTGACTCACTGCTCAACACTGATAATAAAATACGGTTACATAAAAATACTAAAAACACTACCTAACTGATTTCTGATCATAAAACTAATAAATAAAATTAAAAGTAGATTAGGGAAATTTGTTTCATAGGGGAATAGTGTGGATATCATTGGAATTATAATGACACATTTTATTTAAACTCTCTACTTCTAAATTGTTTTCTCTTACTTATCTATATTTTATTTCTTCTTCTTTTGTATATATTTGGAATGTAGTATGTTCTTCTTTTCTTTTTTGTTGTATATGTAGAATGTATATTCTTCTTTTGTAAACATTTGGGATATACATAGAGTATGTTCTTTTCCTTTTTGTTGTATATGTATAACGTATATTCTTCTTTTGTATACATTTAGAATATACATAGAGTATGTTCTTTTCTTTTTTGTTGTATATGTAGAATGTATATTCTTCTTTTGTATACATTTGGGATATACATAGAGTATGTTCTTTTCCTTTTTGTTGTATATGTATAACGTATATTCTTCTTTTGTATACATTTAGAATATACATAGAGTATGTTCTTCTTTTCTTTTTTGTTGTATATGTAAAATGTATATTATTCTTTTGTATAAATTTGGAATATACATTGAGCATGTTCTTCTTTTTTTTTGTTTGTTGTACATCTATAATGTATATGTGTGTTTTATGTCTGATGGACCCCAGAAAGAATAACTGCTATCAATATGGGAGCTAATGGGGATCCAAATAAAATAAACAGAAATTTTTTTTTTACTCATTAAAGTCTCTCTTACTGTGAATCTGGTGCTTCCCATGAGCCATGTATCAGTTGAAACAAGATGCAGAGTGTGCACCTGAACACGAAAATGAAAAGTGTTAGACATGAAAGAAACATTTTTTTCATCGCTGACATCTTGTAGGAACAACTGTTTCTAAATGTTCAGTTCCTTTCCACTTGGCTCTTGCTTTTATTAGTTTCTCTCCTACAAGCACTGTCCAGCCCTCAAAGTCAAAGTCCCCTTCAGTGCTAAAGTTATTGATATTCCTGCATCAGTGCTGTGTTTTGCTTGCGATTGATAATTCAGACTCAAAAGACTCATGACATGCCAGTAGCTACAAATGCCAAATTGCTTTTATTAAAACACACAAAACAACACAAAATGAAACATCCAGAGTGTGAGCAGCTGGGCTTTGAGGGTGGAACTATGGGTGGTACCTCACCATACTTCACCAAAGAAGGAGTACTTTCAGTTACATTGACTTTATTCTTTAATACGCTTGAATGGGTTTAAATGTTGATGGCCTTTGTTTTCCACTTCTGCTTTTAATCGAGTAAGGTTTTGACAGAGCACTCATGCTTTCACTTAAGTACATTTCCCATTCATCCCTTCTTTCATTGTGCTGCCTGGCCATTCGCCACTTCTCTGTAATGCTCTGCCTTTTCTAAGGCATTGATTATGATCCGCCTGTATGATTGTCTAACTCACTGAATGGGGTCAAATGTTCTGCGTCTGGGGCGCCATTATGCATCACGTGGCCTGCACTTAAAGAGGATTAATACACATTAGTTGCTCATGCTTTACGATTTATTTATATATATATATAATATATATTTATATATATATATATATATATATATATATATATATATATATATATATATATATATATATATATATATATACAAATGAAGTATTAACATACAGTCTTTTGCCCTGTATATAGCAGTTCACAGTGACATAGAGCATCCTGCGTCCTGTGGGTAGCATCTTGTGTCCACTGATGAAAGACTAAAAGATGTCCAACACTGAACTCTGCGGCAACAGATGAGCTACTGTCTCTGACTCCACATCTACAAGGTGGAAGAAGAAAGGCTTGTCTAATAGAGTAGACAGTGAGGGGTCACAGTGTTTCGAACCTTGTCACTGAACAACTGCCTACTGAAGGCCCAGGCTGTTGCAGGAATGTCTACCTTGGCATTGGCATTGTACCCCCACAAGTTCCTTCTGTAATGACTTGATAGAGACTGAAGCAGCTTTAAGGCTACTAAAAAAGTTTTTTTTCCAATGTATCGTATGTTGTGGTGCAGCTCTCATGTGTTAAACAGCAGATTTATTTATTTTTTTGTACAAACTCTAAATGATTCCGCTGTAATAAATACTTGAATACATTGCTCTGTCTTTGATTCAGCAGTTTTAAATGAACTCAGTTCAGTTTACTAACATATTGCTTTTACACTTTTGAGTTTGGGAGTCCAACTTAAAATGTTTTAGTAACTAATTTCAAAGAAATATTTAGTTGGCAAGACAGACATAAAATTCTAAGTAACTTTTACTTAATATATCTAGTTTTGTCAACTTAAAATATTAGATTAAGGTTACAGAAATAGAAGTTGAGGTGACTTAGTAATTTAAGTTTAGCTAACATTCAAGACCTGTTATGGCATTATAAATTTTGCGGGAAACAAATCAGTCCTAAAGTTGTACTAACTTAAAAAAGCTGAGGAAATCAGTTACTTAATGATTTTAAGTTGGAGTCACTTAAATTTTTTTACAGTGTAACCACACATGCAGAACAATGATTTACAGAGCTATTTAAGAGTGGAATTCCTTACCTGACTGTTGTACAATTGGAAGGTTAGTCATTGTAGGATATGAAGAACAAGTCTTTGGCATAAGCCCAGACCTAGGCCCAGGTTTTAAACCGTGCAGACCCTCGCAGATCCTGCTGGACATGGACAGCAGGGGCGAAGGCGCCTCCCCAGGACAGCAGGACTGGGACTCAACTGGTGGTGGTGGGAAGGAGGGGGAGCTTGTAGAAACATCCACACCTGAAGGCAGCAAAGAAGGAGAATGAGTTGAATCTTTTTAAAGATTGGTTGGAGTAATGAATGAGAGAGTAACATAGCATTGGAGTCTTCCTGGCAGAGCTTTCCTAAAGCTTTCATTGCTGAGAATGACCCCTCACCCAAATAATACCTGCTCAGTGGTGGTCCTGGGTGGGGTTTTTGAACACCAAAGAACAGGGTAACAAAGTGTACAGAGAATCAGATGGACTACTGTCTGTAATTATAGAACTACATGCTATAGAAGTATATAGAAGTGCTCCTATATGGTAGGCGGAGCTAATAAGTTAGACATGTATTGTAGAAACAAGGGGATATTTTTAATATTATCACTGATCAGTGTATGTAAATGAGCTGGTGACCTGGGAAGTTAAAACAGCCTGTTTTTCTAGCATAGTTTCCATATATGGATTGAACAGACTGGGGAGTGAACTCTGTGATCCTAACCCTAACCAGATTATTAGTTCCTTTGTGTTTCTCCTCATCATACTACACTGAGTTGCTTAACATGAGCAGGTTCAAGAGTAGATTTCTTACTGAGGTCCATCATCGTGATCTCAGCGTATCGATTACCCATCACATGTAGCCACGTCTGCTGGTCTGCGTAGAGACGTTCCATCATTTGAAATGTTCTGTTTTGGGTGATCAAAGGCCGAGAAATAAAAACAGGGGAGCTTGAAAAGTCGAGATCAATCTGACTCTCTCTCTCTCGCTCGCTCACACACTCTCTTTTCCTCACTTCTATCCTTCATTGGCTTCATCTTCGTCCATCTGGCTCTCGCCGTGGATCTTTGTTTCTTCAGTCTTGGGCAAGTGAACAGCAATGGCTGTGGGCATAAAACTGCAGCCCAGAGATAAAGAGAGAGAGAGAGGGAGAGAGAGAGAGAGAGAGAAAGAGGGAGAGAGTGGAACGAGTTCACTCCACTTTATTGCTGAGGTAGACTTGATGGTTGCACAGTGTAAAGAGAATGAAAGGTCCTCAAGAGCCTCTCCATATGAGAGAGAGAGAAAGAAATAAAAGAGTAGGAAGAGAGAATAGCGAGAGAAGGAGATCAAAGGAGATAAAGAGAAAAGACAGAAAGACGGAGAGAAAAAAGGAAAAAACAGGAGAGAGTGATACATAGAGAGACAACACTGAGAGAAAGAAAAAGCATGTCAAAGAGAAAAGAGAGAATGGAGAACAGAGATACGCATAGAGAGGAAAAAGAGAAAAACTGAGAGACACCGAGAAGAAAAAGAGGAAAGAGGGGGAAAGAAAGAGAAGGAAAAATAGGGACAGACACAGAGAGAGAGAGCTTGAGAGAGAACAGGGAAAGAGAGAAAAAGAGAAGAAAAGCTAATCAAAGAGAGAATGAAGAATGAAGACACAGAGAGAGACAACAGGGAGAAAAGTCAAAGAGAAAAGAGGAGAAAGAGAGAGAAAAGAAAAGACAGTAAGAGAAGTAAAAAAGAAATAAGAGATAGAGACAGGAGAGATAGAAAGAAAGAAAGAATGTAGACATAGAAAGAGAGGGGGAAAGAGAGAGGGAATGAGAGAAAGAAAGAAAATAGAGAGATACATAGAGGGATCAAAGGAAAAGGACAGGAAAGAGAGAGAAGAAGAAAAAGAATGATAGAGATGGGGGACAGAGAGCTTGAGGAGGAAAGCAAAGAGAGAGAAACAGAAAAAGTAAGAGAAAAATTAAGAGAAGGAGAGTAAAGACAGAGAGGCAAAGAGAGAGACGTCAAAGAGAAAAGAGAAAATTAAAGAGACAGAGGGAGAAAGAAAACAGACGGAAATCAAAGAGAGAATGAAAGACAGAGAGAGAGAGGTAGAGGGAGGGAGCAAGAGGACAAGAGAGAGAGAGATGAAAAAAGAATTAGAGAAAAGAGAATGACAGTGAGCGAGAGAGAGAGAGAGAGAGGGAGAGAGATAGAGGGTGAAGACACACAAAGATTGAAAAAGAAAGGGGAAGAAAGGAAGAGACAGCAAGAGAGAGAAGACAGGCAAATATAGAGAGAAAGAAAAAGGAGAGAGAGAGTGAGAGAGAATGCTAAACTTCTTGAGCCAGCGTGCAGAGGCCCTTGAGCGCTGGGGAGAACAAACACGAGTGAATCTGCCCGCAGGCTCTGCCACTCTGATTAGTCTGTAATAAATCAGTTCTTCACTCATTGGAACGTATCTCCGTTTGTCCAGAGCTGCTGCCGGTATACGTCCTCAGCAGCACGTCGGAATATTTCCATTTATCTTAACTGAGAACATCCCACTGAGACCAGAGCCTCATTTCCAGCCCTGTTCACAAGAATTACTGTCTATATCTTTGAGGTAAAACAAACATTGTAGAACACTATAACACTGCTGTCCTGTCAAAACCTTCTGTCTTTCATTCCTAAACCACGTGACAGTGTCACAATGAACAGACCCACAGAAATCATCCTCAATCTCTCCGAATAAAATCTAAGCACAGTAACGAACAGCAACATAACCAGCGTTAAGAACATGTCTGACCTTCTCTTACAGTGTTCCTGTTTCACACACATTAGTTTTTGTTAGGACAGTTGTGATAGTTGGACTCTTGGATGGTCAGTCTACAGTTCTGAGAGCGCCAGCAGTGAGGAGCTTCTTGAACAGCTACACATCCTTTTAGACCCTTAACACTGAGGTGTCTTCTCACCGTGAAATAAGGACAGATACACCTGTGGTTGTTTGTAGCTGTTTATAGATGTGAAGCATGAGTGGAGCTTGACGTTCTTCTCTCTCTCAGGTATAAAAGCTTTAGGTGCCGTCTATCTGGAGGGGGCAGTTGTGTTGGTCTATAAGGTCATCCAGGCGATTGCTAGGAGTCCCAATTTCTCTAAAGGTTTCTTGGAAGTATCTCCTTCCTGGTAGATTATCTTCTATCTGATCTCCTCAGAAGTTCCTCTTATGCTTGAGGGCAGTTTTGATGGATATTCGAATAAATCAGAAATAAAAAAACATGGACTGATTGCACACTTTAAGCAATTCCAGAGCGGTTGCTAGCTGTTTGACGTGTCATATTGTCTTGCTGGAAGATCTCATCCACACCAGGGAAGACAATCAGCATGTATGGGTGTTCATGATCTGCAAGGATGAATTCATACCCAAAACTGTTGAGAATGTCTTCCACATGGATGAGCTTGTCCAGAGAATGCCACCAAATCATTCCCCAGACCAGAGGTCACTAATAGGCGGACCGTGGTCTGGGTTCGGCCCCAGGCGTCTTCCAGTCCGGACCCAAATCAACGAACTACTGAAAAGTACTTGCTTGGGGTTTAATTTTCAACAGTGTTGATGTGCTTTAATTTTTCTTGTCTTTACGGTATACGGGCTTTGTGGTGCAGTAAACTCACAAACCAATCACATGCATTGATCACCAAAGGCTCTACTCAAAGGTGCTCCTCAGCCAAACAGATCTGTTCAGATTCGTAAGTGCAGCACGCACACAGGTGAGGTATGAAGCGAGAAGCAGTAGCCGGAGAGTAAAGCGAAAAAAAGGAAAAGTCGATGGCGAAAAACGCTTTTCAACCAGTAATGGAGAGACATGCGTATATTCTGGCATCTCCAAACCAAGAAATGAAACTGAGTTAGCTGCACGTTTTATTTACTTTTTCTATAAAAAAGACTTTAATATGAACTTTTTTAAAAAGCATTCTCTTTTTTAATATAGACCTTTGAAGTTCTTTAAATAATTAATTTAGTTCAACATTTAAAATAGTAAATCTAGTTGAAATATACTGAATGATATTTGTAATTTGGATTATCTTTCAGTTGCTGATGACATAAAATGCTAATAGATCTACTGAGCTACTTTAGTATACAGGATATGGGACTAAATCATAACACAAGTTACGGTCATAACACAAACACAGTCCCTCTGACTGGACCTTACTGAATTCTAATTAAATACCCCTGCACTATACCATAAAGCTGGCACCTACACGCTGCCGCTGTCGAAAATATGAAAATAATTATGTGACTCACAGTGTAATATCTCAATTGGTTGCTACAGTTTTGCTATGTGGTTACTATGGCATTCCAACTGGATGCTAGGATGTCCTTGGGTGAAAGCTATGGTATCCCAAGTGGTTGTAAAGGTGTTGCTATGTGCTGGCTAGCAGTTGCTGATCACTATATACTATATACAAACACAATTCCAGACAGAACATTCCAGACTTGCACATTTGATATCTCAAAAACTGCAGAAAACAGAAAAAAGAAAAAAAAGATATCCGTCACTGTCCAAAGAAAACAAGCATTATCATTTTTATCAATTTTCAATTTTATGTATTACATAAACACAACAGCAGCTCTTTATATCCTGTGAAAGGTTTATGATGAATTGGACCAATAGAAATGCTCCAAAATCACTTAGAACGAGACTTTTTTACATTAACTTACATAGAAAATGAAAAGGTTAACTTCCTCTCCTGTAAAGTCACTATTTTGAAGATACTTGTTCTTCTTTGGACAGTGATTATACACTTTGGGAAAACAATGTATATATATATATATATATATATATATATATATATATATATATATATATATATATATCGTTATCCCAAAGAGTATATATATATCACGTAATGTAATGCAGTTCTTGTTCTGTATCTGACATAAGTTATATCTGATCGTTCATTGGTCATATGACATTGCAAATCCTGATGAATAAAGGAGTTAATGTAGGTTAGACAGGTGTTCAGGGGAGGTGACGGGGGAACAGGGCCTGGCCGTGTAGGAATAGCCCAGGAGTTGGGCCTCTATTAGCCTCAGGCTGTAATGGGTTCAGCCTCAGTGGATTCAATCATATCCTGCTGATCCTCTCTGAAGAAGATGCAAATTGTCAATCTGTCTGAATCGTCCATCTCTGCTTCTCCTCTTTCTCTCTGCAATGTTCCCTCCTTTTTTCCAGTCAGCTGTGACCACCCCCTCCTCCCAAAGGAGTGACTCAGAGATCATGGTTGGGTCATGGGTGGACCTTGCCTTTATTATTATTATTTTTTTACTTCAACATAGAAAAGGTGGATGTTCAGTTTAAAGACAGTTTGGTGTCTTGTGATTGGCTGTAGAGCAGCATTTAGATCTTAACTGATCATTTTTAGGGAACCTTTTCCAACGAACCTACTGCCTGATGCACTAGATATAAGTTTGATTGCTGCCACTACGGTCAAGTTCACTATGTTCAAGCTACTAGAATTTAACCAGTTACACCAAGTAATGTAGTTGTAATGCTGAAAGACATACAAACAAATGGGCCTCGGTTTGCATCGGCAGGAAAAACTGCATCCTTTTAAAGACTAAGTACCACTTCTGGACACCCCTAGTGATTTCACATTGTTTTAGATACTGAAAATATATAAACAGGACTTAAAATTCGCTGCTTAATTTGCTTTAAAATGGACGATTTTAATTTAATTGTTGGAAAAACATCACTGGTGGACAACAGTGAACAGTGCCGCAGTACAACAGCATTATGACTGACTGGGACCAGAGCTGCTTCTTCAGATTCTGATGATGTTTCTGAATTTGAATTTGAAAGAGCTGTAATGTAGAAATAGACCACCATATAACTTAGTCCTGAGACTTTTATTCAAACTGCACCCACAACAGCAGCTCATCCTGAGTGTAAACAGTATCTAGCTAAATAACCAACATTATTCATGACAACAGCCTAGCAACCAGCTAAACTCAGATATAGAGGTGCAGTTATTGTTGTAAAGTATGATCAAAGTGGAACTCACATTCATACGACTCTATATATATCTTCAACTATGTTAGCTTAGCATAACTTGAGGCTCCAAACTTAGCAAGTGAAGCTAATGTTAGCTAGCATCAGCTAAAGCAGGCTCAGTAACTGAGCTTACCTGGTTTACCTCCACTTACACGGAGGCTCTTGATCACCTCGCGCTGGTTTCCTTACACGCCCACATTGTTGGAACAGCGTCAGACTTAAGATCCAGTCGTCGTGTAAGCCTACTTCCCATAGTTGTGATATATGTATTATTTTATATAAATTCATTTAGTCAATCAGAGATCAGGGAAGTCTTAGCCGCCGGTTTGCAACACAACACAGAGAGGAACCAGGCCATCAGTCAAACTTCACAAGATAGTTTTTAACATCACTAATTTTGCCCTAATTTCTGTCATTTAGCTCATTTAAATAGTGATTATGTTAGCCTTTGTTAACAATATCAAATGCCTTAATATATCGTGCACACAAATCCCAGTTTAAACACTGAAACAAACTAAACACATATACAAGAGATAAACACTTTCACTGTACTGCAATACACAATCTCTTTGAAAGATACAACTAATACCACAATGATTTCTTACTGTGTGTTGAGATCATGTGTGTAGTACTTGTTTATGCTGGGAAGCTTTGCTGATTGGCTGCAAGGAGTGCAAACATCATTATGTGCGACAGTCTTTTGATCTATGCTCACTTCATGCACCACTTGCTAAGATGTACCACGAGTGTCTGTGGTGCAACAGAAAATTTGAGCATTGCTACTTTTAAATCTAATTACTTTCAGTGTAAGAGGTAGAGTTAGAGGGGTTATAGGCAACTGGTGCAACTGGGGCAACTGGCTACTGGAGCTTTACATGCTTAATCAAGGTAATAATTCTCCAACAATGTAGGTTCTTCAGGCCAAAAGATGGTACCTGAAGGGACAATGGTTCCTCTTTTCATCGTATATGCAGTGTTTAAATAGCACTAAAATGTGTGTCACTTGTAGTTTTGTTGTAACAGCAGCATCACGTCCAGCTATTGGCTTGCATGACTGTGATGTGCAAAAGCTCATGGAAGGCACTGGACAGCAGCAGGGTTGGCTGTGTCATTCTGTGCTGGGCTGAGGGGGAGTATGAACAAGAAAAATGTCTACCATGTCCTGTATATGTGTGGCTGCTGGTCACCTGGCTGCTTCCTAGGCAGCTGCTGTGTGCAGTAAAACAGCCTTCAAGAATCACCACATTTGGTGTCAGAAGTGGGATATCCCAGCAGAATGATGAAAAATAGGAATACCAAAAACTGGCAATATGGCAGCCAGGCTTGGTCAAGGACTGTGACAGAGGTGCAGCACAGTGAGGGCGCTAAAAGAGGCCGCTGCATGGTCTCCAGCGAGAGTGCTGCATGTCTCGCCTCCAATTGTCGCTGGAGGTAAACAGTCAGCACCCCCTAGCTGCAGTGCAGTTCCATCTACGGCACTCTGGGCAGTGGATAAAGCTGAGAGCTGCCGGGTAAGCACCATTGCTGTTGCCAAACCAAGTGGTACGAGAGTGCACTGGAGAGGAGCTATTCCATTGCTGCATTGTACTCGTTCTATAAGTGTTTCTGGAGCATGAAGCATGAAGAACAGGGCACAGAACAAAACAGAAGTTGGAGAGAGATGCACATTCAGAGCTTCTTTTATACTTTCGACCATTTTCTGAAATAAACAGAAATCGGTGCGTGCACAAGTGTGTGTGTGCTAAACAAGACCTTGATCATAACATAGTAATAATGGAATTTTATGGCATAGCTATTTAACAAAGCAGACATTTGGGGTAAATATTGACAAACCATTTTCTCCTGCCTCCCCAAAAGCTATTAACTCTGCTGCCAAAAGTAAACAGACTACTGAAAGATTAACTTGAAAAGTTCAGTGTTTGCCGTTATATTCATAAAGGTTAATGCGGTTTTGTGTCGTTTGTTGTCCCGCCTCTTGCCTTCACGCTGCTTACGCTGAACAATAAACTGCATTACGAAAGATGTAGATGTCTGCCTATCAGGCTGTGTAGTGAAGTATTTGGTTGGTGGGGCATGCCCTGTTATACTGGAGCTAAAATGAAAGGGATACTCCAGAATTTTGCAACCAAATCTCTGCCTTGTATCAATTTATGTTCATTCAGAATTCACTTTATGAATGATGCATAGGATGTGTTGGTCTTCAATTTACGGAAGACGTTACTGATCTATTATTCTTTCTACACTTTCCTGTGATTCAAAGTCAAAGGCAGGTGTTGGCTTTCACTCCAGACGAAGAAGCAGGTCTTACATTGGGGGGAACACATATAAATTGATTCCACTGTAGGTAAGATAGTAAATCACTATATTTATACTGATGTAGGACAACATTTGTGGAATTATAGTAAATTGCAAATAAATAAATAAATAAAATATAACATTATCTCTTCTTCTGTTTATTATTAGACAAATCCAATTAAAGCTCACTTTACAAACTAAACAAGGTACTCCACATTACATGGTACTGTTGTGAGAAAACTTTGAAATTATACGTGCAATGTCTGGATTTTATACATATATAACTACAAAGTATATTATTTTGTTTGGAGCATAATGCTGAAATGAAATGACTAAAAAATGTATGATAAAATTTTCTGACTAGACAAGACTAACGTTAATGTTAAACAGTAAGGCTGTGTCCCAAACAGCACCCCCTGGAACATTACATACTGCACTACTGACAGCACTTCTAACGATGGAGTCCTATTATTTATTCATTTATTTATTTTATTTTATTTATTATGTTTAATTTTTTATGTATTTAGTGTAGTAGCAGTCTGCGGTTTGGGACGTGGCCAGAAAGTAATGTAACTTTGTTTCTGAGTTCTTTCTGACTAAAGTTAGTGTAAATGTTAGCTAACCCAAACCCTTCTATACTGTTACCATATCAACACATTATAGTAAAGCTGTTTTTATTACAGTATATATGGTCATCGTTGCATTCATTAATATTGCTATTCATCGTTGCTCTCATCACTGACCTCGCGTTTAAAGTTGGCGTGAACTACCCAATGCTCCAGCCAGGCGAGAGCTCGGGTCAGTGAAGCTGCTGACTGCAGGATATTTCTGAACAGGCATTTTAACACAAACCTTGAAAAAATAAAAGACCCAGACCACCTAGCAACCAGAGCCAGTTGCTAACAACAAAGCAAGTGAATTTTTGAAGTGAAATTTTTTTAAACTGTTTCCGTTTTTCTGTGGTTTAATTTTTGGGTGGGACAAATCTACCTGTTTCTGATATTGGGTATGACACGTCCACCCCAACCCCCCGGTTCCTACGCCAATGCTTCCACTTATTAAAGATGTGAGCACATTTCAATGGTCAACACTTCCTCAACACTTTGTTTATACTAACAGCAAATGATTGTCCAAATGTCTTATCACAACACAAGACTTCAGGATGTCTACATCCGTCCTACGCTGGTGCACTGGGGGCTTGGGTGGACAGGGTTGTTTCATTTTTGGGGCAGCGGTCAACTGGAGGTTAGGGAACTAGCCTTGTGATTGAAAAATTGCCAATTTGATCCAACAGGACATTACTGAAGTGCCCTTGGGCAAGGGACGCTCTCTGGGTGGATAGGGTGGCTCATCACACCGGGCAAGTGTGCTTACTGCCCCCTAGTGTTCACTAGTTTGTGTATATGTGGGTGTTTCACTGCACTGACGGTTAAATGCGGAGGTCAAATTTCTCTGTGTGCAAACAGAGCCTCTTATCAGTAAGAGGCTCATCTCTGACCTGGCAGAGAAACATCACACATAAAAAATAGAATTGATGCACGTTGTAAACCTCAGGTGTGAGTAATGCTGAGGAAAAGTGGAGTGGTAGACACCGTGGGTTGTTCATGCTTTGCAGGGTTAAGGGGGTCTTGCAACCAGGCAGCGGTTGCCTTGTGGATGATAGACCCAAGCTCAGAATTTTTTTATATATTATATATCCCATTTATATGAACAAACAGATATTCTCTTTGGAGGAAATTTCAATTTTAAAGCAGCAAGCCATGCTTGTTTCCTTTTGCACAGCATGTACTTTCCTAATAACCAATTTTTCAAGCTGTTGTGGCACCAAAAACAACCTGATCCAACATCTGAAACATCTAGTCGGTACCAGACTCCTTTTTGGAAATTCTCTGTTTGGCACTTCGGGAACTGCCAAGTGACCACAAACAGTAAATTGTCAAATGGAAATAATAAATCACCATGGCAGTCAAGAAAAAGCATGTACAATTTCAGTTTGAAGGTTTTGGGAAACACTTGTCAATTAGCAAACCTTCATAAACTCAAATTAACAAAACATTGTTACAAAGTGTTTAATGTGCACTACAGATCAACAGTTTTCGAACACTTCAGGCCAAACGTTTGACTGGTACTGTTCTAAAACGTTTGGCTGGTAGTGTATTAAAACGTTTGGCTGGTAGTGTACTAAAACGTTTGACTGGTAGTGTACTAAAACGTTTGACTGGTACTATTCTAAAACGTTTGGCTGGTAGTGTACTAAAACGTTTGGCTGGTAGTGTACTAAAACGTTTGACTGGTACTGTTCTAAAACGTTTGGCTGGTAGTCTATCTAAAACGTTTGGCTGGTAGTGTATTAAAACGTTTGGCTGTAGTGTACTAAAACGTTTGACTGGTAGTGTACTAAAACGTTTGGCTGGTAGTGTATTAAAACGTTTGGCTGGTAGTGTACTAAAACGTTTGACTGGTAGTGTACTAAAACGTTTGACTGGTAGTGTACTAAAACGTTTGACTGGTAGTGTGCTAAAACGTTTGACTGGTAGTGTACTAAAACGTTTGACTGGTAGTGATCTAAAACGTTTGACTGGTAGTGTACTAAAACGTTTGGCTGGTAGTGTGATAAAACGTTTGACTGGTAGTGTACTAAAACGTTTAACTGGTAGTGTACTAAAACGTTTGGCCGGTAGTGTACTAAAACGTTTGACTGGAAGTGATCTAAAACGTTTGACTGGTAGTGTACTAAAACGTTTGACTGGTAGTGATCTAAAATATTTGGCTGGTAGTGTACTAAAACGTTTGGCTGGTAGTGTACTAAAACGTTTGGCTGGTAGTGTACTAAAACGTTTGACTGGTAGTGTACTAAAACGTTGGACTGGTAGTGTACTAAAACGTTGGACTGGTAGTGTACTAAATTGTTTGGCTGGTAGTGTACTAAAACGTTTGGCTGGTAGTGTACTAAATTGTTTGGCTGGTAGTGTACTAAAACGTTGGACTGGTAGTGTACTAAACTGTTTGACTGGTAGTGTACTAGAACGTTTGGCTGGTAGTTTTCTAAAACGTTTGGCTGACATGGTGACATTGTAACATGGTGAAAGAACATTTCTACCTCTATAAATTTCCCTAAAGACCACCTGGATTAGCCCCTAAACAACTTAAATAATTCAATGTGGATAAGTAAGAAAGCAATGCACTATGGTTTATATGAAATGTAATGTTTGGCAAAGCTAAATAATCTCATCTCAGTTGTAAACCATGGTGATAATCATAAAAACGCAAATTAGTGTACATAGGATGGTTATATAATCCAACAGAAATGTTAGAGTAGAACCTACGGCAGCCCAGTCTTTCAAATCAATGTGCAGCGATGATAAGCAGGCATAGGAACATTTAATGTGGCATTACTGTATTCAATAAATCTATTGGTTAAATGTATTCATTGTCTAAAGCCTACAACTTTTGCTGTCCTCTCTCCATCTCACACTAGTCTCCTCCTCTTCTTCCTGCTCCTCTTCCAGGACCTCGTGTCCATGGCCCTGTGGAAAGCTCAGACAACAACCCGCCTACAGCATTTCCTTCAGCTACTCTCTACTAGTGCACTAGGCAAGTAATTTCCATTTCTGCAATATCAGCCTAATATAGGACCAACGCAATTATCTTTCTCTCAAAAATAGTAGGATAAGCGTAGGTTTGTCTATTAAAATCTTGGCAATAGCACATTAGAATCTATTTGTATTTCATATAAATTACAGTGTGGCACAATGCACTAGAGTAGGGAGATATTAAAGATGTAAATGATGAAAGCATGCTCCAACAGAGGCTTAATGTCAGCCAGAAGAGACTGGGTCTATATCAGGATTCATTTTAGTCACTGTCCTTCTAAATAGATGCTGCCAGCACAGAGTAAAAGTGACTCAGGAATATAGGGGATAGGCTTGAATATACAAAGCACCCAATCAATTAAGTTCAGTTGAGTTCATAAGCCTATCTATGATCTAACGAGAAAAGAGATGGTATAGTGCTTTAAGTGTTTGAGTAGTCTGAGCATAACAGCTTATTTTCTGATGTTCTTCGTAAGTGAAGTACTTTAATTAAAACAGCTTCTTTTAAATCTTAATAGAAGGAAAATTGATATAGGTACTGCCTCTGATTGTAAGCGCTCCTGCTTAGTGCCACCAGAGGTCTCTGTCCCCAAAATACTAAACAGCCACACTACACTTGCCCCTTGTTTTGGCCCCCTGCTCCTCATTACCCTCTCCCTTCGTATACCCCTCACACACACACCTCAGTGTGTGGTAATTTTTGTACCATTGTACGTGCAAGCCAAGCCTCTTGTTGTAGCTAGGCTGACGCCATAACAAGCTAAGCCGAACCAAAGCCTAACCCAGCCAAGCCAAGCCCAACCAACCAGCAAAGCCAGACCAAACCAAACAAAACCAAGCCAACAAAGCCAGGTCCAGTCAAGCGATCTGTTACCAAGCCATGCCACGCCAAGTCAAGGCTAACCCAGGGACACCAGGTTATACCCAATCACACCAGGTTAAGCCAGGTCAACCCAGCCAAACCACTTCCATGCTGAGCCTGGCCAGGCCACACATGTGTTTGCTAACCCTGCCCTGTAGTTGGGGTCATTACTCTAACTCTGCTCTTTCAGGACGTTATCTAAACCCCTTTAAGGAAATCTGCTCAAATCTCTGCTGTTACAAGAAACCAACATCTGGAATATCCAGTCTGAGCTTGGGTAATGACCCTTTGCTGCTAACCTTTCACTCGGCTCAGCCTGCTCGCCTGGATATCTCCGCCAGGCTCCCCTGGTTTCCTGGCTATCACGCCTCCGCCCAGCCCAGTACTCTGCTCATTGCATTTCACTTTTGTTCTCAATAAAACAATCTGCTTATGGATCTTACCTTTGTTTCTGCGCCTTCTGAATCGTTACACTGATATTGATTTCAGTATAAATATTGGAAGAAAGTGTCAGTTCTTTTGTAGCTACTGGTGAAATTTTTGCAGAACACTGGAAATCAAACTAGTAAAATACATGTTTAGAGTCACTACATGACATTGAGTTTTCAGTTGCTATGCTACTGCACTATGATGTTGTAGCTAATCGTAACTGGGCAGGTTTAAAATTCAACAATAAAATTGCCAGCTGGCTGAAAGAAACTCAATATAATTCTCTATATTTTTTTAAAATAATTTTTTCTAATGTCCTGTACGCATATGATCTTACTTGACCCTATTGTTGACCCCACTCTGTGCAACTGCCAGACACACCGCTGCAAATATCCCCAGCCTGGAAGGTGATACTGATACTTCCTGTCCACCATTTTCACTGACTGACCTCCAATTTGTACCGCTGACCCCGACTCTTCACTGCAAGACTTCCCAACAGAAACTGCTTCTCAGTTCCTGCTCATTGGAGTTCAGTGGGAGGGCAGCCATAACTTTATTTCCTTAGTAGTATCACATGGCTGTGATCAATTAGGGCGATTCTCCATGTGAGTCATGAGCAAATGAATCATCTCAGAGGAGCTGTTGAAAATAAGAGATCTTTATCTGTACAAATGAATGACCTAATTGCGATGACGTTGGCAAAAAGTAATTAGGCTCTAAATGTAATCCCAATTAATCCCAAATCAACACTTAGTGGGATTGTCTGAAATAGAGCAAAACCAGGAGGGATGCTAATGTAGATACACTACAGGTCAAAAGTCTGGAGTTGTTGAGTTCAATAATCAAAGATGTTTACAAGTCACTTTCCAAGTAAAAACCAAGTCTTAAGAAGTGTTAAGTCTCTGGGGTGTGAATCTAAGTCAAGTCTCAAAGTTCTGAGTTAGATTGAGTCAAGCCTCGAGTCTTTGAGTTGTGATTCTGAGTCATGTTTTGAGTTTCCATTATTTATAAAGATGCTAGTAAGATAGATTTACACTACCAAAGTGTGAAGTCGAAAATCATTTAGTACAAGTAAAAATCAAGCGTTGAATCTTTGAGTTGTGAGTCTAAACACATCTGGAGTCTCTGAGCTGTGAGTCTGAGTCAAGTCTCTAAAACTCTGAGTTGGGGGTTTGAGTCATGTCTTGAGTCTCGAATCTCTGAGTTATGATTCAGTCAAATCTCAAGACCCAGAGTTGTGAGCCTGAGTAAAGTTTTGAGTTTATGAGTTTTGAGTCTAGTTTTGCGTCTCTGAGTTGTGATTCTGAGTCAAGTCCTTGAGTCTCTGAGATGTAAGCCTGTGTCAAGTCTCTGGGTTAGGATTCAGAATCAAATCTCAAGCCCCTGAGCTGTGAGTCACGTCATAAGTCTTAAATCTTTGAGTTGTCAGTCTGGCTTAAGTCAGAGTCATTAAGTGTTAAGTTATGTATTTTAGTTAATCCTAACTACACTTGCAATTTTTTTTTAAATTATTATTATTATTATTATTATTATTATTATTATTATTATTATTATTATTATTAAACAGTGCTCTGCAAAATTGGCAGGTGTAGGTGCAACCATTAAGAAAAAAAACCTGTTTACATGCTTTTGTTAGGCTGAAATTGTACACGTCTTTCATTTACAGTCATGAGTCAGTCAACATGCAACCTAAACAGCCCCATTACTGTCAATAATCTAAAAATATAATCATATATATTTAATAATCTGTTGAACATTTATATAGAAATGATTCTAATATGATGGTAACACTCAAAAGTTCAGAGATGAACAGAGCTGTACAATATAACTGGCAAACATGAAAAATGAAATGTAATATTTAGAATAATCCATATTTGATTTGATATTGATTCATTATGACCTATACTAGTAAATAGTTGGTAGTTTTCATGGAAAAATCACACATTTTTGTATTATTAGCTGCAATAATGCACAATAAGTAATAACATATTCACAAAATAATTACCAAAATTTGCAAACGTATTACATAAATACATATTATTTGTACATTATGGCAGTATATGATTCATAGAGGATCTAGGTAGTTTTAAGTATATAGTTTTATTACAGTTTATTGCTTTTGGCAACATAAATGCTATTATATTGGTATTTATTCCTTTGTGAACAAAATGCTGACCATTGTACAAGATTTATAAGATGTGAAATTAGATGGCAATTCATATGCCTTACAAAAATGTTAATTGAGCAAAATTAAAATTAATTATGTGATATTTAGCGATATTTATATAAGAGGCCACCAATTGTACATTCATACAGCATATACTGAATAAGTCCAAGTAAGTACACCATTAAGAAGGGTTAATTTGTGTTAATTCTAAATATTTGTCCCTTAGAATGAAGCATTACCTTATAAATAAATGGACTTACACTTGAAGACAGGAGGTCCTACATGATGTCACCGTTTTCAGGTTAGTACTTGTGATGAGAAGACATTTGAAGGTAGTTCTGAGCAGGACACTTACACGATAAATGCTGCGGTCTGAATAAAAAGGAATCAGCAGGTCACGGGCAAGACTTGGCAGATGACGGAACTGGTCAAGCCGAGCTGTTCCTCTTTTTCCACGGTGTAAAATATTGAAGACGTGGCTAGTGGAGCAGTGCCTGTCTGGTGTACAGCAATTAGGAGTGATGAATAGGCAGGTCGTGGGATGTATCCTGAATAATTGATTCAAAAAAAAGAAACATCAGATGTAGGAATCCAAAGCCCGGACCATCAGTGTCAGTAGTGATGTATAGAAAGCAAGCTCGAAGTCCATTTCCTTGCCGGCCCACTGGGACGCCGGCAGAACAACAAGCCATTGTAAATAAAAGGAAAGTAGCCTCTGAAAGGGCAAGAGACCAGGACTGCACTCCTTCTGGATGTGTATCATTTTTCTTTTTTTTTTTTTTTTTCATGTATATTCACTTTGTTACCCAGCTTCATGGCTTTTACTCAAGCTGTATTAAGAACCGTCTGGCAAAGAAGTGATTAATCAAAATTCCTGGGGCTAGCATGACAAAGCATTCGGGTTTTGGCCAGCTAGACATAGTTATGGAGCACAAATGTTATGAAACATGTTAAAAAAAGTGGCGAGCAGTAATTGCGATGTTTTAAGCACCTCACAGTCTATGACTCACTTTGATGCAGTTGCATTGCAGAGCTTCCTGCTTACAGAGTTTGCCATTAGCCAGCTGCCCCGAGCATGGATACTACCACGCAAAGGCCTTGTTCAGATGCAGCCATTTGCAGCACACGCAGACCAGACAGCTATACAAAAAGTATGAGAAAGTCCTTGTCACTTTAGAATGACTCAGCCCATCTAGTCATATCAAGGTTAGAACAGGCAGCAGACTAGCAGTTTTAGCGCTAAACCACGGTTTAAAGGGAACGCATCATGAAATACTTAGTATCCCTTGTTTGCTTGCTCAAATCAGTTGGAGGGATAGGGACTCGAGTCTGGACTGACTTGACACTTGGACTGACTTGGACTTGAGACTTACTCTTTTTCAGAATGAGAAATAAGACAAACACAACTATGATTAAAATAGGGCCATCAGTCTATTAGGCAAGAATTGATATTTTTGCTATTGGGGTCCCTTTAGAAATGAAGAGGGTAAATCACTTTTACACCACTGTTGTAAATATCACTCTTGAAACATGTCATGGACTGTTGTACTTGTGTATTGGTTGACAAACTAAAGGATACTTAACGTGACACCCTCTGAATCACGAGCAATGGAGATACTTTGTTTTCTTTGAACAGCAATCATACCGTCAATGTCCAATGAAAAGCAGGTATCTTTAAAACTGCGACTCTACAGGAGAGACCAAAAACATACTTTACTTTCAATGTAAGTCAATGGAACCGGAATTTTTTCCAAGCTATTTTGGAGCACTTCTATTGGTCCATTCATCATGAAATTTGCACACAATGTAAACAAACACTAGCATGTTCAAATCCTGTAGAGAACTCAAAATCGACATAAATGGAGATATATGTCTTTTATTGGACAGCGATGATATGTAAAATACAACAAACGTCACACAACCGTGCTGCTCCTGCCTGCAGCCATGTTACTGGAGTGGAGGCTGGAGTGGAGAATTAAACTTTGTGCTGTTTATGACTGGTGGATAGCAGATACATCACTACAACTTATAATCTCATTAGCTTTGTTGCTCTCTCTATATCTGAGGTCGACCAGAGGAGGATGGGTTCCTCCCTCGAGCCTGGGTTCCTCTCAAGGTTTCTTCCGTTTATTAGAGAGTTTTTCCTTCTCACTGTCGCCTCTGGCTTGCTCTAGAAGGGCTTGAACCTCAATACCTTTTCTCAGGTTATGCTATGCATATGCTATGGACTCTTTTTTTCATATCCTTCTCTTTGATTCCTCTTTTTCATTAACTGTTTTCCTTTAAAGCTGCTTTGAGACAACACTGGTTGTAGAAAGCTCTATATAAATAAATGTTGATTGATTGATTTGTTAAGAATCCAAAAAGAAGCCGCCCATGCAAGGACGGATTAAGGATAGTCTGGGCCCCTGGGGATAACCCCCCTAACCTGCGCCCCTCGTGATCAAGGGCCCTCTAATGGTATGCCCTGCTCCTCTCTAGGGCCGCCTGTTAGGGGCTCTCATAACCAGGGCCCTCTAAAATTATGCCCCCCTATTTCCTAGAATCCCTAATAGCCAGAATCCGAAGTCAGAGCAGTGCCACAACAACTCATCCATTTTCATAAGGGTCCCAAAAGCATGGCTAGGGCCCCTAAAATCATGGCTAGGGTCCAAAAGCATGGCTAGGGGCCCCAAAAGCATGGCTATGGCCCCCAAGAGGCCCTGGGGCCAAAGCCCCTAAAAGTCAGAGATCATTAAAATGGAGGGCTCTTGGAAATAAATATATATTGTATCATAAATGTTGACAGGCATCACAAAATGTTTTCGGCCAGGGCCCCCGCCAGGGCTCCCTGGCCATGCACCCATGTGGACTTCAGTCAGCTTGTTCTCAACTTTTCAGCCTAGGCTGGCAAGGACAACCAACCAGAACAGAGATAATTTTCATATATTGGTTTTAAAGTCACAGTAACCTACACTTGCTGTTTAGTTCCAAAGCATTAAGAGAGCTTGTAAAAGTGAATTATGATACATAAACTCAAATCAATGTCAAAAATGCATTAGGTCATGTACTAGGCTGTTTATGTATGCTAGGTAATATTAATATTTCACTATTTAAAGTCTCTGAAGCATGGGGCATCATGATTTTAGGCCTTTTTTTAACGACCTGTTTCATTCTAAAGAATGAAAATGATGACTGTGTTTTTGCATATAAAGCTACAGGAATACGTATATCAAGATAAAAAAAACAGTCGAGTACAGGAGAAATATTACATATGGGCCCTTTAATCATAGGCCAGGCCTTTTCTCATTTCAGCCAAAGTATGTTTTCATGCTGGCACGTGTTTCGTTTCTTTTCTTGTCCCAGTCGAAGAGAACATGTTCTTGTGTTCATGAAGTCGCCGCTATCCCTCCGCCTTCTTGTCTGGACTTTGACTGACAGCAGCCATCGAGTGGCTCTCAATACAGAGTGGAGAGAGGAGTCAAAGTTCAGAGCACCAAATAATCACTTTATGAAACAGAGGAGCTGGAGTGAAGCAGGGTTTGCAGAAGGTCATTTGCTGGGCACCCCCGAGCCTGGCCCAACACAGACCCGGGATCAGGCCCAATCTCGGCCCTATTCACGTTCCTGCCTTGAAACCCAAACACTTGGCTTATCTTTTGCGGAATTGCCTCGACACAATGGAGAAGGCGGTGGGGGGTGAGGTGGGCGGAGGGGAGAAAGACAGAGCTGTGGGTTGAATGGAGCTGAATGCTTTTTCTCTCTACTTTTTTTTCTCTTCCCTTACTCGTTTCACGTCCCTTTCTCTCTCACCTCCATTCTGTGTCTCCGCTATGCTGGACAGTTCATGAATGCAACTTATAACGCTAGGCCAATTAAAACACTACATGCATATAAAACATGAAATTGTACACATTAAAGGGCCAATATAATAAAAGAAAAGGTTGCTTTTTAAAAATAACAATAATAATAGTTCAAAGCAGTAGGTAAACACAATTTACCAGTGACCATGGATATATGGAAATGAAGCTGCAAAAACAGACCACTGTTTTTGTAATGTCACAAAACCAGAACATTTGCATACAGCCACGGTTTCAGTCTACAATCAATTTATATTAAATTAAAAAAAAGAATATTCAAAACTGCCTTTTGAATAATGATGAATACCGGACAGTCAATCAGAAGTAGGGCTATTTATATATGTCATAAGGCTGGCTTTACACATAGAAACTTGCATACAACTTTAGTTGAAACTAAATTTCACTTGTGCTTATCTAATCTTCTGCAACTCACTTGAAGTTAAATTAACGAAACACCTAACTGGAATGCATCATGCCTATACATTGATATGGCATATTTAAAAAAACATGAGCTGCTAATTATTTTGATTGTTTTTTTAATTGCTTTTTGCAGCTGTTTCAGCTGTCATGTTTCATGGGAATGGTGTTGCATGCAACTTATAATTGGTCAGAAGTGAACAAATAGTGGAAGGATGTCCTGGTCAAGACTTCCTCCAAGTGAAAATTGTTCAATTAAATTCTTACTCGAGTTAAAGTATTCAAGATAAAATATATTCAAGCATTCAAGCGTTTTCTTTTAATTATACTATTGTAGTGTTGCCACAATGCATTTACAGAGCCTAATGACTTTGAAACATTCTGCTGAATGCTTTGCCTTTGCATGATGTTACTAATAGTGCTGTATTTATTTCATAATATTAAAATGTGTTGTTTCTGAAAGAACTTTAGTCATTAATAATCATTAAATATAAAGAGGAAACGCTCAACTTGGTGTGTGTTTACGAGTGAAGCCCAGCCTTTCAAATAAAAGAACCAATCAGCTAGCTGGTTAAACCACAAGCAGGGGATTGTAGATGATACTGCGGTGCCCCCCGGCCCACCTTCCGCAAGTACAGTATTCAGAATAGGTTTTATTAAATTTAAGTTAATAATATTTAAAGGACTTTGGTCTTGTATGCAAAGATTGCAAAGAGTTTGCAGGAATTAAACACATTTACCTAACTTGACATGCCTTCTCAGGTCAGATTGTGAATTTTGATGCCATGGATGCAGTAAACAGAGCAAACATTTAAAACATCTTAAACATGGACTACAGATATGCTCAGATATGAGGTCCCCGGTGAGGTCCCCGGTGAGGACTCTTTATCTTTATCTTTATCGTCTTTATCTGCTGTAATAGTCGCCATTATTACAACCACCAACTGTTAAAAAATGCAAAAGTGTACTGACAATGGAGCAGTAGTGTGCTGTGATTGACTGACAGTGTAGGAGTAGTGTACTGTGATTGACTAACAATGTAGGAGTAGTTTACTGTGATTGACTAACAGTGTAGGAGTAGTGTACTGTGATTGACTAACAGTGTAGGAGTAGTGTACTCTGATTGACAGTGTAGGAGTAGTGTACTGTGATTGACTAACAGTGTAGGAGTAGTGTACTGTGATTGACTGACAGTGTAGGAGTAGTGTACAGTGATTGACTGACAGTGTAGGAGTAGTGTACTGTGATTGACAGTGTAGGAGTAGTGTACTGTGATTTACTAACAGTGTAGGAGTAGTGTACTGTGATTGACTGACAGTGTAGGAGTAGTGTACTGTGATTGACAGAGTAGGAGTAGTGTACTGTGATTGACAGTGTAGGAGTAGTGTACTGTGATTGACTAACAGTGTAGTAGTAGTGTGCTGTGATTGACTAACAGTGTAGGAGTAGTTTACTATGATTGACTGACAGTGTAGGAGGAGTTTATTGTGATTGACTAACAGTGTAGGAGTAGTGTACTCTGACTAACAGTGTAGGAGTAGTGTACTCTGATTGACTAACAGTGTAGGAGTAGTTTACTGTGATTGACTGACAGTGTAGGAGTAGTTTACTGTAATTGACTAACAGTGTAGGAGTAGTGTACTGTGATTGACTAACAGTGTAGGAGTAGTTTACTGTGATTGACTAACAGTGTAGGAGTAGTGTACTGTGATTGACTAACAGTGTAGTAGTAGTGTGCTGTGATTGACTAACAGTGTAGGAGTAGTTTACTATGATTGACTGACAGTGTAGGAGGAGTTTATTGTGATTGACTAACAGTATAGCAGTAGTGTACTCTGACTAACAGTGTAGGAGTAGTGTACTCTGATTGACTAACAGTGTAGGAGTAGTTTACTGTGATTGACTAACAGTGTAGGAGTAGTTTACTGTGATTGACTGACAGTGTAGGAGTAGTTTACTGTAATTGACTAACAGTGTAGGAGTAGTGTACTGTGATTGACTAACAGTGTAGGAGTAGTTTACTGTGATTGACTAACAGTGTAGGAGTAGTGTACTGTGATTGACTAACAGTTTAATAGTAGTGTACTGTGATTGACTAACAGTATAGAAGTAGTGTACTGTGATTGACTGACAGTGTAGGAGGAGTGTACTGTGATTGACTTAGTGTATGAGTGGTGTACTGTGATTGACTAACAATGTAGGAGTAGTGTACTGTGATTTACTTACAGTGTAAGAGTAGTGTACTGTGATTGACTTAGTGTATGAGTGGTGTACTGTGATTGACTTAGTGTAAGAGTAGTGTACTGTGATTGACTAAGTGTATGAGTGGTGTACTGTGATTGACTAATAATGTAGGAGTAGTGTACTGTGATTGACTAACAGTGTAGGAGTAGTATACTGTGATTGACTAACAGTGTAGGAGTAGTGTACTGTGATTGACTTACAGTGTAGGAGTAGTGTACTGTGATTGACTAACAGTGTAATAGTAGTGTACTGTGATTGACTAACAGTATAGGAGTAGTGTACTGTGATTGACTAACAGTGTAATAGTAGTGTACTGTGATTGACTAACAGTATAGAAGTAGTGTACTGTGATTGACTGACAGTGTAGGAGGAGTTTATTGTGATTGACTAACAGTGTAGGAGTAGTTTACTGTAATTGACTAACAGTGTAGGAGTAGTGTACTGTGATTGACTAACAGTGTAGGAGTAGTGTACTGTGATTGACTAACAGTGTAGGAGTAGTGTACTGTGATTGACTGACAGTTTAGGAGTAGTTTACTGTGATTGACTGACAGTGTAGGAGGAGTTTATTGTGATTGACTAACAGTGTAGGAGTAGTGTACTCTGATTGACTAACAGTGTAGGAGTAGTGTACTCTGACTAACAGTGTAGGAGTAGTGTACTCTGATTGACTAACAGTGTAGGAGTAGTGTACTGTGATTGACAGTATAGAAGTAGTGTACTGTGATTGACTGATAGTGTAGGAGTAGTGCACTGTGATTGACAGTGTAGGAGTAGTGTACTGTGATTGACTGTAGGAGTGACTGTAGGACTGACAGTGTAGAAGTAGTGTACTGTGATTGACTGTAGGAGTGACTGTACGACTGACAGTGTAGGAGTAGTGTACTGTAATTGACTTACAGTGTAAGAGTAGTGTACTGTGATTGACTTATTGTAGGAGTAGTGTACTGTGATTGACTAACAATGTAGGAGTAGTGTACTGTGATTGACTGTAGGAGTGACTGTAGGACTGACAGTGTAGGAGTGGTGTACTGTGATTGACTGTAGGAGTGACTGTACGACTGACAGTGTAGAAGTGGTGTACTGTGATTGACAGAGTAGCAGTCATTATGCAAGCATCGCTTTCTAACAGGCAGCCTATAAAATGCCAAAAAGACATGTGGAAAGACCGCTATGGACTATAAAAAGACAATAGCAGCTGAATGTTACCTGATATGGTCACAAAATTAGCTCCATTGTGTGATTGTGTTGTGTTGTCAGCGAATGCACATTTCATGGGGCATCTGTTTTGAATGCTCCTGCTTCGCAATTGCATCGCAGGAAAATTTGTGAAAGACGTGGGGCAAATATCTATTAGACGACAAAAGGTAATTTCTAGATCTCATCTTCTTCATGAACTCTTTTATGGCTCAAACAGCTGGATGCAAATGGGCAGGTTGCTGTGTAGTGTAAAGAGACGCAATGAAGGAGTTTTGATGTTCCCACAGCCATTTCCACGAGGCTCAGTTGCAAGTGTGGAATTTAATATCACTCCCGTCGCGTGCCAAGTCCTCTAACTACAGGCAATGGCAAACAGGCACTTATCTCGTACGCAATGTGTTTCTCACTTGGAGCTGGAGTTAATTTGGCCTTTCCAGTGGTTGAGCGGGTTATTTATAAAAGCAAAACTCTGCACCTTTCACTACAGTGTCATCTTCAGGGTTGCCTTGAATGGCCTGCTTGCAAAAACATGTGGAATGAACCATCATTCTGTCGACGGAGCCCAGAACCAATGAATAGCTACTGAATGGAATCAAATCAGGGTTCATTTATGTCCAGATGGCCTTATGTAAAGTCTGTGCGCTGGTTTTCTAGACCCACGTTAAACCCAAATCCAGGGTTAAATGGAATTTGTAACAGTGAAACGGCATTGACATTGTAGTTTAGTCCAACACCAGGCCCTGTAAATTTTAATTGAGCACTGGGGATTTGGCTGCCTAGCATCAGAGTTGATATAAATGTCTTGATGGCAGAAACTGAATAAGCCACTGTGCTGAAAAAGCATCTCAGTTTTGGATGGAAATCTGAAGGACTGAATTTACATGAATTACAGGGCTTGCTTGGGTCTCGCTAAACTTTTAAACTCTCAGGCTTAAGCAAAACTGGGAAACACCAATGGTGCGACTTGTAAATCAGTGGCCAATGAAGTTGCATATAGTGAATAATACTCATATTACTCATGTTCATATTCCATCCATTAAAAATTGCGAACTTGGTGGTGAACCTGGTATGCATCTGAGTAGCCTATGTGTTATAAGGGTACTATTTTCAAGACCTCCATGCTTTATTGTTCTGACCACCAGCAAAAACAGCATATTTTGTATTGTTTGGATGCTGGTATGCTGGATGACCAGCTAAACTATATCATTAAATCAGTTTAGACCAGTATTTCATGCCTATTTTAGCAATAACATCTTCCAACTAGCACCTAAACAAAGTGAAGTTGGGTTTACTAGTGAACCCTCTGGGTCATACAAACTTCTGAGAGGCAACTAAGCATAGCATTAGGTAAACACTGGGAAATTAGTTAATAGTATTAATCATTGTTTACGGCTACAGGTACATACAACTTATTGAATTAACTGCTGTGTTGACAGTGAATCCCAGTGGTAGGTGACCTGAAGAAGTGAATAGGTTACAAGGTATATATAAGTGTATATACAGTGAGGATAATAAGTATTTGAACACCTTGTTTTCCTCACCGGAGGGGTCTGAAATTTTCGTCTTAGGTGCATGTCCACTGTGAGAGACATAATCTAAAAAAAAGTCCGGTAATCACAATGTATGATTTTGTTATAATTAATTTGTGTGTTACTGCTGCAAATAAATATTTGAACACTTACCAATCTGCAAATATTCTGGCCCTCAAAGACCTGTTAATCCACCTCTAAAAAGTCCACCTCCACCCCACTTATTATTCTACATTAGAAGCACCTGTTTGAGGTCGTTGGCTGCATAAAGACACCTGTCCACCCCACACAATCAGTAAGACTCCAATTACTAACATGGCTAAGACCAAAGAGCTGTCCAAAGACACCAGAGACAAAATTGTAGACCTCCACAAGACTGGTAAGGGCTACGAGGCAATTGCCAAGCAGCTTGGTGAAAAAAGATCAACTGTTGGAGCAATTATTAGAAAATGGAAGAAGCTAAACATGACTGTCAGTCACCCTCGGACTGGGGCTCCATGCAAGATCTTACCTCATGGCATATCAATGATCCTAAGAAAGGTGAGGAATCAGCCCAGAACTACATAGGAGAAGCTGGTCAATGACCTGAAGAGAGCTGGCACCACTGTTTCCAAGGTAACTATGGGTATTACACTAAGACGTCATAGTTTAAAGTCATGCATGGCACGGCAGGTTCCCCTGCTTAAATCAGCACACGTCCAAGCCCGTCTAAAGTTTGCCCATGACCATTTGGATGATCCAGAGGAGTCATGGGAGTTCTGTGGTCAGATGAGACCAAAATAGAACTTTTTGGTCTTAATTCCACTCGCCGTGATTGGAGGACGAAGAATGATGAGTCCCATCCCAAAAACACCATCCCTACTGTGAAGCATGGGGGTGGAAGCATCATGTTTTGGAGGTGTTTTTCTGCACATGGGACAGAACAACTGCACTGTCACAAGGTGTTCAAATACTTATTTTCCTCACAGTAAGTGTAAATTCAGTTCTCTTACAGCTAAAACACTCTAAGATGGCAGAGATTTAGCTGTTTTAGCTTTATCTATCAATATACATGTTAGGAATTGGATTTAACTTATAAACACTACCTACATGTATCAGTTTAATGCAGGGCATGTGCATCTTTAGCAACTAAAACACCTGATAGCAACAAGTAACAGGATTAGTTCCTATGCTAATAATAAATCCCATGATGTAACCTGAAGACCTGAAATAACTCTTACAAAGTTCTCAGACTTTCTCTTTATCTAAACTTATAGAAACTCTGTAGGTGTTAGTTTAACACTGAAATGTAAAGATCTTCTTTACGGTGAACATAAGCCTGCGAGGAAAAACACCACACTGAAAACGTATCCCAATCTTGAAACATCTAAAGACCTGTGTCAACTCTCACAAGGTTTGTTAGTGTCCCAACAAGCTTATATAAGCACTAAAGGTATTAGTTTAACTCATTTAAACCAAAGTAGCTGTTAGTGCCATCTTTAGAGCTAGCCTGCTAACAAAAATTTGCTGAATAAGTGGATATGCTGTTAATGGATAATGGAAACTGACAAAGGCATGCTAGTTAACAAAAGCCTGCTATAGAATTTTGAAATATCTGAATATTATTTTTGTAACACTGGACAATTAGATGGTTCAGTGTCATCTTTACAGCTAAATCATTCCGGCATGAATGAACATATGAAGAACTGCATTTATCACTGGTATTTGTATTGAGCTAAATTTCAACATTGTTAACATCATACGTACAGCTGACCAAAGCATGCTATTAATAACGTATTAAATGAGCTACCAGGCTGGCGATGAGGGCCTAGTGTTGAATGAATACCTGCAGAACTGAATGAACTCTTTCAGGGATCACTTGTGTCGTGCTAAGATACGATAAAAGCTACCAGTGTCGATTTATCAGTGGAGATTTGATTCTGTTAGCATAATGTTTACAGTTAATTAACTCCTATAGGGTAAAAATTACTGAATGGGCTGCTTTACTGAACAAGGATCCCAATTTTGGAACATCTAAAAGTCTGAATTAAATTTTTGTGGAGTTCATTTATGTCCCAATGTACTACTGGTCATTTAGCTGTTTTAGCATCATATCTAAAGCTGAAACATGCAAGCGTAGGTTGAACATCTGAAGAACTGCATTCATGGCTGTTATTTGTATCGAGCTAAACTTGCATAAACTATATTTATGGAGAATCATAAGACTGGAGAATCAGCAGTGTTAGGATCATATGTACAGCTGACTGAAGCATGCTATTAATAACGTATTGAATGAGCCACCATGCTGGCGATGGGGCCTAGTGTTAAATGAAAACCTGCAGAACTGAATTAACTCTTCCAGGGAACATTTATGTCATGCTAAGCTCAGATAAAAGCTACCAGTGTCAGTTTAATAGTGGAGATTTGACTCCAGCTGGTTCCCAGCTAACTGAAACCTGTGAGGAAAAACCTACAGAATGGGCTACTTTACTGAACAAGGATCCCAATTTTAAAACATCTGAAGGTCTGAATTCAATTTAGTGGAGTTCATTTATGTCCCAATGTAATACTGGACAATAAGCTGTGTTAGAGTTATCTTTATAGCTTGCTTGGATAAACATCTGAAGTACTGCATGTATGGCTGTAATTGTATCGAGCTTAAACTATGTTTATTCAACTCCTCGAGAATCAGCAGTGTTAGCGTCACATGTATAGCTGACCGAAGCGTGCTATTAATAACATATTGAATGAGCCGCCATGCTGGCGATGGGGCCTGGCAGAACTGAATTAACTCTTACAGGGACCATTTGTGTCCTGCTAAGCTCGTGCAGTGTCGATTTAGCAGTGGAGCCAACAAAAGCCTGATAGCACAATGAACTGAATGAACTGGCATGATGTATTGAATGAACTTCTGCAGGAGAGAACTAACTCTTAAGGAGTTTCATATGTATCCAGCAAAGCTTAGTCAACAAAGGAGTCTTGGCTGCAATAGTATCATCTTCACAGCTGAGATAGGACTGCTTGCCTAGAATTGAGTGAACACCTGCTGAAACGTGTCTAAATACTGGAAGGAATATTGTAGTTGTCAATTCTACAGTACGGGCGGCTCAATACTTGGAATTTAGCAGTATATCATTATCATTACAGTAAACCAAAGCCAAAAACAACAACAACCTTGAGTCACCACACTGATAATGGAGGCCCCATCCTCTGTCCTTGTTCGATCCTGGCTTTCTGTCTGATGTGATCAAGGGCTTAGCTTAGGTATCGAGTGCCTGATGTTCTTCGGCTGGCTTCAGGAAGTGACTGCAGTGCCCTTTTTGTCCCCGTTCCAATTCCAACACCTTTCCATCAAGGTGTCTTGTTCCGGTACTACTCGATTACTTTTCCACCTCGCAGAGAGGCAGGGGGACATCCCCTGCTGAGGCCTGATGGTCCCGGCACTTTACCAGCCCAGCATTTCTGACCCACTTCAACTGCACTGAGAAAAAAAAAAGAAGCATCTCAGCCAAGTTTCTCTATCTGCTTCCACTCCACAGCAATAGAACGGAGAGAGAGAGTTTATTCCATAGGGATGATGTGGAGCCAGTATCTTTCAGAGAAATTGACCTCTCTCTCTCTCTCTCTCTCTCTCTCTCTCTCTCTCTCAAGCATGCACTCTCTCTCTCTCCATTGTTTCTGAGGACTGATATGACTCTGCACTCTTATCATCCCACCAGCCTGTTCTTTTAGCGCATAAACACCAAAACAAACACATACACACCCTAGGGGGGTTTTCTCGCCGTGTCAATTACAGTGCGCAGGCGTGAACGTTCCCTTCTCCACCACAAGGGGTAATTAGCACATGCCTCTGACACTTCCGACCCTTCAATAAACTACATTCCACCGCATTCCCCACATGTCCTTCCCAATTAACAACCACCCTAAGCCATCATAAATATTGATTTTTATTGGAGAGAGCTAACTGCCTTAGAAATACGAGAGGAAAACCTAGCAGCATGGTTGTTCAAATGTTTGCACATAAGAAAGGAAGGCTGAACTTGGTTCTAAACATGTGTGTGTCAAGGCTGAATGGCGTCCTGGTGATGTACATTTAGTACAAAGACGTGTACACGTCAAACTCAGCATGGTTCCTGATTTGGGTGTTCTTTCTAACCCTTTAGCGCCAAGGTAATTATATTTGATACACAAGTTTTCAAGACCTTGTTCTAAATTTGAGTGGAGAACCAAAGCTGGTAGTAGATACAGGATGTGTAAAACGATGATGTACAATATGCAAAAATCTTCTTTTCTAAGTCCAGCATCCAGCAGATTTATCCTGTTGGTCAGGGGTACACCTTGGATAGGTCGCCAGTTCCTCGCATGGCCAACACACACATGGGCATGGTAGTGGGGGGGAAAGTGGACCTGACTACCCAGGGCCCGAGTAGGGAGAGGGGCCCATGAAAATCCAGATTTTTTTTTTTGCTCACGTTCCTCTTGTACTGGCATGGATAGGGGCCCATTGACATTGAGAGTGTACAGGGCCCAGAATTTGCTGCCCCTGAACACACACTCACACCTACGGGCAACCAGGAATCCAACCTGGATAGTTTACTGTGAGGATACAGCGATAACTGCTACACCACCGCGCCGCCATAATTTTCTTACTATTATTTATATAATGATAGATTGCTTCTGAAGGAACTGAATACATTCATACAGTGTCTGGGGCGTCCAGGAGAAATCTGGAACTACACTTTGTTCTTTAAACAGGAGCTCAAGATATGATCTACTTCTTTCAGAATAAGATATTTATGCTAATTTGTATTGTATGTATGTTTATTTACATCTGTTCTGATGATATCTGGTGTTCTTACTGGTGGAAACACACTTATTGATAAGATAAAGACTTTCATGCAATTCTTTACGCAAAGGCTTTTTTTGGACAGTGTAAATATCATATGACATATGAAATGTCACATATATAATAAGTGTTAATATAATATATAATCTTTTTTTCATAAATACTATCTGAGCATCCTAACCTTCTGTCAACTCTAACTGCGAAGACCCTATTTTTTTATTTTCTGCTTTTTGTGAATGAAACAGTACACTTGATACAGGACACTTGATCTGGCACACTGCCAATGTCATGATATTTCAAACAGTGTTGATTTCACTGCAGTCATGGTTTTAACATGTCAACACTGTTTTCCCATTATGATAAACAGGGGCATCACTAGAAGTTAATACCTATGGGGTCTAAGCCTATTTTAGGGGGGTCTGCAAGCATCATCCCACAGGAGACCCCAAAATGGTCAGCATGACATGAATGCTACATCACTCTTCCATTCATTATCTGTCTGTTTACCTGACTGTAAAATGATTCCCACTTAATTCCCACTCTGCTGCTTTCAGGTGCTGATGTTTCAATGTGGTCCTCCCCCCTTTTCCTCCAGACCACCACCAGTCTTGTCCCAGTCCTGCTATCTAGGGAGTTGGCCATATCCAATAGGATCTGTGAGGGTCCGCATGCTTCAAGACCTGGGCATATGCCAAAAACTCTTTCTTTACGTCTTACAATGATTAACCTTCAAATTGTACTCCCTATAGAGCAGGGGTATTTAATTAGAAGTCAGTAAGGTCCAGTTATAGGAGATTTCCTCAGGCCATCATCATCATCCTTGCCATCATCATTTCTAACTTGTGTTAAGATTCAGTGCTATATCATGTAAACTGAAGTGGCCTAGTATCAGATTCTTATACCATCAGCAACTGAAAGACCAACACACCACACAAACCATTCAGTATATTTCATTATATTTACTGTTTAAATGCTGAACTGAATAAATGATTTATAAAACTCCAAATAAATGTTTTTTTCTTCGTGCGTCTTCTTGTTAACTCAGCTTCACAGATTGACATGTTGGTTTTACAGAGCGGTATTCTCCAAAACTAGACGAGCAGGTCCATTCCAGAACCGTTCCTGTTAAACAGTCAGTTTCTCTGTTCACTTTTCTGTTTTTACGTTATTCTTTTTGACTCGCTTTAGTCTCCAGCTGCTGCTCCTCACTTCGTACCTCTCCTGTGTGCACGTGTCGCAAGCCCCAATGTGCACAGATCTGATTGGCTGAGGAGCGCCTTCGGTGATCTTACACGTGATTTGTCTGTGAGTTCACTGCGCCGTAAAGCCCGTTTACCGTAAAGACAAGAAAAGCTCCACCGCTTAAAATAAACACAGTTAAAATTCATTCTCAATAGTTTATCAGTTTGGATCCGCATTGGACAACGTCTGGGTCTGGATCTGGACCGTGGTCTGAGGTCCGCCTATTAGTGACCTCTGTTATAGAAGATTAAAGCTCGTTTTCAATCGCTGCACTTGTTAAGTCTTTCTAGCAGAACTTTTTTTTAGTAGAAACGACTAGAAATTGTGATCAGAAAATAGCTATTTTGTCAAATCAGCCCACAGCAGACCTGACTCTCTTTGTAGCTTGTATTAAGCACAGAGCTAATATAGAACACCGTATTCATCCACTTATAACAGACACAGATCAAGCAAAGGTACTGAAGTCAGTCGGAGCTATCTCCTCTATTTTAGATAACCTGCAGGTCCTAAGTAAATTATTCACAAACACAGATTATGGATCAGTTTGGTCTCAGTCAGTGCGATCAGAGAGAGTGTGATTTTATTCTGTGGTAGTGTTTAATAAGCTCGCTGACAGAATTTTATGGTCATAGTGATAAATATATTATCCCTCAGTTAAGTTCCGTATTTAAATTCAATATTAATTCTACCTGAAAGCTTAAACAACTCTCTCTTTTTTCGCACCAACTAACCTCAACTTTTTTAATAGGCATCTGACAGGCCTTCCACCGAGCTGTCGGCTCTTAATTTGCATCTACAGATTGAGGAACTGGGGGATATAAAACAGTGGTCTTCTTACTGTAACACTAAGTTACAGTAAACATAAAAAAACAAAGAATATAAAAAGCTGTAAATAACATCATTTCTAAGTCTGTGCCTGATTGGCAGACAACTGAGGAGCTTTGATATGATTGGCTTGCAACCGACAAGGTCTGATATAACTGGCTTACAACCAACAAGGTCTGATGTGACTGGCTTACAACCAGCAAGGTCTGATGTGATTGGCTTTCATCCTATGAGGTATGATTTGATTGGGTTACATCCTGGGAGGTCTGATATGATTGGATTACATCCTATGAGATCTGTTATGATTCGTTTACAGCTTATAAAGTCTGACATGATTGGATTACGTCCTATGAGGTCCGATATGATTCACTTACATCCTATGAGGTCTGACATGATTTGCTTACATGCTATGAGGTCTGTTACGAAGTCTAATATGATTGGTATACATCTTGTGAGGTCTGATATGATTGGTATACATCTTGTGAGGTCTGATATGATTGGCTCACATCCTATGAGGTCTGAAATAATTTACTTACATCCTATGAGGTCTGACATGATTGGTTTACATGTATTGGCTAAATAACATTTAGGGGGGCGTACATTTTTGGAAAAACAAATTGTAAAAACAAATATATTTTTTTAATTTTGCTTATGAAATTTGACATTTATTCACTTCTTACCTGTATTTGTACATGTATAAAACAAAACATTTAAATACTTCAAATAATTTTTTATACATATTTAAAATTTATATATTTATGAATTTCACTTCTTGAACAAAAAGAGATTGCCCAGCAAAAGCATATTTCCTGACATGGCTAGATTGTGATTAGATGGTCGCTGTGCTATTATGATACTGTGGTATCTCTAGTAGTTGGTAGGAGGTTGCTACTATGCCTTTGGTGGTTTATGTTGCTGCTGGACAATACTCACTTATTTGGACTGTAGATTCTACTATGCGTAGTATTACAAAACCTGCCAAGTTTAGAACCAGCTGTATGGGTGGCCAATTAATTATGTCATGTTCTGGTTAAAGGCCAAAGTCATGAATCCCAGAACAAAGCTGTAAGAACAAAACTTGTCCAGTGATACTGATAGAACCGCTACAGTTTACTCAAAGAAGCAGGATCATGCTGTTCTTACGTAGGGGATTCCCAGATTCTTGAAGCTTCTGGAAATGGAGCTGCATGTTATCTGACAAAGTCATCTGGTTCTAAACTTAATGCTACACTTGCCATGTAATATTAATACAACTTAATGGACTCACTGAGTGACTGCAACATTTCAAGTATTAAGTCCTGTTTGGCTGTATCTGCCAAACTTCGTCTATTCGTCCATTCGTCTAGTCTTCAAAGCTTTGTCTACCTCTCGGCCTTAAAAACAACGTTACCTCTGAGGAAGCAAAAAATATTTACAGGGTTGTACCTGGTTGTAGTTTCTTGATGTGTTTCAAGGACTAATCACTTGTTTACTTTTATTCTCGTCTAAGGATGGCTCCAGGGTAGCATGTGCATCGTGCTGGGGTGTTGGGTGAAGAGGGGTGGAGGGGTGGAGAGTGTTCTCTGTATATGAATTTTACCCTACTTTCTTTTCTTCTCGGATTGTACCATTCATTCCAGACCCTTTTGCCCTCCAGGCGCCCAGGAGCAAAACAAGGCATGCTTCAAACACTTCCCCAACAAAACATAATAAAACATTGAGCGGGCACACTTTGCCTCGGCGTGTGATCTCTCCAAAGACGCTCTCATTTATACATCACACGCTACGGTGCAGGCACCGTCTGCGTTCAGACAACTCTTAGACTATGTACCCCACCAAGATGGGTGTCCACAACTGAGATTCCAAAAAGGACCTTATCAATTTAACCATTTTTGTGTTTTTTATGCTTTGACACACCTTCCACACCTCTTTGGGGATCTATCAAGATCTTCCTGAACCGGTGTAAAGCAGAAGAATTGGCCATGAGAGTTGGGAAGGTTCCCCAGGGCTGTATTTGTGAAAGGTTTTGTTTGGGCTGTTCCAGGTTTGCAACATTGGTTTAAACATCAAAGGCATTGTTTTAAAAGCTTTCAATCCCTTAACAAAGGAAAGAAAAATCCAAACCCCAACAACAGACCCAAACATGATGTAGTTATGTCTGTTTTAGAGTGGTTATATGTATTATCATCACTAATCTTATTCTCAATTTCTCTATTTTGTTCCACTAACTGCTCCCAGTGTTTGACTGACCACATGACCACTGTTGGCTGGATATTTTTGGTTAGTTGGTTAGTAGTTTTGATTGACGTTGTTCAACCTGGTGTTAAAGCATAGTCTTAGAATATAATACAATACAACTTTTTCAGACATTGATTTGTTTGCTCTTGTTTGTTGTCGTGGAGTTAAATTCACTTTTGCACCACTGTCATAAATGAAGTTATGAAATACTTTAGGTTTGGGAGAAGGACCACGCCCAAACTCCTCTCCATTATTACACGCTCTATATAAACTACTGGTCTGCCCTCACCTTCCCCAGCACCTTTCCAGCTCCTCCCTTTCTTCCAAAATTTTACTCACTCTTCACTTGGCTTCAAATCCCAGCAGACAAAGCCACCCAGAACTCCAGCCTCAAGTTTCTCAGAAGTCCCCTTCCTTGCCCCGCCTTAGTGGTCCGCACTTTGCTAAATACAGATTGTGCTTCGAGCCCTACCTCGTGTACAGCTGTACACCTGCATTGCTGAAGAGCTGAAGGATACAGAACCTGACTCCCCTTTATGTGCACAAGCGTCAGGCAGGCCCACAGATGCTACAGCTTTGAATGCTAGCCTGAAATGGGACGAAGCTTAGACAACTTTTGGCATCCATTGTTTTTTCCATTAGCCACAAGACTGTCTTGCATCCTTTTATCTCCTTAAGCTCACGAGTAAAGGCAGTGCAATATTCTTTTTTTTTTTTTTTTTGCTTAAGGATCTCCAGGAATACTGTTTTCCAATCATTGGTGGACCAGATCAAGAGTAGTACTGAGGGCTACCACACACCAGGTACGCCACACAGCATCCACACATTTTAAACCACTGTTTTCAATAAGGACTAAACTGCTGCTGTCAGTTCACATTGCTGCACGCTGGCGCTCAAAAACTCTGATCCCAGTTCAGTTTCTTATGGTGTCACAGTGTGCCACGCAGAATTTGGCCATTACTACAGCCAATTAAAGCCATATTCAAACCACAGAAAGACAAAGTAGATCACATGTGGCTTGAACTGGAGTCTTTTAGATAAACAGATAAACGCTAATGGTAAATTAGCTCACGGTGAAATCAAATTACTGCCCTCCATAGTTGGAAGGCTGAGAGAAAAAACATTAGTATTAAACCATTTAGGGAGGAATATGGGTAAAATTACCCCCCCCCCCCACCACCACCACCAAAAAATTTTAAGTTTCAGCTAAACTAAGGTTCAATCAAGTTAAGATAAAAGCTTTGTCTAAAAATTGTGAGTTGACCAGACTTGTAATGTTTTATCAACTAAAGAAGGGCTCGTTAATTGGGTAATTAATTTGTTAGAGCAGGAGAGACACTAAAAACAAAGAGTACTACATGGGAACATGGGGTGGGAACCACTGGATTAGAGCATGGAACACTGTTTTACAGTGTCCCTTAATGGTTTTTAAATGCTTCTAGAAAGAAATCTTTAGTTGCGATTGAACCTCTACATGTGGAGATTCTCCATCCTCTGAAGAGCCATCCATTGGAAATCTCTTTAAGGAACCAAAGGTGGTTCTTCTATAGCATGGCTACGAAGAACTCTATTTATAACAGTGTGATACTAAATAGAACTGGGATTGGAAGCATTTCGGTTAGCGTGTCCACTGCTGCGATAACTAGCTTTGGATAATGGCCTAGCAGGGATGGAGAATGAGGAGAGGAGATGGAAGAAAATGGAAGCTGCAAAAGAAGGTAGTTAACTGGAGGCTTCTCGCTGGGATTTGGACCATGTTAACCCCATTGGGCTGGTTTCGGAGGAACGGTGGGTGTCTGTGGCAACACCAGAGACACACTGACGGCTGGCTAACAACAGCGGCGGTGGCAGAGCTAAAAAGCACCGCCGCCGGTGATGGTCCTGGCAGAAGCCACAGCGGAGGCCGCTATTTGGAAACGGCAGAAACCCCAGATGTGAGATACTGGAGGGAACAAGAGAGAGCGAGAGATAGGGAGTACCTATGGGGGGAAAATACCGTTATTATCACTTCCTCCCAGCAGACGAGCGAAACAACACTCCAGAAAGAATAAAAAAGCGAATGCCAAAAAAAAGTCGGCGTTATAAAACAAGCTGACAGCGAGTCAGGCAGAGCGGGCGGGAAAGCGGGAGGCAGGCAGCGGCGCCGTAAACATACATAATCGCTGTGAGGTAAAGCTAATTGGACGACTCTTCTCCTAAGTTCTCCTCAGAGGCGCGGGGAGATGCTTCGGGAGCAGCTTTGTATCAAAGATTGGTTCCTATATTGACAAAGGCGGGAAACGTTAATCTCCTGGAATGAAATAAACCTAACCTGCATTCATCCATTTCTGTGAAATCGCAGCCGTATGCTAATGCACCCCATCGGCGGCTCCGGAGCGAAAAGATCTACCACCAAGATGTTTTTGGGCGGCAAGAAGCCGGGCTTCTGAAAGGCCGGGGTTTTGTTGTAGTGCATTAGTTTCGAATTATGGTCATTTTGACACATTCAGTCCGGCCATTAAATCCTTCATCTGTGGCCCCAGCGAAGCTTCGCTGACTCACTAGCCATTACTTCATTACTGAGCTGCCTCTCCGAAGCAAGTAGTGGTCAAGAGAGAAAGGCTGCCCAAGACTTTGGCTCGGAAGCGCGCGGGGGGACGCATAAAACCTGTTTTCCTCCTTCTTTTGTGCCTTGCGCACTCCCCCTATTTCTCTCGGTCTCGTTTCTCCTCATGACAAGACCTTGTTAGTGGCTACTCGTACACAGGTAGCAATTTCCTCTGCGGGCACCCGCTGGTCCCCCCGTCCCTTATGCGGCGCCCCACAGAGGGGAATGATAAATATTGGCCTCTCCCCGTTTTGCAGCACTGAGTTTTTTTCTTTCAGCATATTTTCCAACATATTTTCCCGCAGTGCCTGCTAGTCCTGCGCTGCAGCTAGCGCGTCTGAAGTTAGCCGTGCGATAGGGGAGGGTGTGTATGTGTGTGGGGAGTGTAAGTGTATGTGGGGGGTGTGCTAGTGCTTGCAGGCACTCAGAGGATAGTGAGATGACCCAGTATGCCCTCCGGCTAGTCTAACGCTCCATGCCCCAGTGACGCTACCACGCTAGCCGTCACAAATGCTTTAGCTTTTAGCTTTCAGCTGACGGGAAATCAAACACTCTTCTTCTTCTTCTTCTTTTTTTTTTTTTACATTTCTTTTGCGCCTTATCTACTCTTGCGGATACTCTCTCAAGCGCAGACACACAATAAACCACCAGCGCCGGAAAGCCCGCACTTCAGAAATGAATTCACGACTGAATAAGGCACTCAGGTTTTCTGCTCCAGCTGTTTGCGCTGAATTCATCAGGCCGACTGTCAGCGAGGCGTCAGGATGAAGGCAGCTGGAGCAGACAGAGGGAGACGCCGATGTCTGTGCCCGTGTGTGCGTGCCTGTAAGAATCGGCCTGTTTGGTTCGGCTACATTTCCCATTCAAATCCCTCCCGTGGAGAATGGGCTCCTTTCCGATGTTGCTGTGCAAGCATGACCAACATCCAGCGAGGTGGTGGTGGAGTGGGGTGGGGAGGTGAAAGGATGGAGAATAAATACACTGCAAATAAATGTTAGGTGTTAAATATTAAGGCTTGCAGCATTCACAGCCGGTGGGTGCACATTTACAGGGAAGGCTTTCAGCCATGCTGGGTATTAAGCATAGGAGCAAACTAAACTAAACGTATCTGGAAAGATCTTTGACATTGCATCCAGGCCTGTTTCTCATAGACCCCCAAAACCAAGGGGTCTTCCACATTGGAATTTTAATGTTTAGTTTCATTGCAATGTTGTTTGTACATAATTTAATTTATTGGTGTAGACAATTAGCTTAAAGATCTTATTTCCTATGTATGTACAGCACACGGTGCAAAAGTCACATTATTAATAGCCAGAGTAGGCAGCTAGACGGACTGGGAGACTCATTATGGTCCTGGTAGGTTGTCACAGGTATCTGGAGCCAAGCTGACTGCAGTGCATCCCAAAGCCGCTGGTGGCCACGTGGGGAAAGATCCATAAAGTCAACACAACAGTCAAGGTGGTCCCACAGATGCTCAATTTAGTCCAAGTCTGGGAAATTAGGGGTGCAGGGTAGTACTTGGAAGTCTTGGTCATGTTCTTCCAATCAATGTGGGGCATTTCCAGCCATGTGACGTGTCGCATTGTCTTGCTGGAAGATCCCACAAAACCATTCCCCAGGCTAGAACACTGTCACCTACACACTGCCACTGTTTAAAGTTGGAAGTGGTCATAATTATGTGACTTTCAACACCAAGAAGCATATAAATACACAGAACACTCCAAAAGTAAATATGAGGGTAATGTCCACACTTCTGCTTTATTATAGCTCGCATTGCTTTCCATCATCTTCTGTAGATGCCTCAAACGTTTAGCCTTAGACAATGGTTGTTATTTCAAGCTGATGTGGGGTGGTCAGTAGAATCTTTCTTAGAACAGCAGCTTCTTTGTTGGATTTGCAGATGTCTTGTTGGTCTGTTGTATTTTCTCAGTAAGGGCTTCTTAACAGCTACACATCATTTAAGACCCATAGGGTTACGTCTCTTCTCACAGTGAAAGCATGGACAGAAACTTGTCAAGATTAAGTTTGAAACAAATGTCAAACAACAGTGGTAGAACCTGTGAACCTTTTCACGATTACTTCCGTTTTTACGGAGGCACCATTGGAGGTTTATAACAGGTCAGAATCCTTTCAACTCCAATCGGCATGTTACCACGTTTGGGTCGAACAAAGTTCTGTCCAAGTGGGCTTGAACAGTAGCTATTGAACATTAGCAACCACTCGCAAAAGCCCCTAGCAGATGTCAACGATTATACTCAATGTGAGGCCGTCAACGTGGGCTGGAGGTTTCGGGAACCAGCCTCGCGACCGAAGGTTGCTGGTTCAATCCCATGAACTGACAGATCATGACTGAACTGCTCTTGAGCAAGGCATCTAATCCCTGACTGCTCCCCAGGCACTTTAGTAGGGCTGCCCACTGTGCCAAGCAAACAAGTGCATATACACACAAACTAGTGAACAGACACTGTAGTAGGGCTGCCCACTGTGCCAGGCAAACAAGTGCATATACACACAAACAAGTGAACAGGCACTGTAGTAGGGCTGCCCACTGTGCCAGGCAAGTGTGCTTACTGCCCCCAGTGTGCCGATTCACCTGTGTGTGTGTGTGTATATATGTGAGCGTTTCACTGCAGGGATGGGTTAAATGTGGAGATCTTGAATTTCCCTCTGGGATCAATAAAGTATCTATCTATCTTTGGGTTTTGTAAGGTGGTAGAAACTGGTAGAATGACAAATGAGTAGGTTTTGTCGGACTCACATTATTATGACCACTTCCTACACTGGATGGCAACAGTGTGTAGGTGGCAGCGAGAGCCTCAGCCAACACAGTAGAGGCTTGGACCCGGACATGAAAGTCGATACACCACAGCTTAACCTACAAGTGCAATGTGGCTTAGGGCGTTTTCACACCTGTAGTTCGTTTCACTGGTCCGGATCAGTTAATGAGTTTGTTTACTTGGAGCGTTTCCCTCCTCGGTTAAGTTTGTTTACACACAGGCAAAAACCAAACTCACCAAAACGCACCCCAACAAACCATGTGAGCACATTGTCTCCTCTGATTGGTCAGAGCTATCTGGCGTGTGAGCACAGGGAAAAGTAAACACAGGGAGAAGATCCGGTTTTCCCAAACTATTGCACATTTCTTGTACAGCGTAGCACGGAGCAGCGGCAGAGACAGTATCTGTTCATAGCTGTAATAATAATCTGATAATACACCAAACTACAGTCCACCTGCAGAACACCCAGCTCACTTCACATATCAAGTAGGCAATGTACCTCACTGCTAGTCCAAGAGAGACCTCGCTTCATTGTCCTCGCCCTGTTAGCTGCTACAGTTCTCCAGTTCTCTGTTTACGCCATCTGCCACATCCCATAATGCAAAGCAGACCTAGCTGCAGGAAATGTTTAGATCAAACTTGTGGAAAACACCTAATACTTGGGTCGGATCGAGGTCGGATCATGTTCTCACCACAAACAAACCACTCCAGAATTCGTTTGGAACCGGACCAAGGATCTTGATCTGGTTGTTTTGGTCCGCACCTGAGAGCGATTACTGTTTTCACACCTACCAAAACGAACCGCACCAAGGTTCGTGCAAACGAACTAGAGTCTGTTTTAACCAGACTAACTAGTGCTGGTGTGAAAAGGTCCTTAGATTATATCAGAAGTCTAGCTGCTATTACTTATTATTACCATAGTCCTAAAAAGATCCCAAATAAGGTTTTTGGATCAGTGCTACTGCAGAAACACCTTCCTTTCAGTTAATAATTCTTTACCAAGCCATGTTTGTTAATGCGATGCATGAGTATGAAGAAATGTTTTACAGTTGAAACAACCTCCACATAGTTGAAATGTTCAATGCAAGGCAAGGTTTCCTCCTTAAAACCTTTTATGTATGACAAGAGCCTTCATTTGTAAAGCCAGTGAGAAGGAGAAATGCCTTTTCCTTTTAATATTGTGATGTATTTCCAAGCACGATGTCTGGGAGCGTCTCTGAACTAGCTGAGAGTTTTCTCTACACGAGCGGTGGGGGTGATGAGAGGGGGAGGAAAAGGTGAAACATATTGTTAATGGTGCACGGTGTCATAATCAGCAATCAGAAGACGTTTTAAAGACAGGCTCATTACATGCTAAATGATATGACCTGATGAACCATGTTTAGTAAGACCTTAGAGGTAAACAAGTACATTTTGCTTCCAGGTTGACTGTAGATATTAGGAGATTGCTTTTGGTGCTGACCTAGGATCAGTCTTCTCTATATCTCCTGGCTTAAGGCTAAACAAAGGCAACCAGATAGCTGATCTCAGAACAGCCAACAGCCAGTACCAAATATCAGTGCACAACAAAGCATACGTTGCATGGCGGCTGTACCAACTTCCAACTTCAATTCCAACTTCAATCAATTTTGTTGAAATTAAATGTTGTTCTCAACATATTAATGTTAGTCACGTATCATTAGTTAAAGCTAGCAGGTGCCGTTTGGCATTGGACCAAATTATTGCACACTAAAGACTGAGCTGTTCTTCTGTATGTGGAAAATGTACACTTGGGTCCGTATTGTTGGCAGCAATTTAGTCAGTAGTCCAATCATTAGATTAACTTAGGTATTCAGGTAATAGTCAATAATCAGATTTCTGCTTTACCACTGGCCAAAGAACTTACAGAATAAGATGTGATGTATACATAATGGAAACTCAAACTTAATGCCATGTTGTTGTTGTTTTAAAACAACAAGTTACTTAACCTGGAAATATGAACATACAGCATCTCACAAAACTGAGTACACCACTCATATTTTTGTAAATATATCTGATTATCCCTTTTTTAACCCTAACGTAATGCCATGTTGTTGTTGTTTTAAAACAACAAGTTACTTAACCTGGAAATATGAACATACAGCATCTCACAAAACTGAGTACACCCCTCATATTTGTGTAAATATATCTGATTATACCTTTTTAGGGGACAACACTGAAGACATGACACTTTGATACAATGTAAAGTAGCCACTGTGCCCTCAAAATAACTCAACACACAGCTATCAACGTCACTGACAGGCTAATCTCCTACCTCTTTAACCTATGCAGCAATGCTGGCAGCCCGTCTATTTTCAAAAGCCAACCCCTGGGGAATTTTCACTTAGGGGTGTACTCACCTTTGTTGCCAGTGCCCTTACAGAAAATAAGTATATTTAAGGTTCATTTTATTCAATAAACTTCAGTAAAGTTAAAGTATATTTTCCACGTATACTTTATGTACTTACTATACTAATATCCTTGTACTAGTAGTACACTTGTATATGTACTATTTTAATTATTTATAATTGTATATATGTGATGATTCAGACTCAGACTTGATGTTACGATCCATATGCAAGGCTTAATTAACTCAACAGGGATATGAAATGTAAAAGCAAGGCACAGAGCTGGGTCAGTAGACGAGGGACTCCTGGGAGACCAGGTGAGCTGGAGTTCGAGGCAGCCTGGGGGAGCGACTACTGGAGCAGGTGGGTTAGGTGGTACTGGTGTAGCTGCTGATGGTAGCCACAGAGCCCCGATGACTCCAGGTGTAGATCTCCCTTCTGAGCAACGGAATGCACAGTTGCTCCTGGAGCGCTGGGGAGAAAACCAGGAACTAGATTCTGTCTGTACAGTTCAAAGAGAAAGGGGTTAATCCTTGCGTCCCTGTGGGGGCTTTGACCACACTCTCCGTTCCCGGAGGGAGCATAAGAACACAGTTTATATATTCACTAAGTTCAAAGTTAACTGAGGACCCGCAGATGCCGTGGGACTAGACCCTGGCTTAACAGAGGTAAGGTTGCGCTAATGAGCCACTGCTGTGATCTGTGATGGGTGACAGGTGTGTGTAATGATTGATGTGTGAACGCGTGCAGGAGGGGGTGTGTGTGTCCAGAGCTACCTAGTATTCTGGAGACTGAGACCTCTGCAGGCACTGGGAGGAAGTGCTTACAATATAATTGTAATAATAATTGTATATTTGAGAAAGTATCCCTTCAAAACCCTATTACGAGGGCCAGATGAGCAAAACTGCAATACTGGAGTGAAAAACAAACAACCAAGGAAAGAAAGAACATGTTGAAATCATGTCATGGATTAACAACTAGGTCAAGTTGAAGTTCTTGAGCAACCCAACTTACCCATTATGAGTTTGTGGGACTTGCATATGGATTTATCCTACTTCCCAGTGGCCATATATTATGAGTGCAGCAACCAACTTTCCAAGTAGGAATTATCAGGTGTTTTCTTCAATTTGGCCTATTTAAAATCTTTAGATACATACGTCGGCTGAACACTGATTTAAATTCATTGTTAATTGTTAGCCATGTTTGTAACGCTGGAGTAGTCAAAAGAGGTGGAGACATACACAGGTGTCGTTCATTGAAGTCCGTACTTGACACAACAACAGGGATACCAAATAACAAAACCAGAGAATAACATAACAATAATAGACAACAAAGGAAGCGAACAAAGAGGTATAAGAGCACAAGAAGGACTGGGAACATCTGGGACAGTGAGGAGATATAGACTAGGAGCAGGTGATGGGCATGACAAGAGGGCAGAGACAAGGAGGAACAAACTACCAAAACAAACATAAGCAAATGGTACAATGACACTAGAGTAACCAAAGACAGGGACAAGCACCAAGAGAAGCAGGGCAAGGTATGGCAATGTTAACATATCTAAGTATCCTATTAGAAAACCCAGTAAGGAGCATTAAGAGTGAAAAATAATCAAACTAACATAGAAAGAAACACACTGAAATCATGTTGAACTTGAAAAAGTCTGAACTCTGGAGAACTCAATGTTCCAACTTGGGAATTACAAGTTTGACAAATGTTTCCAAGTGACTTGGAGGGGCAACAAAGGAACACTTAGATTGAAAAACAAACAAACAAAGAAGTTGGAGCTCTTGACAAAGTCCGACCTGAGAACTACAAATCTGAGGGATGTGTGAATGAATGTTTCCCGGTTGTCACTGAATGCAGAACCCCTCTTGATTTCCAAGATTCCCAGATTAAGAGACATTGTCTAGTTTTCCTAGTTGGAAGTCAGGAGGTACCAACTTCAGCCATGATAGCATATTTAGGAAGCCCATTGAAAGCCCAGCGAGAGGGCCGGAAGAGCATGAATGTAGTACAAAGCAGAGTGAAAAGAGTGAAAATGAACAATCCTACCAACAAAGATACACGTTGAAATCATGTCATGGATAAAAACTCGAGAAGAAGTCTGAACTCTGGAGAAACTCCAATGTTCCATTGCAAGTTCGACAAATAGATTACAACTACCAGGAGCTCAGGAATCAACAGCATGGTGGTGTAGTGGTTAGCACTGTCGCCTCACAGCAAAACAAACCGAGTTTGATTCCTGGTTTGAGTCATTCTGTGTGGAGTTTGTATGTTCTCCCCATGCTTGAATGGGTTTCCTCCCACAGTCCAAACACATGCATGTTAGGTTGATCACTCCCTCTAAATTGTCCATAAGGGTGTGAGTGTTGGCCATGCGATAGACTGGTAAACTGTCCATGGTGTACCCTGCCTTTGCCAGATGATGTTTGGATTGCCAACCCCCAATGACCCTGACTAGTGGGATTAAGTGGCTGGTAATGGATGGAGATCAGGAATTCCCTGACTTTCCCAGTGGGGGTATATCTTTTTTTATTTTCCCATGTCAATAGTACAAGTCTTTGCTATGTAACAAAGAAGCACTTAGATTGCAAAACAAACAAACCAAAAGGTTCCTGAGAAAGTCTGATTTGAGAACTACAAATCTGAGGGATGTGTGAAAGTTTCCCAGTTGTCTCTTAGTCGTGAATGCAGAAATTGTTCCGACTTTCCAAGTAGGAATTCCCAGATTAAGGGACATAGTCTAGTTTTCCTAGTTGGAATTGGGGAGGTACCAGCTTCAGCCATGTTAGCATATTTAGTAAGTATCCCATTGAAAGCGCAGTGAGAGAGCTGGAAGAGCAAGGATGTAGTACAAAGCAGCATTTAGAGCGAAAAACAAACAAACAAACAAACAAACGAACAGCAGCACAAGCAGAAATCCTAGGATAATGCAGTGATTACACATGAGGCGGTGGACTCCCATCTATAATAAGCACACTGCGCGCTTCAGTCTCTGAGCTAAAGCCCTGCGAGGCAGAGCAGAGACAGAAGACGAGAACTGAACTCGTCCCTGGTTTCCACCCACCACTCTGTGGTTTAACATGCAAGCATAGAATAGCTGCTAACAGCTGTACGCTTACAAGATGCGGTTGCCGGTCGACGACTGTGGGCCGTCTAGCTTTAAGACATGTGATACCTCTCTCTCTCTCTCTCTCTCTCTCTCTCTCTGGCGCGCGCACACACACACACACACACGCGCACTCAAGTCAGAGCAGAGTGGGAAGGGGGAGAGAGTCTCGCGCTCCGTGTGGCTTCTCAGTGGAAGAGAGAAGAGGCTGTGGAGAGAGCGCACGAGCGGCAAAGCGTGAAAGAAACAGAGAGAGAGAGAGAGAGAGAGAGAGAGAGAGAAAGAGAAAGAGAGCGCGGGAGAGAGAGAGCGAGAGGTGCCGTCGTGCAGGGAGGACCCCTCTCTCCGCGTGCGTGTAAAAAAGTGAAGAGGCAAATTAGCTCAGCATCTCCACGAGACGCCCTCACACCTTCAGCGAGTGGAGGAGAGGAGACGGAGAGAGAGAGAGAGAGAGAGAGAGAGAGATAGAAGGAGAGGAGAGGAAGAAAGAAATCGCGAGCTGCTTTTTTTTCCTGCTGATGTAAAGGTGACATGAGGAGCCTTCACGCGCCGACTCGAGTGGGTTTCTGATACACCGCAGACTGACCCGTCAGCCGTCCCTCAAGGCTCTGCCCGTGCACTCCTGCAAGGAACTTTTGGCTTTTGTATTTGTTTTTTTTTTGTTTGTTTGTTTGTTTGTTTGTTTGTTTATTTGTCGGAGGGACCTGAGAACATGGGTGGATTTATCTCCGCGCACTGAGGATTTTGGGTGATCGGAGGCACCGACTGACACAAGACCTGATCAGCACAGGTAAGGGTGTGTTTGACCACTGAGGTGACCATTAGGACTGCGGAGAAAGAGAGAGAGAGCGCGAGCGAGAGAGTCATTAGTGTGAGTAATGTTAAGCATTGTTTTTGTTTGATCTCATTGGCAGCAGCCATTTAAACAGTGACCACTGTGAGAAAGTTGTAATAATAATAATTATAATAATTACAATAATAATTATTATTACTATTATTACTATTGTAGTAGTTGTATTCTTACTAATAGAAGCTCTGAGCATTGCCTTCATATCTGAGGCTACAGCTGTAATTACAAGTCCTCTCTTATCAGAGCCATCTGAATACTGAACAGATCTTAATTACAAGTAAATCACAATTACAGGGGGAAGAAAGAGAGAGCGAGAGTGCAGACAAGTGACAGAGAGAGAGAGAGGGAGTATTAATAGTATTAGGCGTTCGTTTCATTGCTTTCGCAAAAACTATTAATTGGAATTTGGTCATATAAATTAATTTGGAGTCACTGGAATACTGAAGAACAAAAACGAGGAAGATAGAGAGAGACGAGGGGAGACCGATAGAGATAGAGAGAGTGTAAGATGAAGAGAGAGAGACAAGGAGAGAGATAGTGATAGACAGAGTGACAGAGAGAGAGAGAGTTTTGGTAGTATTAATAGTAGTACTAAGCCTTTGTGTCATTGCTATTAATTGGAATTCGATTTTAAATAATTCCATTGGAGTACTGAGAGCGAAAGAGAGAGAGAGTGAGTGAGTATTGGTAGTATTGATAGTAGTATTAAGCCTTTGTGTCATTGCTATTAATTGAATTTCAATTATAAATAATTCCATTGGAGTAATGAGAGCGAAAGAGAGAGAGAGAGTATGGGTAGTATTGATAGAAGTATTACCTGTTATTGATTAGAATTCAGTTATGATTATAGCCGTTGGAGTACTGAGAGAGATAGAGGGAGAGAGAGAGAGAGAAAGAGATTATTGGTATTATTTTTATTGTACGTAGTATTAAACGTTTCATTGGTTTAACAACAGTTAATAGTTACCATTGATTTACATGTAAACCATATGCATACAGAGAGCGAGAGAGAAAGAGAGAGACGGGTAGAGATAGACAGGTAGAAAGAGAGAGATAAGGGAAGAGAGAGAGACAGAGAGTAAAAGTGAGAAAGTATTTGTATTAGTAGTATTGTTAGTAATATTAAGCATTTGACTGGATTAACAACAGTTATGAACATATGGCTACTGAGAGAGAAAGAGAGTGTATTGTAATAGTATTAAGTTGTGTTGCCTTGACAAATGCTGTTAATTGCAATTCAGTTATAATTAAAGCAGTTTGAATACTAGAGAGAGATGAGAGAGAGAGAGAGAGAGAGAGAGAGATAGAAAGAGACATAGAGAGTATAATTGGTAGTATTAAGCATTCCTTTCTTTGCTTTGACTTCGTAGTTCTTAATTGCATTTCAGTTACAGTAAAGCCAGACAGAGAGAGAGAGAGAGAGAGAGAGAGAGGGAAAGAGAGAGAGAGAGATAGAAGCATTCTTAATCATATTCAGCTCAGTCTGATGTGACTGATATGGTGCTGATATTGACATTTCCCAATGACGAACAAACCCTACTCTCAGAGTTAGAACCCAAGTCCAGTGTAATTTATATGACCCAGAGCGTGTACATGAACATTACACATCTTGTTTACACGTATTACTAAGGAATGCAGACTAAACAGTGAACAGAGGTAGCGTGATGATCCTTTTTACAGTATAAATCAGGTATAGTATGATTTTTTTGTGTGTTTAATGACAGGGTGACGTGTAAGATATCCAATTCCAAGACCATCTGTACATACATACATGCTGGAATGCACCCGTCCTACCCATAACCCAATACTATCTCACCCATACCCCAGCGTCATCCCACCCATACTCCAACACTGTCCAACCCATACCCCAACACCATCTCCCCATACCCCAACACCATCTCAGCATACCCCAACACCATCTCCCCATACATCAACACCATCTCTTTATACCCCAACACCATCTCCCCATACCCCAACACCATCCCCCCATACCCCAACACCTGCCCGTCCCCCCAAAAATGTATACAGTGTATAAGTGAGTCAATGAAGAATAATACAAGTGTAACATGAAAAATTGACCATAACATGTTTAGTGGACCGCTCGGCTAATACGTAGGTAGGTCAGTAAGTGGATAAGCACTGTTTGGGTCTTCTATTAAAATAGTATGCAAACATTAATTATATAACACAGCAAAGATCAACACAGAGATCAAGCAGTATAGCAGAGACCACAGTGAACGACGTAAGCCCACTCTGTTGTGTCAAATAGTATTCAGCAGTTTTTTGGATAAACATTATCACGAGTTTGGAAAGTGTGGAGCGAGCTCTCCCTCTGTCTGTCTTTACTTCTTAGGAATAGGAAAGTTTTATGTAGTTTTTTTAATGATTCTCTTCCTCCAGGATGAGGGCAGTCTGCCAGCGAGAGAAATCCAGCCGTGTGTCCTCGGGGATACTTGCCTCACATTTCCACAAAACTGCGGATTAAGTGTGGGATTTGCAGCGTGCCTTTGCTAATGATATGCTTTAATTTTGGAGATGTTAAATATTCATGAGCAGAGTGCGTGGGCATGGCTGAACCAAGCGGGGGCGCTGTATGGTGGAAATCACACAGGATGCAATTTTAAGATCGTTTTAAGTTTGTTACTTTCTGCAAATTCAAATAATATAAAAAGGCTTGTGTTCAATGTAACTGTACACTCAGCGCAGATGGTTTTCAGCTCTGGATTTTGGTGGGTTTATCTGATTTTAGGTTTAATTGTGGAATTTGTTGTGACTATAGGTGTTTTTTCTTGTGAGTTCTTGTGGCTTTTCTTTCCCCCCAGCGTAGCTCAGATAGCACAGTAAACGGGGGCGTCACTATTGGGCTTCGACGATAAACATACTGTTGTGTCCTGCTGCTAGCCAGAACACTAGGGAGCCATGGCCATTCGAAGGGTCACGTGAGGAAGACTCATGAGAGATGTGTGCCCCTCAGAAAAGGGCCTTAATGTTGTTTGTTCTTCAGGTAAAGGTGTATGTGTTATTTGTGTTGGGTGTTGGTCGCTGTGGAATGGAAGCAGATGGCTCATGGTAACCTCCCCCAGTAGTTGGGAATTGCATGTGTATCTTTCTGAGCATTTAATAAAAGAGCATTTTCTCGTAGCAGAAATGAAGCGTCCTCTGATTATTCCTCGCTGCCGTTGTCCCCTGGTGTGCTGTCTTCCCTGTGGAGCCTGTCTGCCATTGCACACTTTCACCACTTTCGCCTCTTTTGCCTCCGCCTGGAAGTTCTTAGAAGTGCTGTTCCACTCCAGACCGCAGGGAGGCACTATCCCACTTCTGACACAAGTGTGGCGCCGGAATATAAGGAGACGCAGGAGACTCTGTGATTTCTTTATTAAACCCAGAGGCAGAAGTCACAACCCACAGAGGTGGTCACCATTAGCCGCAAGCTTCCACATCATGGTCATTTGTACCACATGCCTTTAACTGACAAATGACAATATAAACAAAACTGAAAAGTAGAGATGGACAGATCAGCGTTTTTGAGGCCGATTCCGATCGCTGATCAACTTTCAGCGCGATTGGCCGATAGCTGATATCGATCGAGGGCGGAGTACACGCCACGGCAGGGCTACATGTAGTTATTAGCGCAAGCAAGTCATGCAACATGGTGGAAACTGGTTTATTATCATTTTAACGAGCTCATATGAAACAGCATAATATTTTTAACAAAATTAACAGTAAATAAACAAAGTAAACCAAACAAATAACCCCAATACTGCAATCATTACATTTAGACCTTAATTTAAAACAAAAAAAGCTAATTAAATAAATGCAGTAAAAACTGCAGTCATTAAACACAGACTCTGTTATTTTAAACAAAAACTGCAATCATTAAATGTAGAACTTGAATTGTTGCTGCTGTACTGTTAGTACCGGTCAGATCTGGTCTGCACAGTGTTCTGGGTTGTGTTTTGTGCTAGCTGTGCATGCTAGCTCTGCTGTTTGCTGATACTCAGTGTATTCAGTCGCGTGAAGTGTCGTATCAGATTAGTAGTGTTAAATGTCTTTGTCTTGGTTCCTCAACGAGACACGCTGATTTTACACATTTTAAAATCGTCCTGGATGAGTCTGAGTCACATACGGTAAAACACTGCCAGACGGACGTCATGCTTTCTATCAGCCATGCTTTTCTCGCAAGGCCGCTGCATCAGTCTGTCTGTGGAAAACGAAAGGGTGTATATTTCCACCTAGTGGTTCAGAGAGGAATTGCAGGGAGCTGGCCGAGGGCTACTCTTCCTGGATGAAACACTAGCTGGAAATACAGAAATTAGTCTCATTTGTTTAACGCCATCGATTGGCTCTCGGGATCGGCTGAATTGGAGAAATATCGTCTGATCACCGATACATAGCCGATCGATCCTTCCATCTCTATTGGAAAGTCCCGTTTTCAGAGGGCGCACATGTGCCATGAACCTCCTTCTGGCCAGTAGCAGGACGCTGCAGTGTAATACTTTGTTAAACGCCCTGCCTGTCCTCGCTTGTCTATTTTCGTTCTTCACCATGTGCTTCTGTTTATGCTCCTGTTTGTAGTTATGTGCTTGTGTTTGCGTTTTTCGCCATGTGGTTCTGTATGTTTTGGTCATGTGCTTCTCATGTCTCCGCCCCTACCTGGTTTATATCTGTAACACCTCCTGTTTCCAGGTATCTCGTATTACCTTGGTTCAAAATCGCCTACTAGTCAGTAGGTACTAGATTAGAGTCAGTACGTACTGCTCGAGCGGTAGACTAGTAGGTAATTTTAGTAGGTGAGTTTTAGTAGCCACACAAGCTCGGACGTACTACAGCCGCCATATTGCCAGCGTCCTGTGACGCAAGACGTCAGACCACCACCGTAAAAGTCCTGCTATTCATTTAAAAGCTCTGTTTACTGACAGATTTTGATCTTTTTGCGACACTGATCTGTGTTTTTGTCTGAATATGTATCAGACGGTGTCGAGCTGTAGCTCAGAGTAGATGAAATGGGAGGAATGTAATCATTGTTTACCTCAGCAGTAGCGCTAGCTTCTGTAGCGGCAGTTCACTAGCTGTGGCTGCGTACACACAGCTGATGTTCCACGTTTCACTGTTTTTTTACTTCGCTTTGAATTCATCTGCGGCTCCAGGTGAACCATGGGATAGCGCAGTGTGCTGTATTTGCCTACATAAAAATGGCTGCCGATTCAGTAGGTCATCCGGGTACCATTCGACTATTACTCAATACCTACTGAGTATTCGGACATACTAGCCGCGCTCACCTATTGATTTCACTACTGAGTAGTAGACAAGTAGGCGATCTCGATGCACATCTTGTTATAAACCCTCTGTTTGCTACGTTATTGGTCATTGTGGGTATGTTCTCCATGTATGCCTGGTTGTGTTTCTTTGCCTGCCCGTTCCTCATTTCTGATACGTTTCTTTGTTTACCTCTCATTTTGTTTGTTCAGTCGTGGTTTTGTGTTTAGTATTTTGTTTCTGTTTTCGTTTATTATTATAGTACATTTGTCGTAAGTTTGCATTTGCGTCCACCCTTTATCTGCCCTGCCGCCCTCTCGCCTCGTCTGATCCAGCTCCAGCCAGCCTCCGGTGAGAAGTTAAATCTTGAAATTGTAGGCGCTGTTATAACTCCCTGTTTTGACAAGTCAGCTTCTGATTTTGAAGACACATCTTACTCAGTATATTATATGTCGGTCATTTACTGTTAACTGTGTCCAGGTGTCCAAAGAATTAGCAACTTTACAGGAGAGCAACCTTAACTTTCAATGTAAGTCAATGGAACAAGAATTTTTGGAAAGTCATTTTGTAGTGTGGTGTATTTTCTGTCGTATAAGCTGTGGAAACATGTGACCTTAATTAAAACGTGAAAACGGCCATTTCAGTTTCCTGTTTTTAGTGTTTTACGGAATATAGTGTTCCATATGCTACACCCTATATGTCTGGTTCAGAAGGACACACGTCATATACGTTTTGACCGGAAAAAAGCAACTGGTGTATTTAAGCTACGGGCTTATCCTACAGGAGTCAGAGAAGCTTAGATTGGTGGAGTCCTTCTTAGATATATTAGAAATATGTATCTGTTTGACGCTGTTCTTTCTTTTGTAAATTAAACTTATATATTTACAAGCCAAGTCTGGTGTCATTGGAGATTTTCTTCAAAGCCATCAACACAGTATCCCTATGGAATAAACAACAGTAGCTTTTCTATTGGTTTGTTGTATAAACTGCAGCTGCTGTGTTTAAATAATGTTGAAAAATAAAAATAGTTAAAAATCTAAATGTTACAGGCCATTTTAGATTGCATGGGTTGCATTAGATTGATTGGATTGCTAACCCAACTACCTTATCCAAATAAACAAACACATAAATGTCGTCTTGTGTCTGATGCAATGGTGTGGGTTATGCTTCGCTGCTGTCAAAGATACATTGGGACACTTTAGCGTTCACAAATGTTATAAGACTGTATGTGTCTCGTTTCACCTTTGAAGGTAGTATAATTGGTCCTAAGTAAAAGTTGATATGTATAACGGTAGAAAAGGTCTGTGCTTCGTGTTTTGGATTCTGTTGCATTTATCGCACAGTTAAAGTGTTTCATTCATTCGTGTGTGTAATAACATGGGAGCCTCAGTAGCCAGATGAACTCATTAAAGGATCGTTATTGTCAAACCAATAGACAGTAGCGCTACACAGTTCTCAATCGTTCTCAGACCTTGAGAAGCGACTGTCCTAAAATGGATATTTCTGATTAAAATCCAACGGGACAATAACTATATGTCAAATGACGGTGTAGAAATGTGTTCCGGTGTGACTGAATGATCTGCCTGGAAGCTCTTTTTTTTAGCAACCCAGCTCTCAGAATGTGGACAGTTTGTTAGACAGATCGCAATCACGCAGAGTTGATAGAAGCAGAAGGCCGTGGGGTTAGCTGTTAGGCCGCTGAGCGCTGTTTCACAGGTTGTTCTACACCTCAGTGTGCGAGCGCCTCACCATTAGTCACACAATCGGTCTGTTTTAGGGTGTAGTGACGATGAGATATCACTGGTGTAGGAAATACATCATCAAAAATTGGGGTGACACGTCCCCCTTGACACTGGCACGTTACACTGTGCCAGTGGTCCACCCTATACGTGCGATCGCAGACAAGGCTCAGAAACTGCCAGCTCCTCTATTAGGAGAGGGCCGTGACGCAGCGCACCTGAAAATCCCACTGTTTCTGAAAATAAACGTGAGAAGAGTCTATCACCTGCCAAACCGGAGTTGGAGAAACTTGCTGTGGTTGTTTCCACCCCAATTTGGCAAACATAACTAAATTAATTTGTAATGTTTTTCAAGCAAACTTTTTTGCGCCCATAGAAAAGACAACTTCCAAAGAAAGATATGCTTAGATTTTGTTAATTTTATAAGTAGACATTAATGAATACATTTGTGCTCAAATTAATGCAGAATTACTGTTTATTTAGGGGTGGGTGGAGCATATGGTATATTTAATATTTTTAAGCTTTTTCCAATATAAATAAATAAAAATTGCATTGGCATTAAATGCCAGACAAAAAAAGAATCTGAAGTGCTAATAAATTAAACCCCATGTGATAGAATGGTAATTTGCCAAGTAATGAAGTACAAATACTTTGTTACCTTACTTAAGTAGAGATTTTGGTTATTTATTTTTATATATTTATTATTTTTCAGCTGACTTTTTACTTCTACTCCTTACAATTTCACACTATTATCTGAACTTTCTACATTTTTTACTCTCTACATTTTAAAACTAGCCTCGTTACTCGTTTCATTTCAGCTTGTTTTCATTCATGTTCGTTTACATTCCAGTAAAGATTATTGATAACATACCTTTGAAGTTTGACTGTTTACACCATTACAATACTTATAGACAACTAGTCATCATATCTTCTGCTCCATGAAACACGTTAATGCTCAGTAGTACACAGATATGCTTCTTTAATATATTTACATTGTACTAAACTACATTCATGTTCAATGGGTGTATATGCGGCTGAAACAGGAAGCCTAGCGCATCCCAAATTTATCAACATTAATATTTTAATATAACATTATAGTTATTATGGCTTTTAGAATAACTATTTTTTGAGGAGGTGGTCTAGTGCACTATAGACCCCTGTGGTGCGGCCTAAGCTTTTGTCCTTAATGGTATTTTTTTCTTACATTACTTTTACTTTATACTTTAAGTAGTTTTGAAAGCAGTACGTTTACACTTTTACTGGAGTAAAAAACTTAAGTTGATACTTCAACTTCTACAGAAGTATTTTTAAACCCTAGTATCTATACTTCTACCTGAGTAATGAATGTGAACACTTTTGATACCTTGCTGGAAACCTGCTGAGGGTGTTTCCTGCCTTTCGCTTAGTGCTGGGATAGGCTCTAGCACCCCCAAGCCAGAGAATAAGCAGCTTATTCTGATGAACGAATAAATAAATTAAGGAAAAATTCAGCTTGTTATTTTACTCCTGATTAAGAAAGTAGAGCTTATGAAATGATAACACATCACATTTATATATATATGTCTCTAAAATCAGCGCAGTCGTTGCTCAAACTGTAGTAAATTGAGCAACTGAGAGTTTGAAGTCAGTGGCATGTTTAGTATCTCCACCCACTCCCGTGTAATGTGGACCTCCCTGAAATGCATATGACTAAGCAAGGGAAGCGCATTTTGTGTTCTTCCAAGCAAACGGGCCACAATGTAGGCGGGTGGAATGTATATCCGGTTGGCACTTAAAACTGCTTAGTACATCAAGCCTGAAGTCCCCAAGCCTATCCTTTTGAGGCTGTGAGTAGAAGATCAGTATTCATGGATCTTCTCCAGTTTGTGAGGCCCATGTGGGTTTTATCTGAGCTATATAGGTTTTACGTGGGCTTGTAGTGGGCTTACAGTTTGGGTTACAGTTGTGAACCCCAGTTAGGCTACCACTGGGGGCCTGGAGTGGGTTACCACCGTGGGCCCTTGTGAAGCTACTGTTGTGGGCACCATTGGGAACACTGTCATTGGGCCTAGTTAGGCTACATTTGTGGTCCGAGCAGGGTTACAGTTATTTCTGCTTGGACTGTGGGGCCAGTGGATGATTGGTTACATGGGTCCCACTTGGGCAAAGACATCTGGGGCCTTTTGGAGCCATTGGACAAATCTTTGTGGGCTCAATTGGCAGCCCATCTCTAAACAACATGGGGCGCAAATGGAAGAGTTGGCTGCGCTTGACTACTATTCGAGCTTCAGACACCATTATCTTAGGCCACCCACGTTATTTAGCCTCCTTTTCAGAACTGCAAAGAAGAGACAACATTAGTTTTTATTGCACAGGCTGCAGTTGCAGCTGAGAAACCATGCTGTCATTGCTAACACCTCCCTGCGTGCCTTGTGCTTAATCTGATTTAGCTTACCAGTCGAGTCCAGAATAAGTAATAGGCCCAAATTTGAGCTGGATAACCACACTCGTCTGAAAGAGTCAGCTCCGGCGTCGTCTTCTTTTTTTCTTTCATTATTTTTAGAGCTGAGCCTTAAATGGAGACACATGTCCATGGACTGCAGAGCACAGTTGAGGTGTTTAATCAACTCAGTGTTGTGTGCTGTTTGCAGAAAAGACCCGCAGTAGACTGTTGGTACTTGTAAATAAGTGTTATGAAGATATTCCGCTGAAAGCCAGGGGGGATACACAGAGTGGGGTGCAACGATCCAGCCAGCAGCCATAAAAAAAAACACTAGAGCGAGTTTTAATGTCTTAACTGTAACATATCTTCATCTTTGCTCTCCTAGGCCTAATTAGGTCTGCATTTAACCAGAACGAACACAAACACAGTGTTATTTGAAGTAGCCAAGTGATGTCCCTGTGAAACCAACACAGACTCCAGACGCCACACACTGCAGTCATGTTCTCTATATCGGTGGTCACCAGTGTGTCTCCTTAAAATTTGAATTCCAATTACACATCTACATATTTCTGGCCTATGTAGCTGATGATGTTGTTTCTAAGATAGCAAATTGAGGCCACTTGACTGCCATAGTGGCATTGGCTTTGCATGCTGTAAAAGGAATTGTAAGCTATGTAAAAAATTGAAATTGAATGCCCAATACTCAATACTGTGCAGAAGTTTTAGGCACATTGGGACATTATAATACTTAAATAAGCTGTCTTTTCCACACAGGAAGATTTATATTAAATATTCAAATAGTATTTTTTAGTGCTTTTACATATGTCATTGTGTTTATTTAACACTTTCCAAGCTTCTCTTTGTAAAAACAACCCAGTATTGTTTACAGTTCTCATCTAATACCTGCTTTGACTGCTCAGTACTTCATTAAGCTAAATCAAGATAACTGGCGATGGAACTGAATACATTCATACAATGTCTGGGCCGTCCAGGAAAAATCTGGAACTCAACTTTGTTCTTCAAACTGACACACAGGGTATTATCTGCCTCTTCCAAAATATGATATTTATGTTACTTTGTATTGTATTGATGATACCTGGTGTTCGTATCGGTGGAAATATACTTATTGCTAAGATAAGGTACATCTGAATATGTTGGCAATTCATAGACATGTTCTAAAACTGAAGCTAACAACTTTGTAGAAAAACACCTCCTAAAACAGCACACTCCTTACAACTGCTGTTAATTAGCGACAAAACATGCAGAGATCCAAACAAGCTTTCCAACCAGGCACAAAGCAGATTGTCAAACGCTTGTCAAAGCAGCCGTCACAAACAACGGAAAATAAAGAAAGAGTCCCGTTATTTGTACATGTTTATATTTAGATACCTGGCTTGCAATTAATAGCAGGCTAGCTAGTCAGTCCCTATGCTATCTTTATTAACATGCTGCCTTATATTCACAGAAACTCTCAACAATAAATCATCAGATAATATTAGTTACAATTAGTAATCCAAATCAATAGCACCAAAGTTTGAAGATGGTTAGGAAGAGAAGAACTGCTTTTATAATCCATTGTGGAGTTTTCTTGGCTGACTTTCAATTACTGGCAGTTGTTATCCTGAAAACCTGGTGGGCTCAACCATTCATTGACCGAATGGGCTGCAGGCTAAGCTTGATGTTCAGACACTTTGCTTCAACTGAACATTTGCTGAGTTTCGAAGTTTCGAAATCTGGGCCCGAACGCTATTCCAACTCGACTTTTACTCCTTGATCATGGTTCTGATAGGTTAATACCCATGTCTACCCCTCCTAATAAGCTTGCTTTAAAATCAAAGTGGGTAAGCCTGTCCATGTATTGTTTAGAGTAGAGGGACGGGACAGTTAGCATTTTGTCACTGTCAAACTAGCGTCAAGAATGACAGGTACCAAGCAATACTCAAGTAATAATTACTAGTGTTGCTCATTTAATATGATAAATCAAACTTAAAGCTACATGGTATATTATCATTTCATGTAATTTTTTTCATTAACTTTGGATTTCTTGGTTTCTTTTGGTTTCATTTACATCTGGAGAATATGCATCCTTGGTGTAGTGCCAGTAAAACACCATCTGATAGCTTTCTATGTCTCTATTATGCTCATCTACAGTTGTAGCTTTATTCAGGCTCACATGCTAAAACAAACAGGTGTTAGATACTTGTGTTTTGTGGGTTTCAAAGCTTCTCGTCGGTTGTTTAGCAACACGTCCAGTAGAGGGCAGTTTGGAGTAAATCAAACATGGCGGTAGAGGAGCTCGTAGTCTCCAGCGGTATTGCTCCATCCCGTCCGTATCCGTAAGCTTGTATGTATGAAATGAACGCAGAGTAGGGACAGGCTCTGTGCGTATCCGTATTTAACATTGTTTTTTTCAGTAGTAGTCACTTGACTATGCATTGCTAACCATTTCTTAATCATCCAGTGTAGACACCTAAGACTGTTCTCGATACCGCTGGAGCTTTAAAACACATGTAGCTTCTCAAATGACTCTCTGCCAAAATATATAGTTATATTAATACATTATGTCCAGGAAAAAAACAGATATATATATTTATATATATATATATATATATATATATATACACACACAAAATCACCCATTGGTTACAAATCCAAAACAAAATGCAAAAATGCCTAAGACACCCAGAGTAATCTAAAAATTTGTCATTAGATTCATCGACTAATCGAAAAAATAATCGTTAGATTATTCGATTATGAAATGAGGCCCCAAAACATCTTATATAGCTTGTGTATTACATAGAATGTATGTACGTGTCTATCTATCCAACCATTCATTCACACTCATGTGTTGAAAAGTTTGTAGGCATCTGCTTGTCCAATGTTTTTTCTGAAATGAAGGGTATTACTAGGGAGTTTACTCCTCTGTGCTGTAGAAACAGCTTCTATGCTTCTGGGTAGGCTTTTTTAGTAGATGTTGGAACATTGCTGTGAAAATTATATATGGCATTCAGCCACAAGAGTGTAAAGTATTGATGTTTGATGATCAGTTCAGGATCAGCCCAACTCAAAACCCCAAAACATTGGATTGAGCTCCATCGCTCCAGAAGATACAGTTCCATTACTCCACAGCCTAATGCTTAAACCCTTCTAGCCCACACTTGACATTGGACATGGTGACCTTAGGCTCATGTGTTGCTGCATCAGAGCATCCCATTCTATTATTCAGTTCTTTTCTACAGACATCATACAGGCTGCGCACAGTGAACTGCTTGTGTCAGCAATGAGGCTGAAGCTTCAAATTAGAGACTGTCTCCAAAGAGCGTATATATTTCAATATGGCACATACTCTGATGGTGGTTAAAAGCAGTTGTAATGAATATGTGATCTGTCTGGGTTTAAACTGCTGTTTTGTTTCCCTGCAGCCCGTCTCCTGCCATGTCGTGGTATCTGTGTTTGTGGATAGCTGTTAGCTGCCTAGTGCTCTGCCAAGCCACTCTCTACGAGACCATCCAGCAGCACCACGTCCCCCGGCCCGGCCGAAACGCCATCCAGATCCTCGGTGAGTGGCCTCTTCAGACCTTCTGTACACTCCACGGGCTGTATTTCTGTGCGGTGTCATATTTCCTCTGCGTCTGTCTTTCTCCCGCGGTGTCTATTTTCTTTATGTCTATACTCTCTCGCTCCGCAAGCCTGCTCTATTTTCTGCTCGAGTGTCTGCCCACTGAGCAAATCAACAGCGTGGTTTGAGGTGTCTTTTAAGATCCGCTGGGTATTTTTCTCCGGTGGTGGTCTGTTACGGAGATGACAAGTGTATGGACGTTTCCCTATGTTTACGTTTACCTCAGCTTGCCAGGTCTGCTGCTTGTGCTGTTGATGTTTTATTTTATTATTATTTTTTTTTAATGGCTGGCGCGGTTCTTTAGCTCTGGGCAAGGTCGTTTTTAGATATAGCTTATCTACAGCATGATAATCTTGGGCTGAGATGATGGTGGAGTGATAATGTGAATGTGTGGCTTTTGGTTTTGGGCCATACTTTGGTCTTTTAAAGTTACTGAAATTTAAATGAGGACATTTCTATGTATGTGGAATATATTACATCAGCTGCCAAAAAGAGGTAAACTGAAGAAGGGTTTAAAAAATGCTTTGGACACTAACAATTTAGTCATTGGCACAGCTGAAAGTCATTTATCTTACCTTATAAAATGCTAAACATAAAGATCTCAGGGTTGACTCTTTGCATGGAGAAAGCCTGGAGAAAAACTCCAAGCAGGCTGAAATCACAGAAGTGGACGTGTCAAATGTCCACACTTTTCAATCCAATGAATTCGTAATTCATTATGTCTTGCAGTTTGTAACAAAGTTTGGGGCATCTAAACCGTGGACTCCATTCAAATTTTTTAGTCCAAAGAACTTCTCTTCAGGCTTTCTCTTCAGGTATTTTGATGAAGACCATGAAGATCATATGGTTCATGCTTTGCCTGCTCAAGTCTTTTGATGTGTATGAAATTGTGAAGCACATGAAGTTTAATTTTGTCGTGACCATCAATGCTGTGGAAGGGTTTTAAAGTGATAGGACAGAATAAAATATGTACCATTTCAATATCAAACTTACCTCAAATGCAGCTGATCAGCCAAGCCATGTTTGGTCTTTGAAGTTCCAAAAGTTTCTTCTTTAGTCTTGGAGCTTGTAGCTATCAGGTAATGGACAGTTATAGCGTAGTTGTTTTAGCATCTACATGCCTCAAACCATGCATCATGTGGTTTATGACACTGTATAAGGTATGAGGCTGTATTATGGGAACATCTTTATCTTGAAATCTAATCTGTTTAGTCATCATTCAGGAGAGTAGCTATCCCAGATTAATAAAGTTCCTACATTTAGAATCACATCTCAACTCCAGATGAGAAAGGGTTCTATAGAAACCTTCTAACAAGTCAAAATGCCTCAAATACTGTCCTAACAGTAGAATGACCCCAATAGTGTCTTAATGTCTGGTACAGAATGTTGGTTTCTACTCTTAGCTGTTTGAATGAAGAAAGAATGTTATTGTTTTTAGACAACTGTGACAGGTGTTAACTTCTGCTGGCAAAATTGTTGTTTTCTTTTTTTTGACCATTCTGTTTATTAAATTAGCTAAATGGAAAAGGAAAACAGAACCGTGATTGATTACATACATAGATTTTGTACAACAATTACTTATCCCACTTATAACCCTCACAATTCTGGCCCACCCTCACCCTCCCTTTACCTCCCACACCTACCCTGCCACTTGCCATGACCGCTTACAACATAAATGTGTCAAAAATAAACAAAAATAAACTATAAATAATAATAAATAATCTCAAATCAAAATAAATAAACAAACAAGTAAGTAGATAAAATAAATAATATAAATAAAGTAAGATAAGCCATCATGGCTGCTGTGATCCACCTGGGACTTCAGATTGCTTGAGCTTTGAAAAGAAGGAGATAAAGGGGGCCCAAAATTGTTGGTTTCTTGATGAACAGGAATGGAGACTTTGTCAAGGAAAAAGAAGTTTGTGCATCCTCCCACCAGGCAAAGTCTAACTAAGCTTACACAACGTTAGAATTAAGTAGTCAACCATGTAAACCTCACCTTCTTGTTGTCCCTATTTCTAAAACAACCCAGAAACCCCCTACTTGATAACTACCTTTGTAAGTAAAACAGAGGTGTTGAGGCCATCCAGAAATGTACATTCTTCCCATAGGAGCCAGGATGTCTCTGACATATTCCTATAACAAGTGTCATTGCTAGAATGAGGAGCTATAGATACTCAGAGAAAAATAGATAAACATAAAAATGTAAATGTAAAATTGGCTAACCATTGGAGTTAAATGACAAAGGGATTACTCCCTACAGACCCCACACAACACCCAAGAGAGACATACAACAAGCATACAGGATTAACATAAAAAACAAGAGTACAAGAAGAAGAAATAATATTTAACACAGTCATCATAGGGTCACCAGTGTTTTGCTGATGTCGGAGCAAAAAATTAAGTTTGAAAATTCCATATTTTAAAAAAGCCTGATTCAAAATGTTCAAAAATATTTCAAACACATAAAATCCTGCCCAACATGCGGTAGAAGCAGTGTTGCTGAATAAAGGAGGCCGAGTTAAATATGGGGCTGTTTATAAGGATTATGCTATCGATAAAAGGGAACAGAGAAAAAGGGACGTCCCAGTTAAACAACAGGGGGTGCAGTCACAGTATTAGTTGTCACTTGAAGGTTGCTTTAACATCCAGTTTGTCTCACTTAAATATTGTTTTTTTCATTTTTTTTTCATTTGCTATGGTCCAACAATCAGTTACTTGGTAGCTAACATAACAATCAATTACTGATCTCGGTTGAAGGGCTTAGAGGTAGGATGCTGTAGTGATAAGATGTTGCTCCTCGAAGAAGATTTGCGGCTGTGTGATGAGCGGCTGTGGTACGTCTGTGGTTTCGTTAGCGGGAGCTTTAGTCTAGTGCTGAGCTTTTGCTGTCACTAGTTTTCTCAGGTGACGTGTTAAGCATTGGGAAAGTGAGTTGGAGCCAACCTTCTAAGTCTAGCAGAGCAACTCGAGTGGGAGTGTGTGTGTGTATGTGTGTTCTCGCGTGCGTGTGTATGTGTGGAGACTAGGCGCTCCGGGCTAAACTCCCCCATCAGTATGCTCTGAATGCCAACTGCTTTGATCACACAGGCTCTGGTGGAAATGACAATTATGTTTCTCGTTGGCTCTTTGTAAGCATTCGGCAATTAAGCGCAGCTCCACTTTCAGTGTGGGGGCCAGAGGGCCCGAGTCAGTGAGGTGGGTCTCTCTCGCTCTCTCTCTCTCTCTCACACTTTCTCTTCTGCTACATGTCAGAGCAGCTGCACTGCATTGCACAGTGTTTACAGGGAAAGAGAGTCCTGGAGCTGTAAGTGACACATAAACATTCAGAGCAGTTTATCAGCACAAAAGATTCAGAAATTCAGATTAAATATTTATATCATCTGCACATCCATCTGTCTTTTAGGGCTGCCTCGAATACCGTTTTAGGGGCAGCAGTAATTAACAGTGAATGCTCAAAGCTTTGTTGGAAATGGGGGGAGGGCAATGGGGGGTTGATGTGGCTGGACACTAAGGGGTAATAGCACAGTCCATGCGTGGGTTAACCAGTGCTTCACAGAGATGTTTAATTCGAGGTATACACGGCCCAAGTAGGGGTCCAGTATGAGAGTACGACGCCCTAGGAATACATACAGTCTAGAACCCTGTTAACATCACTGTTGGGAGTTAAGCACGATATCAGGGGCCTGAATTGAAATATATACATACAGTACAAGAATGTGCAGCCTGTTTTGTCAGAGGTTCAGTTTTTTAAAGAATAGAAATGTTTATGTTTGGGTTTTAGGTTCACACAAGGACTTTTATGTTGAAGAGCCTGAAGACAGGTGGAGTGGTAGGTGAATTTTTAACTGTTGTTGGAATCGTATTGTAGATACATTAAGCAAATCCAAAAACATCCACATTGGGTGCATTCACATTACATGAAGGTTCCCTCAAGGAACCAATTGTTTACCCACACCAACTGTGGTTCTGCTGTACTTACAATTTCAAGCTTGTTAACAATACTCTTTAAAGTGCTATGTAGGACCATTTTCAAAAAAGTTCTACATAAAACCATATACTCATTCTCCATCAGTATGAGGAACTGTTTCACCATGCAGAAGAAACATTTAACCATGCACATGGTTCTTGGAGTGTTTGTGGTTCTATATACAGAAAGCCTTTAGCAATAATGGAAAGAAGTGGGTTGCATTTGCTTTATGTGAAGGTTCTTCGGACTCACAGATCCATTTTTTTCAAGCATGCCTCTTTAGAGAACCAACAGTGGGTCTTCTACACTCTTAAAAATGATGGTTTTGAAGGGATTCTCTGGTAAAGACAAACCATGAACTATCAAAGAACCATGTGCCTGCTTAAATGGTGCTTTGGCATGGTGAAACTCTTCTTGATGGAGAATAAGTTGTATGTGGTTCTGTGTAGAACCTTTTAGAAACTGGTTCTGTATACACCAAACAGGGTTCTGCTGTTGTTACAATGTTAACCCTTTTTGGTGCTATAAAGGGGGACATTTCCCAAAACGTTCTTAACGTTAAGTACTTTGTAACATTATACTTAAGAACATTCATAAAATGACGTGAGTGTAAGAGTAGTCTGACCCAATCGTAACTCGGTAAGTTCTTCTTGAAGATCATGTGCTGTTCTGTCTCAAAAACGAAAGAGGCCGCTCATCATCCTTTTAAAAACGCATTGTTCTGTGCATGTCGACTGCACGTTTGTATGCAAATATGAATTTATGAAGATTTAAAATCACTTTTGAAAGCGTAATTGCATCAAGTATATGACATCCAACATCACTTGGATACACTTCTTGTATAAATGGGTGGTCTCTTGTATTATGGTGTAGCAGGAAGCATTACTACCTACCATTCTGAAGGTCCAGAGTTCAATACCACGCATAAATGTACATGTTACTTTTTTATTTCAAGGTTGGAATCATCGTAATCACATGAAACAAATAGTTTACACTGCTTAAAGTACAATACTTTTAATTAATTTTCAGTCGTAGTAGTAAATTAATACATATATTATTTTCTAAAATAAATTACACATTGGCTTACTAAGCTGGTTATCCCTTGACCAATAAAACTGACTGATCAATTATGTACACATATAAATCACCAACAGGAAGGCGTATGTGATGAACACTATAGGCACTTATGTTTCTGGTAATCTCCTCCCATTTCTGCTTTTTCTCTTTATTTGTAGAACTTCCCCAAGCTTAGGAAAATATTATGTTTATTTTCTTTTCTCTATTTCTTCAAGCATTCGACTTTTAGTTCATCTTGGGAAAAATTCTGCTTGTGTGGCCGGTTCCCCATGCTTCCTGACTGACATATGAATGGTTCATTGTTTGCCTATTGTAATTGTAGGCTCGGAATGCTATAGTCAACAATGGTGAGTAAAATGTTTGTATTTATTTTTTACATAAAAGTAATGTTATTATAATTATTTACATAACAATACTATAACAATACTAATGATAATAATGAGGAAACCTATGTAAATTGGTGATTCAGTTTTCGACTGGCAGTGTCTGGTCAGTCAACAAAGAGCTACTTGAAACGCACCTTGAACATATTCTCCACCAATCTAAAGGTGCGTCCGAAACCGCCTACTTGTCTACTACTCAGTAGTGAAATCAGTAGGCGAGCGCGGCTAGTATGTCTGAATACTCAGTAGGTATTGAGTATTGGGTGAACGTTACCCGGATGACCTACTGAATCGGCAGCAATTTTTATGTAGGTGAACACAGCACACTGCGCTATCCCATGATTCACCTGGAGCTGCGGATGAATTCAAAGAGAAGGGAAAAAAAAACGATGAAAAGCAGAACGTCGGCTGTGCATACGCAGCTACGGCTAGTGATGAGCCAGTACCGAAGCTAGCGCTACTGCTGAGGTAAACAATGATTACATTCCTCCCGTTTAATCTTCTCTGAGCTACAGCTCTACACCGTCTGATACATATTCAGACAAAACGCAGATCAGTGTCACAAAAAGTCTAAATCTGTCAGTAAACAGAGCTTTTAAAAGAATAGCAGGACTTTAACGGTGGTGGTCTGACGTCTTGCGAGATTTTGTGGCTGCTAAAACTCGCCTACTGAAATTACCTACTAGTCTACCGCTCGAGCAGTACGTACTGACTCTACTCTAGTACCTACTGACTAGTAGACGATTTCGGACGCATCATAAGTGTGGACATCCAGGAGTGTTCCTGCTTCAATAAAGAACCTTTTTCTTAACTAAAGAACCGTCTTATGACATCGCTCGAGCAGTTTGTGGCGCTTCTTTTTTCTGAAGTGAACTTTTTTGTCATACAAGTTATTACAGTAAAGGTCATGATCATCCTCGCTGTAATGATTCTGCTCCAACTAAGAACCCTAATATGTGACCTTTTGTTCAGACTGAGAACGCAATAGAAGGAGACGTGTTAATTAACAGTTGATCAGTAGTGGACTGTTCAATTACAAGCTTCAGAAATATCAAGCGGTTCACGCACAGCTGGTCAAAATTTAAGTCCGAAGTGGCTTTTCCTCCCACCACCAGTGCATGAACCCACCTCCTACAAAAGGAAGTTATTCTGTAGCGCTGGACGTCGATATCGGTGGAAAGAACTGATCCGGCTGCGTCTACTTTCTGGAAATTTGAAAAAAGAGAAAAAACTCTATGATGAATGTCTGAATTCGGATTGATTTTATAATTTTAGGAGCGGCTCTAGTTTCATTAGGCAGGCTTTGAGATAAAAATAGGCTTTTCAGGCCAGAGAGAACGAGGGAGAACGAGAGGGGACGAGAGCGAAAGGGACATCTGATATGAGAAAACGTGTTTGCGTTCTTGTTTCTTTCTTTTTCCCGCGCACCTCTTTCATCATGCAATCACACTCTATTAAAGCGGTTTCCGGGATTAAAAAATGGGCTCGGCTAAGCGGGAGCAGAGCGTGATGCATTATGAATACGTGTCATCATTTATTTAACTGTGGGGAAAAAAAAAAAAAAGGCGTACACTTCATATCAATGTCAGTGATGCAGCGGTGGCTTGATATTAAAAGACGGCCCCGTTATATCCCTGAAATATTCATAATTCAGTGTAACTGCAGGACCACTGACCTCAGAGCAGTTATGAAGATGCTGGATTAGGGAAGCATGCTCAAGGCAGACGCAGATGAGCCGCTGCAGGTGGGGTCACTGGGTTTGCCCCCCGTTTCCTTTATATCTTACAAACTTCTGAGCAATCTGTAAACGATTCATTGCCTGGTCAGTTCTGGTCAGTTCAACAGCTTATCTGCACAGTTTTGGGGAATAGCACACTAGGGCTGACTGTGTGTGTGTGTGTGTGTGTGTGTGTGTGTAGTATTACTCTGAACATATGTAATACTGGACACTGTTCACACACAGGAATCCTCTTACCTCTGTCCATACCTCTCTCTCTCTCTCTCTCTCTCTCTCTGTCTCTATCACTTTCCACCTCTCTTTTTCTCTGTCTCTCCCTTACTCTCTCTCTATCTCTTTCCACACCCCTCTCTCTCCATCTCTCTGTCTCTATACCTCTCTTCACCTTTCTCTCTTACTTACTTTCTTCCTTTCTCCATCTCTTGCTACGCCTCTCTCTTTCTTTCTCTGTATACACTTCTCTATCTCTTCTCTCTCTGTCTCGACACCTCTCTCGGTCTGTCTCTTCACCTCTCTCTGTCTCCATCTGTCTCGCTCACTCTACACCTCTCTCTCTTTCTCCATCTCCCTCTGTCTCTACACCTCTTTTCACCTCTCTCTCTTTACGTCTCTCACTCTCTCTCTCTACACCTCCCTTTCTCTCTTTCTCTTTCTCTACATCTCTCTCTGTCTCTCCCTCCCATCTCTCTCTGTCTCTATCACTCTTCACCTCTCTCTTTCTCTCCATCTCCCTCTGTCTCTACAACTCTTTTCACCTCTCTCTCTTTCTCTCTCTGTATGTCTCTCACTCTCTCTCTCTCTACACCTCCCTTTCTCTCTTTCTCGACATCTCTCTCTGTCTCTATCACTCTTCACCTCTCTCTTTCTCTGTCTCTCCCTTACTCTCTCTCGTTCCACACATATCTCTGTCTCTACACCTCTCTTCACCTTTCTCTCTTTCTTTCTCCATCTCTTACTGCGCCTCTTTCTTTCTTTCTCTGTACACCTCTCTCTATCTCTTCTCTCTCTGTCTCTACACCTCTTTCGCTGTCTCTTCACCTCTCTTTGTCTCCATTTGTCTCCACACCTCTTTTCACCTCTCTCTCTTTCTCTCTCTGTACGTCTCTATTTCTCTACACCTCCCTTTCTCTTTTTCTCTTTCTCCACGTCTCTCTCTGCTGCTCCCTCCTTTACTCATAAGTACAGTCTCATGTGTTTCCCTTTCTCTTTTACTCTTCTCTCTCCCCTTCCTCTCTCACTCTGTTGGTCTCTTTCTCTCTCTATCGCTATTTTATTCACTCTCTCTCATTCTTTCTTTTTTCTGTCTCACCCTTCTCTCTCTCTCCTCCCTTTCCCTCCTGTTCTCTATACTTCTCTCTCTCTCTCTCTCACTCACTCTCTCTGCCTGTCACAGTTGAGGATTCTCTGTGTTGAGTGTGGAGAGTTGAGTCGCTCCACTGCTCCATCACCTGCTCACTCACCGGCTTCGCTCTGCATTCTTACCATGATGCTTTGCGGCCGGTGGCTCCCCTGTGCCTGCACTCAGCCCAGATTGATGGCGCTCTCATTCCAGCCAGCCGATTCTGCTCTCTCAAGAAATAATCCACTACATTGACAGATGAGCCGAATGTGACATGACACAATGCTAGACTGCAGTCACGGCGTACCCGCACCCCCCCCTCCCCCTCCACTCTCCACACAAATACATCATCTAATGGTATGGGTACAGTTTGGCTGGCAGAGGGAACTGAGGGGACATTTTTGAGGACACTTTCTATCTGCTCTTATTTTAGCCTATAAAATCCTCAAAAGCACCACAGCTGCCCAAGAATCAGTTCTAAGTTTATGGTGTGAACAGTATACATAGTAAGCTTCAGTGGTCATTTTGGTTTTGCTGGATGTTGCTGTCCTGGTGGTTCCCTGGCTGGGGGACAATGTAAGGCACAGGCTGTTATGAAACAATGAAGATTGGAGGAATAGCTTGAAACAGATGGAGGTAAGTTTTGGATATGACCTATGTAACCTTTTGGGTGGAAAACCCAGGCTGTGTGCGTGTACTGTCAGTATCTTTGTGTCAGTGAACATTTGATTGGATCATTGTTTGAATAGATCTTAATCCAATAAACAACTCAATTGTCATTCTAGCTCTTCCATTGTGATGAGAAGGAGAAGAGAAAAATGGCTGCATTTGCTAATTTTTAAACTAATAAGGAAAAACAATAACTTAGATTATTAACTAACATTTACACCCATGGCAAAAGCCAAACTGGCCCAATGCAGATCTTTGATATGGGCTATGGGTTTTATAGGGCATTTCTTGCTATGCAACCCACATCATTGCTAAATTTCCTTCGGGATCAATGAAATATCTATCTATCTATCTATCTATCTATCTATCTATCTATCTATCTATCTATCTATCTATCTATCTATCTATCTATCTATCTATCTATCTATCATTGTATTCTGATTATCAGGCTTGTTGGTCAGACAAGGGCTAATGAAGATAGTCCAAGCCTGTACTGCACTGGCTGAGGTTTTTGAAATTGAAGGTAAAGGAAAATTATATATATATCATTTTTGTTTTTAATTTTTTATATGTATGCTACTTTTACAGAATCAAAACCAAATATAAAAACTGGTGGGTTTGTGTATATAGAATGGCTGTATTTGCATTTTTGTTATCACCGCTGTAAAGAAATCCAAACGTCTCCACAACCACCTTACCTCAAACCTCATAGGTATTTCATAGGAATTACTTTTTCAGATACGGTAAGTCAGATTTACTTTGGCGATACAAGCTAGACTGACCTTGCACACATCTATCAAGCTCTGTCTGCACTCTTCGTACTGCAAAGCACGGTGGTGAAATTTAGAAAACCTGATTAATGCAGCCCTGATAACCTCTAACTGCGATGTCTATTGTTTTGGACCCAGCAGTAGGCTGCATTAATGCTTCTTATGAGCGATTATCACAGCGTGTGCATGCGGCGGGCTTTCTTCAAGGTCAGGATGTATGTATGTATATATTTGCATTAGTGTTATGACACTGCAGTATTAATGCATTGTGTGCTGTGTATCACATGTGTGTGATCGTCGCAGCAGGTTGGAGGCTTTTCAAGGTCGAGGAGCTTATGAGGCTCAGATGTTTCGCTGTCAGGCTGGAGATAGAGTTCATGGGCGCATTTGTTTTCAGTCCTATTACCGCTTCTGTTCCCAGTGTGTTTTTATTATAGTGATTTTGTGTGGGGTTTTTTTATCGTCAGTGCTGTCGGGGACTGTTAAAGCAGGAATATTTGGGCAGTAATGTAATGCGAGATGGATTTGGAGAAAGAATAGGAACGAGAGTGTGTATAGGGGAATAATAATAATAGTGGTTTTGTTTACAGGACTGTTTAAAAGTCATAGACCACCATTCATTCCCAGTCAGAAAAGTTCAAACAGAAAATTACTCAGAAGTGTGTAGGACTGTGTATTGGCAAGAACCTGGCGATACAATACGTATCATGATACAGCAGTCACAATTCAATATGTTGAAGTGATATATTGCGATTTTTCAAATCCTACTATTAAAACACACTACTATATGAACAGGTTTATCAATGCTTACAATAGCATCGCGCCTTTGTGCTGCTTGTTAAAGTTGGAGTGGAGCTGAAAATGGATTACAACACTGCCATCTAGTGGTCAGAGGTTTAAACACAACACTCAATGATTCACTGTCTGCCAGGAATCTGTGTATCGCTACCTTGTTTTTGAGAATTGATACAATACCACGAAAAATAATATCCTGATATTTGATATTTCGATATTTCGATATTTTCTTACACCCCTAATAGTGTTTCCGCCAAAGTCTTCATATGTAGTGCATAAAGTAGGTGGACTTCATAAGTAGAAGTTGAGGAACAGTAACTCTGGTCTAATAATACCATAATTATAGAACTATAGTTTACACCAAAATGTAAACCAATGGCTTATTTACAATTTCTAAGATAAAATATATTATATATTATATATCATATCATCTCCACTTTTGTCCATTTTTAGTTTTCTTCATTATTTAAATGCAGCAACAACCGTTTACATTGTATTTCATGATGAATGGACCAATAGAAATGCTCCAAAATAGCTTGGAGAAAGGTTTGGTTTCATTTTTGTTACAATATGTATGTAATTTGTTTTTTTTAGATAATTATTATTGGGTAGTGATTACAATTGGTTATTTGGGAAGCGAGATTTCTAAAATGTTTAACAGTCCTATATGGAGATAAAAGCTGAGATTTTGGTTTATATTTGAATTTTGATCTCAAACCCAAATGTCTTCAACATACAGCAAAAACAACAGAATTAGTCTGAATGTTCCGATACTGTCAGAGAAGGCTGTTAAATATTAGCGTCATTTTATTTTATACATGTACCTGCAGCCTTGTTTCCATCTCGCTCCTGGAGCCTTGTTTTAGTCACACACTTGCATCTTAAAGCAGCAAGTGAGATCTGTGTCCCTCGTGGCCATATGGCGAGCAATTAGATTGTTTTGAAGTATATATGCCCCGAAGTCTAAATAACACTGTATAGCATTAAAGTGTTAAACTTGTTTTCAGTGTTTATAATTTTACATGCTCTAATTTCCCTAAACACAATATACTTCTCATGCTGTACATCTGTACAGCAACCTCTCCTGTGTCTTTAAGCCCCGCCTCCCTTTGAGCCCCGTGCTTCCTTTTAATGACCTACCAAAGTGACATCCTACTATAAGTTCTGCCCCCACACTGCCGGTGTTGATGGTGTTACAACAGTGTCAGTGTGCCAAGCTTGCCAGTAGGTGAGCAATAAGGATTGTGTTATGAGATGATGTCATCTTGTAACAGAGAAAAGGGCCAGATTTCCAAAAGAGGTGTTTCAGGCAGTTGAGAAAAGTGGTTTCTGGTGTCTACTTAAGGTTTTAGAGCTTAGCAGAGCTAAGAATTGTTACTACAAAGACAAAAACTTTCTACAAAAATGTTTGTTTTTGTTGTGTCATAATGAAAAATGTGATGATTTTATGAGTGTGTGATGGTTCAAAGCTGTGTTCAGGTCATGTACTGGCTAGTGTTTTTGAAGCTGTGTTCAAAATGAGCTAAACTGTCATGCCTGAAAGATTTGGTGGAGTTTCAGTACTGTTATAAATGCTTTGGTAATGACACAATGGAATTTGGGAATATAAATATAAATATTATGGATGCGCATTGTAAACTACACAATGCGCAACTATATTATTATACGTTTTTTGCTTTCTGCCAGATCTTCGTCGCACAGCTCGTCCCAGTTTTCAAAATATCCACACAGTTCCAACTTCATAGTGTCCAGTATGATTGTGTGATTTGGGCTTGTATACAGTTTTTTGCTTGGATGAATGGATTCCGAAAAACTACAGATTTTGCTGGATTTTTTTCCCACAGAGAATGAATGGGAGGGGAAATTTACATGCCTATTTAAGGTACTTCTGATACACTGACTCAGAGCTGACCCGACTGCAGTGTTGGTTTAACTCACTCTCGTCTGTTTGTCATTTCCTTTTCATCCCTCTTTTTGCCCCATAGAGTCCCATTCGTTTTTGTACACACCCAAACATCATGGTTTGGTTTAATGTACAGTCTTCTAACTGCATGTACTCACTCAGGGCAAATCCACAAGCGCTAATCCACAGACATACCCACCTGCACTTCTCTATTTGTCGTTTATTTATCTCTCATTCCTTCCTTACAGTCCAGTTCATTTTCAAGCCCACACAAACATCATGGTTTCGTTTACCCTACAGCCATAAAACTGCATGTAATCATTCCCCAATAACACTGACCCGCAATCCTCTACTTGTCGTTTATTCATCCCTTGTTCCTTGCACTGCTTCTGGTTAAGGGATTGTAGTCTGATTTAGTTAAACAGTGCAAATGAGGATACGATAAGCTGAACACCAGAAGTTTTTTGCCCAACAAAACATTATTAAACCATAGATAATTGCAAGTTAGTATTTATTTAAGTATTTAAGTAGGGGTGTTAGAAAATATCGAAATATTGAATATCGGGATATTATGTTTAGTGATACTGTATCGATTCTCAAAAACACAGTATTGATACACAGATTTCTGGCAGACAGTGAATCACTATGTGCTGTGTTTAAATCTCTGACCACCAGATGGCAGTGTTGTAATCCATTTTCAGCTCCATTCCAACAGTAACAAGCAGCACAAGGGCGCAATGGTATTATAAGCATTGGCAAACGTGTTCATATAGTGGTGTGTTTTAATAGTAGGATTTGAATAATTGCAATATATCACTTTGCTTGCAAATATTGCAGTATATAGCAATATATTGAATCATACATCACGATACATATTGTATCGCCAGGTTCTTGCCTATACATAGCCCTAATTCTTAGTATTATTAATAGTAATTTCTTTGTGTGTCTTCCATGAGACGTGATTACATTTGTTTAAATAGACATACTGAAAAGTTAATTAATTTTAGTTTAACTTTATTCTTGATGTCACACAGTTCTCTATTAGATTTTAAATGTTAAATTTTGCCCATTTCTGTTCAACAAAATTGGGTTATGAATACAGTGATTGTAAATATTTGTCAATGTATGATGAATATGTGATAAGGATTAAAGATGCAGACACAAGGTGTTTCCACCGAGTGTTGAGGTGACGGTCTGCACAGAAGCTCCAGCATCTGATCTCATCTCATTTTTTTTTATTTTATGTAAGCTGCAGCTGTGAATCGGATGAGCTTATCAGACAGGTGCACCCATGCAGTTTAAATATAGCATGACACTTTGGCTGTTTGCATGCTTTGATTGGTATATGCAGCTAATTGCGCGTTAATATTGCGACAACGGCGGCGTTCCGGAGGTGATAATTCCATAGGATGTGTAAAAAATCTCAGTTTATCAAACCTGTGATGCGTCGCTGACATTCGTCACGGGCAAACTCCACCCTCCTTCTCCCTTCAAGAGTAAAACAGAAAAGGAGGGGAGGAATTAATCAGATTTATTTCACACCCACTTTTAATTGTGGCAAACTAATTAGGGTGGGGAATTGATGACGGCTACCGAATTCAATTAAACACGGCTTGCAGGAATGGATAGAGACTGTAATCTGATTTCAGAGTAAATTGGATGAAGGGGAGTGGTGTGATCAGGATTTTCACTCTTTTCAACCCCGCCGCAAACAGCCTGTTAGCACGTTTGCCGTGCCAGAGCATGTTTAAGATGCGCATCAGGGCTTAATGAAATCTCACCTATTAGTACAAATTCTAATTCTGGTACCATTCATTTCTATTGAAGAGGAATTCCACAAACTTCTCTACAAGTAGACAAGTCATTGAGAGTGGTTTGCTTGGTTCTAGAGAAGCTTACAGAATTGAGTTAGAATTGTTCTTAGTGGTGGTGATGGGAACCAAACGTCTAAAGAGTTGAATGGCTCTGAAAGCTGCTTCACAGGAAGGTATTAAATGAAAAGGTTCTGAGTACTTTTACCTGACGTCTGAGACACTGTTTAACGATAATCTCCATCCATCCACCTTTCAAGGATACTTTAGTGGCTCTATATAGAACCATGAACACTAAAAAAAGAACCCTTGGAAAGCATAGATGGTTCTTCGCATGGTCACATGATTCTTCAGATAGAATTGTATGTAATGTAAGTTTGGGAGAAGGACCACGCCCAACTCCTCCCCTTTACCATTACACCCTCACCTTCTCGTGATGAAAATTCGCACCCCGCCCCTTCCCCGGCTCCTCCCTCTTCTTCTGACCTTTTCCTCACCATTTGCTTGGCTAAATGGGGGGGCCCGGCTTCTATCCCAGCATCTGAAGCCACCCAGAACTCCAGCCCCAAGTTTCCCGGAGTTCCCCTCCCTTGTCTTGCCCTAAGTGGTCCAAACTCTTGGGTTTTATATATATATATAACTATATACAGTATATTCTCCATCACCATACAAAGAGCAATATTACCTACTAGGTAGGGGTGTGCTATATCGTATCGTACTCAATAATATCGCTAACATTTTTGAATTATACCCTGAAATATCGTCCCATATCACCAATCCCTAATTATCACATCACTTTTTTACTGTTTTTAGCAAAAGAAAAATTCACACTTTTCTTATTTCCCATTATATATCTACTAGAGACAGATTTAATCTGTCCAGTATCATTCATTTTACTTCAGTCCTGGATATATGGAGATATTTGGAGTGCATTATTTAGTATCGTGACATTCTGGATCATTGACTTCTGTTACAATCTGATGAATGCTCAGTTAGGGGTGTGCCATATCATATTGTATGCAATTTTTTGTTGCAGTAGTGTATTCTTGAAATATTTTTTTAAATTCAATGTTTTGTCATATCGCCAAGAGTATGGTTATCACAAAAATACCATGAAATATCGCCCACCCCTTCTACTAGGATGAGTAAACCTAGTAAAACCTAGTAAAAATATAAAAAAACATTCTGTTTTTTAATGTAGCCCTTGTTTTTACTTGAAGTGAGTAAAAAGCATTTATTTGTAGTTATAATTAGTAAAAAATTCATTTAGTTCAGCATTTAAACAGTAAATATACTGAAATATACTGAATGGTATGTGTGATGTGTTGGTGTTTCAGTATCTGATGGTATAAGATGCTGATACTAGACTACTTCAATATACAGGATACGGCACTGAATCATAACACACAATAGAAATGATGACGGTCCGGACCTTGGCCTGAGGTCATTTCCTTCAACTGGACCTCACTGAACTCTAATTAAATACCTCTGGCCTAGACTGTGTAGTATCCAAACTTACGGTCTTAATAAAGATGGTTCTTCTTTAGACAGTGGTTCCATATAGAACACTCAAAAATCATTTGGATGCTTAAATAGTGAGAGGGTTCCTCCAATTGATGGAGCATGTATTGTATATGTGACTATTCGTTTTACTAAATTGTCTTCTTTTTTAAGAGTATCTGTTTCACCATCATCAACATTACGTATACAAATTCAGAAGATGCATCGCATTGGTGGTTTTGGATAGTATATATAATGACTATGCTTGTGTTGCAGTCATGGTGACTCTTGGTTCCCATTACCACCAGAGTTCAGAAATTTAATTTGAGTTTGAAAGATTCTCAGACTATTTCATATCAAACCACTTTGAATGACTCTATTCACCAGAAATTAAATTATACAGAGATTTTGAATAATTGGTGGAATTCCCCTTTAAAGTCACTGGTGTACTGCTTATTGGTGTGAGAATCAGAAGATGTGCAAATGTTGTAACGTTTTGACAAATAAATTGCTGCATTCAATGGAAAATGTAGAGAAAAACACACCACACAAATAGATATATGCACAAACACACACACACACACACACTGACACCCAGACCCGTGATCACACATAACTCAGTCTGTCTTTTTGTAAAGACTCAGTGTAATTGCCCTGAGATGAAAAGTAAACAGGTAGAACAGCTCAGAGCGAATCAGAGAGGATTGTTTCAAACTAAAGCACACACACACACACACACACACACACTTGCGCACACACACACTCATACACACAAATGCACACATTCACCCACACACAAATACTCACATTCATACACATGCTCGAGTGTGTCACCCTGACTGTGGTTGTCCGTGCGTGTGTGTGTACTTGTGTGTATGTGTGTCTAATCAGACTGTAACAGATAATGAATGCAGCCGTGCACAACAAAGCTGTGATCAGACCCCTCTCTCTGTCTCTCACTCTCTCTCTGTCTTTATCATATCTATCTCTTGTTCTCACTCGCTGTCTGTCCCTTTTTCTGTGTCTTATTGTCTCTGTATCTCTCTATCATCTCTCTCTTTCTCTCTCTTTTTTATCTCTCTCTCTTTCTCTCTTCGTTTATTTTTCTTCTCTGCCTCTCTTTATCTACCTCTCTGTCTTTCTATCTATTTCTGTGGCCCTCTCTATTTCTCTCTATCACTGTCTCTGTCTCCCTACCGATCTCTACCTTTCTCTCTCTTTCACTCTCTGCTGCTTTCTAGTTCAAGTTCTGTCTCTCTGTTATTACCTCCCAGTCTCTTTTTCTCTCTTTCTCTTTATCTCTTTTGCTCTTTCCTTTTCATCCTTCATCTCTTTCTCTCTCTTCATCTCTCTAATCTCACTTTCTGATTCTTACATCTTTGTTGTTTCTCCTCTCTCCTCTGTTTTATCTTAACATTCCCCCCTTCTTTGTGATCTTTCTCCTCTTCTTCTGTTTCTTTCTTACTCTCTCTCTTTCTCTCTCTCCCTCTCTCTCTCTATCTCCCTTGCTACCGCTCTCCCTTGCTACCTCTCTCTCTCCCTCTCTCTTTCTCTCTCTCTGTCTCCATCTCCCTTGCTACCTCTCACCCTTGCTACCTCTCCTTTCTGCTACCTCTCTCTCTCTCCCTTGCTACCTCTATCTCTCTCTCTCTCTCTCTCTCTCTCTCTGTCTCTATCTCCCTTGCTACCTCTCACCCTTGCTACCTCTCCTTCTTGCTACCTCTCTCTCTCTCTTCCTTGCTACCTCTCTCTCTCTCTCTCTCTCTCTCTCTCTCTCTCTCTCTCTGTCTCTATCTCCCTTGCTACGTCTCACCCCTGCTATCTCTCTTCCTTGCTACCTCTCTCTCTCTCTCTCTCTCTCTCTCTCTCTCTCTATCTCCCTTGCTACCTCTCACCCTTGCTATCTCTCTTTCTTGCTACCTCTCTCTCTCTATCTCTATCTCTCTCTCTACCTCTCACCCTTGCTATCTCTCTTCCTTGCTACCTCTCTCTCTATCTCTATCTCTCTCTACCTCTCACCCTTGCTATCTCTCCTTCTTACTACCTCTCTCTCTCTCTCTCTTTCTCCCTTGCTACCTCTATTCCTTGCTACCGCTCTCTCTCTCTCTCTCTCTCTCTCTCTCTCTCTCTCTCTTTTTCCCTTGCTACCTCTATTCCTTGCTACCTCCCTCTCTCTCTCCCTTGCTATCTCTATTCCTTGCTACCTCTCTCTCTCTCTATCTCTCTCTCTCTCTCTCTCTCTGTCTCTATCTCCCTTGTTACCTCTCACTCTTGCTACCTCTCCTTCTTGCTACCTCTCTCTCTCTCTCTCTCTCTCTATCTCTCTCCTTCGCTACCTCTCTTCCTTGCTACCTTTCTCTCTCCCTACCTCTATCTCCCTTGCTACGTCTCACCCTTGCTATCTCTCTTCCTTGCTACCTCTCTCTCTCTCTCTCTCTCTCTCTCTATCTATCTATCTATTTCCCTTGCTATCTCTATTCCTTGCTACCTCTCTCTCTCTCTCTCTCTCTCTCTCTCTCTCTCTCTCTCTGTCTCTATCTCCCTTGCTACCTCTCACCCTTGCTATCTCTCTTCCTTGCTACCTCTCTCTCTCTATCTCTATCTCTCTCTCTACCTCTCACCCTTGCTATCTCTCTTCCTTGCTACCTCTCTCTCTCTATCTCTATCTCTCTCTCTACCTCTCACCCTTGCTATCTCTCTAACTTGCTAACTCTCTCTATCTCTATCTATCTCTATCTCTCTCTACCTCTCACCCTTGCTACCTCTCCTTCTTGCTACCTCTCTCTCTCTCTCTTTCTCCCTTGCTACCTCTATTCCTTGCTACCGCTCTCTCTCTCTCTTTCCCTTGCTACCTTTATTCCTTGCTACCTCTCTCTCTCTCTGTCCATCTCTTTTCTCATTTCTCTCTCTTTCTCCCTTGCTACCTCTATTCCTTGCTACCTCTCTCTCTCTCTCTCTCTCCCTTGCTATCTCTCTTCCTTGCTACCTCTTTCTCTCTCTCTCTCTTTCTCCCTTGCTACCTCTATTCCTTGCTACCGCTCTCTCTCTCTCTCTCTCTCACTCTCTCTCTCTCTCTCTCTCTCTCTCTCTCTCTCTCTCTCTCTCTCTCTCTCTCTCTCTTTTATTCCCTTGCTAGCTTTATTCCTTGCTACCTCTCTCTCTCTCTGTCCATCTCTTTTCTCATTTCTCTCTCTCTTTCTCCCTTGCTACCTCTATTCCTTGCTACCTCTCTCTCTCTGTCCATCTCTTTTCTCATTTCTCTCTCATCCTCCTCCTTCTCCTCTCTCTCTTTTTTTCCCTCAATTTCCTCGTCTCTATCTGGCCCTCAGACGATTTGTCATGGATCAGAAGAGACAATTTGTCATGGATTAGTGCACTTAAATGTGCGTGTGATAGTGGAGGCAGCCAGTGGAAAAGCTGAAGAATCCTATTACAGTGCCTCTTTTTTATGGCGGTAGTGCGTGTGCGCATGCCGAACCTCATGTGAAGCCTTCATACATGCTTTTCACACACACACGCATACGCACACACACATAAATGCTGAAGCATGCAAAACTCCTCAGATGTTTCCGATTTGTGGAGCACGGCCCTTGAAACATCTCTGCGCACCTTCTCGTACGGAGCGCGCTCAAAATGTCCTTTTCCCTTTTCTGCAGGTGCAGCTGTGCAACTTAATTAACCTCCCACGTCTTGTGGCTCTTTATAAATGAAAACAGAACAATATATGAGAATGTTTTTGTTCCCGCTTGTTCTCCGTAATGGAAATATTTCATGATAATAGCGAAATGCCATTGAGGGATTTTTTTTCTTTCTTGCGCTCGTGCTGAGCAAATTGAACCAAAAAGGATTATTAACATTTACCAAGCGAGTTGTTTGAGTGGCAGATGGGTGTAGAAAATTACCTCATGATCATCTCACACCGTTGGGCTGAGACTGATTTAGAAATTGGTCCCTTTATGCAGGTGACAAAATATATATACACTACCAGTCAAAAGTTTTAGAACACTGCCGGTCAAAAGTTTTAAAACACTGTCGGTCAAAAGTTTTAAAACACTGTCGGTCAAGAGTTTTAGAACACTGTCGGTCAAGAGTTTTAGTACACTACCAGCCAAAAGTTTTAAATACAGTTTGTTTGGCTGGTAGTGTACTAAAACGTTTGACTGGTAGTGTAATAAAACTTTTGGCTGGTAGTGTACTAAAACTTTTGGCTGGTAGTTTACTAAAACGTTTGGCTGGTAGTGTACTAAAACGTTTGACTGGTAGTGTACTAAAACTTTTGGCTGATAGTTTACTAAAACTTTTGGCTGGTAGTGTACTAAAACTTTTGGCTGGTAGTGTACTAAAACTTTTGGCTGGTAGTTTACTAAAACGTTTGGCTGGTAGTGTACTAAAACTTTTGGCTGGTAGTGTACTAAAACTTTTGGCTGGTAGTTTACTAAAACTTTTGGCTGGTAGTTTACTAAAACGTTTGGCTGGTAGTGTACTAAAACTTTTGGCTGGTAGTTTACTAAAACGTTTGGCTGGTAGTGTACTAAAAGTTTGACTGGTAGTGTACTAAAACTTTTGGCTGGTAGTGTACTAAAACGTTTGGCTGGTAGTGTACTAAAACGTTTGACTGGTAGTGTACTAAAACTTTTGGCTGGTAAAGTACTAAAACGTTTGACTGGTAGTGTACTAAAACGTTTGGCTGGTAGTGTACTAAAACTTTTGGCTGGTAGTGTACTAAAACTTTTGGCTGGTAAAGTACTAAAACGTTTGACTGGTAGTGTACTAAAATGTTTGGCTGGTAGTGTACTAAAACTTTTGGCTGATAGTACTAAAACATTTGGCTGGTAGTGTACTAATAACGTTTGGCTGGTAGTTTTACTAAAACGTTTGGACTGGTAGTGTACTAAAACTTTTGACTGGATAGAGTACCTAAAACTTTTGGCTGGTAGTGTACTAAAACTTTTGGCTGGTAGTTACTAAAACGTTTGGCTGGTAGTGTACTAAAACTTACTGTAGATGCTGTAGTGTACTAAAACTTTTGGCTGTAGTTTACTAAAACTTAGGCTGGTAGTGTACCTAAAAACTTTTAGGCTGGAGTAGCTGTACTCTAACTTTTGGCTGGATAGTTTACTAAACGTTTGGCTGGTAGTGTACTAAAAACTTTTGGCTGGTAGTAGTACTAAAACTTTTGAGACTAGGTAGTATTACTAACAAACTTTTGGCTGGTAGTGTACTAAAAACGTTTGATTCTGGTAGTGTACTAAAACGTTTGGCTGGTAGTGTACTAAAACTTTTGGCTGGTAGTGTACTAAAACTTTTGGCTGGTAAAGTACTAAAACGTTTGACTGGTAGTGTACTAAAACTTTTGGCTGGTAAAGTACTAAAACGTTTGGCTGGTAGTGTACTAAAACTTTTGGCTGGTAGTTTACTAAAACGTTTGGCTGGTAGTGTACTAAAACGTTTGACTGGTAGTGTACTAAAACTTTTGGCTGGTAGTGTACTAAAACGTTTGGCTGGTAGTGTACTAAAACGTTTGACTGGTAGTGTACTAAAACTTTTGGCTGGTAAAAGTACTTAAAACGTTTGACTGGTAGTGATCTAAAATGTTGACCGGTAGTGTAAACTAAAACGTTTGGCTGGTGTGTACTAAAACTTTTGGCTGGTAGTGTACTAAAACTTTTGGCTGGTAAAGTACTAAAACGTTTGACTGGTAGTGTACTAAAATGTTTGGCTGGTAGTGTACTAAAACTTTTGGCTGGTAGTGTACTAAAACTTTTGGTTGGTAAAGTACTAAAACGTTTGGCTGGTAGTGTACTAAAACTTTTTTATATTAATATATATTAATACGTAATTATACGTTTGATTGGTAAGGTGTATATATATATATATATATAATATATATATAATATATATATTTATATATATATATATATAGTATATATTAACCGGTGAACTTCAGGATTAACCAGATAAAAACTTCTGCAGCACTGCTGTGTCTGATCCCCTCACATCAGCACAACACACTCCCATCTGCATGAATGGGTTAAACATGAAGGTCATATTGTGCATATATGTGCAAACACAAGTTGCTAAGAGTTTTTTAAAAGTTTGAAGACCCTCCACAGACTGTAACGGTTCTGCACTAATAGAAAATATTCTTAGAACCCTATGTCCAAACCGAGAACCCACCTTATTAGGAGTGAATGTGAGTACCCATTTAAACTCCTCTCTGTTTAAAAAAAGGAATTAATTCAGTAATAGTTATTTTTAGTTGGTTCTTCTGTAGTATTGCTCAAAAACCCCAAAGAAGTAAAGAATTTTAAGTAGTTGTTTACTCCGAACTAAGATTACATAGATCTATTAGGCTATACATAAAATGTCTTTTTTTAGAGAAAAAGATTTTTTTAGAGAACCAAAATTGGTTCTTTTATGGCATCAGGCCCATTTCAGCATCTTTACTTGTAGGACTTTAGGTTAACTTGCAAATAGCAAAATCTAAAAAAGCATGATATCGTTTCATTAGCCGGCTATTTGTGGGGACGTCTCCATTCCCTGGTATACAGTTTTCCAGCACTCTTAATAGAGTTCTTTTCCTAGACATGCTTTAGCTGCTCCATTCAAAATGTAAAGGAACATCCTGCGTCTAGGATGATTCATCCCCGTCTTGCCGTGGAAGGCTTAATTTTAGGACTCTTGAGCTCCAGCAGAACGTGTTTCCTTGAGATGCTGGACATTGTGTGTTTTCAACATTTCTAGCTCAGCTTCATTGAGTGGCTAGAGCAGAAGTGTGAGTCATTCCCTTGCCGCTTGCTGTGGTCGTATTTTGAGGAATGAATTGTAAGGCTATGCCAAGTGCTGGGCTGAAGTGTCCTGCAAGGGGAAAAATATGTGAATTCGGTGAATTCTACCCCAGTAAGTACTCCTGCTGGACGGAAGTCACGTGACCTTCAGAGTCAGGCAGACACGAGCCACTCTGGCTTGTATGATGCATAGAAAATGAATTACGTGGTTTAGATTTTCTGCATCATGTGATTAGCTCTTATTTTAAGGAGCTGTTTACCCTAAATCAAGCTTAAGATCCTGTGAGGGTTCTCAACATTAAGGGTCTAAGAAAATATGTGATTTACAGCCTTTGAATTATGTGGAAGCACTTCCAACGTTAAAAAACACACACTTACATATCTCTTTTAAACAAGTTTTTGGAGGAACTAAGTCTTGAAAGGAAAAAAAAAAAATCAAAGAGCTCAAACTCAAACCCTAGGAGCATAGGAAAAAAACACAGAGAAGAACCAAGATTTCAAATGAGAAGCTCCTCAAGAATATAAAGAAGAACCATTGAGAGGAACCAAGCCTCCAGAGACCGTTCTTCCCAAACACATGAGGAAAAGCCACTGAGAAGAGCCAAGATTTAAAATGAGAAGCTCCCCAAGAACATGAAGAAGTACCATTGAGATCTTGAAGACTCAAGAGGCAAAACTTCCTAAAACCATTAAAAAAGAACCACTGAGAAGAACCAGGATACGAGAGGAAGAAATTCCAGTAAGCAAAAGGAAGAACCTCTAAAGACAACCAAGATTTAAAAGTCCAGAGAACATGAAGAAAAACCACTGGACGGAAACCAAGGCTCAAGGCAGAACATCTGAAAACTATGAGGATAAACCACTCAGAAGAACCAAGACTCAAGAGGAAGAACATACTAAAACCATGAGGACGAACCACTGAGAGGAACCAAGACTCAAGAGGTAGAACATCCAGTAAGCAAGAGGACGAACCTCTAAAGGGAACCAATATTTAAACAGAGATCGTCCCTGAGGACATGAAGAAAAACCACTGGGAGGAACCAAGGCAGAAGTTCCTAAAACCATGAGGACTAACCACTCAGATAAACCAAGACTCAAGAGGAAGAACTTCCTAAAACCATGAGGACGAATTGCTAAGAGGAACCAAGACTTAAGAGGTAGAACCTCTAGAAAGCAAGAGGAAGAACCTCTGAAGGAAACTAAGATTTAGACAGAGAATGTCCCCAATGACATGAAGAAAAGCCACTTTGAGAAAACAAGACTCAGGGGATAACTTCCTAAAACCATGAGGACAAATCTGGTAAGAACATAAGAAGGGATTACTGGGAGGAACCAAGACACAAATGAAAAAAACTCCCTAAATGATTAAGAAGCAAACAGAAAGGAACCGAGACTCAGAAGAAAGAGCTCTGTAACTGAAATGAGCATGAGACACAGATAGCACTTAGAGAAACCAAGAACCAAGAGAGGAACCTTATCCCCCTCTTAGAATTACCAGGACAATTAGGACAAGCTAAATATTGTGAATTTAAACAAAAAGTCAAATTCTGTCAGGAAACTTTCAGGGAAGAGAACTGGCTGATACTGATTGCGTTAGGCATGTACAAGGTGGATATATCAACACAGTGGTAAAGAAGGGCAGTTCGGCTAATGACACATGAAAGCTCGTCATAACTACTGATTAAACCTACATAAACATTTATAAAGGCTCATTTCAATTAATGACAAGTGCTATTAAAATAAGTGGTTATAAAAGCTTGTCATGAAAGGCTCCTGTAGACATTGCAGATACTGGATCAGCCAAAAAGCTTGATGTTACATAGATTTTTTTTCTAGAGAGGTACCATCATTAAATGGGGCATTACTAGAGGTGTGCAATAAATATATTGTCTATGAGTAAGTGTATACAATAAATTAAATAATTAAAGGAAAAGCATTTATATTTTTATACCCTTTATATTGTAGTCGACTAATCAACTATTTAGTTAACTAAATAACTAACCCTAACCCTAGACTAAAACTAAAAACAATTCAAATGACTAAGACTATGACTAAAACTAAATAAAAATTTTCTGTATAAATTAACACTGGTGCGATCCCGACTAGACTCATGAGGCCAGACATTATCTTGGACTGGATTAGACCCACCATAACAGGAGTATCACCCTTCTAGAACCCACTGCCGATTCCTGTAGTCTATGTACTTTGAAAGTTTGTGAATATGTTAGCCAAAAACACCAAATATATAAAACTAGGTTTGAAAATTGTAAAAATTATTAAAAATGTCAGCTGAAGGATGCTGAAACCACACCCACTTGCTGTAAAGATGTAGCCTCTTTAAAGTGTCAAATACTACTACAACCTGAAAAATTATGCCCCGTCTGACAGCATTAACGGACTGTACAGCTATATATATATATATATATATATATATATATATATATATATATATATATATATATATATATATATTTGAGCCTCCAGAGCCAGAGTCCAGTTTCCAGCCACTGAACACTGACCTACCCAAGTCTTAATCCTCTCAGTTGGAGTGAAGTGGAGAAGTAGTAGACTGTTCCATAAGCATATCACCCACTTACCTCGATCTTTGAGTGTTTGAGTCGTAGGCGGTGTGCTCACTGACCCCTAGTGTGTCTGTTCACTAGTATATGTGAGTGTTTTACTGTACGGATGGGTTAAATGCAGATCTTGAATTTCCCTCTGGGATCAATAAAGTATCTATCTCTGCACAAGTGACATCTTATTCATATTCAACTGGAGGGACAGTTTTCAGCCATCATGAATTACATAACATCCGCAGGCTTGCTGATCGGCAAATATTAATGAGCCACCATTACTCCCACAGATTCCAGAGGTACTGGGGGGAGCACCATCACTTCAGAGGACACCATCACTTCAGACAACTTCAGAGCTGGGTGGCTTTATACCTCTCCAGTGAACATTTGGCATTGGACATTGGTTCTTTTGCGACTGTGCAAGAACTGCTTGTCCTGTTGGCATGTGATATTAACACCTTACTGTTACACCTTATAGTAGCTATTTCAGTAATTAGATGGAGGGCCTGAAACTTTTGCTCTTATAGATACAGTACCTCAGTTCTAATTCACCCCTTGTTATTGGAATAACAAAACCTCACAGCAAGATGATCTGGGTTGGATGCCCGGTACGGGCCGTTATGTGTGGAGTTCTCCCGGTGGTTGAGTGGGTTTTCTCCGGGTACTCTGGTTTCCTCCCACATGTCTAAAGACATGCATGTTAGGTTAGTCGGTCATTCTAAATTGGCCGTAGGTGTGAGTAAGTGTGTGTTGGCCATGCCATAGTCTGTTGTCCTGTACATAATGTGCCCCACCTTCGCCCGATGGCGCTGGGATTGGCTTCAGGCCCCCGTGTGGCACCGACTAGGGGGATAAAGTGGAAGATAAAGGATTTGGGGAAATTACGCATGTTGTACATCATAAAACATATTATATCTCCAAAATGATAAAGACAGCATGCTTTACGTTTGTATTACTTTGCATTTGTTATTGAAATATTCACCCATTTCTAAAGAACAGCTGAACTGCGAGGTGTTCCCACCACACCAGCGCTGTATTTTATCCCACAGAAATCAGCCGGTTGCATCTCTTATCAAGAAATCACACCAACACCTGCTCCTCTGGGCTGAGCTAATCTAGCTGGAAAAGTGCTTACAAGAGGTAGTATTTAGCGGGCAGTAATTTCTGATATGAGTGTGAGCAGGAGAGTAGTGCGGTGGGCTAAAAGCGTTAGGAGTGGATGCTGGGATGCGGGCACATGGCCGCTCGAGTCATTGCAGTGCTTAGCCGTAGGGCTTGTTTAAGCTCTATTGTGTTAGAGCTGGCTGTGGAGTGAGAGCGAGCGAGCTTTGATTCTTCTTCTAAATGACCCAGCTTGAAGACACAAGCACACGCACACACACACATACACACACAAACACACACACATACACACACTCACACCCTTCGAAGTCTGTACGAGGCCCCTCTAGTCATTATCTGTTCCGCTGAGCATTTCTCCTATTGTTTTACACCCGTGAACTATGTGTCAGTGTCTGGCTCTCGGCCGGGGGAGGAAGAAAAAACGAGGCAGATCAGAGATCCCTGTACGTCTTCATGGCTGATTTCACAAAGGGTGTTTAGAGAGAAGCATTATGGGTAAACTCGTGGATCAGACTGACATTGAAAGCTCACCTTCTTATATACGAGGAATTATTGGGCTAAGAACGAGTTTGATCCCCAGAATCTGAATAATCCTGTTCCAGAACAAGTTTGACGAGACAGTATTTAATGATTTTCACAATGTTTTGATTTCCATCGAAGCAAATTTGAGATGTTCTTTGAGAATGTAGCCACAATTCAATGGTTTATTCATCATATGAGCCCTTCAGAAACTTGTTTCCGTTGGCCTAGCGATTTTCATTCTGCAGACGCAGCCAGCAGTGCCAACTTTTACCTTTACTGTTTACTTCTATTTGATTAAATATTAAGTGAATCCATGTTTAATTCAATTCAGACATCTGTTTTATTTTTTTAAATATAGTCCAGAGATCTTGCTGTATTTCTCTGTGGTGTATAGGATTGCCAGGTCCAGCAAAATTCTAAAATATCAAATGTATAATGTACCCATTTGGTTCAAATTTTATTATGCAATGCCTCTTTAAATGAGGGAAGAGCAAAATACTTGAAACTTATAGCCATTTTTTTTCAAATAGAAATTTCAAATCTCTGATAAAAACATGTTTTTTCAGTTTGTTCTGGCTTGATCCCTACAGCAAGGGGGTTGGGGTGGGTAACGAGAGGGACATTCCCCACTGGAGCCACAGTATTGTCAACCATTTTCTACTTTCAAGCTAATTACTGAGCGTTATAAACATTTTCACATTCACATTTGAACCTGTGACTGGTCTCCTCAGTATTAACATCTACACAGATGGAGTCACATTGTTATAAACAGAGTAACCACGTTGTGCAGCACGGACAGCTGCTAGATGGGTTGGGAGACTCAGTAAGGTCCTGCTAGGTAGTCACAGGTATCTGGAGCCATGCTGACTGCAGAGCATCCCACAGCTGCTGGAGGGCACATGGAGCAAACACAATGATCAAGGTGGTCCCACAGATGCTCAATTAGGTTTAAGTCTAGGGAATTAATAGACTCAGGGTAGTACTTGGAAGGCTTGGTCATGCTCTTACAACCGATGTTGGACATTACTAGCCATGTGACATGTCACATTGTCTTTCTGGAAGATCCCCCAGGGAAGACAATCAGCATATATGGATGTACATGATCTCCAAGGATGGATACTCAAATCGGCTCCCACATGGATGATTGGGTCCAGAAAATGTCCTGAAAACATTCCAAGACTGCCACCTACACACAGCCACTCTCGAAATATATGTCTATATATCGTCTATATGGATAGTGGTGATATTAATGTGCTTCTATTCCAATATGTGAACTCTTAGTAGATGCAACCTAAACACTGGTGTCGGGACTTTGTTGTTGCCATCAGAATGAAGAGGAGACGAGTTCAGAGTAAAAGCTTTTATTCTTAGGACTGCAGTACCAATGTTCTCTGAGCTTTCAAGCCTTGGTCTCAGTCATGTCTCAGCTGCATTTTCTATTATAGGCCCGCCTTCCTGCTCCTTTTGGCCCATGTGGTACACCCGGCCAGTCTCTGGGTGGACAGTGGTTCTCGAATAAACGTTCCCAGGTTAAGTCCGGGGTTTGTGTGAATCCCTATATGCGACTTCCTAAATGGCCGGGGCCACAAAAGCTATGGAATATAAAAAAATCACTACACTGGGTGCTATTGGTGGTTGTTCAACAAACAAACAGCATCAATTTGGTCTCGTATACCAACAGAATGTGGGTGTGGCTTTTAATGTATATGGGTCTGAAGGCTGTACAGCTAATAAAAGCAGTTTTGTTTTTGGCTACACAACCATTATCAGATAAATTTCACTGATCAAAGCAATTCAGGCTGACTAGGGCTGTCACAGGTAACATGTTAATAACACTGGAGCAATGACTGTGCTTTGTTTCTGGAACGGATGGTCTCGGTTAGTCTCCTCAACGGAATAAGAACACTCTTAGCTGCAAAGGACACTGCTGTCTCCTCTGAGCATGATGCAATCACATGTTTTTTACATGGGCTGAAAGAGACAGAGTGGTAGAACATTGTGAAGTTTCTCTGTATGCAGTAAATTAGAAGTGTCATTGCAAACCTAGAACGAGGGAGAGCTGCAGGGGAGAGAGAGAGAGGGAGAGAGAGAGGTAGAGAGTAGGCCAGCTTATTGTGATGTAGGAGGTTTGTGTTGTTGTGGTGGAGAGGAGAGAGTTTGCGGAGGAGGAAAGGAGTTCTCATTAAGGTGATGTGTGTGTGTGTGCATGCACAGGCATGTGTGTGAGACGGGCCTTCGCCTCTACCTGACATTATGACACTTTCAGTGACACCGTGTTTCAGAGGGAGGGAAGGAAAGAGAGAGAGAGAAAATAAGAAAGAAAAAGAAAAGGGGGAGAAAGAGGACGAGAGATGGAGTCAAAGGAATATAGAAACATGGAAAAAAAGAATGAGCATGAAACAGAGAGAGAGAATGAGAAAGTGAGAGGGTGAGAAAGAGAGAAAGAAGGAGAGAAAAAATGGTGCATGTGTTTAAAAGCTCATAGCTGCTGCTGACGGCATTGTCATGCCTTTAGGGTGAAGTTCCCACAAACATTTCATCTACAGTCACATGCCAGGGTGTCACTTTATCATCAGACTGCTCTCAGTAAACCTGGTGCTTAAAACTGCAGCGTTAAACTATGTAGGGCTTTGCACACTAATTAAACAAGTTAAATTAAATGAAATTAATTAATCAATTAAACAAATATACTCAAATTCACATCAATTATATAATACATGCGTTTGTTGGTTAAGTAGAACAGGTCAGTATAACTGGTATAACTGGTTGGTGTTTTGGTTGTGGCTCAATCAATCAAAAAGTAGCAAATATACCAATAATTAGTAATAATTAGTATTAGTTAATGACTCAATCAATCAATAAAGCAATCAAAGTAGTCAGTAGCATACAACAACGTTTAGTTTCAGTCACACAATCAATCAGCCAATCAATCAATTAAGTCAGCAGCATACTTCAACAATGTTTAGTTTCAATCACACAATCAATCAACAAATCAATTAAGTCAGCAGCATACTTCAACAATGTTTAGTTTCAATCACACAATCAATCAACCAATCAATTTAGTCAGCAGCATACTTCAACAATGTTTAGTTTCAATCACACAATCAATCAGCCAATCAATCAAGTCAAGTCAACAGGATACTTCAACAATGTTTAGTTTTTTTCACACAATCAATCAATCAACCAATCAATTAAGTCAGCAGCATACTTCAACAATGTTTAGTTTCAATCACACAATCAATCAGCCAATCAATCAAGTCAAGTCAACAGGATACTTCAACAATGTTTAGTTTTTTTCACACAATCAATCACTCAACCAATCAATTAAGTCAGCAGCATACTTCAACAATGTTTAGTTTCAATCACACAATCAATCAACCAATCAATCAGGTCAGCAGCATACTTCAACAATGTTTAGTTTCAATCACACAATCAATCAACCAATCAAGTAGGTCAGCAGCATACTTCAACAATGTTTAGTTTTAGTCACATAATCAATTATCAACCAATCAATAAAAAATAAATCAATAGCCAATTGTTCAATCAATCAATCTATCAATCCGCTAAGCATTATAGAACACCAGTGTTTATTTTTTAACATTCAATGACACTATCAATAAATCAAGCAATTGATATATCAATTAAGTAAGCATCATACTGGACCAACATTTAGCATACTTTAACAATGTTTAGTTTCAATCACACAATCAATCAACCAGTCAATCAACCAATCAACCAATCAATCAGATCAGCAGCATACTTCAACAATGTTTAGGTTTAGTCACATAATCAATTAATCAACCAATCGATAAAAAAATCAATCAATAACCAAGTGTTCAATCAATATGTCAATTTGTTAAGCATCATAGAACACCAGTGTTTATTTTTTAACATTCAATGACACAATCAATCAATCAAGCGTCATACTGCAACAACATTTAGCATACTTCAACAATGTTTAGTTTCAATCACACAATCAATCAACCAATCAATCAACCAATCAATCAATCATGTCAGCAGCATATTTCAACAATGTTTAGTTTTAGTCACACAATCAATCAACCAATCAATCAACCAATCAATCATGTCAGCAGCATACTTCAACAATGTTTAGTTTCAATCACACAATCAATCAACCAATCAATCAACCAATCAATCATGTCAGCAGCATACTTCAACAATGTTTAGTTTTAGTCACACAATCAAAAAAATCAATTGATAACCAATTGCTTAATCAATCAATCTGTCAATCCTTTAAGCATCATAGAACACCGGTGTTTATTTTTTAACATTCAATGACACAATCAATCAATTAATCAATTAATCAATCAATCAATCAATCATGTCAGTATCATACACCAACATTTAGTTCAATTATAAAATAAATAAATAAACCAAACAGTACCAACATGGTTTTAACCACATAATCAATCAATCAATCAATCAATCAATCAATCAATCAATCAATCAATCAATCAATCAATCAATCAATGAATTATTGTCAATAGCCCAACAAACCATCTTCTGCTTTATTTACTTGCTCACTGGCTCTAATGGCTCTAACCCGAAACGAATGGTTTGAAACTATGTGCTTCGACGCAACCACGTGATGTGCTATCGCTGTTTGATTGACAGTTTCATGAAACTTGTCAAAAAAAAAATTCGCTGCAAAGTTTTGGCTGGATGATGCTACGTTTCTATTTTTGACACATTGAGTTTTTCTGCTATTCCACCTTAAAAATGGAGGAGGAGAAACTTATCCACGAGGAGGAGAAAATAAGGCTCTCTACAGTGCCTTCCAGTAAACAGTTCGGAGAGAAACTGTCAGCCAGCAGGAACTTAGACCTGAAGACGCTCTGGTTTGTGCCACTGATTGATAAGGTTACTTAGCTACTTAGCTAGACACACGGTAGCAGAGACAGTCAAGCTGCCCGGCACGAGGCCAGTGCAGTAAATCTGTGTCCAGAACCACAGCTGGACAGCTCCATCAGTACAGCAACTGTTTTTTAATAGATTTCTAGTTTAGTTTAAATGAGGCATGCCAGGTGCTGTCCAACCCGAACAAACAGAATTCACTCCTGATATAAGCTCAAACGCAAGTCAAGGTTAGTCAGAACTTAATTTTTTCGCAGCACCAGAATTCATCAGGTCTGTAAGCATCTCCTGATCGATCCAGCGCTGTCCATCTCGCAGCCATCATCCCGACTTATTCTCCTGAACCTGTTCCATTACCCTCCGTCATTAGAATCATATTGAACTGCTTCATCGTCTCCGGATGGTGGAGCGGCACGAGCTTCGCCTCGTCTCGCCTCGCTCTGCCCTCCTCCTCTTGTAGCCGAGCGAGGTGTTTGAAGAATCACCTCTCTGCTGGAATTAGCCTGAGCACCACTTGAGCTTCGAATCAATGAATGAGATTTAAATTACACTTAGCAGCTGAAAGCCCCTTCACCTCTGATAGCTGCTGCTATCCTCCAGCTATCTAATGGCCTGATGCTTGGGGAAGAGAAAGAAAGGCTTTTTTTCCACCGGAGAGCAGCTTTTGTGTTTAAGCAGAGGCAGACAGAGGATTTTTCATCTCACTTTATTTCAATGACATGCCTTAAGACTATATATATATATATATATATATATATATATATATATATATATATATATACTACACTGGGGTGTGTGGATCAGAGACAGCAGTGCTGCTGGAGTGTTTAAACACCTCAGTGGCACTGTTGGACTGAGAACCGTCCACCAACCAGACATACCCAGCCAACACACACAGTGGACCTGCAGGTCTATCTGAGTGGACAGTGAGTGGACCCAGTGTTTAAAAACTCTAGCAGCACTACTCTGTCTGATCCAGCACAACACACACTAACACACCACCAGCACGTCAGTGTCACTGCAGCGATAAGAATATGACCGACCACCCAAATAAAATCTGCTCTGTGGGGGTCCTGATCATTGAAGAACAGGGTAAAAGGGGTTAAACTAGTATACAGAGAAACAGATGGTCTGCAGTCTGTAAGGGTAGAACTACAAAGTGAATATTGTGAATGGACAATATGTGTAGATACAAGGAGGTGGTTTTAATGTTATGAATGGCATATATATATATATATATATATATTCGTGATTTCTACATCATTTGAACACGCCAGTGGTCGTTTACATTGTGTGAACATTTCATGATGAATGGGCCAATAAAAATAGCTTGGAACAAATTCTGGTTCCATTGACTTACATTGAGATTTTGGTCTCTCCTGTAAAGTTTTATACATATATATATATATATATATATATATATATATATATATATATATATATATATATATATATATAATTTGAGTGGTGGATAATTTTTGCATATATATATATATATATATATATATATATATATATATATATATATATATATATATATATATATATATATATATATATATATCGAATGAAATCATGGTCGCCAATGGTCGTTTACATTGTGTGAAAATGTCATGATCAATGGGCCAATAAAAGTGCCCCAAAATAGCTTGGAAATAATTCTGGTTCCATTGACTTACATTGAAAGTAAAGTATGATTTTGGTCTCTCCTGCGCTATAAAAATGTCCTTTTGGCTCTCCTGCCTTTTAAAAACAGATATTTTCCTCTTTCCCAGACAGGAATCACCATCCACACTATTTTCCCAGAGACCCAGATTAATTAGCTAAAATACCTGCTACACTTAATTACAGCTTCACATTGTCTGTCACGGGTTACGTCTCATGTGGACTGGTGGAGGGGAAGCTGTAGGCAGCACTAAATTGCAGAATCGGAGTAAATATAAGCTACTGCTTGGCGTTCTGGGTCTGAAAATGCTGCTTCTGAAGGGGGGAGGGTGTTTGGGGGGGGAGTAAATATGGCCTGACCGGCTAGAACACACCCTATAAAGAATGACCACCATCCATCATAATTTGCAGGTGCAGCTCGGGACAGACCAGCTTGGCTATTTGCATCTGTGTGCTTGTGGATGTGCGTGCAGATCTATTTTGTTTTTTAACCCAAAACAAAATACACTTCATGGTTGAGCCTTAAGTGTGCCCTTCGTTAACAGGATTAACTGGTTTATTGAAGTCAGATAAAAGATTTGATTAAAATTGAGCAAAATGAAGGTTCAGGTGAACAATAGTCATTTTCTCTTTGGGGGACTCAGTTTCTCACAAACACACATTGTCCTCTGATAAGGGCTCCTACAGCCTAGAAGCTGAAGCATCAAAATTAGCTCTAAGGTACTAGAAAACCTGCTTGTATGCAGAATACATAGACATAGAGGCTCATAAACCAGTAAAAATGCTCATTGAAGAAAATACAGAACTCGAGTTCGAACCCTGTTTCAGTCGTGAATACCCCTCTGCATGCCATAGCTACTACTATGTTTTTGGGTTGTCTAGTGCGAATGTGTCTGTGTGTGTAGATTAAGATATGAGCTCAAATTGATATCATAATATATATTATGGATGCATATGCATATGGTTGAAATTATATCAGCATCAGCAGATACCCGTTTAAAAATGTTGACAGGAGACTAGAGCTGTCGCGGTGAAAGAGTTTCCACTGCGGTAAATTAACGGTGCTCCACACCGGGATATGCGGTATTATCACCATTTTTTTGTTTTCACAAACGTATCCTGATTTTAGTGCTATGTAAACATGTTTTATTGTAATTGTTATTAGAAATATTATATTTTTATAACAAAGACGACACAGTTGTAGGACAAATTAAATAGTCCTTTATTGTTAAATGCACAGCACATAAGGCTAATGACGCGCAATAAGAACGCTCCTTCACTCTTTTAAGGAAAAAAGTTTAGCTTATAGCCTAGGATTGATATACGGTGTGCAAAGAAAAAACCCTGAAAGAATGAGACCAGAATTTGTTTAGAAAAAAAGAAGGAAAACAAAAACCTTCCTTTAGTAATAAAATTGCTTGTCGAATTTCTCAAGCATAGACTTGAATGCCGGTTTGACTGTGCTAAATGGAACCATCTCCTCAACAAGATACCCCGTTAGGGCAGAGGTCAGGCTTTTATGTCTGTGACTTTCCTGACTGTATTTGATACCTCGCACAAAGCATTTAGCAACCCCCAACTGTCAGCTGGAACCAACCTGAGCTGTTCCTTTTGAGGCTGCTCCATGGCTTGGTGCTGGTGGGGGTAGGGCTGGGCGATATGGGAAAAAATCTCATCACAATAATTGTTTTCATATTAGTCGATATCGATATATATCACATTATAATTCAAATCCCTATTTTTTGTGATTTGTGAGAAGTGAAGATATCAAAATGTAAAAATTTTGTTAAATTGTTTTTTATACTCTGATTTATTTTCTATCAGAAGATAGACAAATGTACTCTAGAACATTACACAACTGTATTTCAAATCAATTAAACACACACACACATACATATACATACATACATACATATACACACACACACATACACACACACACACACATATATATATATATATATATATATATATATATATATATATATATATATATACACACGATATATTATATCGACTTTTCTATCGACTACGTCTTATAGTTCTATCGAGGAAACGCTATTTTGCGATAATTATTGTTATCGTTTTATCGCCCAGCCCTAGGTGGGGGCAGTTGCGCTTCGATTGCTGGATGATAGGTAGCTAGCTGGGATTTGATGTTTTCGTCCGTTTTATAGCAACCTTTTATATTGCGGTTATTGCGACAGCCCTACATGAGAATAATAATTGAAACACACGCATAGTTTACTGCAATGTAAATACTGGTAGACCAATCCTAAATACATTTTATAAACGTCTAATGCATATACATGTCCATTTTTTTCGATTTTTATTTTTCTACATCATTTAAATGCAGCAATTGCCGTTTTTATTGTGTGAAAACCAATAGACCAATAGAAATGCTTCAAAAAAATTCTGGTTCCATTGACTTACACTGAAAATGAAGACAGTTTTTGGTCTCTCCTATAAAGTAGGAGATTGCAGTTTTATTTTATTTGATCATTTACATACTTATTAAACCTATCACTGTAAATGGCTTACAAATTTGTACAACAACAATGACAACAACAATAATATTAATATTAATATTATTAATAATAATGTACTTTTTTCTGCATATATGGTATTACTAAATACAGTACATCCATGTATTCACTAATATGCTGCTAAATCACGCACTCTTGGTGTGCATATATGTGTGTGGAGGAGTGTACTTGTTGGCACACAACAATCCATTTGTGTGTAAGAGTGTGTGTGTTTGTGTTGAGGTATTTGTGAAACGTTGGATGGCTGGATGGGCGTACAAAGGTGTGTGTGTAGACAGATGGTGTCAGTTTGATCAGGGTGGGCTTGTAATGGCAGCGGAGACGAGCTAAACTAGAACCTGTCAAAGGACTCATGAGCTGGCTGCCGTGCCGTAAATACGGCATACCCGTCTGCAGCTGCTGGCATGCAGCAGACACCATCTCAGCGATCATCTCAGCTACTGTGGGTATGTGAGGTGGGGAATTTATATAATGTCATATGGGAGGCACGTTAACCCATCTGCTGTGTGTGTGTGTATGTCAAACATGCCGCTAAGCCTGTTAAGACACCCACATGCACTGCACACGCACCAAGTCATTACAGAGAGGTGAAGAGGCCTACAGCTTAATTCCTCCTTCATCTCTATTCAGTGTGCTAGCTCATTGTGAAACTCAGTAGATAGTTACAGCTTAGAAAGTGCCTCCCTTTCTCATAGGAGGACTCTTTGGGCCTTCTATGAGGACCTTATGATTTATGGGAACTAAATAATACTTATTTTTTTATTGAATAGAATCATGCTGGTGTTTAAACTCTGCTAATATCAAATTACCACTCATACTTCATTTAGTTGAAGGAATTCCTGAAATGTCCTGTGGAAAATTGACCAATCAGAAGTTGTTATGCTAGTGTTAGACTTATATTTAGAGCTGAAATAAATAGCTTAGAATAATCATCAACATACTAAATTATCAACCATTTTGATTTCTAAAAGGTGGGACCGTATATGTGGGAAACAATGTCACTCTAGGCCTTCTGGAGATTTCAGGTATGGCATGATTATAGGTGGGTTGTTAGAGATAGAAAACACTGGTGAAAGGACCAAGAGTCATTGTGGAACTGCTACTAAGTAAAATATATGAATAAAATCTCTATGCATATTATGACTAGAAAAACAGGGAAGCTAGCAGAAGCTGTTGTAGACTGTGGGCTGTGTACTAATCACAAGTGGCAATCACCGGGGTCTAAGCATCACCTATCTTATGCAGTCAGTATAGGCCTGTTAGCAGATTATTATGGGTAAAGTGGCCTCTATTTATAATAACATTTGAGGATAAGGTAAAAGCAGACATCTGCTCCTACTAGCAGCATCCCTAACATGAGCAATCCGAAGGCTAGTATCACAATACCTACAACAATGCATTTCATATTCCTGTGTATGTAAACAAGGTACACCTTTCTGAATTTCAGGGAAAATGGGTATCAGGTAAATACTTTTAACTAAAATCTTTGCATAGGACCTCTAGTGGCAATAATTGTGGTGAAAAGGAAATCAATTTTAGTAAGTTTAGCTTAAATAAAATATTTGTTGTGACTCTGTGTTGAGTTGCTAGTGAGCAATGGGGGTAAAAGGGGGTGGCTAATATTGTTACCCCTCACCAACCAGTCCCTTTAACGTGTCCACGTTCAGTTAGTCACAAAAACTTCTTACCGGAAAACTAATTCGTAACACCTGTTAATAATTTTTACACGGCCGGGCTGCTATAGCCAAACCTTTGGTCACTCGTGCCAAAGCCAAACGTCGGTTTCAATGGTGCAAGGAGCGCAAATCTTGGGCTGTGGACAATGTGAAACATGTATTGTTCTCTGATGAGTCCACCTTTACTGTTTTCCCCACATCCGGGAGGGTTACAGTGTTGAGAAGCCCCAAAGAAGCGTACCACCCAGACTGTTGCATGCCCAGAGTGAAGCATGGGTTTGGATCAGTGATGGTTTGGGCTGCCATATCACGGCATTCCCTTGGCCCAATACTTGTGCTAGATGGGGGCGTCACTGCCAAGGACTACCGAACCATTCTGGAGGACCATGTGCATCCAATGGTTCAAACATTGTATCCTGAAGGCGGTGCCGTGTATCAGGATGACAAAGCACCAATACACACAGCAAGACTGGTGGAAGATTGGTTTGATGAACATGAAAGTGAAGTTGAACATCTCCCATGGCCTGCACAGTCACCAGATCTAAATATTATTGAACCACTTTGGGGTGTTTTGGAGGAGCAAGTCAGGAAACGTTTTCCTCCACCAGCATCTTGTAGTGACCTGGCCACCATCCTGCAAGAAGAATGGCTTAAAATCCCTCTGACCACTGTGCAGGACTTGTATATGTCATTCCCAAGATGAATTGATGCTGTATTGGCTGCAAAAGGAGGCCCTACGCCATACTAATAAATTATTGTGGTCTAAAACCAGGTGTTTCAGTTTCATTGTCCAACCCAGAAAAAAAGACAGCTGCCATTTATATTACGTAAAAATTTCATGATGAATGGACCAATAAAAATGGCCCAAAACAGCAGCTTCTAAAACATTCTGGTTCCATAGACTTACATTGAAAATAAAGCCATTTGTTGGCCTCTCCTGTGAAGTTGCCAGTTTGAAAATACTTGTTTTTTACTATATATATATATATATATATATATATATATATATATATATATATATATATATATATATATATATATATATAAAGTTGCCCAATCTTTACTATTACATACACAATAACATAATCATTAAAGCCTGATAGTGTGATAACAATCCCTTTAGGCCTGGCTAGTGCTGCTAAGCTAATGAATTTTGTCTCGTTTCACGGAGTGGAAGCATATCAACATGTCAGAAATGTGGCCTGCCATCACCTTCGCTTAGGTGCAAATCCCTACCTGCATTCACATTCGAACTGCTGCATCTAATAAGTCAAGTTGTTTCAGATAATAGCTTCTGATACTTTTTTTTTTCTTTTTTTTAATGCAGCCAATATTGTTGCTATCAAAATAAATCTCCCATTATTCCCTTCTCGGTCCCGTGTCAGTGTTCTGGGGACATTGTGAGGATTGTACTCCAGCCTTATCTCCCCGCCGCTCACTTTTGTCTATTTTTGCAAGGTAGGTTTTAATTGCGAGTGGATTTTATTCATTTTTTTTAACGTCCTATGAGTTATAAGATTACACGTTTTACTGTGAGCAGCGGAGGGAAACTAATCCGCGGAAGACGGCCGTAAAAAGGATGGCTAAATCATGATATTAGTGTTTTAATGGGCCGATGGAAAGGCTGTAAAGCCGTGATGTACAGCCCCAGCGAGGCTTTAACGGGGATACCCCCAGGACACGTGCTCTGAGAGGAAGAGCGCTCATCCGTGACCCGGTGAAGTAGGCCTGTCTTCTCTTCTACTCCTTTATGAAAAAGGACTTGAGTAATAACACTGTACATTAAAGCGTACTATAGGATTCCTATTGGTATAACATGCTGCACTGCCCTTGTCTTTGTCTCTTTTCCTTGCTTGTGTACCGTCCCTCACGACTCTAGCATGGACAAATCCAGGTGTGGGGTCACAGCAAAAATCCTATTTGTGCCTGGAGTCCCCCTCTGCTGTCTCTCACCACCTGCAAGCACATAATGATTGATATGCAAACTTGTGTGCTTTCAAGAAATTTGCTGTTTTGAATGCTGAGCATGCCTCTCGCGTCAAGCGTGTGGATTGGAAGAGTTCTTGCATTATGATCCCTGCTGTCTACATGGAGAATTTTGAAGAGAAATCATCTTTCCCAACAGCAGACCAAGACCATTTGTATACATATATAGTCATTTTGTACATATGGCATATGAAACATATTAGAGAGCAGAGAAAATGGTTTCATTATTCATCATATATGATTTTTGGTCCTTGTTTAGTTTTTTTTCAAACAGCAGAACAATAATGTTTATATGCATTCGCAACAGAGACAAACATTTATCACTTGGTTGTTGTCTGAAACTGAGAGAGTCTGTTGAGTTTTAGTGGCATGGAGGCTACAAAGCCTACGAATTGCATTGCAAGTGGCAAATCACTTGGGCTCTAAGTACCCTATGCCTTATGCAGTCATGATAAGCATGTTAGAGCACAAATATAGGCTGATTTTTTTGAGTGTCTTTCGTTTGGGAGAAGAAGAAATTGGGCATCAAACTTTGTACACACTGATCTTGGATCTGAAAGCAATAGATTTTAAACAAAGAAGTCTAAATGCCTGGAAAGCAGTACACTTTTGAACATGACACTCTACAGCAGTTACCTCTTTACCTGTGTTTTGTTTTCTACATGCTTATTTACCTGTTAAAGACACTAAACACTTCTCCTGGGCCAAGCCTCTTAAACCTACAAGTTCATTAACTTGTTACCTTTTTCACTACTAAGAAAAAGTTTGAATCTCTGATTATGGTAGGTTTAGAACTAGAGATGGACCGGTCAGCGTTTTTGAGGCCAATTCCAATCACCGATCACCTTTCAGTGCGATCGGCCAATAGCCGATACCAATAGAGGGCGGGGCTATATGCCACGGCAAGGCTACAAGTAGTTATTAGCGCAAGCAAGTCATGAAACATGATCTAAACTGGTTTATTACCATTTTTAACAAGCTCATATGAAACAGCATAATATTTTAAACAAAAATAACTCTTTCAGTAACATACTTGGTACTTGATAATTTTTTATCTCTTAATAATGCACTTATTTAGAGATATTATGAGATAATTGTGGTGCTCTTTGGACTTGAAGGTATGTATTTGGCCACACTAAAATCAACACTGGTCTCTGTCTGTTTTGGTTGTCCTGTGCGCCGTCATGCACCTCACCTGTGTCTTGTGCATCTTATAATTGTCCCCAGGTTAAATTTTCCCAGTACATATACCCCTGTTGCTTGTCTTGGCACTGTTTGTTCATCTGTTGCCATTGTTTCTGATGTTTCTCTGATCGTTTTACTTGTTTACTCTTCTTGTTTTGTAGTTTACCTGTCACCTTAGTGAATTTCTCTAGTTGTATTTTTCCATTGTTGTTGTCCTGGATTCCTTCCACATGCACTCTACATTCTCTCCTGCTTATCACAATAGGAACTAAGACAATGGGGACTAAAAGTATTGATGGCAGGTAGGCCAGCTGGAAATAACTTAATCTATGAAAGACAGACTTCAAAAACAGAAGATAATCAACTAAATCAGTCAGTGCGGGCATTTACACGCACTCCATATTCAAACAGTGAAACCTGGTAGTTTGTATGTACAGCCTTAATCTGTTAATCTGTTTTCTTAGATTTCTCTGTGTATGTGTGGAAACAGAACCAGACAAATAAGAGCTGCCTGGGAAACAGTAAATGCTTTACTTTACTAATGCTTTAGTAAATACCATAAAAAAAACCGAGTACAGATTCTTTTAAATAAATAGCGGGACATTTTCAGTGGTGCTCTGACGTCTTGTGTCACAGGACGTTGGTAAGATTGTGTGCATAGTACACACTCACATATGGAAACAGCTACTACTCGCTTTGCTATTCATAGTAACAGAACTAGCAGTGCCCGTGCCTAGACACTGTATAATGAACCTAACGGTCATATGACCTCTTCCACCAATCCGAATCCTTGCACCTGTTCTCAGTCGCCTAGGTATGAATTAGGGGGGTATCCAAAAATCTACTTGCCTACTACTAGTATGTCTGAATACTCAGTAGTCATGGAGTAGTATGCAAACGTTACCTGGGTGACCCACTGAATCGGGAGCCATTTTTATGTATGTGACCTCAGCACCCTATACCATCCCATAATTCAGTGGTGGTCTGACATCTTGAGTCACAGGACATTGGTAAGATGGTGGACGTAGTGTGTCTGAGGATACTAAACACTCGAGTACGGAAACAGCTACCACTCGCTTTGCTATTCATAGTAACAGAACTAGCAGTGACTGTGTCTAGACACTCTATAATGAGCCTCTTCCATTAATTTGAATCAGTAAATGGGGCTTTTAAATAAATAGCGGGATATTTACAGTGGTGGTCTGACTTCTTGAGTCACAGGACGTTGGTAAGATGGTGTCCGAGGTTGTGTGGATATTAAACATTCGCATATGGAAACAGCTACTACTCGCTTCACTATTCATAGTAACAGTGCCACTATTCACTATTCGCAGTGCCCGTGTCTAGACACTCTATAATGAACCTAACGGTCATATCCACCAATCCAAATCCTTGCACCCATTCTCAGTCGCCTAGGTATGAATTAAGGGGGCGTCCAAAATCATCTACTTGCCTACTACTAGTATGTCCAAATACTCAGTAGTCATGGAGTAGTATGGAAACGTTACCCGGGTAACTTACTGAATCAGGAGCTTTTATTTAAGTAGTGTGTTTTGAGGTTGTGTGGATATTAAACACTCGCGTACGGAAACAGCTACTAGTCTACCGCTCAAGCAGTATGTATTGGTATCTAGTACCTACTGCCTTAGTAGGCATTTTCAGACACACCTTAAGTTCAGCTGTTTTTCCTTGTCTGTTAGCCCATGTGTTTATTACACTGCTTGTGAAGTATTGCCTCAGTCATTACCAGTCCATACAGTATTGCCTTAGTCATTGCCAGTGTATACAGTATTGCCTCAGTCATTACCAGTCCATACAGTATTGCCTTAGTCATTGCCAGTGCATACAGTATTGCCTCTGTCATTACCAGTCCATACATTATTGCCTCTTTCATTGCCAGTGCATACAGTATTGCCTCTGTCATTGCCAGTGCATACAGTATTGTCTCTGTCATTACCAGTGTATACAGCATTGCCTCAGTCATTACCAGTGCATACAGTATTGCCTCTTTTATTACCAGTGTATACAGTATTGCCTCAGTCATTACCAGTGTATACAGTATTGCCTCAGTCATCACCAGTGTATACAGTATTGCCTCAGTCTTTACCAGTGCATACAGTATTGCCTCTTTCATTACCAGTGTATACAGTATTGCCTCAGTCATTACCAGTGTATACAGTATTGCCTCTTTCATTACCAGTGTATACAGTATTGCCTCAGTCATTACCAGTGTATACAGTATTGCCTCAGTCTTTACCAGTGCATACAGTATTGCCTCTTTCATTACCAGTGTATACAGTATTGCCTCAGTCATTACCAGTGCATACAGTATTGCCTCTGTCATTACCAGTGTATACAGTATTGCCTCAGTCATTACCAGTGCATACAGTATTGCCTCAGTCATTACCAGTGTATACAGTATTGCCTCAGTCTTTACCAGTGCATACAGTATTGCCTCTGTCATTACCAGTGTATAGTATTGCCTCAGTCTTTACCAGTGCATACAGTATTGCCTCTGTCATTACCAGTGTATACAGTATTGCCTCAGTCATTACCAGTGCATACAGTATTGCCTCAGTCATTACCAGTGTATACAGTATTGCCTCAGTCATTACCAGTGCATACAGTATTGCCTCTTTCATTACCAGTGTATACAGTATTGCCTCAGTCATTACCAGTGCATACAGTATTGCCTCTTTCATTACCAGTGTATACAGTATTGTCTCTGTCATTGCCAGTGTATACAGTATTGCCTCAGTCTTTACCAGTGCATACAGTATTGCCTCTGTCATTACCAGTGTATACAGTATTGCCTCAGTCATTACCAGTGCATACAGTATTGCCTCAGTCATTACCAGTGTATACAGTATTGCCTCAGTCTTTACCAGTGCATACAGTATTGCCTCTGTCATTACCAGTGTATAGTATTGCCTCAGTCTTTACCAGTGCATACAGTATTGCCTCAGTCATTACCAGTGCATATAGTATTGCCTCAGTCATTACCAGTGTATACAGTATTGCCTCAGTCTTTACCAGTGCACACAGTATTGCCTCTGTCATTACCAGTGTATACAGTATTGCCTCAGTCATTACCAGTGTATACAGTATTGCCTCAGTCTTTACCAGTGTATACAGTATTGCCTCTTTCATTACCAGTGTATACAGTATTGCCTCAGTCATTACCAGTGCATTGCCGTGTTTACCCGTTATAATGTTCTTTTTTCTGGATTTGTCATTTGGTTGACTGCCTTACATGTGACCAGCCCTACGTATGTGCCTGGGCTGAAGCTCAAGCACAATCCAAACATTCACGTTAACATCTTAAAAGCTGGTTTCATATGGATTGCTTTAAATTCAGCTCTATGTGTGTTGAACAGGCTGTTTCCCTGTGGACGGCAACATCAGGTTTGATTATGTTGTTACGGCCACGGTCATAAATTACTTCTTAGCTTTGTCTTTATAATTAAAGGGAGAACAGTTTGTTTCTTAATTTACTTAATATTTACTTCGTTATTGTGCTTTTAATAAAAGTCTGGTGTTTACAAAATGAGAAGCAATACTTGTACTTTTAATGTTTTAATATTTCTCATTGATAAACTAGTCATTTTGCTTTCCTTTTGGTGATTAATTGCTCTGCAGTGGCTGCGGTTCTTTTTACTGCTATTGTTTTTTTGTGCAGTTCTCTTTCCTTATGCTATTTCTTACCCCCCCTCTATGTGTGGATGTTGGAGAGCAGCTGGATGTGGGGGCTGCAAACTGGATTTATCAATATTTGTGGAAGAATGCTGCAGGGACAGTGCAGAATCGCTGCCCGAGCAGTTGTGAAGCGCTTATTCATAGTTGTTCATTAATCTCATCGGTTAAAGTTGTCTTCTGAGTGTGTGTGTGTGTGTGTTTAGTAATGTGTATGTGTTACTTCACCCAGCTATAGAAAAGTGAGCATGCATATGTGTGTTCTGGTGTCGTTGAAAGCCTTTGTCTCTCGGCGAGCATGGAGAAAAGAGCTAATATTGCCCATAAATAATTATCCAATTAGCATCTGAATGGTAAAACGGAGCTCATTTTCAACACTTTCAAATCCCGCGCTGACAAACGAGCAGTCATTATATGTCACTGAATCCTAATCGATTCAAAGCCAATCTGACGAACAATACATGTAGGTTTAAAGGGCCAGCGCTAGGCTTCACATTTCGGCCGAACGCCGCTCCTCCTGTTGGATGACTGGATATCCGCTTATGCATGATAATTATAGGCTGCCGTTTGGTGAGAATGTGGAATGTGCTGTATGCAGGTGGCATATTGTGCGTTACAGTTATGCCCAATTATGCTTCACAGCTTGACCAAACGTGCTAAAGTGGCTTACAATGAGTGGAAGCCGCCGGCCGCCAGTTGACCTTTCCGTGCACCGTCCGTGAATAAACATTTTTTTGTAGTGACCGCTGCAAAGTTAGATAAACTTTACAGAATGCTGACGGAAATCCTAGTCTAATTCAGGTTGGAGACAAGAGTTTCAGCATAATGTTGAGTTTTGAGTTTAAAGCTCTTTGCATAATACTCATAAATGCAAAGTCAGGCTGTTTTGGAGGCACCCAAGCATTTTTGAATACCTCAGTAACATCATAAAAATGTGTATGTTGGTGGAATTGTGAATGCCTAAACCAAAAGCAGACTGGATATGTCAGCAGGCAAGTCAACATTCATAGGAGTTTTCTTTTCACAGCAGAGGGCTTTCCCTTCTCTTTCAGCCATCATTGCTCGCTAGCAGCTTAACATACCACTGAGTCACAATATTTTGCATAGAGAGCCATCAGTGTCTAAGTTAATCTGTTAACAGTCTTACAGGGATATGTATGTTCGATTCGATTTTTGCACTGAATTCAAATCTTTTTCAGTTTAGAGGAGTCAGGGTTATTGTGGCTGTGAATTAGACACTAAGAGGAGTGTGGGTCATTGTGGCTGTGAATTAGACACATAGAGGAGTGTGTGTCAGTATGAATGTGGATCAGACACATAAAGAAGTGCGGGTCAATATGACTATGGAATAGGCACATAGAAGAGGGCCAGTCACTATAGAGGTGGGTTAGATGCATAGAAGAGTGCGGGCTAGTATGACTGTGGATTAGACATGTAGAAGAGTGTGGGCTAGCAAGGCTGTGGACTAGACACATAGAGGAGAGAGGGTCAGTATAGCTTTGCATTAGACACACAGAAGAGTGTGGGCCAGTATGGCTGTGGATTAGACACATAGAGGAGTGAAGGTCAGTATGGCTGTAGATTAGACACATGAAAGAGTGCGGGTCAGTATGGCTGTGGACCAAACACATAAAAGAGTGCGGGTCAGTATGACTGCGGATTAGACATATAGAAGGGTGTGGGCCAGTATGACTGCGGATTAGACATAGAACAGACGTAGAGGAGTGAAGGTCAGTATGACTGTGGATTAGACACAGAGGAGTGCAGGTCAGTATTGTTGTAGATTAGACACATAGAGGAGTGTGAGCTGGTATGGCTGTGCATGAAACACATAAAAGAGTTTGGGTCAATATGGCTGTGGATTAGACACATAGAAGGGTGTGGGTCAGTATAGCTGTATATTAGATACATAGAAGGGTGTGGGTCAGTATAGCTGTAGATTAGACACATAAAAGGGTGTGGGTCAGTATGACTGTGGATTAGACACATAGAGGATTGCAGGTTAGTATGGCTGTGGATTAGACACATAGAAGAGTGAGGGTCAGTATAGCTGTAGATTAGACACATAGAGGACTGAGGGTCAGTATGACTGTAGATTAGACACATAGAGGAGTGTGGGTCAGTATGACTGTATATTAGACACATAGAGGACAGTGGGTCAGTATACCTGTAGATTAGACACATAGAGGAGTGTGGGTCAGTATGACTGTATATTAGACACATAGAGGACAGTGGGTCAGTATACCTGTAGATTAGACACATAGAAGGGTGTGGGTCAGTATGGCTGTGGATTATAGTTTGGGGATCTGTACTGAGGGAGAACATGCAGTTTGGTGGTTGTCAGGCAAAGAAACTGGGGTGAAGGATCGGGGGATCTATGGGAGAAAAATAGGTCAAAAGAAGACAAACAGACATGCAGCCCATTTATTTCTATGGAAAAAAAAACATAATTTAAGAAAAACTTCACACAAACCACAAGTTGGATCAACACCATTCCAGATCAGACTGAACATTCCAAGGTTGGAGCAGGGTTAAGGTCTTAAAACCTGCAGGACAGGTTAGCATACAAAAACAACTGAGACCCATGCATCTATTTCTTTATCTTCCTTTCTCTCATGTTTCTCTCTCTCTCTCTGTCTCGCTCTCTCGCTCTCTTTCTCACTCTCTCTTTCTAGCTCGCTGTATGTAAACTGACACCTACGTTTGTCTGGAGCGTCTTTCTGTGACAGCGTTCAGAGCTGAAATATCCACCCCGCATCCTCTAAATGAGCACACGTTCTCACAGCGGGCGCACATGCACACACATTCTTTCAGCTTTTCATCCCGGTCTCTGATTGGCCGCGCTAAAGACAACAGCCGAACGGCAGACGAGCTGAAATAAACACTGAGGTAAACAAGCGCGCCGGCTGTTGATTTTCTGGGGCCTTTGAAAAACACTTGCAGCTTCTTTTAGCTCCTCACGAACCTCGCAAATCTAAAACTCAACCACTCGACTCTGTCTGAAGATCCGCCACGAGAGAAGGGGAAAGCCTCGCTGTTCGAGGGTGCTAAGTGTGTTTCCCGGCCGGTGAGGGAGTCTGGAGTGTGTGTGGATGGTAATTACCTCTCTCCTTCCTCTCCCAGCCAGCCAGCCAGCCAGCGTACTTCTCTCTCCAGCCAAGAAAATATGTCAAGCGTTGTATTTAGCTACTCATTTACGGCACCTCTTTGCTCTAAATCCAATTTATCAGCAGTAATGGAGTATAGAAATTGTCTTCTTAAGCAGCGGCGGTCCAGGCAGCAGGGCTGAGCCGTAACAAAGTCCTTGCGGGCGAGTCTGTTCACTCAACCTAGTGCTGAGCGTTGTATCGATACTGGAGTGACACAACAATAGTCAAGTCAACAATGTTGTCAGCATTTACAGCAGCTTTACAGGAGTTTAAAAGCATGAAAACATGAAATCACAACACTTTATCCACTGTGAGGAAGCCAGAGGCAACGATGGCAAGAACAACTCCCTCAACTAGAGGAAGAAACCTTGGGAGGAACCAGACTCACAAGCAGAGACCCATCCTCCTCTGCTCAAACAGTAGTTACAGTTTATTAAACTAAAGTTGAGTCTGAAGGTAAAAGCTCTAGACACTGCAGAGGTGCTACATCAGGTGGATGATACAGCGATGATACAGTCAAGGATGGAGCAAATGGCACCAATGGAGAGGAGAACTGGTTGGTGCCAGGTGACAGGGGGGCCCTGGTGGTCAGTCCTTCAAGAGTATTCGGCGGGACAGGTGGGCGGTTATTACCTCAGAAAGAGAAAAGAGACAGAGTTAGTTCTGGTTTGGGTTAGTACAGAGGCAGAGTTAGTTCTGGTTTGGGTTAGTACAGAGACAGAGTTAGTTCTGGTTTGGGTTAGTACAGAGACAGTTAGTTCTGGTTTGGGTTAGTACAGAGGCAGAGATAGTTCTGGTTTGGGTTAGTACAGAGACAGAGTTAGTTCTGGTTTGGGTTGGTACAGAGACAGAGTTGGTTCTGGTTTGGGTTGGTACAGAGACAGTTAGTTCTGGTTGGGGTTAGTACAGAGACAGAATTAGTTCTGGTCTGGGTTTGTACAGAGACAGAGTTAGTTCTGGTTTGGGTTAGTACAGAGACAGATAGTTCTGGTCTGGGTTAGTACAGAGACAGAGTTAGTTCTGGTTTGGGTTAGTACAGAGACAGTTAGATCTGGTCTGGGTTAGTACAGAGACAGAGTTCTGGTCTGGGTTAGTACAGAGACAGAGTTAGGTCTGGTCTGGGTTAGTACAGAGACAGAGTTAGTTCTGGTCTGGGTTAGTACAGAGACAGAGTTAGTTCTGGTTTGGGTTAGTACAGAGACAGTTAGATCTGGTCTGGGTTAGTACAGAGACAGAGTTAGTTCTGGTCTGGGCTAGTACAGAGACAGAGTTAGTTCTGGTCTGGGTTAGTACAGAGACAGAGTTAGTTCTGGTTTGGGTTAGTACAGAGGCAGAGTTAGTTCTGGTCTGGGTTAGTACAGAGACAGAGTTAGTTCTGGTCTGGGTTAGTACAGAGACAGTTAGATCTGGTCTGGGTTAGTACAGAGACAGAGTTAGTTCTGGTCTGGGTTAGTACAGAGACAGAGTTAGTTCTGGTCTGGGTTAGTACAGAGACAGAGTTAGTTCTGGTTTGGGTTAGTACAGAGACAGTTAGATCTGGTCTGGGTTAGTACAGAGACAGAGTTAGGTCTGGTCTGGGTTAGTACAGAGACAGAGTTAGTTCTGGTTTGGGTTAGTACAGAGACAGAGTTAGTTCTGGTCTGGGTTAGTACAGAGACAGAGTTAGTTCTGGTTTGGGTTAGTACAGAGACAGTTAGATCTGGTCTGGGTTAGTACAGAGACAGAGTTAGTTCTGGTCTGGGCTAGTACAGAGACAGAGTTAGTTCTGGTCTGGGTTAGTACAGAGACAGAGTTAGTTCTGGTTTGGGTTAGTACAGAGGCAGAGTTAGTTCTGGTCTGGGTTAGTACAGAGACAGAGTTAGTTCTGGTTTGGGTTAGTATAGAGGATGAGAAGCATTTCAGAGTGTAGCTGGCGACTCTGGCAGATCTGATTATAAACAGAATGAACTAAAAGGAGAGAAGCTGCACAGGTGCTACATCTGGAGGATACAGTAATGCAGTCAAGGTGTAGCAGAAAAAGGAGAGCTGGTTGGTGCCAGGTGGCGAGGAGGCTCTTAAGGTCGGACCTTCAACAGTATTGGGCAGGAGAGGTGGGTGGTTATTACCTCAGCAAGAGAAAAATTAAAACTACATTAGTTCTGGTTTGGGTTAGTATAGAGGATGAGAAGCATTTCAGAGTGTAGCTGGCAATTCTGGCAGATCTGATTCTAAACAGAATGAACTAAAAGCAAAGAAGCTGCACAGGTGCTACAAGTCGAGGTGCAGCAGATGACACAGATGAGAGTAGAACTGGATAGTGACAGGTAACGAGGAGGTACTGATGGTCGGTCCTCCAACAGTATTGGGCAGGACAGGTGGGCGGTTATTACCTCAAAAAGGTTAATTCTGGTTTGGATTAGTATAGAGAATACTGATTGTTTGGTTTTAGTAGTAATGGTACACATTGAAAACGTATACCTTGTCCAAATGTATCTGCTCTTCATTTTCAAAACATCTTTGAGCACAGCAACAGTCTCTTTGTTCACACCTGAACATAAAAATGGCTATGCCATCCCAGTAGTGACCAATAACATAATAAAGGCCTCAAGAAGAACAAGGGTTTGTGATGAGAGTGGAATTGCTGTTGACTATTAGCTGAACAACAGGAAAAGAGAATCCAACTTTAAAAGTCTGTGAAACATAAACATAAACTCCAGAGTAGGGCTGGACGATATATCGAGTTTTTAAGTAATAATCGATATATTTTTATATACGACATAAGATGGGACAATATCCATTATATTAATATAGTCTGTGTTGCACTGCAATTACACATTTCCCCTTTCTCTTCGCACTGTCCCGCCTCTCTCCCTCAAAAAACTCAATCCTCCCCATCGCTTCACCAGTAAACGCAGGCAGCGACAGCATGAAGACGAATAAACACACGAAAGAAGCTATAGAAGAGTAGGCCTGACGAAAGTAGGGCTGGCTATTGCAATTCGATAGTAAAAATGTACCGACCGAAATGTCTTGTACTACCGAATACCAAAATATCTAAAAAAAACATCCAGTGCCTATTTACGGTACTTTGCGTATAACACTATGCACACCGTGACGTGCAGAAACGCGGGGAGGACACACACAGCTAGTAAAAGCTAGGCTCTACTTCGAAAAAGTCTGTCTCTGAGCAGCTGCAGCAAACGCTTCAAGATAGTGGCTTAAGGAACAGCAGAACTACAGCGCTGCCGGAGAAGTGAGAATCTAGGCCAACTATGCTAAACAGCTGTTTTCAGTGATAAAATATCATCAGGTAAGTTTTACTGAGCTGCTGTCTTGCTTTGCCAGAGAAGCTAACACTTTTACTGCACCGTCTGTTAGCGCTGAGCGGCAGTTACTATTCAGCTAACGTTAGCACAACACCAGCACGTACTAGCTAGTTAGCTAGCAACATGGCTTACATTCACCGTATGAATATATCTGTTACGCTGTTAGGTATCGCTGTCGACAGGTATCGTTAGTATGACATTAACAGTTACTTGTGTATCGATTTACGTAGAAGCAGCCCCTTTCACTGTAGCAGAAAAGCTGAGGATGTCTGCTGAGAGAAGGGACGAACGACACAGAGCAGTAACCAATTTTATTCTTAAAGGATTGCATAGTTCTATAGTTTATGCAAAAGTAATGCTAATGTTTGTTCTTAATAAAGCACAAACAGCCTTTGGAAAACTGGAGATAACAATGTCTGGAATGTAGTCAATGTACACAAGATGGCATGCCTGTTGTTTTCTGCTGGTAAGATTGTTGGTTTCTTGAAAGAAGGGGTGGAGACTTTGAGGAAAACAAAGTTTTACTGCACGCTCTTGTAATGATTCTGGAGGCGAGAGTTGCGGATACAATTGCCGGTAGGGTTTATTTACATCAATACTTAGAATACCAAACAAAGATCCAAAATAACAAAACAAGAACTTAAATCTAACATTAGCACAACCATCACAGCGACAAACGATCGACAAAGACAGACAAAGACACGGAGCAAACAGAGGCTATAAATGAAGACAGGAAGCTAGAGACACCTGGCGAACGGGAGGAGACGTAAACACCGAGCAGGTGCGGGTTAGGGTTAGGGTTAGGGTTACGCATGGCAATGACAGAACAACGTAAACAAAAACAGACAGAGCACGACATGACAGCTCTTCCTTCCAAACAAAGTCTACCTCAAGTTTTGAAACCTATGGTTTTAAGAAGTAAAACCACACCTTCTTGTTGTCCCTTTGGCTAAATACCCCCCATGGTGGGCGACAGTCTTTACCTTCTGTAATTAAAATAGAGGTGTTGAGGCCTTTCTCTCTCTCTCTGGCGTATGTCCTTAGACCTTAAGCTCTGTTGCTGTAAGTTAGTCATCATGTGTTCCACTGTCTGTAATGGGTCCCCACACTCACAGTGGGCACTATCTGCGAGACCCCACTTCTGCATTACTGCAAAAAAAGCGTCCAACAACTGTCCTCAGGCGATTGAGGGTTGTCCACTCCTTACGGGTGAGGTGCTGGCCAAGTACATTTGTTGGTTCTTTGATATAGTAATGAAGCATAGATGGTCCTGCTGTCTTCCACTGGTCCCTCCATCTTGCTTTCACCCAGGAAGCCTTGGAGGTGTCAGCTGGTGTTGTGCGGAGCAGTGTCTCCATGCTGGCTCCCCATATAGTGCCAGCGAGACGGCGTATCAGCGCAATACGGGCGGTGGTTTTTGCCCTGACACTGTCCAGATGTTGTTTAAAAGACAGTGTTCGAGTGTTGAGGCCCATCGAGGAAGGAGCCAGGATGCCTCCTAGATAAGGTAGCTATCTCACTTGGGGGTTGTTAAATGACAGAGGGACGTACCAAAAGAGACATTGATCACATGGATCACATTGCTACCCTTCATTAAACCAGAGATATGGGCCCAAAAATCACCAGGCTCCTCACCTTTTGTCTTCTCTGGGGCATCCATGTTGTTAGTGTTGTAATTACATAATCTGTGACTAGTCGACATCAAGCTTAAAGAGTCATCACCAAGCAGTGAAGTCAACTAGTCTGAAATTTCACAAAGGGGCTTTTCTATCAATGTGATAACAAAACGTTGCAACAGATTTTGACTAGCAGGCTGTCTGATAGCAAAAAAATAAAAATAATAAATGTAATAAATAAATGCTGTGTTTCTTTTCAAAGACAACAACATTTTTTTTCATCGATGGAGAAGATGTAGAAATGATGGACAACACTTGTCTACTCAGGTTAATTATTAACAACTGCGGATCCAGCACTCAACAAATAAGAGAAAAATAGATTGGCACCCAGCAGACAATGGATGAACCAGCTTTAAAAGATTTTGAAATGCAAGAGTTCGTCTCTACAGGCAAAGATGAGAGCTGTCCAGGCCGTGGTCTTCTCTGCCGTTCTTTATGGACATGAAAGCTGCACAGTAAACAAGTGAGATCAGAAAAATATATGCCTTTGGTGTTGTTGAAGACAAACAAACAAATAGATCTTCAACCAAATCAAGCCTCACCTCTCACTAGAGGCCCCGATAACTGAACTGAAGATCTCTAACCTTGAACATATTCGAAGAAGGACCTGCTCACTGGAAAAGATCATTATGATCAGAATAGAAGAGGATGACCAGCGATGAGATGGATGGATATTATGAGAGAACTTATAAACTAGCCATTCATAAGCCTGAACAATGACTCAGAGGACAGGGTGTCTATATGTATGTGAAACAACTTGACAGCACCTAATAATACTATGTTTTCTGTCTGGTTACTATTTACAGAACTGTGTTAGGTTTTCTTATATTCAAAACAAGCAGGTTTTAGAAACCTTTTGGCTGGAAAGAATGATGTAGCATTGGAGTCTTCCTAGCAGACAGTGTGATCTTTAGGTTTATCAATACCACTCAGCACTACTTCAGCTGTCTCAGGTCCTACAAGACCAATGGACTCTCAAGCACATAAGCTCTCAAGATATAAACACTCAAGCAAGTGGAGTTTACACATAAGATCTTTGTTTTTAACTGCACAGCTTTAAGGATCTGTACATTGACCCACTCCGTTTCTAGTTCATCATTTTTATTTAATTTTAACTAAAAATAGCCTTACGTTCATGTAACCTCAGTACTTTTTTAGCATGAGTTGACTCTTTAATGTCCTCCTAATTTAGAGTCTTCATTAATATGTACTTTTTAAATGGAGGGGGCTGCATATGACCCGCCTGCCATGTTGCTGCTTATACCTTTACCAGCTTTCATGTTGTACAAACACTGTCCCATGAACTGTTGCACTCATATTTCAAACCGTGGACTGTTTTTGGCTGAGCTTTTGTAGGAGCAGGAAAAGCAAGTGAGATAGCGAGAGAGCAAAAACATAAGAGAGAGAGAGAGAGAGAGAGAGAGAGAGGAAGGTGTGTGTTCTACACAGAGGTACACACTCTGCGGCCATGTCTGGGTTCAGGCTGTCACAGATAGCCGTTGAACTGCGAGCCCTCGCACACATGTCCTGCAGAGAACAAGGAGGAATAGAGAGTGAGAGAGAGAGAGAGATAGAGAGAGAGAGAGAGAGAGAGAGAGAGAGATTATCTATCTATTCAAGTAGTGAAAAAGAAAGAAGCCCTCAGGAGAAAGCAATGCCTGTATATACACACACACTGAGTGTCCAGTTTATTAGAAACACCTACCTTGTATATATGCTCATTATGAGTCTTGTGAGAGACACATTCACTTTCCCAGTAAAACATCTGTGACTCAGCAGGTCCTGAGTTTTATTTCTCAGTCTTATTACTCAATAATAAATATAATACGTTAATAATTTCATATTGCTTTTGATGTACGTGTGGAGCAATAAGTCGTAGGATGCAGTGATAGAAAAAGGCTGGGAGGGTTTATTGCTCTGTCGATAATGGACATTTTAACATAAAGCACTGCTGAACTAAAATAGAGACACGGAGCTCAAGACTCTGAGCAGAGAGAGAGGAAGAGAGGGAGAGAGAGAGAGAGAGAGAGAGAGAGACTGTGGCAGGTGGGTATAACTCCTTTTGCTGGAGTTTTCAAGAGACAGTGTAATTGTAAGATTAGAGCTGCTGTTTGTTCTCCCTGAGGAGAAAAAGCAGAGCAGCGAAGAGAAAAGCCCAGCCAGAAGACATCCATTCATTTCTTCTGTCTGTCTGTCTCTCTCTCTCTCTCTCTCTCTGTCTCTCTCTCTCTCTGTTTCTCTTCCAGCGAGTACTTTATTAGGAACACCTACTTGCAGTGATACTGCTGACAAACTATTAGTTTCCCTACTTGTGTGTGTTCCTCACATCCTCCCAAATATAGGATACCATGACATTTCCAGTAAAGTGAGGACGTTTAGAAACATCTATTGAGAGGACAGTAGAAACCTGTTAATGGCTTCACAAAATGTATCATGTATGTCTTTTAAAAAGATCATCACATTAATCAGTAATAGTTTTAGGATTAAGGTTAGGATTAGGTTTAGGTTTAAAGTTAATGTTCAAGGTTAAGTTAAAGGTTAGGGTTAGGATAAGGTTAATTTATGGTTAGGGTTAGGATTAGGGTAAAATGAAGTTGAAGATTAAGTTGAAGGTAAGGGTTAGGGTTAAGGTTAAGTTTGAAGTTAGAGGAAGGTTATGTTTAAGGTTAAGTTTAGGTTAGGGTAAGGTTAGGGTTGGGGTTATGTTAGAGTTAGGATCAGGGTAAGGTTAAGGTTAAAATTAGGGTTACATTAGGGTTATCCATTAATTTAAGTTTTGGTATAGTTATAGTTAGGGTTAGGGTAAGTGTAGGGTTAAGGTTAGGGTTAAATTTTGGTCAAGTTTTATGGTTAGGGATAGAGTTAGGATTAGAGTAAGATTAAGTTTCGTGTTAGGGTTAGTTTAAGTTAGAGTATGGTTATAGTTAGCGTTAGGGTTAGGTTAGGGTTAGTTTAAGTTAGAGTATGATTATAGTTAGGATTAGGGTTAGGTTAGAGTTAGTTTAAGTTAGAGTATGGTTATATTTAGGGCTGGTTTAAGTTACAGTATGGTTATAGTTAGCCTTGTGTGTTAGTGTTAGTTTAAGTAAGATTATAGTTATAGTTATGGTTAGGTTAGGGTTAGTTTAAGTAAGAGTATGTTTATAGTTAGGGTTAGGTTAAGGTTAGTTTAAGTTATAGTATGGTTATAGGTAGGGTTAAGTTAGGGTTAGTTTAAGTAAGAGTATGGTTATAGTCAGCGTTAGGGTTACATTAGGGTTAGTTTATGTTAGAGTATGGTTATAGTCAGCGTTAGGGTTAGGTTAAGGTTAGTTTAAGTTAGAGTATGGTTATAGTTAGCGTTAGGGTTACATTAGGGTTAGTTTATGTTAGAATATGGTTATAGTTAGAGTTAAGGTTAAGGTTAGTTTAAGTTAGATTATGGTTATAGTTATTGTTAGGACAAAGATAGGCTCGTAGTAGAGTTCTGGTTAAGGCTTGGTTCTCTAGGAAATGAATGGAAGTCTGTATAAAGTGTGTGTTTGTGTGATCAGTATTCTCTCTCTCTCTCTCTCTCTCTCTCTGGCGAATGATTCTGCTCTCTTGCTTTTAGAGATGCTGTTGTTCTTTCATGCTTCACTTCCCTCCAGTTTCTTCTCCTCTCTTTTCTTTTTCAAGCCTTGTTTCTTTTCTCTGCTGCATTCTTTATTTTCAGGGTCTGCTTTTCTTCCCTCTCTCCTTTTCTTTGTCCATTCATCTTTTGTCTTTCTCAGTCTTGTCTTCTCATCATGCACATTTCCAAGCCGCTCTCATTTCGTATGCCTATCAATTGTTATGCAAAACTAAATACTGTCATGCGTAACCATGCACACGCATAGAGCTACGTACATGTTACACCGTTATCAAATCCAAGTAACATCCCGACAGATGCTCAATAATATTAACCCCTAGACTATATTCATGTATCCAGAATGATCAGAGTATGTATACAGTATCATAATAATCCATTCAAATCAATCGAATAGGGGGTAAAAAAAGAGACAGAGACAATAAAAGAGACAGAGAGAGAGACAATACATTTTTAAGCCCACCCCAATTGAATCAACCAAATTTCTATTCATTAATTTCATTATTTATTTATTTCTGCTCAGGTTGCCATAGTATTTCTGATATGCACTGCGTAGAAATAACGTTAGTATCAGTGAGTTTTGTCGTTTAAAGGTAAATCATATATTAGGAGCAGCGATTTTCTTGGGGAAGGTCTCTGTTAGCTGGGGCACTACATCTTATACAGCCTAATCTTTAAAAAACTGATTTATCGAACTGAAAACAAGCGCCCTCGGCTGGCAGACTTGGAGTAATTACTTCCACCTGAGCCACTGGACATGGAACCGCCGTGTGTTCTTCTCTCTGCAATATGAGCGAGGCAGCGCAGACAGATCCTTAACTTTAGCACATAAATGTATTCTGGGGTCACTATTCTCAAGCAATTTGTTATATAGATGTAATAGCGGGGGGACGTGTACACAGCCCTATGCGTGTGCATGGTTATGTATGGCAGTGTATAGTTTTGCATAACAATTGATACACCTGGGTAATGAGAGTGGGTTGAAACCGTGCGCAAGTTGTCATTCCTTCACTCTTTTTTTCCTTTTTCTCTCTATTGCTCTCTTATTGCTCTCTCTCTGTCTCTTTCACTCTCTTATTTTCTCTCTCCTATTTCATCTCCCAGTCTTTTTTGCTTTCACTCATTTTCTCTTTCTTTCTCTCTCTCTCTCTCTCTCTCTCTCTCTAAGGAATATGTCATCATTTTTTAATCATCTTTCTCATCTATCAGGACTCCAGACTTTGTTGAGCACTTGCGTTGCAGCCACTTCCACACTGCTGCACGTCTTGTTTTAAACACACTGTCATCTCTGTCATCTCTTCTTCTTCTTCTTTTTCTTCTTCAGAGACGCTCAACAGAGTGCTGGTCTAAGGGTGGGCGAAGACATTTTCACTCCACTGTGTCAGTCTTATCTTAGAGCATTTTAGTCTGCATCAGGTTTCTCCAGTGGTTTAAGTGCTGTGTGGCTGAAGCAGTACTAGAGCAACCACAAAGAAGACTATTGGCTAAAACGAGTGTTCAGAGTAAGTGGCTGCTTTGAAAACTTAATATTTTGGTCTAAACAGGATCAAGCAATTAATCAACCAATCAGTCAATCAATTAATCTCAATATATACATTTTCACTGTCCAATAAAAAAAACAACAGATATCTCCAAAATGTCAACTTTACCAAAGAGACCAAAAGCAGTCTTGACTTTCAATGTAAGTCAATGGAACCAGATATACTAAGCTAGTATAGAAGCATTTCTATTGGTCCATCCATCATGATTTTTTTTACAATGTAAGATGTAAGATGTCTTATAAAAGTGATGAGCTACATCACAACCACAGATTGAACTGAAGTGGTAGAAAGCTTGCTGTATGAAGCTGTCCATAGTGCTGCAATACACAACACACTAAGAGGCAGCTGATCATGGTGCTGATCAGGGTGCTGATCATGGTGCTAATCATGGTGCTGATCAGGGTGCTGATCATGGTGCTGATCAGGGTGCTGATCATGGTGCTAATCATAGTGCTGATCAGGGTGCTGATCATAGTGCTGATCAGGGTTCTGATCAGGGTGCTGATCATGGTGCTGATCATGGTGCTGATCAGGGTGCTGATCATGGTGCTAATCATAGTGCTGATCAGGGTGCTGATCATAGTGCTGATCAGGGTGCTGATCAGGGTGCTGATTTGGTGCAGTGTGTCGCTGTCCATGGTTCTGGCGCTGAAACTGTTTGTGCTTAACTGTTGCTGTCTGTGGTGCTGAAGTACACTTTTCTTACATCCATCCATCCATCCATCCATCCATTATCTTCCGCTTTATCCCACTAGTCTGGGTCTCGGGTGAAGGTGGGGTACACCATGGACAGGTCGCTACACACTTACACCAACGGCCAATTTAGGGTGACCAATCAACCTAACATGCATGTGTTTGGACTGTCGGAGGAAACCCAAGTACCCAAAGGAAACCCACTCAAGCAGGGGGAGAACATATGTTCTGAACATACAGAACAGCCCGGACCGGGAATCCAGATTGTCTTGCTATGAGGCGACAGTGCTAACCACTACACCTCCGTGCCGCCACTCTTATGTACATAGTTATGCAAAAAATGACATGTGCATTCCATTTGCATTCCATATGTAAAGGTTGAAGACTTCTATTCTGCTTATTCCTAATGAAACATCATTTATTTTAAATCACATCAGTGCAACATTTAAGGGTTAAGATATTGCTCTAGATGTTTTCTCCCACTCAGCATCACAGCCTTGTTGTGACATCCATGTAGGGATTATGAGAATTATAAAAGCAGAGAGTCTTATCCCTGTCAGAAGAGCGATATTGTAAAGTGGAGATAAATGGATAACTACATACCTTCGTGTTTCCAGGGAGCTGTACAGACAGTGTGTAATGCATGTAAGAAACGTTGTCTCTCAGCACGATTTAGCAGATAAAGAGGCACCTCTTGGTAAATATTGGCATTTTCAGAGATGAGAGGGAGAATCACAGTGCATTATGATGGAGGCTGAGGACGCCTCGATGAGGGCTGGATCAAACAAGGCCGGCCGCACTGAGACCCACATGTCGGCTGGAGCATCGGAGAGAAAGGTCAACACCCTCGCCTCCATTATTCATGAAAAAGAAAGAATGAGAGAGAATTTTCATATCTCCACTGGCTCTGCTTGGACAACCACCACCATTTATTCGCTGTGACTATTTCATATCCAATACTGTACTCCCCTTTTACACGTGACCTCCGCCCAACTGTACATTACCTCTCCATATAGCTTTAAAGCATGCAGGACACTGTAAACAAAGATAATCTAACCCAGCTGCCTCCATTTGCCTCTATTTACTGTAATGTAATAACAAACACAATAAGACATTAATCATTATCCATTACCTTATTGTTTCAAATCCAACTAACTAAATATTGTAGCCATTCTTTTTAAATGAACATAACTTTTTTTTATAACTTTTTTACTCTCACTATAGAATCACTATACACTTTACTGCACTCTTTCTATTGAACCATCCTATTCTCTACTGTACTTTCCATATAGAACCACTTTAAGATCTACTGTACTGTCCCTATAGAACCACCCAACTCTCCATATAGAACCACACTAGGCTCTACTGTACTCACCCTATACAGCCATCCTATTCTCTACTGTACTTTCCATATAGGACCACCCTAAGCTCTACTTTACTGTGCCTATAGAACCATCCTGTTCTCTACTGTACTTGCCCTATAGAACCACCCTAAACTCTATTGTATTCTGACTGTAGAACCACCCTAAAGAATTCCTAAAGAATTACCATAAACTGTACTGTACTGTCCCTATAGAATTATCATAAACTGTTTTGTACTCTTCCTAAAGAATTACCATAAACTGTACTATACTGTCCCTATAGAATTACTATAAACTGTACTGTACTCTCCCTATAAAATTACCATAAACTGTACTGTACTGTCCCTATAGAATTACCATAAACTGTACTGTACTGTCCCTATAGAATTACTATAAACTGTACTGTACTCTCCCTATAAAATTACCATAAACTGTACTGTACTGTCCCTATAGAATTACCATAAACTGCACTGTACTGTCCCTATAGAATTACTATAAACTGTACTGTACTCTCCCTATAAAATTACCATAAACTGTACTGTACTGTCCCTATAGAATTGCCATAAACTGTACTGTACTGTCCCTATAGAACCACCCTAAATTCCACTGTACTCTTCCCATAGAACCACCCTAAATTCCACTGTACTCTCCCTATAGAATTACCATAAACTGTACTGTACTGTCCCTATAGAATTACCATAAACTGTACTGTACTCTCCCTATAGAATTACCATAAACTGTACTGTACTGTCCCTATAGAACCACCCTAAATTCCACTGTACTTTCCCTATAGAAGCACCCTAAATTCCACTTAACTCTCCGTATAGAACCACCCTAAATTCCACTGTACTTTCCACTGTACCTTCCCTATAGAACCACCATAAATTCCACTTAACTCTCCCTATAGAATCACCCTAAATTCCACTGTACTCTCCCTATAGAACCACCCTAAATTCCACTGTACTCTTCCCATAGAACCACCCTAAATTCCACTGTACTCTCCTTATAGAATTACCATAAACTGTACTGTACTCTCCCTATAGAATTACCATAAACTGTACTGTACTGTCCCTATAGAACCACCCTAAATTCCACTGTACTTTCCCTATAGAATTACTGTAAACTGTACTGTACTGTCCCTATAGAACCACCCTAAATTCCACTGTACTCTCCCTATAGAACCACCATAAATTCCACTGTACTTTCCCTATAGAAGCACCCTAAATTCCACTTATCTCTCCTATAGATCCACCCTAAATTCCACTGTACTTTCCACTGTACCTTCCCTATAGAACCACCCTAAATTCCACTGTACTCTCCCTATAGAACCACCATAAATTCCACTGTACTCTCCCTATAGAACCACCCTAAATTCCACTGAACTCTCCCTACAGAACCACCCTAAATTCCACTGTACTCTCCCTATAGAACCACCCTAAATTCCATTTAACTCTCCCTATAGAACCACCCTAAATTCCATTTAACTCTCCCTATAGAACCACCCTAAATTCCACTGTACTCTCCCTATAGAACCACCCTAAATTCCACTGTACTCTACCTACAGAACCACCCTAAATTCCACTGTACTCTCCCTATAGAACCACCCTAAATTCCACTGTACTCTCCCTACAGAACCACCCTAATTTTAACTGTACTCTCCCTATAGAACCACCCTAAACTCTACTTTATTCTTATTTTAGAGCCACTATATACTTTACTGTACTCTCCAAATATAAACATCCCAAACTACTTACTTTCTTAAATTCTTAAACTCTAAAACTCTAAAACTTTACTGTACTGTCTCTATTAAACCACTCTCCACTCTGCTACCTTCTCCCTGTTGAATCAAGGATGGACGAAACCTGGATAAACCATATGTGCAAAACATATCTCAAGTTTTTATATAACCATACCTTTGATCTTATTTAGGAAACTCACCGGAGATCAGTCGTCTCCCTGAGTGCGTGATATGGGTGGAGCCCCTTTGGCTTCTCAATCTGAAGAAGGAGAGAATAACTGAATACGAAGAAGTAACAAATCACCCTTGTTTAGTTAGTCCAAGACCAATGTTTAAATATAGGACTCATTATGCTGGGGGCGATACATGAGGATTCTCCTGGGACGGAGCCAGTGGGGGTCACCCCACAGACGGCAATTAAAATGTGTGTGTGTGTGTGGGGGGGTGTTCGTGTTTACACACATGCAATGCTCTGTGTGCCTGTATGTGAGCGTTTTCTGAATTCTCCCCAGCACTTGTTGGTGTAATAAGACCCATGAAATATTAATGTGTTTTTTTTCTGATTTAATGATTCATAAATTGTATTCAGATACTCCCAAGTCTTGCTCACTCATAATTGGTTCATGGTCTTGTTAAGGAAATGTGAAAACGAGGGAGAAAACAGGAGCTGAAAGCAGCGATCCCTCACAATTTAAAGCTTGCAGATACACTGAAAGATCATAATGTCACTGCAGGACAATCGAGAACAAACAAAAACTGATCTCAACAGCAGATTATTAAGTATTTTCATGCAGCGCGCACGTCTAGTTAGATATAAAATGCGCAGTGAACTTCCTTTGACCCTTCAAGCGCACGTCTCATGCGAGAAGCAATATTTTATTAACGATAGTAAACATCCCATTAGATGGCATGATGGCAGGGATAGAAAAAACTCATGCATTCCCAGTTTCATCAGGAGAAAGAGGGGAAAAAAGCAGTGCATTTTAACAATGTATTTGCTTTCAGGTCTTACCTGTTAAGCTCAAAACAAACAGATTTGTGTCATTACGCAGGCAGGTAATTACAGTGGATTAGAATCGATTGGAGGGAAAGCAGTAAAGCTATTTCAAGCTGACTCGCAGTTCGAGACTTATAGGTATCAAACTGAGTAAATCCAAGTTTTCCATCTTTTCTGTCCTAATAGCTGCAGTCCTTCTTGATGTGGACCTTGAAAATGTCCTGTGTTTTGTATTTACTGGTAGGTATGATACTGGTTGGTCACTCAGTTACAGCAACTGTTCAGTTTATTACTGTTTTTTTTTTATAAAATCTGAATTTCTGGTTGATGGATGGTTATGATGTACAACACTGTGCAAATGTTTTAGGCTCTTGGGAACATTATAATATTTTAAAAAGCTATATTTCCAGTCAGGAAGCTTTTATTTGCTCAGCAAAGCACTTTATTTTTAATATAAGTATTAATACAGTAAGTAGAGCTTTCACATATATCAGTGTATATATATATTTAACCCATTCCAAGCTTTTCCTTGTAGAAACAGCCTAGTATTATTTACAGTTATCATCTAATACCTGCTCTGGCTACTCAGTACTTCATTAAGCTAAATAAATTAAGATTGCTGCTGAAGGAACTGAATGCATCCATACAATGTCTGGGGCGTCCAGGAGAAATCTGGAACTACACTTTGTTCTTCAAACTGGAGCTCAAGATATGATCTACTTGTCTCACAATAAGATATTCATGTTACTTTGTATTGTATGTATGATTATTTACATCTGTTCTAATGATATCTGGTGTTCTTACTGGTGAAAATGCACTTATTGATAAGATAAAGGGTTTTAAACAATGCAGTAGTGTAAATATAGACTTATTCTATGGCAGCCTGCTCTGTGTTAATTGACAGTACTTGCTCGTGCTTGGATTAGTTGGATTATCTTAAATCAAATATTCTGCTTTGTGTTTTCAGCATCAAACAAAACAACTCCTGGACGTTAAGCAGACTGTTTTTGTACGCTAACAAATAAATGGATCAGATAAGATCACCAGAATTTCCAGGTTCTCCCGACTCTCATAGCTTTAATGCATATTTGCCTGAACTGTGTGTAAAACATGTGACATTTCTCTGCTCTTACACGCCTGATTCAGCTGGAGAAAGGTGGTAGAGAATTACCTGAGGAGCTGAATCAGCTGTGTTAAAGCAGGAATAACTCGGAGCTGTGAAATATATAGGCTGCTCAGGACTGCTACTGAGACACATTGATAAGAAGCATATTAAAAGAAGAGCTCAGTCAGGAAAGCTGGCAATAACTGGAAGTGAATATCCACCACATATACGTTCAAGTACACAAGCTACTCGGGGGGATTTCAATACATCAAAAAAGACTAAGTATTTAAAGGAAACACCAGTGAGAATGCAAGTATAACCTTACTTTAGGTTATACCTGTGAACTTGCCCTACCTTGCCCAGTGCAGCCCAGAGGAGGATGGGTTCCTCTCACTGGTTCTTCCACCGCTCCCAGGAAGTTTGTCTTTTAGGGTCTTGGTTCCTGTCAGTGGTTTTGTCCTTAGGGGGTTTCTCCTTTAGAGTCTTGGTACCTCTTAGGGTGGTTCTTCCACAGCTCTTAGGGAGTTTCTGCTTTAGACTCTTAGTGGCTTTTTCAAATGCCCTTAGAGGGATTCTCCTGCCTACGGTTCTTTCACAGCTCTTAAGAGTTTTTCATTTAGACTCTTGGTTCCTCTCAGTGGTTATTCCACATGACGACTGAGAGGAACCAAGACTCTATGGAGAAACTCTCTGTGTTTCTTCCATGGCTCTTAAGGAGTTTCTCCTTTAAACACTTGGTTACTGTCCTTAGGGAGGTTCTCCTTTAGAGTCTTGGTTTCTCTTAGTGGTTCTTCCACAGCTCTTAGGGAGTTTCTAATTTAGACTCTTAGTGGTTCTTTCAAGTGTCTTTAGATATGCTCTCCTGTCAGTGTTTCTTTCACAGCTCTTAGGTAGTTTTTCCTTTAGACTATTGGTTCCTATTAGTGGTTTTTCCACTGCTTGTAAGGAGTTTCACCATTAAATACTTGTTTACTGTCTATGGTTCTTTCTAGAGGTTCTTCCACAGCTCTGAGAGAGTTTCTCCTTTAGACTCTTAGTGGTTCTTCCAAATTCCTTTAATGGGTTTCTCCTTTACAGTCTTGGTTCCTATCAGTGGTTCTTCCATGGCTCTTAAGGAGTTTCTCCTTTAAACACTTGGTTACTGTCCGTGGTTCTTCCACATGTCCTTAGGAAGGTTCTCCTTTAGAGTCTTGGTTCCTCTTAGTGGTTCCTGATTCTTGCTCACCCCTGCTCTCTGTGTTAATTCAGTCTTAATACCACTCAATATATAAATTAAAAATGTTTTATTCATACTACGTACTTCTCAATAGTGTAGTAATGAGCAACCAGTAAATTAGAAGCATGCTTGATGCATTTATTGTCATTATTAAGCCTAATAAGGATGAAATTAGACATTTAGATGATGTATAAAAGGTAAGATGTGCGGTACACACAGAAAAATGCTGTGAAAAATCCTTTATTCACCTTTGCTGAAGCAGATGGACTACAGTCTGTCATTGTACAACTAAAAAACCTGCAAAAAACTGTTTAGAAGATATAAATGTGGAAGTAAAAAAATCCAAGCTGCTGAAGGTTTTCTAATGTAGCATCTACGTGTCAGCAATGGATCTAACAGACTTAATTATCTAAGTGGATGGAATGTGGGATATGAATGTTTGTGCTCTGTGTGTTTACTGAGGCCATTGCATGTGTGATTTATTCAGATAAGCCAGTGTAATCGCCTTCGTTACTGCTGCTGTGTTTGAACAGCATGCTGTTCACGCAACAGAGGGGATTGAAAACACACACACACAACTCAAAATGAGCTGCTCTATAATTTACAGCTTTGTCATTCACACTAACTCCTCAGCTCTGAGGGTCTGTGGTTAATGTCACTGCTGGTCACTCTCTGTCTCTATAATTCTGGACTGTACTCTGGAGTGGGCTCCATAGAAACACCACAGCTTCCCAGCAGGTTTTAATCACTGCCCGACATCTCATAACCGTTAGGCATTTTGGGAAATGATTCAGAGCATCAAGATCGATCAAGTTGAAGCATCAGTGCTTTTTTACAGTCATAGATGTTTCTCCAGTCATGTTGCTTATTAAGGGTATCTTCAGGAAGTGCTTAGTAAATCATTTCCAGGTTAAAACGGGCATCATTAAAAATGGGCATGGGCTCCTGGACTCCCAGAAATACTTTAATAATAATAATAATAATAATAATAATAATAATAATAAGAAGAAGAAGAAGAAGAAGAAGAAGAAGAAGAAGAAAACATTATTACTGTAAATAAAATTGTAAGCTACTGTAAATTACAGTGTTAGGTTATTGTGAATCTCTAAGCTTGCTTACAAATGATGTTTGCTTTTATTATAATGGTGTTTATCATTAATTGTTTGGTACAAGTTCTCATTTTGGGTTTTGGTTGGTCGCCGTGGTTTATCCTCTTGTTCTTTAGGAGGTTCTCATAAAAACACAGTTCAAACAAAAATGAAACTGGATTGTAATGCTTGATATCGTTAAACAGTAGCAACCAGGATGTAGATTTTCTTGGTTACAAGTGTTCGTCTGTACAACAATCTACATTGATATATTGAATCTCTAAGCTTGCTTACAAATGATGTTTGTATTTATTAGGGCATCAACCCTTGTATTTGAAATTGCTCTCTGATGTCTACAGAGAAAACACATGACTTCAGTTGGGGCAAAAAATGTCCAGATGTGGTTTTACACGCCCATTTACTCGCTAGAATAAAAGCGTGAGTTCATGAAAAATTTAATGATAGACTGGTGATTGATGATTGATTTACAATGAGACATCGCAATGATCATGCGATGATAAACTCATACCTCATGTTAGTTAATTACTTGTGTTAGTTACTTGGAAAGTTACTCGGAGCATTCTAGTCGCTTACAATACCTATACTAACTCAGTCTCAACTCAGAGCTAGTATAGCTAGCGTCTCTACCTCCTCCGGAAGCTAAGAAAGGCCCGTCTCCCTCCACCCATCTTCACCCTCTTCTATAGGGGAACCATAGAGAGCATCCTAAGCAGCTGCATCACTGCCTGGTTTGGGACCTGCACAGCCTCTGACTGCAAGTCCCTCCAACGCATTGTGAGGACAGCTGAGAGGATCATCGAAGTCTCTCTCTCCTCCGTCTTGGACATTTACTCCACCCTGATTTACTGTCCTCTATTGCAAATGCATGATTTGTGTTTGAAGGAGGAACTACAGTGTTGGCGGTTCGCAGTATGTCAGTTCTATCTACTGAACACTCCTTACTATGAGAATGTAAATACAATTTTCTATTCTATCTCATCTTTAATAGTTAATCCACTGTAGACCCTAAAATAGTGTTACAATAATAATTAATTTCATTATTCGCACGAATGCTTGACTTGTTTGCAAGAAATCTAAAGACTATATATGTGGACCAGTCCCAAATCTAGCCCCTTGGTACATGCATCAGTGCATGCATTGAATGCACAAAAATACACACTAATTGATCAGTTGATCACAAATAAACACACATTTTAAACAGGATAATTCTGTTCGACGGCCGTCCAACTGGAACACACAAAACCCATTGGACTCCTCAACAGCCATCCCATTTGGAGCTGTGGTCCACCCATTTGGAGCTCTTCCAACATACACTAATGCCATACTCCAGTGCTGTAAAAGCTGCTTGGATGATGGTTGAGATGGCTGGTTTTCTGTTCGTTTAGAGCTAACCTGCCCGGCCGTTTGGACAAGCTAAGGCACAAGCTCCAAATTCCAATCTGCCCCCACCGTTGTTATCTCCTCGCTGTCAGGAAGAAACATCAGGAGGAAAGCAAATGCATTTTCTCAGTGCATAATTGCGTGTCTTATTAACATCCGCGCTATTTCATCTGGCTTTAACTCCTTCTCACTCTGCGTTTCGTAATGAGCCAGGATGTTTTTTTTGTTTTTTTTTCAGAGGAGTTCAGGAATTTTAATGTGTCTTTTAAGTCTAAAATTAAACATACACCATCCCAAACGGTGTGTTCGCATGACCAGGTCTTGCAGTGCAAGGAGTGTCTGAAACACTGCAGCGATGCTGGCATGTCTTCTAAAGAAGCCGAAAAGCCTGAAAGGTTTCGCTGACATTAATAAAGCTGTATTTCTCTTTTTCTCTTTTTCTGCCTCTACTCATTCCTGCCTTTGTATAGCAAAGGTCAGTGTCTGGAGAGATATGCGTGTGAGCACACACACACGCTCATAGATATATCCCTGATAGCGGCAGAGGGCACTTGTTATGGGGCCGAAGCGGCTGTGTGAAATAATGAATGAAGACAGAGCGAGTTTATTAAGTGCATAATGGCTCGCAGGGGCACTGGAGCTGCTGTTAAGAGGAAAGAGTGACAGAGATGAGTCTCTAGAGGCAGCTAGCACTCAGACACGCGCACATATACACCACCACTGAGTGACAACCACAATGCGGAGACGAGGTGCGAGACATATGGAATGAAATAAATATGTGAAAGTTAGAAAAATAAGTTGTTTTTTTTTCCCGCTTCATTATTTTCCTCCCGGTTCGGCTTCACTGAGCAACAGGACCACATTATAGAGGCGAAGCCGTCTATGCAGTATAGTTGATGTGATAATCATGTCAAATTCCCAAGCTGCAATACCTTTTATCAGGTCCTTTTACTGTATACTATTTATTACTATGTAATTATAGAGCTTATTACATAGTTAGTCACACCTGCATTATATTTGCATTTAATTTACCTTTTAATAACTATGTAATTAGTCATGCAGTTATATAATTCTATGATTGTAATACGATTTAAATTGCTTTAAAACCCTAGTTAGGTTTATATTCAAGTTATTAATAGTTTATTATGCAGTAATTACACTCTTAATATAAATACTTTGCAGAGGACAACTTTGGTTTCCCCAGTTCAGTTTTTCTAGCTTTTCCTATTAGCTGTATTTGATGCTGATGTCATATATATATATATATATATATATATATATATATATATATATATATATATATATATATATATATATATATATATATATATATACTACTGCTCAAAAGTTTGAGATCACAGTGAAATGTTCTTGTTTTCAATGGAGTATCTTCCTTCCTTAACACAACAATGGACTGAAAGTTGTTTCTTTCTGGCCATTTTGAGTCAGTCAGCAAGCCATCAACTGCTGATGCTTCAGATACTAAACTAACCTAGAATGTTGTTCTCCCTTTTATACTCACTTATTAGTAGAATGTTTTTCAGCTGTGCATCACAATTGAGCAAGAGTGTCCTAACAACCAATTAGCCCAATAACATCCTTAACTTGGATTGGCGGCTGTACCAGGAGATTTAGGCAGAGGACTGAGAATTGCTGATAATAGGACTATATGCAAAATAAGCCTCTTTACAAAAATAGGCTTTAATACAAACATTTTTATTCTTTAAAAATCATCTGATACACTTAAATTAATTGTGAAATGAACAATATTGTTTGTGAATTGCATGAAAATTGCATGAAATGAAATTCTAATGTAATCCTAAACGTTTGAGCGGCATTGAAATTACTTCATTCAGTTCTGTCCATTGGTTCTGCATGAAATTGCCTAGATTGCATGTTTTGTTAATTTTCTTAGTTGAATTAAATTAACACAACTTCTACATCAGTAAACACAATCTATTCTGCACATTGTAGTGCACAGTTTCAATTTGCTGACTGCAAAGAGTTTCAAACTTTTTTCCCGAATATATTAATTTCAGTGAATAAACAGTAACAGTGAATTGCAATGTACAGAACGGTGAAGTGTAACTTGTTTTCACTTCACAACATCAATCAAATGTTATTTTACAAGAGGCACCTAAAATGTTGCAGACTGTATGTTTGGCAAGAGCTGTGTTCCTGCAATGCATTTTGTTCATGTGGAACTGATGCACAGATTGGAATCAGGTAAATTCAAAGCAAGGCCTTTTTAGTGCTTGCAAATAGTATTGGAGCGTTTTGAAGAGAAATTATTTCCGTTAAGTTACTACTGTGAAGGAACGCTCAAACACAGTACGCTGATTGCCTTCTTTTGTTTGTAGTAGTTTCTAAAGAATTTGTGAAGCAACTAATATTCCAAGAAAGTTTGCTATAACAAGTGCTTCGTTGGTTCAGCAACTGAACTAATTTAACTCAACTTAAAAATTACTTCAATTTAAAAAATCTTACATTCAATTTTTTTTGGTTAAATAAAACTAGATAGATGCTTTATTGATCCCAGAGGGAAATTCCAGAGCTCCGTTTTTTAACCCATTCGTGCAGTGAAACACTCACATACATCAGCAGACACACTAGGGGCAGTGAGCATACTTGCCCGGAGCAGTAGGCAGACCTACCACAGAAGCACTTTTGTGGACATGTTCATGGAATGTTTTACTGTTTGTCGTATGTTTGCCAAACATGACAAATACTGGCACTTAGTTTAAAAAAAATAATATATATATACATATATAGCAATTTGTTTTGGTCCATCAATGATGAAATTTACACACAATGTAAAGGACAACAGACAATTTCAAATTATGTCAGAATGTGGAGTTATATATTGTAAATAGTGTTGTCAAAAAGGTGCATTTTTTAACATAATGTATTTTTATAATAATATGAAAGACAGTAAGTTAAACAGTTAAAAGCAGATGTCTTTTGTATCTAATAAAAAATTAAGATAAATTATCACGAAGGGGGGTGCTTGGAGCAGGCGAGGAGACGAAGGCGACCAGACAAAGGGCAGACGCAAACACAAGCTTTTAAAAAGACTTTAATAGAAAAACGAAACAGAAACTGAAAAGGAGGTACAGAAACACAAATGGAAATACAAACAAACAGGAAGTAAACTGACTGACTAGAATAGATGGGCAGAATACAGAGACAATGAAAGACAAACACAAGAAGGAAACTGAAGGAATATATATCACACCAAACAAGGAACACCTAAGAACATGTGGAGAACACAAACTACGAACAGGTGAGGGGCGGAGACACGGAGGAGCACATGACAAAAACTTATACAAATGCACATGGCTAGGACAAGGGGATGTAAACTGTTGTGAATATTTTTATATACTTTGGCGTCTGTTAAAAGCTTTAGTTTACAGATGGGTCCACTGAATGCTACAGAGACCGCGGGGAGGTCAGGGTTTGGTTACACCCATCAGCTCAGCAGATCCTGCTGATTTATGGCTGGAAGGCCCGAGAACTAGCCCCAAGCCTAGGAGATAAGGATCTGGCCAGACGGGACTAGGGTGGTTGACCTGTTGTCAGCCTGGACTTAAATACAGTGTGTTTGCTAGGTAAAAGCTCCGGTCTACTCTGAACCATATAAATATTGTGTGATATGGATGGCGCACAAATACTTATGGATGTTTTGAACTAGTTTTGTGAGAATGACCAAACTGAACATTATATTATATTTTTGAATAACCACACCCATTCCTAGAGTACTCACATTTGTGGTCCTCTGTGTCGGAACCGGACCTCAGTGTAGGGCAGATTTTCATCCCCTCAGGTAGAGATACGATCTACCATCCTAATGATTACAGTCCACAGTAAAACACACACGCGCACACACACACAATAGACATTTTCTTCATGCCCTGCTGGTCAGAGTCGGTCCTCAGATACTGGGGTCAAAGCAAGTTTATGCATTTAGACAAACACACACACAGCGACATGGCCATTTGCTCCATACACTCGGGCAGGCTGTGAAGCTAATGCAGTTCGTCAGCTGGCTGCAGAGGAACAGCAGGAGAAGTAGTAGTCTTTAATACACTGTTTAAACGTACAACACTGTCCAAAGCTTTCCTTTTCAGTCATTAAAAACAGGCTGTCTCATCATATATGATGCATGATTGGAGGACGAAAGTCAAAGGAAATTAAATGAAGTGGTAGACCACCACAACTATAAACAACAAGCTTATCTTTGAGAGAGAGAGAAGAACATCAAGCTCCAAACTCTGGTTGTGCATTACGGGTCTAAAGGATGTGCAGCTGTTCAAGAAGCTCCTTACTTATTAAGGAGACACATTAAACAAAAAAAAAAACTGCTGGTGTTCTCAGAACTATGGACTGGCCACCCCAGAGTCCAGACCTCAGCATCACTGAATGTGTTTGGGATCACTTGAAACAGAAAATGCCAAACCAGAATGAACTCCTGGAAAGAATGGGGGCGGTAATCAAAGGCAAAAGGTGGAAACACTAAACGCTGAAACAAACTGATAGCGTATTTAGGACAGTAAATAATCAGTGGTGGTCCTTGCTCACTCGCCCACACAAACACATCCTCTCCCTCTCTCTCTGGCTCTAAAGCTCTCAGAGCTAAAAGACACATGAGTGAGCCGGTGCCCAGAGTTTAATCCAGAAATAAAAGTCCACTGCAGCCGCTTCCTCTCACTTTCTCTCTCCAGCTCTTTCCCTCCTTCTGTCCTGGCTCCTGCGCTCCTGGCTTTGGGTGGCTTTGTGTGAATTTTGGCTGTTTTGTCTCCACTCCGTCTCACAAGCATCACTTTACAGTTTCAGTTTCGGCAGAGCACCTAGAGCTTCGCGGCTTCTGTTTATAATGAGGAGAGTGGAGTTGGAGGGTTGGCACTATTGCCCTATTGCCACTTTTACACCCAAACGCATATGTAAGCACTAGCTACCAGGGGGGTGAACACTCGTCCCTCTTCTTGAATCACCATTCTCACGTTTTTGGCTCATTTATGCTCCCTTCATTTCAAAGGCTGTAACTGTCCCAGCCTACATACTTCCATGTGTCCTTTACAATTGCATGGCCATAACAGAGAGGGCCCACCCAGACCCAACACCAGACACTGTGTAAACCAGATTATATTTTTATTAAACCTAAAATTGATGTTTTCTTAGGGGTAATAAGCTGGCAAACATCATCCAATCAATCAATCAATCAATTAATCAATCAATCCACCTTTATTTAAGCTCGGAGTACATTGAGGGTGGCCCTCATTAAAAATGTAGCCGAGCATTATACATTGTAAGGGGACAAAATAAAATAAAAAGACCCAGCATTTTAATAATATGTAGATACAAAATATTATAAAATAAAATAAGATATAAAACAAATAAGACAAAAATTTTAAAAGTAGGAATCAATAAAATCATAGGTAAGAAAATGAGGTAATAAAATAATAAAGACTACAGATAAATAAATAAAACTAAATACATAAAAGGGTAAAATGTAAGTGAACAATAACTAAGAACAAAAGAATAAAATAAGGAAATGACAAAAGAAAGATAAAAAGAAGACACTTCCAACACATTAGCCACAAAACACAACCTGATGGGTTAAATCTTGTAGACTCTGGAAGCTTTTTAATCATTTGTTTTGACTTTTTGTAGTCAAGTGTATGTGTGTGTGCAAACGTTTGGGAATCCTTAAGTTCAAAACCAATGCAAGGCCAAGTCCAAATGAGGTCAAGGCTGAGATGAGGGTAGTTTATGGTTTTTAGCACTCTGAGAGTGTACGAATGATACCGATACCAAGAAGGAAAAGAGAGAGAAGAAACAAAAGGAAAAGAGAAAGTTGGAGACAGTAAAGGCTCATTCATGCTCCCTTTCATTTCAAAGGGTGTAACTCTCTGTCTTTGCCCACATACTTCCATGTGTCCTTTACAATTGCATGGCCATACCAGAGAGGGCTGTCTCCCCCTGCCGCCAGACCCAACACTGTTTAAACCAGAAAACGTTAAATTTTATTATATAATTTCATCCAATGCTTAATTCAAATTCACAAACTTTACAAGCAAAGCTTAGCAGAGTGGAGTAAAGAGTGTTGGGCTGGTCTATACACATACTCTTCTAGGCCAAGTCAGAACATCTCCTGAGATGCATATGTTGAAACATATAATGTTTCAAAGTCCATATTGACTTGGGGTCGTAATGTAAGCAGTGCATCCACTAGAGGGTGTAGTCCAGAGTCCAGGTTTCTGACAACAAACATAGCGACAGTGGAAGAGGTCATAATAGCGTATTAGCTAGGAAAGAGGCAAGACAGGTAGTGTTGTGGGCGACAGTGGTCTGCAAGACCAATAAATACTTGGACATGGATGGAGGATTGTGATCTAATGAGAGAAATTGATGGTGACCCTCTCGCTTAAACTAGTCACTACACTGCCCCCCATGAGTTCCAGTGGTACTGCTCCACTTCAGCCATATTTATATGGACTAAATGAACACAGAATGAGGACAGAGGTCTATGTCCATATTTAACTCCGCGCATAAAGGACTGACAATGTGGGCAAAAAAGTGAGCGAATTTGATTAGAAAGAGTAAAAACAGTAGAAAGAGATTCAGAGTGGAGAAGGTTAGTTGAGTGCAAATAAATAATACTGGCAAAGAGTGATAGAGATAAAAAGAGTTCAGAAAGAGAGATAGAGAGAGAGAGAGAAAGAGAGAGAGAGTCAGGGAGTGAGTGAGACAAAGAGAGAGAGGGAGAGACTGAGAGTGGTAGAGACAGGGCCGTGGGTGGCATTCATGTGCGCTGATGGCTGCGGTGTTATAAAGTATGTGTGGCAGGCTCCAGATGTGGAAGGGCCCGGGGCCGGAGCCACACGTCTACCCCCATCACGCTACGCTCACAGCGGGGAAGGGAGAGGGGGACGGAGGGAGTGGGTGGAGAGGAGGAGTGCTGGAGTGTGTGGAGGATGGAGAGAACACAACGGGAGAACACACTGAGATAAGTAAATAAATAAAACCAGTTCACTGAGGGGGCTTACATAAGACTGCCGGAGTGTTGGTGGACAGATCATGCGTGCACATAAGTAACCTTTTGTTTAAATGAGAGACCGTGACAGCAGATACATGAGATTGCAAGTTAATAGAGAGGGATAGGCTTGAATTAAGCATGTTATATGTACACTACCACTCAAAAGTTTAGGATCACTTTAGAATTTCATTTCATGCAATTTTCATGCAATTCACAAACAATATTGTCCATTTTACAATTAATGTAAGTGTATCAGATGATTTTTAAAGAATAAAAATGTTTATATTAAAGCCTATTTTTGTATAGAGGCTTATTTTGCATATAGTCCTATTATCAGCAATTCTCAGTCCTCTGCCTAAATCTCCTGGTACGGCCGCCAATCCAAGTTGAGGATGTTATTGGTCTAATTGGTTGTTAGGACACTCTTGCTCAATTGTGATGCACAGCTGAAAAACATTCTACTAATAAGTGAGTATAAAAGGGAGAACAACATTCTAGGTTAGTTTAGTATCTGAAGCATCAGCAGTTGATGGCTGATGTCAGTCCATTGTTGTGTTAAGGAGGGAAGATACTCCATTGAAAACAAGAACATTTCACTGTGATCCCAAACTTTTGAGCAGTAGTGTGTGTGTGTGTGTGTGTGTGTGTGTGTGTGTGTGTGTATGTATGTATGTGTGTGTGTGTGTACCAGGTGTATGCCACGCTGTGGGGACCTTTCATCCTTGAGGGGACCAGGATTAGGGTTAGGTTTGTAGTAGTTCTGGTTAGGGTTCGTGTACGTCTCCAGGAAATGACAGGAATTCTATGTATTGGTTTAACAACATACAAGATTGTGTGTGTGTGTGTGTCAGTGGCAGGGCTGTAGACAAGACCAAGGCAAGCTCACTGCTGGGGCTGGATTGCTATTATGAAGACGTGCTGTATCAGTTGTGATTATAAACAAGCTCTGTGACTTTAATCCATGTCCTTAGTTTTACTAGTCCTCTTGGTAATGATTCCGGAGTCAATTGTATAATTTGCCAAACCCAAAGCAACCTCAGTAGTAGTTGTAGTCCTGCTTAAATCGACATCTTAGGAAAGCCATAGAAACAGATGAGGCTGAAGTTGGCCTATCCGCCAGCTTCTTGTTCCAATTACTGCAACAAGAGTACTTAAACAAGAAGCTGGCGAATAAGAATCAAGATCCAAGTGTTTATTGTCATCAGCACAGAGAAACAGAGGCACTGTACAATACATTTTTAGCTGCTCAGACTAAAAGTTACTAACAAATACAATATGTATATATACAGGGGTTGGACAATGAAACTGAAACACCTGATTTTAGACCACAATAATTTATTAGTACGCTTCTTTGGGGCTTCTCCACACCAGAACTCTCCCGTATGTGGGGAAAACAGTAAAGGTGGACTCATCAGAGAACAACACGTTTCACATTGTCCACAGCCCAAGATTTGCACTCCTTGCACCATTGAAACCAACGTTTGGCATTGGCACGAGTGACCAAAGGTTTGGCTACAGCAGCCCAGCCATGTATATTGACCCTGTGGAGCTCCTGATGGACAGTTCTGGTGGAAACAGGAGAAGCTGAGGTGCACATTTAATTCTGCCGTGATTTGGGCAGCCGTGGTTTTATGTTTTTTGGATACAATCCGGGTTAGAACCCAACATCCCTTTCAGACAGCTTCCTCTTGCGTCCACAGTTAATCCTGTTGGATGTGGTTCGTCCTTCTTGGTGGTATGCTGACATTACCCTGGATACCTTGGGTCTTGATACATCACAAAGACTTGCTGTCTTGGTCACAGATGCGCCAGCAAGACGTGCACCAACAATTTGTCCTCTTTTGAATTCTGGTATGTCCCATAATGTAAAAACTGTGCTCTTACCTGCTAATTGAAACCTCCCACACTAAAATGACAGATGTTTCAGTTTCATTGTCCAACCCCTGTATATATGTTATTGCAAATGTGAATGTGATTGCTAGAGTATCCTAATAAGTCTACATGTATCATATCAGTTTAATTGGCCTAAAGTTTACATACCGTTTAGCCAAATACTGTATACCAAAGGTCACTAACAGAACCCAGATGATGTCCAATGCGGACAGAAACTGATAAACTAATAAGAGAGATTTAATATATATATATTTTTAAGCTTTAAAATGATTTTAACCAGCTGAGCTTTTCTTGTCTTTCGGGTATACAGACTTTGCGGCGTATTAACTTCACAGATGCGTGCGTTGTAGGGTCACCAAAGGCCCCTCAGCCAATCAGATCTGTGCAGGTTCGGGAGTGCGGCACGCACGCAGACGAGGTATAAAGCAAATAACAGCAGTTAGAAGGTAAAGCAGGTTGGAGAAAGAATAACTTGCTCTAAAAAAGGAAAGCTGACGACGAAAGCTGACAGTTTAAACCAGAAATGGGTCGAGACATATGTTTATTCTTTCCACAGGCGGCTCCAAGCCAACAGGTGAAGATTTGAATCTGAATTAACGAGAAGACACTGTTTTATTTACTGTATCTATAAATAAACACTTTAAGATGCACTTTTTTTCAAAACATTCTGTTTTTTTTTATGTAGCCCTTGTTTTTACTTCAATTGAGTAAAAACATTTATTAGAAGTTTATAAATAATTCACTCAATTCAGCATTTAAACAGTAAATATACTGAAATACACTGAACGGTATGTGTGATGTGTTGGTGTTTCAGTTGCTGATGGTATAGGATGCTGATACTAGACTACTTCAGTATATAGGATATGGCACTGAATCATAACACACAATAGAAATGATGACGGTCCAGACCTTGGCCTGAGGAAATTTCCTCTAACTGGACCTTACTGACTCTAATCGAACACCCCTGCTGTATACTGTATTGTTATTTTTCCCAAGGCCAGTGCAGAAATTACATTACTGGACCTCCTGGTTTGAACTAATCCAGCTCAAATAGGGCTCAAGACTAAAACTAGTTGAGATCAAGGCATGTGGGGCCAAATCTGAAAGAGTGAATCCAATTGTGGCATCACCAAAGCTCGAACATTAACATGGTCGTGCCACTCAGGAGCCCATCAGTGTAATATCTTAAAGAGCAGCTGGTCAGAGACTAAATTTGGGGAGGCCGAGAGAACAGCAAATGACTGGAGATGGGAGGTGTGTGTGTGTGTGTGTGTGTGTGTGTGTGTGTGTGTGTGTGTGTGTGTGTGTGTGTGTGTGTAATGCTGACGAATGAGCAGGTTCGCTGTTGTCTCTGTACGACAGCACTCTGTCTCACTTATCCTCTGTTTGCTCAATTTCCTCAACAGAGGAGAGCGCACCTGGGGTCCAAATACCACACATAACCCCTTCCTTTCTCCCTCTCCCCCCCCTCTCTTTCTCATTCTCTTTATTTCCTTTCCTCACTACACCCTTCCCAGTGTTTACAATTTCAGCCCAGTAAACCCTTCAGACAGCTTCGCCCTTCAACCATTACAGAGCGTCCACAATCACTTGTTTTCATGATCCTGAAGAAAAAAAAGGATAAAGACAGAGACAGAAAAGTGAGAACGAGACTCCTCCTCACACTCTTAGCCTTGAAAAGCAGTGGGCATCAGATAAAGATAGATGGAGAGAGAGAGAGAGCCTAATGACAAGCCAAAAAGAGAGAGAGACATGTTTTCTTTCATTCTGTCTGTCAATTAAATTCCTTTGAGCTACCTACACCTTACCTGTGTATTCTTTTTCAGCAACTGTTGGTAGGTCAGACAAGTTGAATGCTGGCAGCGATCCCGTCCGACCTGATGAAGAACCGAAGCACACAACAGCTTTTTTCTTAAACTGTCTAAATAGAAAAATGATTCACATTCAGTGCCTGTGTTTGTCTAGAGCTGCATTAGACATTGAGTTTGTAACGCTGCACTACGGAGCTGTACAGTATTGTCGTGGCTAATCAAAACTAGGCCAGCTGAATATGATAAATAATCAGAAACCAATAATCAATTGCGAACACAAGATCAAGAACTGTACTTGATTTGTTGGGTTAGTGTGATCATTTATTCTTATTATGTAAATTATGTACCACACTCTAGCAACACTTGCTTGACCTATCTGTCTAATCTACACCCGTACTGACCCACACTTCTCTTTGTGTCTGATCTACACTCGTACTGACCCACACTCCTCTATGTGTCTAATCTACACCCGTACTGACCCACACTCCTCTATGTGTCTAATCCAAAGCTGTACTGACCCACACTCCTCTATGTGTCTAATCCAAAGCCATACTGACCCTCACTCCTCTATGTGTCTAATCTACAGTCATACTGACCCTCACTCCTCTATGTGTCTAATCCACAGTCATACTGACCCTCACTCCTCTATGTGTCTAATCTACAGTCATACTGACCCACACACCTCTGTGTGTCTAATCTACAGTCATACTGACCCTCACTCCTCTGTGTGTCTAATCTACACCCATATTGACCCTCACTCCTCTATGTGTCTAATCTACAGTCATACTGACCCTCACTCCTCTATGTGTCTAATCCACAGTCATACTGACCCTCACTCCTCTATGTGTCTAATCTACAGTCACACTGACCCACATTCCTCTCTGTGTCTAATCTACAGTCATACTGACCCTCACTCCTCTATGTGTCTAATCTACACCCATACTGACCCACAATCCTCTATGTGTCTAATCTAGTCACACTGACCCACATTCCTCTCTGTATCTAATATACAGTCATACTGAGCCTCACTACTCTATGTGTTTAATCTACAGTCATTCTGACCCACATTCCTCAGTGTCTAATCTACAGTAATACTGACCCTTACTCCTCTATGTGTCTAATCTACAGTAATACTGACCCACACTCCTCTATGTGTCTAATCCACAACCCCATTGATCCACTCCTGCAGTTTCCTTTCACTTTGCAAAGACATGCAGTCAGGTTAATTGGAGATGTGTGCGATTGTTTGAATGTGTGTTTGCTTTATGACAGACTGGTGTCCTGTCCAGGGTGCGTCCTGCCTTCAGCTCTGGGATATCCTCCAGCACCACCTTTACAGGATTAATGAACATTTTTTTTTACTTCTGGAAGCAGACTGGCCATCTCTATAGCCAGCATGACCGTATGTGGTTACAGGATTGTGGGGGCAGCACGAGAAGAATAAACATTGAAGATAGAACATATTAGATGAGTGGTTCAGAATGCAGATCAAAATCTATATGGTTCTATTTATATATAATCTCAGCTCACTCCTTCTCAAGGCTGGGGGTGGGAAAGTCAGACATCTCTATTTCTCTCTTTCTCTTTATCCCTTTATCAGATTTGATTTGCTTTGATGCTCTTTCTCTTATCTTTTCAGTTAGTTATCATGCTCTCTGTTAATATCTGTTTTTCTATTGCACGTTTTCCCTGACTGTCATCCTGTCTCTTCTATGGTCTGCTCTCTTTCTCTCTCTCTCTCTCTCTCTCTCTCTCTCTCTCTCTCTCTCTCTCTCTCTCTCTCTCTCTCTCTCTCTCTCTTTTCTGCTGCTTGCCTTTGATTTGCTATTGTGATCTCTCTCTGCCTTTTTCCATTTCTCTCTGGTTTGCCCTTTATATTTATCTTACATTTTGGTTGGCTTTAACATTCTCTCTCTCTCTCTCTCTCTCTCTCTCTCTCTCTCTCTCTCTCTCTCTCTCTCTCTTTCTCCCTCCCTCTCATTATATAGATTTAGAGGTATCTGTCATTCATTTCCTTCTTTGTTCTCTGTCTTGCTTTTATTTCATTTTTAGCCCCCCTCTCTATTAATGTCTATTTATTCTCTCTTCTTACTCCACTTCTCTCTTTCTCTGCTTTTGTTCCCTCTATTTCTGTTTCTTTTTTTCTTTCACTGTTTTTTTTTCAGTCTTTTTCTCTTCCTCTCTTTTTCTTTGCACTTTTTCCTGTCTACTCTCTTTTTTCTCTGTTGTTCATTTGGATTGCTCTCTCTTTTTCCCTTTTCTCTCTCCATCTCTATCCTCCTCTGTCCATTTCTTAAGTCAATTACAAGGCTGACAGTGAGACAAGACATATCTCTGCTTTTGTTTTGTCCTATCTCTCTCTCTCCCTCTCTCGCTCTCTCTCTCTGGCCTCTGCCTATTCACCCTGAAGGCTGAAGGTCTTGGATGTGTGAGCATTGGGCTGCTAACGATGGAGGCCTTGCCGTGGCTATGAAATACGCGGCATAGCCTTTGTGTGGTTAATGCTGTTTAATTACTATAATCGGAGGCGTGTGCAGGTAGAGACGGAACAGAAAACTCTTCCTTTTAATTGAGCCGAGCATTATACAAACACTCCATCCTCTGCAGCATTAGCCGCTAGCGTGCGGACGCCATTACACGCCTACTGCTAATGCAGGCAGAAGGAAAAGCCAAATGACGGCTGTTTCTTCCTCTATTCTCTCCCTCGGCTCACTCTGAATGGCCGTAGGCGCGTATTCTCCTAATTGAAAGGGAGCCTTTGAAAACTGCGAGTTCGTTTGGTTCTGCCTGGCCATCATCTACATATTAATGTGTTCACTGGCCTTTATTTAAGCCTGAAACTCTCTTCATTTGTCCAGTGGGTTCAGAAATAAAGCAAAGCTGGGTGAATGAAAAATAAAGCATTAAGCGACGCTGAGGAGGGAGGAGTCCAGCTCTTTACAGCTACTATAAATATGTATACTACTATAAACTATAACTGTTTTCAGATCAGCGATTTAAGAATGAACCAAAAAAAGGATTTTACAAAAAAACATTGAGGAAGAATACAAAACAAAATGGAAGAAGGAATAAAAACGCAAAGAAACAAAATAAGAAATAAACTAAATAATAAATTAAATTGGATGTAAGAAAAGAAAGAAAGAAAGAAAGAAAGAAAGAAAGAAAGAAAGAAAGAAAGAAAGAGTAAGAAGAAAACAGTAAGAAAAAAAAGAAAGAAAGACAAACAAACCAACAAATAGACAGCAATTATAAGAAATGAAAGAAAGAAAGAAAAAACGAAGAATGAAAGAAAAAAAACAAACATGAGAAATTAACAAACTAATAAATAAAAATGGAAGTAACAAAAGAAAGAAAGAAAGAAAGAAAGAAGAAAGAAAGTAAGTAAAAAGAAAGAAAGAAAAACAAACAAAAACAAATGGACAGCAAATGTAAAAACTAAGAAAAAACAAACAAACAAAAAACCAAAAAGGAATAAGGCAAACCAACAGAAAGAAAGGATAAAACGGAAAAAGAAAGAAAGAAAGGAAGAAAGAAAAAAGAAAGTTGAAAAAGAAGGTTTGAAAAAAAATAGAAGAAATTGACAAAAATAACAGAAAAAAAAGAATACAAAGTGAAAGTGAAAGTGAAAGAGAATGAACGCTGAAATGCTCCTCACAGTGTACAGAGAGCTGCTCAGAAAGTATGTGCTTCTCATGCTCCTCGTGTTTCTCTCTCTGTGTAACGTGGAGCTTCACATGCAGCTGTGTTACACCTCCTCTTCATACAGCGTGTCTGAGAGAACGCGATTGCGTGAAAGTGGTGGTCATTAGTGGCCTGTTCGCCTGAAGGACGCTGGTGTTCTCGTCATGAGGATCAGGGGAGCGCCTCAGAAAGCCGAGCTTTTAAACCTGATCTGAAATCAATCCTGCAATCTGCTTTAAAAATGATCCACCCAGACAGACCCAGTTCAGCACTGTCCCCTCAGCGCTTCAGCTGATACTCCACAGAGGAGCGTAAAGCTCTTCAGCCTGTCAGTCTCAGCCCGGGACACACGAGCCCAGCATTTCTCCTGCTGTAAACAAACACACTGCTGTGGTTTATCCTCCCCCACAGCGGTGGGCTTACACGCTGACCTCCACTTCAGAGATGGAGAATAGTGCTGAGTAGAAATGCGTTTGTAGGAGCTGTTGATTGATGTACGCTAAGGCTTTAAAGGCTGTATGTATTACATTTTTCAAATTGTATTTTTCCCTTCAGGTTCACTATAAGGTTTGTGTGTGTTTATGTATCCAAAACAATTTTTTTCTATCCCTTAAATAGACTTTGTGCCTTTAAGGAATTAATATATGTAAATGAGCTCTGTGCTGATTAACTGCCCTGTGTTTTACCCTGTTTGGAAGAGGTCTTAGCAGAACCACTGCTTATTATTTAAATATGAATGGGTGGAGCTAAGCAGCTGTAGGCATTTTTTTTTATGAAACAGTCCCTTTGAAGTTCATTTGAATCTGAACCTAAATGTAGTCCATTTGCTATTAATGATAACATCAATGGCAATAATAAATTAATAGCAGAAGCAACAATTACTATTACATCACTACTGTTAGTCCTACTTCTATTATGACTACTACTTCTACTATTGTTGCTACTATTATTATTATTGTTAGTACTTTTACTACAACTTTAACTTCTACTCTTAATAATACTACTGTTTCTACTATAAGTAGTACTGTTAATAACACCACCACTACTGTTACTATTATAACTTTTGCTGCTACCTCTATAACTTACACTTTAAGTACTCCTAGTATAACTACTGCTGCTATAATGTACACTGTTACTACTACTACTACAACTCTTAGAACTTCTATAACTTTTACTTTTACTGCTACTACCAGTAATACTACTATTACTGTAACTAACTATTAACACTACTACTCTTACTACTACTTATACTACTACTACTGCAGTAGTAACTTCCATTTTTAGCACTACTAGTATTACTACTATTACTATAACTTTCATTTTGCTAATAATACTACTCTTCCTGCTACTTCTACTCCTACTATTATATTACATCCACTTTTACTACTACTACTATTACTACTACTACTTCTACTACTACTATTACTGCTATAACTTCCACTTTCCTACTAATACTATTATTACTATGACCACTATAACGACTACTTTAACTACTTATACTACTTCTACTACTACTATCATAACTTTAACTTTTACTACTGCTACTACTACTACTACTACTACTACCACTACTTCTACTACTACTATTACTACTATAACTTCCACTTTCCTACTAATACTATTATTACTATGACCACTATAACGACTACTTTAACTACTAATACTACTTCTACTACTACTATCATTACTTTAACTTTTACTACTGCTACTACTACTACTACTACTACTACCACTACTTCTACTACTACTATTACTACTAAACCTTACACTTTCCTACTAATACTATTATTACTATGACCACTATAACGACTACTTTAACTACTAATACTACTTCTACTACTACTATCATTACTTTAACTTTTACTACTGCTACTACTACTACTACTACTTCTACTACTACTATTACTACTATAACTTCCACTTTCCTACTAATACTATTATTACTATGACCACTATAATGACTACTTTAACTACTAATACTACTGCTACTACTACTACTACTAATACTATTATTACTACTACTACCACTTCTACTACTAATATTACTACTATAACTTCCACTTTCCTACTAATACTATTACTACTATAACTTCCACTTTCCTACTACTATTACTACTATAACTTCCACTTTCCTACTAATACTATTATTACTTTGACCACTAAAACATCTACTTTAACTACTAATACTACTTCTACTACTACTATCATAACTTTAACTTTTACTACTACTACTACTTCTACTACTACTATTACTACTATAACTTCCACTTTCCTACTAATACTATTATTACTATGACCACTATAACATTTACTTTTACTTCCGCTACTACTTCTACTACTACTATCATAACTTTAACTTCTACTACTATTACTTAAACTACTGCTGCTTCTACTACTACTAATGAAGCAATGGAGCTCCATCCCATACCTTCGAGATGAGTTGTAGTCCTCCAACATCAGTACCTGACCTCACTCATGCCATCAGATCCTCAGAAGCCTTCCCAGAAGAGTAGAGGCTGTTCCTGCAGCCAGAAAGAACAGACTTGCTATTAATACCCTTCATTTGAAAAGAACCAGAGGAGGAGCAGGTGTCTACAAACTTTTGGACATGTAGGGTAGCCTGGTGCTCTCTGCTTTTTTTCCTCCTTAATGATGAATGAGGAGGGTGAGGAAGCTTTTAAATGATGGATTCCTTTTAGCCGCTCTCATTCGCGGATGCATATTGGAAGTGATGAGACGTGGGAAGAGAACAGTGCAGGTTCTTTCCCAGTGTGTATATGTGTGTGTTGTTAAAATAGAAGCGACGTATTACTTACAGGCTGTTGGTCTTTGGTCTACACAGAAAGAGAGAGGAGACACACTCTCCAGCGCGAACGGCACACCCATCAAAACCCCACCTCACTATTAACGTGTTAGCACGCAGGACAAGACGTGTCAGAGCTGTTGGGAGAGAGCTAAGTCTGCCATTACTGCAGCCAAGAGCTGTTTTATATACACACACTCACATCATGTATATATGCTCTTAACAGTGTAAAGACAGTAGGAAGTGTACAGAGTACAGCTGAACCTGTCATTACTCCAGCCGGAACACTGCAGATGTCTGACTGTGTATATGTGCATATATGCTGGCGAGTGCTTAAGTGTGGGTATCGTCTCTGTATCATGTGGAAAAAGCTTGTTTCGCAAGTTCTGAGTTTTCTCAGCTGCTCTTTATACAGTTTCAATATTTTAATAGCCCAGAACTACCTAATTTAACATGCGCTTGACCTCTTAAAATCCCAGGCTCATTACATTCTAAAGCTGATATATGCATCCACACATAGAGAGAGTAGGAGAAAGAGAGAGAGGAAGAGAGAGAGAGAGAGAGAGAGAGAGAGACACTACACTGGCGTTCGCTACATTGGTCCAGGTGAAAACAGCCTGTAAACAAATCTGGGAATCTGGAGATTAAGTGCTATAACGTTTACATTTCTCAATCAATTTCAATGAGTCGTTTTTATATTCAAGGGTTTATGATCCATGTGGTGCAGAAAATAAAACGTTTTGCCTCCAGATACTTTACATCTGAACAGTTCTAATTACCACTAGACGCTGAGAAGAGGAGAATGTATCAGCATTACAGAAACTGAATTAGTAAGTCACAACAATAGGTTTTTTTTTAATTGTGGAAATTGATTTTCCTGTCTATGCTGCCGTTAGTTGAGCTTCCTTGTGCTCCGGGTCTGAACACAGCCCTTTCACTTTGCAATACTATAAAACAGTATAGAAACTTCTTAGAGCTACTTCCCACCACCTTCTTCACTCTTTCTGGTTTGGAAAGATTGGAAGTGTGAGGAAAGTTAGCTAGCTACTGGTTTGGAGTAAAACAATAATAGAGATAAAAATTTTGATTATAGGTAATTTAGTTTATATGATTTCTTATAAAGTCTCAGCTTTCATAGTCAAGTCAAGTCAAGTCAAGTGGGTTTTATTGTCATTTCAACTACATACAGAGTACACAGTGAAACGAAACAACGTTCCTCCAGGACCATGGTGCAACATAGACAGTGCATACAAGACACAAGTGCAACACGAACAAACAAGTGCGGACAGACAACACAACACAACACAGTACAGACAGAGAATAATAAATAACTGCTGGTAGTGTGCAAATTGTGCAATGTGTAATAAATAGAGTCCAGTGAGGTAGTAAAGTTATTAGTGCAATGCTTTGTGCAAAAATGTTTCCCTTTTTTTATATCTGGGGTAAATGGTTGGAGAGAGAGAGAGAGAGAGAGAGAGAGAGAGAGAGAGAGTGTACATGTACCAGAAAGATATCAGTGCAGACGTTGAGTTGTGTTGAGAAGTCTGATGGCTTGGGGGAAGAAGCTGTTGCAGAGTCTGGTCGTGTTGGACCGGATGCTGCGGTACCTTCTTCCTGATGGCAGGAGGGAGAACAGTCTGTGTGAAGGGTGGGTGGGGTCATCCACAATGCTGGTTGCTTTGCGGATGCAGCGGGTGGTGTAAATGTCCAAGACGGAGGAGAGAGAGACTCCGATGATCCTCTCAGCTGTCCTCACAATGCGTTGGAGGGACTTGCGGTCAGAGGCTGTGCAGGTCCCAAACCAGGCAGTGATGCAGCTGCTTAGGATGCTCTCTATGGTTCCCCTATAGAAGAGGGTGAGGATGGGTGGAGGGAGACGGGCCTTTCTCAGCTTCCGGAGGAGGTAGAGACGCTGCTGGGCTCTCTTGGCTGTAGAGCTGGTGTTCAGGGACCAGGTGAGGTTCTCTGCTAGGTGGACACGGGAATTCTCCGCCGTGCTGATAGCCGCCGTATACATACCGCCTAGCGCTAATGCTAATGCTAAGGAGGCACTGTGGGAGCTGCACGGGGGCATTAGTGATCTGCAGACCAGACATCCAGACGCACTGTTCATTGTCGCCGGAGATTTCAACCACGCTAATCTCCAGTCAGTCCTCCCTAAATTCCATAGCTAGCTAGCATTATCACTAATAATAACAACTATTAATATAATATAAAACTCCATTGGCCAACTAGCTAGTTAGGTCTCAGTATAACGTTGTTATGGCCAAATATGGACAAAAAACAAACACGTTATTAACTATGAACTTTGTACAGCTAAAATAATTTTTCCAGTCCAGTTTTCCTGGAGTTGTGACTTGCTGCCCAAATATATATATATATATATATATATATATATATATATATATATATATATATATATATATATATATATATATATATATATGAAGCTCCAAAATGCCAACTTCACAGAAGAGAAGAAAAAAATCTTTACTTTTAATGTAAGCTATTGCAACCAGAATTTATTCCAAGCTATTTTGGAGCATTTCTATTGGTCCAGTCATCATGTAACTTCATAAATTTTGGAAAAAATGGGGATACTTGATTTTCTTTGGACAGTCTTAGCAGACCCACTCCTTATAACTTAAATATGAGTTTTGTTCATAAAAAACTACTAAATGTAGTTCATTTGCTATTGATGATAACAACAATAGCAAAAGCAACAATTACTATTACATCACTGCTGTTAGTACTACTTCTATTAGTTCTACTACTACTACTACTACTATTACTACTTTTATTATTATTGTTAGTACTTTTACTACAACTTTAACTTCCACTCCTAATAATACTACTGTTATTACTATTAGTAGTACTGTTACTAACACCACTGCTACTGTTACTATTATAACTTTTGCTGCTACTACTTTAACTTACACTTTTAGTACTACTTGTATAACTACTACTTCTGTAATGTACACTGTAACTACTACAACTATTCTTAGTACTACTATAACATCATAAAAACTTCAAAAATGTTGGAAAAAATGGGGATACTTGGTTTTCTTTGGACAGCGACAGTATATAAAATGGCTTTTCTTATCAGAAAGAGAAAAAAATATATAATATTTATAAATTATAGAAATATAGAAGCCTACTTCTGTCATTTCTTTATTTGCACTTTACCTTTATTATAACTTCTTTTCTTTTTAGGAGACTTCTAATTTGATTTCTAATGATTTCTAGAGAGTTTTAGAAGTGTTTTTAAAGCAACCTGCAGGGGTATTTTCCCACACCTCTAGACCGTCTTGGGAGTTGGTGACACTTCCTTAAAATTTGCAAATGTTCTTCTTTTTGGTAAAGGTTTCTTGACAGCCACATGCCCTTCAGACCCTAAATGTAATCTTTTCATGTGCTTATTTAATGGGCTTACTTTACAAAGCACACATTTTAAACTATGCATAAATGTGAAATATGGATTGTCTTCATGCAAACTGACAGCTACTTACTGATGAAACTGCTGAAAATTTGAAGTGATGGCTGTCTGGAAGTGTAATTGAGTATTCCTGAAAGCCTTCCACACGTGTGTGTGTGTGTGTGTGTGTTTTTGCTGTTTGGGAGCAGGTGATGAGCGGTTCGGGGAGCTTCATTGAGTCTGAAATGAAAAGTGTGTTTCTTGTGGAACAGCTGTGCTCTGTGGGGCTGTGCATAGTTCTCATTGTAGACACATTAATCACAATAACATACTGTTTATAAAGCCACCAGCTGCAGAGTGTGCGCGTGTGTGAGAGTGTGTGCATGTGTTGTGGGAACCAAATGTCCCCAGAATGATAGAAAACTCAAACATTTGACATTATGGGGACATTTGGCTAGTTTACATGAGAAAACCTGCAGCTTATATTAGAAAGAGGCCAAAGTTGAACATATATATATATATATATATATATATATATATATATATATATATATATATATATATATATATATATATATATATATATAATACCAGTCAAACGTTTTAGTACACTACCAGCCAAACGTTTTAGTACACTACCAGCCAAACGTTTTAGATACACTACCAGCCAAACGTTTTAGTACACTACCAGCCAAACGTTTTAGAACACTACCAGTCAAACGTTTTAGTACACTACCAGTCAAACGTTTTAGATACACTACCAGCCAAACGTTTTAGTACACTACCAGTCAAACGTTTTAGTACACTACCAGCCAAACGTTTTAGTACACTACCAGTCAAACGTTTTAGTACACTACCAGTCAAACGTTTTAGATACACTACCAGTCAAACGTTTTAGATACACTACCAGCCAAACGTTTTAGATCACTACCAGCCAAACGTTTTAGATACACTACCAGTCAAACGTTTTAGTACACTACCAGTCAAACGTTTTAGATCACTACCAGCCAAACGTTTTAGATCACTACCAGCCAAACGTTTTAGATCACTACCAGTCAAACGTTTTAGAACACTACCAGTCAAACGTTTTAGATACACTACCAACCAAACGTTTTAGTACACTACCAGTCAATCGTTTTAGTACACTACCAGACAAACGTTTTAGTACACTACCAGACAAACGTTTTAGATCACTACCAGTCAAACGTTTTAGAACACTACCAGTCAAACGTTTTAGATACACTACCAACCAAACGTTTTAGTACACTACCAGCCAAACGTTTTAGTACACTACCAGCCAAACGTTTTAGTACACTACCAGCCAAACGTTTTAGATCACTACCAGCCAAACGTTTTAGATCACTACCAGCCAAATGTTTTAGTACACTACCAGTCAATCGTTTTAGTACACTACCAGCCAAACGTTTTAGTACACTACCAGACAAACGTTTTAGATCACTACCAGTCAAACGTTTTAGAACACTATCAGTCAAACGTTTTAGATACACTACCAGCCAAACGTTTTAGTACACTACCAGCCAAACGTTTTAGTACACTACCAGCCAAACGTTTTAGATCACTACCAGCCAAACGTTTTAGTACACTACCAGCCAAACGTTTTAGATACACTACCAGTCAAACGTTTTAGATCACTACCAGCCAAACGTTTTAGATCACTACCAGCCAAATGTTTTAGTACACTACCAGTCAAATGTTTTAGTACACTAGCAGCCAAATGTTTATAACTGTTTTAACTTTTGACCAGTACAGTACCTTTGACAGGTAGCGTTCTGAACAAAAATAATATAAACTTTTCATCTATTAGCTTCCCTTCAAAGCTAAGAAAGTTTTTGTCTTGGGAACCTTTGGAAACTTTTCTGTCAATATGCCATTTGGAGATTTTGATGTTATACACAATGCATTCTTATCAGTTTTTTATCATTTATATTGACATATTTTTAGATACAGATACTTGCATGTAAATAATGCATTCATACACAGAGAGAGAGAGAGATAGAGAGAGAGCATTTTTATTGGTCCAATAAATGCAAAGGGAGATTCTTGGTTTTCATTTTAATTTTCATGGTGGCCATACCTGATATACATATGAAAAATACATATGATCCAATCTCCTGACAAGATATACAAACAAAATCTATTGTGTGACAAGGTTTCAGCAAAAAAGATAAAAACTGACTATAACCGGATCACGATGTAGATGCTCTCTCTCTCTCTCTCTCTCTCTCTCTCTTTCTCTCTCTCTCTCTCGTTCTCTCTCTCTGTCCCGTGCACTGTTGGTGTCTGTTTTGTAATTAGTAACTCTTTGCATGGCCTATTACTCTCCCTCTGCACTCAGACGAATGAGATGAGCCGTAGCCTAATGAGACACGAGCGTGCGCGCACACACACACAGTCGGAGCTACAGCCACTGTAAGCCTGCTTGACTTGTGATGTATGTTCAGGAGTTTATAGAGCAGTCTGCTGTGCTAACTGTACATCAAAACAATAACGTCTTCACCCGGGGGGCCGACTGTACACATTCTATAGTGTTTCTATGGGTTTTTTTTTTTTCTATTTTCTGGTGCGTAGTTCATAGCCACATGCTCATTATGCACTGCTATCATCACACATAACAAGAGTATCTGCCTCTGGTAACAATCAAGGTCAGAGAAATTAAATATCTCTCTCCCTTTCACTCTCTCTCTCTCCCTCTCTCATGCATGCACTCAGGCATAATCAGAATTCCAAGGCTTCACTCTGGTCCCTTTGTCTGATTTGCTATTAGCACTTTAATGGATGCTGTTCATCTTTAACTCCTTGAAGACTGTAATGAGGGGAGGCATGAGACAGACCGTGTCATGTGAAGTCACTCTATCTGGGTCGTTACGGACACTTGTTATTCAGTACAGTGGAGACATATGTCTGAGAACCAGTACTGACAGTCACAACCAGAGTATGGCAGATATGAAATGCATTATAATCAGAACATAGCTTGAAGATAAGCTGCTAAAGGGGCCAGTTTCTCAATAGTTAGAGTTCAAATCACACTCTGGCTTTCAGGGTCTTATAAGGACCTGTCCAGCGTTGAAGTACTTAAAGATGAAGAAAATGATTTTTCAGAGAAATGTGGTATCTTTTTAGCCAAAACATATCAATGGTGTAGAACCACTGCTTCATCATCATCAGAGACCTTTTCCTGACCATGATTGGTCCTAATCATCACATCATTCATTCTAAGACCTCCCTCTTGGCCGTGAGTCATTCACACCACTCTGTCACTTGTTCTGAGACATCCCCCTGACTGTGACTGGTCCTGCTCATCACATTATCTGTTTTGAGACTTCCCCAATCAGAGACTTTTTCTTGGCTGTAATTGGACCTTATCAGTTTATCGTTAGTCCTGAGACCTGCGCCCTAACTGTGATTGGTTTGATATATCGTGTCATTGGTTCAGACGCCTCCCTTGACTGTGAATGGTCCACATCACCCTGTCATTTGTTTGAGCTTTTGAACTTCCCCTGACTGTGATTAGTCATCATCTCCACACCATTTATTCTAAGACCACAGCCAACTGTGATTAGTCATAAACACCAGATTATTCATTCTGGGACCTCCCCTCCGGCTGTGATTGGTGTAATAGTGTAGAATCACTGCATCATCATCATCAGAGACCTTTTCTTGACTTCGATTGGTCCTAATCATCACATCATTCATTCCGAGACCTCCCCCTGACTGTGATTAGTCATAATCTTCACATCATTCATTTCGAGACATCCCCCGTACTGTGATTAGTCATAATCTTCACATCATTCATTCCGAGACGTCCCCCGTACTGTGATTAGTCATAATCACTACATCATTCATTCTAGGACCTCCGCCGTACTGTGATTTGTTTATAATCAATGCATCATTCATTCTAGGACCTGTCCTTGCCTGTGATTGGTCATAATCACCACATCATTTATTCTGAGGCCTCCTCTGACTGTTATTGGCAATAATTACCACATCATTCATTCCAAACCCTCCCGCTTACTGTGATTCATCCAAATAATCATGTCTCCTGTAATTACACATGTGTATCTTGTGCTAGCATAACATCTTTTATGTAATCACACATGTGGACACATATAAGATAATGTTAAATACGTTAAAGACTCTGTTAAAGACTCTTCTGTTATTACTGCTAATACACTAATTGCTGTAAGTAGAATTTTTTTGTAATTTTATTATATAGTGTATATTGATTTAAAGCTTAGAATTCACACTTTTCACAAATATTGCTTGTTTAAATAAGCCATACATGATTAAACCACAGTTACAAGTGCTCAAGGCATATTTAAGGCAAGAGCAGTTTTAAGGACCCTTTGCCCAGCCACCAGGACAGGACTTTCTCAACATGGTGAGATACAAATAACCAATAGACAGAGAGCGGACGGAAAGAAGGAAGAAAGTCTTTTAGCACTATTAATAATGACAGGCCTGAAATTGAAATGCTTGCTTGGGGGGAAATCAGACCCATCTTTTGCACTAAGCAGCGAGGGAGGCACCTGTCTCCTGTTTGCATCCTGTCAGAGTCAAATCAGAAAAAATTATACTGATATTTGTCTGATGTCACTTTCATAATAGGAAAATGTGGTTTTCAGAGCCGTGGCTGAGGAGAGGTGAAAAATGTGACCTCATCATATCGACTGTCCAAAGATTCCAGTAAACAAACGGGGGGGAAAAAAACTAAAAATAAATAAATAATAATAATAATAATAATAATAATAATAATAATAATAATAAATTTATATATATATATATATATATATATATATATATATATATATATATATATATATATAAAACAGTAGTAAATACGCTTAAATATAATAAAAAGTAACATAAATACTGGGTTGTTTAAATAAACACACTGACATATGTAAAAGCACTACTTACTCTATTAATACTAATGTATCAAATCAGAATACTCAGGAACAAAGGTAAGATCTATTTGCAAGCTTGTTTATTGAATAACAATAGAGCAGTGTGCAAAGACCGGGAAAGCCAGGGAACCAGCCACATCCAGCTTGGCATGTGGGAGGAACGGGTCGCGCAGAGTAGACAAATAGCAGTGGTAGATGGTAGCCTTGGTCTGGACAGGGGTAGTCAGGTGCTGGTTTCCTGTATGAACAGATAATAGAGCAGACCCTCTCAGGCGTAGAGTTTTCCAGGAGCGGAGTGCTGTCCGACCAGTGAATAGAGCAGACCCTCTATAGTGTTTTCCAGGAGCGATGTCCTGTCTGAGCAGTGAATAGAGCAGACCCTCTGTAGCGTTTTCCAGGAGCGGAGTCCTGTCTGAGCAGTGAATAGAGCAGACCCTCTGTAGTGTTTTCCAGGAGCGGAGTCTTAGTGACTTGGTCCCATGTCTGCTAATAATTTATTATTTTGTGGTATTATTGATGTATACATTTTCATACATGAATTTTAAAGATGGACAGCAATAGTGTTTTCCAGGAGAGAAGTCCTGACTGAGCAGTGAATAGAGCAGACCCTCTGTAGCGTTTTCCAGGAGTTGAGTCCTGTCTGAGCAGTGAATAGAGCAGACCCTCTGTACTGTTTTCCAGGAGTGGAGTCCTGTCTGAGCAGTGAATAGAGCAGACCCTCCATAGTGTTTTTCAGGAGCGGAGTCCTGTCTGAGCAGTGAATAGAGCAGACCCCCTGTAGTGTTTTTCAGGAGCGATGTCCTGTCTGAGCAGTGAATAGAGCAGACCCTCTATAGCGTTTTTCAGGAGCGATGTCCTGTCTGAGCAGTGAATAGAGCAGACCCTCTATAGTGTTTTTCAGGAGCGATGTCCTGTCTGAGCAGTGAATAGAGCAGACCCTCTATAGTGTTTTTCAGGAGCGATGTCCTGTCTGAGCAGTGAATAGAGCAGACCCTCTATAGTGTTTTTCAGGAGCGATGTCCTGTCTGAGCAGTGAATAGAGCAGACCCTCTATAGTGTTTTTCAGGAGCGATGTCCTGTCTGAGCAGTGAATAGAGCAGACCCTCTATAGTGTTTTTCAGGAGCGATGTCCTGTCTGAGCAGTGAATAGAGCAGACCCTCTTTAGTGTTTTTCAGGAGCGGAGTCCTGTCTGAGCAGTGAATAGAGCAGACCCTCTATAGTGTTTTCCAGGAGCGGAGTCCTGTCTGAGCAGTGAATAGAGCAGACCCTCTGTAGTGTTTTCCAGGAGCGGAGTCTTAGTGACTTGGTCCCATGTCTGCTAATAATTTATTATTTTGTGGTATTATTGATGTAAACATTTTCATACATGAGTTTTAAAGATGGACAGCAGTGACATGAACTACAGGACACTGAGAGGACAATGCATCCTACAAGTGCTCCTATATGGTAAGTGGAATATATATATATATATTAAATTAACGCGGACTGGCCTTTATTGACATGGAAGAGCGGGACGCATTCCAATCAAGTACATTTATTTGAATGCATCTGTGCATCACTTTGGTTGAAGTTACTGTATGTAAATGAGTACTTGGGCGAGCAGGTGATCCATTTCGGAAAGCGCTGCATTCTGCACTTCTGCTAATGTAATACGACTGTAATGAGGAAATATTTGCTGAATGGAATAATTAGCACAGGCCTGTTTACACAATACTCTTTGATGCCTGAGCTTTTCAAAGCCCTGGATTTCGAGAGTTTAGGCCTTTCCAAAAATCAATTAGGGCTCCGATCTATTATTTAACAAGACCAAACAAGTAATCAAAGTGCAAAACCTTAAGAGACCCGGCAGAGTAAACAACGCTGCTTTCATCCATTCACCCGTCCGTGTATCGGCCCTCTCAGAACTTCCATTGTATGTAGGTTCCTTTCTCTCTCTCTCTCTCTCTCTCTCTCTCTCTCTTTACTGCTTTTTCTTTCTCTCTCTCTCTCAACTTCTTCACTTTAAAAAACACACTCCGACTAAAGAACATTGTCTGACGCTTGCAATTACATTACTTATTTATACTACCAAGAAGAAAAGCGAGATGGAGACAAAGAGAAAAAGAGTGAGCGAGGTTCCATAAAGGAATGAGGTGTGTGTGTATGTGTGTTGGGGGTGCAAGAAGACAAACTGATAGCTCGGGGCTGCCATAGCAACAACAGCTGTGTTAGGGTTGTGACTCAACTGATGGCTGGTTTGTTGGGGAATTATGGTGAGGTTGGTGCAGTAACCGGGCATTGGGCATTTTTCCAGCTAACCAGCATATGTAGCACACTGTTTTACATTTACAGCATTTCCCTCTTATCTAATCTAGGTTACATGTACACAAGTACGTGAAGTTATTGTTAGTCTTACCAAAACACTTATCTTATTGGTATAGTTTAGTTTGGTTGCGAAGATGGGGAATCGAACCCCAGTCTATAGATTGGAGGGCAGCGGAGTTACGCTACCTGTGGCTTTGAATTTCCCTGTACTTGAAACTTGCAACTAACATAAGAAGGCAATGGGCAGCTGCAGAATTATGAAAAACAATAACAATATACACTACCTGTCAAAAGTTTTAGATCACTACCAATCAAATGGTTTAGAAAACATTTCAGAGGTAGTGTTCTAAAACTTTTGACTGGTAGTGTATGGGTGTGTCTCAAAACCTAGTGCGTGTCTAAGTAGGCTGTCTAGGTAGCAGCTGTTTAAGTAGCAGTGTTCTCTCCTCATCTCTCCTCATAAAACAGATTACTGAGACGCTCTAGTTAGAGAGAGACTGCGTAACGGCTTGTTCCTGCCCACTGCAGCATGCGACTGGTGGTTTAGCTGGTTGCTAAGATACTGGCCGGCATCCAAAACAATAGCCTGAGACTTAAAATCAGCCAATGCTAATGGCTCGAGTATAAAACTGTAAAATGGTGAATGACTCGTTACAGAGTTGATAATAAAAACCACCATAATAATAAAACCACTTCAATGCTCGTAGATTTGCCTGCGTTGCATCATGGGATTGTCTTAGTGGCTGAGGAAGCGTTCGATGCTTCCTTAAAATCAGGTGAAAATAAGTTGTCTCAGTAGACAGCATGTTTAAGGTATGTGAGAATTGGGACAGCCTACATGTCGGGAGCGCATACTGTGACAGAAAATATGTAGGAGCTCACTAGGTTTTGAGACACACCCCACATATATATATATATATATATATATATATATATATATATATATATATATATATATATATATACACTATCTTCGCTATCCACTGGACAATGTGTTTCTAGATGTGTGGTTCTTTACAGTTTGTAGTGAAGTTAAAGAAAGTGTGATCATTTTGCATGTTATTGTTTTCTCCCATTGAATGTCTCTGAGTTGTTCTAGAACAACGAGCGGTAAGCAGTTGTCAGTACAACCAAGTGAAGATAAAGTTACGGCAAGAACAGCAGGCGTAAATAGTGCAGCGCTTCAGCAGACGTGAGATAGTTCCGTAATGACTCTCTGAAAAAGACCAGTTGTTGGAACTGAAAGCTTTTTCTATAAAATGCAACCAGATGAAAAACTTTTAGTTGACAATCACTGCTTGCTCCAAAAAAACCTGTCTTGGACTTCACACATCATACTCACAATATACTTTTAAGTTTAAGCCTTCGGGTGTTACTTACAAAATGAGACCTGCAAAGTAAAGAATGTTATTTATGTGCTTGTTACAATATATAAACATATCTGTATTAAAAACTAAAGCTGACATAAAAATCCCTATTTTTTTATGTTGATCTGCTGGTCAGAAGCAATAGAGCTTTAGAAGCTGGTCACCAACACTGGTTTGCTGGTCAAACATCATGACCATGCTGGGGTGAGCAGCTAAACTAGCACCATAGACCAACTTAGTCTAGCATGAAATGCATGCTGTTCTGTGCTGTTTGCTGCAGTGAACATATAAGAAACTTTATTAAGGCACTTGTGTAAAATCAGATTTCTGCATTAGACGATGCTGTGAAAAGGGAATACTTTATATAGTTGGGATCAATTGGCAATTATTATTATATATTTGCAACTACTCAGGACTTCATTGAGCTAAATCAAGATTGCTGGCGAGGGAACTGAATGCATTCAGTAGTTTGTACATAAAGGCCAAAAGAGTAAGGTTATAATGCACATTCAAAGCAACAGGTTCTAGAATGAGCCAGATATCAGAGAATGTCTTACCAAAGCAGTTTGGAACAATAAACTTTGTAACAATTCGGACTCGGACATTGTGTTACCATCCATATGCAAGGCTTTATTAACTCAAAAGGAAACGTGAAACAAGGTGCTCAGGCAGATCGGCGAGTCCAGCTGCTTCGAGGACTCCAGGGAGGACAGCAGGTCCCCGCTGTGAAGAGAATGGCCTTACTGGACTAAACGGGAAGCCAGCTAGACGCTGGCTTCAGAGATAAACAGCGGTAAGTTATGTCACCAACAGTGTCACAATTAATGCTACACACTGATTGCAGTGTATGGAGAGACTATATACACCTGCTAATAAGTTACAGGTTTATAGGTGATGAGGGGGTGTGTGTGTGCGCCCTGAAGGTAAGGACCCTGCGGGTGCTGAGAGGCGGTGTCTACAAACTCTATGGGTGTGTCTCAAACCCTAGTGAGTGGCTAAGTAGGCTGTCTACGTAGGCAGCTGTTTAAGTCGCAGTGTTCTCTCCTCATCTCTCCTCATAAAACAGATTACTGAGACGCTCTAGTTAGAGAGAGACTGCATCACGGCTTGTTCCCGCCCACTGCAGCACACAACTGGTGGTTTAGTTGATTGCTAAGTTACCAGACGGCATCCAAAACAATAGCCCGAGGCATAAAAATCCGTTGGCTCGAGTATAAAACTACAAAATGGTCAACGACTTGTTACAAAGTTGTAAATAAAGTACTGTTTTGTGTGATTATATGACCAGAAACACATTAAAACTCCAGAGAGAATCAAAATAACTCACATTTTAAAACCACTTCACTGCTCGTAGATTTGCCTGTGTTGCATTATGGGATTGCCTTAGCGGCTGAGGAAGAGTTCGATGCTTCCTTAAAATCGGGACAAAATAAGGTGTCTCAGTAGACGGTATGTTTTAGGTATCTAGGAATTGGGACAGTCTACATGGCGGGAGTGCATACTATGACATAAAATGCTGTCTATGTAGACCCTCACTAGGTTTTGAGACACACCCTATATGTCTACACCGCTGTGATATACCTTCGATAACAATACTAAGAAAATAAGTCCTCCTATAATAGCCATAAGTATCCAGCCTCCAGTGACCGCTGATGAAGGACTGGAGGGTGACCAACACAAACTGTCCATCAACAGATGAGCTACTGTCTCTGACTTTACATCCACAAGGTGGATAAACAAGGTAGGAGTGTCTAATAGAGACATATGAGAAGGTCCTGACTGTTGAAGAATGTATACAGAGAAACAGATGGACTACAGTCTGTAATGCTAGAGCTACAAAGTTCTTGTATGTTGAAAGTGGAGCTAAAAAAATGGACAACGAGTGTAGATATGGTAGAAGGTGTACTTTGTGAAGTAACTAGTAGTCGGGAACATCCATCTGCTGTTGTGAAAAGCAAAATACAAAGCAAAAATGGGCAGGAACACATTTGTTAAAGGTCTCTAAAGCAAATCCTTGAATAAAATTGGACTGGTTCTGTTCTTCTGTTCTCTGCGCACTTGGAAACTGCTTTAAAAGTCAGAGTAGGTCTGAAGCTGTAAGCTTTTTTCAGAGTGCCCACAGTGGATGCATGCAGAGCTGCAGAGCACAGCATCGGACTAAATGTATTTCGGTGACCTTTCGGTTCTACCTGCTTCCAGCATTCAAACAGCCTTTTATTGCATACGGGCACACACACACACACCCTCACACTTGTGTGCTGCTGCTAAAAGCTGTTGTTGTTCTGTTTGTGCATTTGGTTCATCATCAAACTGCAAACTACATCAGAGCTGTATGAAGCTCCTACTTTATAAGTGTATGTCTGTGTGTGTGTGTGTGTGTGTGTGTGTGTGCATTTGGCTGTCAGTGTTAATATTCTCTCTGAGGTGAATCGTCTCTCTCCTGTCACACTGTTTACAATGAGCCAAACAGCAGAGCACACGGCTATACGGCTATAGAGCTGTACAGAGTACACAGACAGGAAAATACCCTAATACTGCAGCTGAGCGAGACTGACAGCACACACAGAGAGAGAGAGAGAGAGAGAGAGAGAGAGAGAGAGAGAGAGAGAGAGAGAGAGATAGAAAGGGGTGAATACACAGAAAGTGATAGAGAAAGACAGAGGGGTGAATGCACAGAGAGGGAGAGAGGGGGTAGAGCTAGAGCACAAAGAGAGAGAGAAAGAGAGAGAGAAGAGTAAATATATAGAGAGAAAGAGTGAGAGAGAGAGAGTAGTGAATACACAGAGAGAGTGAATACAAACAGAGGAGAGACAGAGAGAGGGGTGAATATAGAGAGAGTGAATACAAACAGAGGAGAGACAGAAAGAGGGGTGAATATAGAGAAGGAGAGATGAAGGCAGAGAGGGAAAGACAGCAAGGAGTGAATACAGAGAGAGAAATATACAGAGAGAGAAAGAGTGTGAGAGAGAGAGAGAGAGAGAGAGAGAGGAGTGAATACACAGAGAGAGTGAATACAAACAGAGGAGAGACAGAGAGACGGGTGAATATAGAGAGAGTGAATACAGAGGAGAGACAGAAAGAGGGGTGAATATAGAGAAGGAGAGATGAAGGAAGAGAGGGAAAGACAGCAATGAGTGAATATAGAGAGAGAAATAGATGGAGAAAGAAAGAGAGAGAGAGGTGGAAAAAAGAGACAGAGCGTGTATCCACAGAGAGAGAAAGAGGGAAGAAAAGACGGAAAAAGGAATGAATACAGAGAGAGAGACAGGGACGAAGAGAGAGACAAAGAGTATACACAGAGAAAGAGGGAAAGAGAGAGAGAAAAAGGAGTGAATACAGAGAGAGAGATGGAGAAAGCTTGTGTGTATACAGAGAGAGAGAGGCAATAAGAGGGAGAGAGAGGAGTAGAGCACAAAGAGAGAGAGAGAAAGAGAAAGAGGAGTGAATACACAGAGAGAGTGTATACAAACAGAGGAGAGACAGAAAGAGGGGTCAATACAGAGGAGGGGAGATGGAGACAGAGAGGAAAAGACAGCAAGGAGTGAATACAGAGAGAGAAATAGATGTAGAAAGAAAGCGAGAGAGAGAGGTGGAAAAAAAGACAGAGCGTGTATCCACAGAGAGAGAAAGAGGGAAGAAAAGACGGAAAAAGGAATGAATACAGAGAAAGAGACAGGGACGAAGAGAGAGACAAAGAGTATACACAGAGAAAGAGGGAAGGAGAGAGAGAAAAAGGAGTGAATACAGAGAGAGAGAGGCAATGAGAGGGAGAGAGAGGAGTAGAGCACAAAAAGAGAGAGAAAGAGAGAAAGGAGTGAATACACAGAGAGAGTGTATACAAACAGAGAAGAGACAGAAAGAGGGGTGAATATAGAGGAGGGGAGATGGAGACAGAGAGGAAAAGACAGCAAGGAGTGAATACAGAGAGAGAAATAGATGGAGAAAGAAAGAGAGAGAGGTTGAAAAGAGAGAGATAGAGTGTGTATCCATAGAGAGAGAAAGAGGGAAGAAGAGATGGAAAAAGGAATGAATACAGAGAGAGACAGGGACGAAGAAAGAGAGAGAGATAAAGAGTGTATACACAGAGAAAGAGGGAAGGAGAGACAGAGAAAGGAGTGAATACAGAGAGAGAGAGAGATGGAGAAAGAACGTGTGTATACAGAGAGAGAGGAGTAGAACACAAGTAGAGAGAGAGAGAGAGAGAGAGAAGATTAAATATATATAGAGAGAAAGAGTGAGAGAGGGGAGTGAATACACAGAGAGAGTGTATACAAACAGAGGGGAGACAGAAAGAGGGGTGAATATAGAGAAGAGGAGATGGAGTAAGAGAGGGAGAGGCAACAAGGAGTACAGAGTGAGATAAAGAATAGAATAGAGAAAGAAAACAGAGAGAAAAAGATGGAGAAAGAAAAAGAGAGAGAGGTGGAAAAAAGAGAGACAGAGCGTGTATCCACAGATAGAGAAAGAGGGAAGAAGAGACGGAAAGAGGATTGAATACAGAGAGAGAGACAGGGATGATGAAAGAGAGAGTATATACACAGAGAAAGAAGGAAGGATAGACAGAGAAAGGAGTGAATACAGAGAGAGAGACAGAGAAAGAACATGTGTATACAGGGAGAGAAAGGAATAAATACAGACAGGAAAAAACAGAGAGAGAAAGAAAGAGATGTGAATACACAGAGATAGAGAGAGATAGGGGATAAGAGAGGAGTGAATAGAGAGAGAGAGAGAGAGAGAGAGAGAGAGAGAGAGAGGGAGAGCAATGAGCAGCAAGAGGGAGAGAAACGGGGGTGAATACTGAGAGTGAGAGAGACAGTGATTTCTGAAACAAAGCATGACAGAGAGTGAGAAAGAGTGGATGGGAATAAAGAAAAAGTAAGCGATGAGGGAACAGAGAGAGAGAGAGAGAAAGAGAAACTGTGTATTTCAATGAGGAGAGGAACACATGAGAAATAACAAAGTATAAGTGAAATAAGAAAGAAAGAGAGATAGCAAGATAGAGAGAGCGTGAAAGACAGATAGTGGGGGATGAGGGAACTAAAAGACAGAGGAAAACCGAGTGAGAGAGAGAGAGAGAGAGAGAGAGAGAGAGAGAGAGATTTCCCCTGTGTCTGATAGTGGATTCTGTTTGAGCTCTGTGTTGGTATTAAGTCATCTGCTCCCTCCACAGATCAGCAGGTCTGAGATGAAAGAAGAGACAGAACGATCACACACACACACACACACACACGCAGACACACACACTTGTGAATACAGTCATGGGTTGTGAGCACACATGCATACACGGGCATACTGCCCACCTGGGACTGACCTACTGTACTACTGTGGCTTGTCACATCTCATTATAATACAGAGGGAGTATTAAGGCTGTGGAGGGTGCAGCTGTTATTAGACAGGTGGATGCGGATGTTTGTGCTTTGTTTGTAATCATGAGTTCTTTGCATGTTCAGAATTATTATAGCTAGTTTACTAACTTAATCTGTTTTTGTATTTTGCCGATGCACACAGAGCATCTGATCTCTGAACACCTGATCTCTGAGCTTCTGATCCCTGTTGTATGATTAGCATGTCCACTCCCTGCCCACTGCATTAGACCCTTCTATCTTGCTGGTCCACCTTGTAGATGTAAAGTCAGAGACAGTAGCTCATCTATTGCTGCACAGGTTGTGTTCCTCTAGTCCTTCATTAGTGGTCACAGGATGCTGTCCACAGGACACTGTTGGCTGGTTTTGGTTGGTGGACTCCAGCAGCATTGCTGTTTCTGATCCACTCACACCAGCATAACACACCAGTGCTACTGCAGGTGCTGAAAATAATCCAACACTCAAATAACCCCTGCTCTGTGGTGGTTCTGTAGGGCTCCTGAGCATTGAAGAACAGGGTAACCAAGTTTACAGAGATGGACTACAGATCTGTAACTGTAGTAACCACAGGGTGCTTTTATCTGGTACGTGGGGCTGACAAACTGGACAATCGAAACCTTAGCCTTTGTACATCGAGTCTTAGGTTCTGAACTTTAGTCCAGCTCCAGCAGTGGATGAACGCAGCTCTAGAACAGTGTTCTGCTGCTGTGCTGTGTTGGATTATTCATCATTGATGACCTGTAGAGTAATCCTTTCAAACCTCTTCGCTCGTCGCGCACAGGTGATTGCTTCCACGCGAGCAGCACACACACTCACAAACACAGGCCTCCTGCCGTCTACATCTGTTGTCGTCTGAGCCCGCGGCTGGGGCTCTGCAGGTTCCCCCTCCAGCCACTGGGAGGAGGAAAAAAAATGTCTTTTGAATCTATTAATATAAACAAAAAACAGGCCGTTAACCACAGTGAGTAGCAATCCATCACGTTCATGTCAGAGGCAGGTAAACCATTTCACAGATACTTTCTGTGTTAACTTCAGGCAGGGACGAGCGAGAGAGAGAGAAAGAGAGAGAGAGAGCCCGCGGGTGCATCTGGTGTCAAGTATTTATGACACTTGTCATTCGTTTCCATAGGAACTCCATTGCAGTGAAGGCCAGTGCAGACATACTTTGAGACGTGCGTGAAGAAGTCTATGAAGTTGTTCATTTCTGTTTTTTAATAAAAGCACCCAAACTGGTGACAGATGTTTCAGAAACAAGAACGTTCTCTTCTGCAGGTGTTTGCTTTTGTTTTGATGGCTTAGCTAATAGGATAAATATCTGGTAAGTGGTGTAGTGGTTAGCACTGTCACCTCACAGCAAGATGATACAGGTTCAATTCCCGGTCTGGGCTGTTCTATGTGGAGTGTGCAGGTTCTCCCCATGTTTGAGTGGGTGTCCTTGGTAATCCAGGTTCCTTCCACAGTCTAAACACGTGCATGTTAGGTTGATCGGTCACTCTAAATTGACCATAGGTGTGAGCGTGTGTTGGCCATGCGATGGACTGGCGACCTGTTGATGGTGTGCTAGGATGATGCTAGTAGTGGCTCCAGCCTGCCGCCCGTGACCCTGATTAACAGGATAAAGTAGAAGATAATGGATGCATGTCGTCGCTGTCCAAATAAAAACAAGTATTTCCAAAATTTACAGGACAAAAGCTGGCCTTACTTTCAATGGAAGTCAATGGAATTTTGGAGCATTTCTGTTGGTCCATTCATCATGAAAGTTTCACTGTCGTAACTAAATGATGCAGAAAAATAAAAACCGACAAAAACATGTAGATATAGATATGTACATCTGTTTTGCTTGGTCTTCATCTATCTTCAGGGCTGTAGCTGCAGCAGTGGCGACAAGACAAGCTGGTTTAGAACATAATCAAGAACATTCATTACCTAAGATCACAAGGCTTCCCCTGTATATGCTTAAGACAGGCATGTTTTTCTGTGGACAGCAACAGTATGCAATGCTGATAATGATACAACACTGGTAAACCAGAAAAAAAGCATCTGTTCATTGGAGACCATTTGGAGACCCCTTTGCTACAAATGGAATTTAAAATGTATATTTTAGGCCAATAGCTGTTCATCAGGCAACTTCTTCATAACCATTTCCTGCAATATTATAATTCTGTAGATGTCTGGTTCCTATCACTACCACTGTGTACAACTCTATAACATAGCATTCCACTTGACATTGAATTATGTAGAAATTGCCAAAATTAATAGAATCTAGAAGGCACCCACTTGATAGACAGCTCTAAGGCTGAGAGACAGTGCTTAGGAACTTTGTCATAGGAACTCCCACCAGCCATGCCCCTCTTCCCAAAGTTATGTCATACCTCCTTATAATTCTCGTAGATGCACTCGTACAGCATTACTCATATTTGCCCTTACCAAGACAGAAGGACACGAGCTGTTTTGATGGCTTTTGAGAGAGCTTGGCTGATGCCTGCCGTATCAAACGGCTGTGTTTATAGGGCCCCTGAGAGAGTGAACCTGAGGCCCCAGATCTTTCTGGGCTAAAACGAAATCTGAGCTGTGGAGTGTGAGGGTTAAAAAGCGAGTGGTCCAGGTGAAGAGAAATCATTTGGATCCTGTGGGAGGGGTCGAGGAGAGGCACTGCCCCGGGGAGAGGGGGATCAGGGGCCGGAGTGTTGTAGGAGGAACGGGTCAGTGCTTACAGTAAGAAACCTTCTCCCTCATCGATCCGCATACACACAAACACACTCACGCTGTCCATCCAACCGGCAAGGGGACCAAGGAGAGTCCAGGGTCACCTCAACTTGGCAGATGTCTCTCCCTCACACACACACACAAGCACACCCACACTTAAGCTCAGAGGGACTTTTTACAGGACCGAGGATGTTTGGCCTTTCCCTGGTGAAGGAGGATAAATCATCTCGGACCAAGTTTACACAACTAGTTACACGTAGTTATTACTGGTTTTACTGTGCAATTAAAAAGTAATTACATAATTGCATACCTACATATGTTATTACATAATAATAACACATTACTTAAATAATTGCATTCTGTATCAACATATTAAAGAAATTATGGTAATGATTTGTGGTTGCTTGATTTGTGGTTGCTAAGGTATTGCTAGGTCACTGATGTGGTATCCCAAGTTGTTGCTAAGCTGTGGCTAGGCCATTGGTATAGTTTTCTGGATGGTTGCTAAGATGTGACTAGGCTGTTGCTGTGCTATCTCAGGTGGTTGCTAAGATGCTGCTATGCCATTGCTGTGCTATTCCAGGTACTTGCTAAGACATTGCTTGGCTATTGCTGTGTTACATTGGTGGTTACTAGACCATTGCTATTGGTATGATATCCTTGGGGGTTGCTAAGGTGTTGCTAATGGGTTATTATGGTATGCATCATGGTTGCTGTGTCTTATTTGCTACAAAGTGTTTATAAACATACAGATGGGTTTCACAGTCATGTTACTGCTTTATTAACATGTTATAACTGTGTCATTAACACATTATCTTTAATGATAAGGGAATTTCTAAAGATTGCCCCGTCTCTGCTTGTGATTAACCCATATAAGGCTAGTCCACCCAGATATTTAGACTCTCCAAATCACACACACAGCTTATGAGCATTTCGCTCATGCTTCATCGATTTAGTCCCTCCCATCAAATAACTTGAAGAGCCTGTCCTGCATGTGTTTTTAAAGTATTATCTTTATTTTTTATGACAGCATAAACTACTGATAAAAGCTGGCTTAGACTTGGATGCCAGTGAGTCACCCTCACTGAAATGTCTGGGATTTCATGCTGAAGTCAGTAAAGCAACTCTCCTTCAGGGCTGATTCACTCACTGTAGAGTTACAAACCCACCACGCCATCTTTCAGTCAGAAATGCAGATGCAAATGCAAAAGCAGGTTTTTAAACTTGCATGGACATCTTCTCTTTCATGCATGAGTCAGCCATCGTAGGTGTCCTCCAACCGCGTCACTGGAGGCTCAGTCACTGGAACATCACACATGTCAGTCAGTGTAAGGAAGCTTTTCATTGTTGAGGAAGCTCACACTTGCCCTTTTTTTTCTATGTTCTGTATGTGTGCTCATAGCTTGGAAAAGAGGGTCTCCAAGAGCAGGGTCTCCAAGAGACCTCCCTGGTGTTGATTAGCTTCTAAGTTACGTGCTCAAAATGTGTATAAAAAGTGTATAAAATGTAAATATAATTAATTACTATGTAACTATGTATTAAGTCAGTGTAGTAACTATGTAATAACTTAATTTGAGTGTGTGTATATATATATATATATATATATATATGTATATATGTACACTACCGCTCAAAAGTTTGGGATCACAGTGAAATGTTCTTGTTTTCAATGAGTAACCTTCCTAACCTAACCTTCCTTAACACAGCAATGTGTGTATATGTATATATATATATATATATATATATATATATATATATTTTTTTTTTTTTTTTTTTTTTTCTCATAGTTACATAGTAATTAATTATATATATACAACATATGTGATCAAATAAGTGAGAAGCTTGTATGTAGAAAGCAGAATCCAATAGACCAGCAATAGAAAATATATTTTATTGTGTTACACTTTCTATTATATATATATATATGGATTCTGCTCTCTACTTACAAACTTCCCACTTATTTTGTCACATGTCGTACATCGTCATAGCCAGAATTTAATTTTAGCTTGCTTTGTTATAGGTTCAGGAGAGCAGCATTATGTTCCATAGACATCACAACAAAACAGTGTCCCTATATGCTATATGTAGCCGGGACACTGGACAATGAGTTTAGATAGCAGCAGATGTTCTTAATAAAGAGTTTGGTGAGTGTACTTTCATTTACATATTGTGGTAAAGCTGTGTATTCTCAGACAGCTGTGGGCAGCAATCAAAACGCACACTAGCGCAGGAAGAGAGCGTAATGTAGAAATACAATAAACTATTGTAATTGTATAGAGTAATTGTGAAGAGTAAATTGCTTGCATTATGTGTTACCGTGCCTTAAATTCAGCAACAATGAATTCGGGTTGCGGTCACCTTGACCTGGACTCCAAGGCTCCCTCTGTGTCTTTGTCTAGCTGTCAGTGTTGCTGGTTGTGTCTGTGCATAAACCAGGTAGCGTAATAATTTGTCACCACAAAATAAGGCCTCCATAAACCTACAGGTAATAAAAGCATACATTAGCGTGTTAAGCTCCAGTGACGGTAGCAATCTGGGCACCAGCATGTGGGCTGTGGTTATTTCAGTAGTCCTGGGGGGATGCCAGTAGGGGTGTGTGGCGTTGATAACGGGGTGTGTTAGCAATCACGGTGTGTGTATGTGGGTTATGCATCTACCTGCAACGCTATGAAGCTGACAGGGATATAACTTATGGCCCCCAACAAACAATAGGACCCTGAAATTGGGTAATGCTTAAATGTCTCCCATGCTGTTACGTTACTATATATATATATATATATATATATATATATATATATATATATATATATATATATATATATATATATATATATATATATAGAGAGAGAGAGAGAGAGAGAGAGAGAGAGAGAGAGAGAGTGCGCAGCATGGACATATCTGTGTGTGTCCATGTGTCCAACACTGTTTTATTTAGAGCTCAGCTCTGAGGAGCCGGTAATGATAAGCGCAGCTGCAGATTACAAAATAAATCAAATTATGCTCTTTAAGAGAAAGAGACGCCAATCGTAGCTGAGGCAGCGGACCAAGCAGCGTAATGGGGTGTGAGTGTGTTGTATTGTGTGTGTGTGTGTGTGTGTGTATGTGTGCGTGTGAGACACACTATAAATAGAAACTCTATTTTCACCGAGTTTCTTTTCATCATGGAGTGGAGGGGGGGGGGTGCTTTTCATATGATTTCACCATCATCCAATTTGGCAAAGAAAGTTTGGACTCCATCGTGTGTGATTTTCAGTGTTTTTCAGTGTTTTCTCCTGGCTGCAAGCCTCGTTCTCATTTCTCTCTGTCTCACTCTCTCGCATGCTTCGTGCGCCAGTCACAGGACGTCTTCCATTAAAGGGAATGTGGTTTCATCAGAGTTTAACAGAGCACATCCTATAGAACTCAGGCCCACCGTAGCCGTCTCTCAATTCAAGGACAGCGGTATACACTATATACGGTTCTGGACAATCTCGTATGTTTTATGAGCCTGTGCTCATGGGGCTGAAGCCAGAAGGGGGCCCTAGTAAACAATTATGACACAATATATAGAGGCTTTGGTCTACCCCCACACATAAAGTCATCAAAGGTAAGATACAAAGGTTTATAAACAGTTTTCATGTGTACCCTGGCAGTTGGCCTTTTGCTTATGGAGGTTTGCTGGTCTGGTTGTTTCTGCTTAGCCATCCAAATGCAGCTTCTATGACTTCGAATGAGTAAAATTCCTGGATATGCTTTTAAATACAGTATTCCAATGGGATGCGTGGCACAAACAACTCTGACAGTGTACTTTGATTATTCAATTCAGCCCTAAGTGCCATGTTGTGGTAAACGGTGTATGCTGCGGTAGATGCACAAGGTTGTATAGAGTTCTAATGTTGTTGGTCAAGTAAAACAAATTTTTCTTCCACAGTGGAGGAAACTACCAGACGTGCCAACTGCTCTTCTATTAGCTGTGAGAACATTTTTAAGGAGGCAGAGAATTGGCAACCCTCTATTGCTACATCTGTTAAATGGTGAAGGCAGAAGTGCAGTAGTTCAATGTGACAATGCAGTGACTGTGAGAATGCTCCTTATATACACTACTGCTCAAAAGTTTAGGATCACTTTAGAAACAAACAATACTGTCCATTTCACAATTAATGTAAGTGTATTAGATGATTTTTAAAAAATAAAAATGTTTGTATTAAAGCCTATTTTTGTATAGAGGCTTATTTTGCATATAGTCTTATTATCAGCAAATCTCAGTCCTCTGTCTAAATCTCCTGGTACGGCCACCAATCCAAGTTAAGGATGTTATTGGGCTAATTGGTTGTTAGGACACGCTTGCTCAATTGTGACAGCTGAAAAACATTCTACTAATAAGTGAACATTAAAGGGAGAACAACATTCTAGGTTAGTTTAGTATCTGAAGCATCAGCAGTTGATGGCTTGCTGACCGACTTTCTTTACAGACCCGTCAGTTCATTGTTGTGTTAAGGAAGGAAGGCTACTCCATTGAAAACAAGAAAATTACACTGTGTTCCCATCTTTTGAGTGGTAGTATATATATATATATATATATATATATATATATATATATATATATATATATATATATATATATATATATACCTTAACAGAAACATTGTGCAACTCGGTCAGAAGATCTTAAAACCTTCTCTCAAAGTTTTTGAAGGCTCTCTTATGGTTCTCCTCCTTTCAGCTTTAAACAATACATCTTGTAAGCTATGGCAAATGAAGGGGAAGGGATTGTAACAAATAGTGGCCAAAACTACTACTATATGTTTTTCTTCTCTTGTTCTGTTCTTTATATGATTAACCTATATGCTCAGACTACCCAGTACTCCGTATGTGTTTAAGATTTAAGTGTTACATATGGCATCTTGTCTCTATGTGTTAATTAGCTGTAATGTAATCTAGACAGCGGAGGCGCGAACCACCTTTAAACCGCACAAATCATACTCGAGCAACTTCTAACATAATAACAGACAGCTTTTCTATGTTTTTCTGACGTTGTAATGACAACATGGTTAATGTTATCACAGAAAGGAAGGCTTAAGAAGAAAGATGTCCTATTTCTGTGCAGGGCTGTCTAAAGCGATGCACGTCTCCACGCAACCCGGGAGCCTGACATTGCGGAAAAGTCAAGGGAAAGTTCAATAGGAGTTATTTTTGCTGGAGTAACTGGTGAAGTTAATTATGCCACTAAAAGGGCTGATCGTCAGCAGTCTACTGTAGGAGATCAGAGAGTGCGTGCCTTTGTTCTCTGCCTAATTAGCATGATTTTGTGTTTGTGTGTGTGTTTCTGTATGTGTGTGTGAGGGAAGGAGAAAGCGCAAGTTGCTCGCTCTGCCTGATAAAGCAGCTTTTTCTTTTCTGTTTCTTCACAGGCTGCGTCGATACCTGTGATGTTGTCAGTTCTTCTTCAGGAATGTTGAAAAAATGCCAAATTAGAAGTGTCGCTGTTTGCTGTAGATAGCTCAGATTGGGTATGAAGCTGCCTGAGATGAGATCAGGTTGCAGAAGGCCATTTCTGATCATTCAGAGCCTTTAGGAATGTCTGCATGTTTTAAACTGTAGTTGTATTCATCCATCCATCCATTATCTTCCGCTCTATTCCGCTAGTAGGGGTTACAAGGGGGGCTGGAGCCGATCCCAGCATCATTGGGCGAATGTGGGGTACACCATGGACAGGTTGCCAGTCCATCACATGGCCAACGCACACTCACACATACAGGTAATTTAGAGTTACTGATCAACCTAACATGCATGTATTTGGACAGTGGGAGGAAAACAGAGTATCCGGAGGAAACCCACTCAAGCACGGAGAGAACATGCAAACTCCACTCAGAACGTCCCGGACCAGAAATCCAACCCGTATCGTCTTGCTGTGAGGCGACAGGGCTAACCACTACACCACCGTACTAACCACTACACCACGGTGCCACCTAGTTTTATTCAGTTTTATAAAAATCAAACAGTGGAAAAGGTGGAAAAAAGCAATCACAGTGAATCAGTCGAGCTTTACTGATAAATTACATGTACTAGGAGAAGTATGGAAAGAAAGAAAGAAAATATTCATTTATTTTTAATTGGGTAAAAAATGGCCAAACTTCTAAATGTTCTGGCAGCAAAATATATTTTAGTAAAATATAAAGTTTAGATTCTGCAACCTCAAAGTATCATTATCAATCTTCTTGAACCAGGAAGAAACTTTTCATGTTTCAGAATGCAGAAGAAACGATGAATAGAAGAGGGTTGGCACTAGAGCTGAAACGATTCCTCGAGGAATTCGAGTAACTCGATTATAAAAAAATCATCGAAGCAAATTCTTTGCCTCGAAGATTCGTTTAATCCATACAACCATATACAGCGCACTGTTTCACACAGATGACTTTTACTGTTGCACAGCGCCTGCTTATGGTGTTGCCAGTTGACACGAAGAAGACGTGATTTGATGGCGCGGATTGCAAAATAGAGAAAGAGACAGAAAATAAGGAGAGACAAACAGTAACATGTAATGGCTAGTTAAGAAAGTAAGTCAGTGCGATGGCGAGTTATGTCCATAAGAGCTTTATTCACATTATCGTTTTGATCATAGTTAGAAACACACACTCAAAACAACATACACAGCAAACTAAATAGGTGGTGTTTGTAGCAATTTGGAACCTAAAATGCACCAAATCCAATACAGCGAGAATATTCTGTTTAGTTTGTTTGCAGTAAGTGAGTCAGCAATGGTAGGACAAACTTCAGCAGTGAGTGTACAGTAGGCAGTCTTGTGAACTTAGTATGATATATGATATATAGGTCTAGTAATAAATTTCAATAATAGTAATTATTAAAAGATTTTCGGTACTACATGCAATTTAAGTATAAATTTAGGTAAAGAAGAAACCACACTCTCCATTGGTCCAGTCTGTCCACTAGCTGTCCGTTCTGGAGAACAGTGCAATATTGGACTGAACCAAACAATCTTAACATCAGTGAAGCATCTCAAAAGTGGAGAGACCCCCGAGAGTTGACGAAGCTTCATATTCACCAGCTTCATGTTCTATTGTCCCTGTTCCACCGTAAATGGAGCTGCCGTTACATTCTTGCATTTGAGGCATCAGAATGTAACCACTGCAGCATTAAACATGGGACAGGAAGGTTAGAAAAGAAGCTGGACTGGTAGACTGAGGTGGCAGCATTGAACTTCTGAAACTTCTGAAGTTGGAATGCGAAAATATGTTCGAGAGGCTCCGACACCAGCATGAAACCTCTGCACCGCTTAAGGTGGAATGGAAAACCTTCAACAGGAAGCTGATGTGCCAGACAGTGACTGCTGCAGCATTTAAGGAGGAACAAAAAAACTCAGACAAGAAGCTGGTGAAAAAGAAGCTGACTTGAGCTTCAAGGCAAGTTGAAAAGCATATAAAGGAATGAGGGGTTGCTCTGTTTCTGCTGGACAGGTGTTCTATACGTTATGTGAGGTATGGACGAAGAGTTTCAGGGTCATTAAGATCTAAAAGAGTTTGATTCAAGATTCAAGATTCAAGAGATTTATTGTTATATGAACAGTAGAAACAGACAGTTACACTGTACAATGAAATTCTTACTTTGCTGCTCCTCCATTCACCAATAGATAAAGATAACAAACAGAAATAAAAAATATACAAAATATATATAGAATAATAATATATTGTAGGTTGAAGTAAATAAAAATTAAAGTTAAAAAAAATATATTAAAAATAAGTTACATGTGCTTTTATGTGCAGGTATGAAGAGCAGCAGCCATAAAGTGCAAGTTGCAAGTAACAAATGTAAACAATAGTGTTTTTGTGCAAGTAGTGAATGTAAACAGTGTTCTGACAGCAGCAGTACAGTAAGTGTATGTTAAAACCCAGTTCAGATAGGAAGGGTTGGAGAGGTAATTCACAAGGTGTTCACAAGCCTGATGGCTTGTGAGTAGAAACTGTTTGTCAGTCTTGTGGTCCTGGACTTCACACCTTGGCAATGCACATCCATGCATTTGGGGGTTGGAGCTTCTGAAGGAGCACCAAAGTAAGAGGGGGTGTATTTGTTTTGCTGTTGAGTTCGAATATCAGCAGTCATTCTCCAGATTCACCAACAGTGCGTGTAATGCTGTGTTGACTGGAAGTGAAATAAATGAAGGGTGTTCTCTGACTGACTCTGACACAGTACTTTAGAAAACATGGCATCTGAAGAGAAAGATGAATGGAACTAGAGTTGAACTAGTCATAGGATTTCTGTTTCTCTGAAGCAGGTGCAGCATGTTTCATAAAAAAAGTGAGGTTAAATCTACTGGAGGAGATACTCTCTGTGATCTGTGCGCATCTTATCTTGTCAAGACAAGTAGAGTATCATCTGTCTTTGCTTTAGAGCACTTGAAATGATAAGGGCAACAGGCCTGTAGATGTCTGCGTATTGCTGTACAACGGATTTGTGGCTTTACACCCCAGCAAAAAAAACTCTCTCTCTCTCTCTCAGCACTCGCTCTCTCTCTCTCTCTTTAGAGGAGTGTTAGTGAAGGTTCCACCTATATCCCTACAAGCAGAACAGAGCTTCAGATAAACACATGAATACATAAGGAGAGTATGAGACGAGAGGGAAACCGAGCCTTTGGAGATTTCATCACTACAGCCGCATCCCTACATGTTCGTTTTCACGGTTTTCCTTGTGTTTTCAGGTGCCGAACTCATGCAAATAAATGATCCACACCTTCGGCGAAAACAAGTTCAATTAAATCTAAAAAGGGACGAGAGTAAATGTGCATATTTTAGTGAGCAAGTGTACATAAATGATTGGAAAACTCCCCCTGAGCTATATGAACGCTGAAACAGAGCTATCATGTATCAAATAAAAGGGCTTCTCACGGTTATTGATGGCAGCGTGCGACGCCTCACGCTCACCGCGCCCCGTTTCGCTTGCCGCCGGCCTTGGAGGGGACGGTTCTACGTTCTGAAACACAGAAAAATAAGATAGCGCGAACTGGTGATATTTGCAGTGTGGAGTGGTGCTTGTTGCAATAGCGTCCCAGAGGAGCTAAATGAGTTTACCCTAGAGGCTAACACCTCTGATGGATGGGATGCGGTGGCGCAGTGCTAAGGCTAGAATGCGCCAACTCCCACACGTACAGCGAGCAGGTAAAAGCTGCTGGTTCTAACGCTTGCTTGTGCTTGGCCCTCGCTCTAGACTCTTACACTCATATACATTTACTGGACACTTTATTCGAAACTCTTTAGCTTGTAGCCCCACCTTGTTGGTAAAGAGTTGGACCATTCTTCCACTGCACAAAGCACAAGTGGCCATTTAGCAAAAATACATGGCAGGTGTTTCTAATAAAGTGTCCAGTAAACATGTATGATGGAGGCGTTTCAAATATAGGCCACTAAATGGAAGTACAAGAAACGTGGTTCTTATAAAGTGGCTAGTAAGTGGAAATACAAGGAGGGTGTTTCTATTAAAGTAGCCGCTGAGTGGAAGTACCAGTCAAACACAAGGTAGGGGTTTCTGATGAAGTGGTCTCTTTGTGGAAGTGGAAGTGCAAGGTGGAGTCACATGACACACAGGCCATGTTGTTTATATCACCTCACGGTCCAGAGACAGTGTGTTGCTATTAACACTATCTATAATATAACCCAGTTAAACTGTCCACTTGTGCTAGCCTCCTCTCGGTTAGTGGAAGTATAAGGTAGGTATTTCTCATGGACAGTGAAGAAGTATAATGCAGGTGTTTCTATTAAATAGGGGTGGGCGATATGGCCCTACAATAATATCATGATATTTAATGGTATTTTTATGATAACGATACTCTTGGCCATATGACAAAACATTGAATTTAAAAAAATAATCAAGAATACACTACTGCAACAAAATGAAAATTACATTTTATCATTGCATACGATATGATATGGCACACCCCTAACTGAGATATTAAAAAATCCAAGAATTTCCATCAGATTGTAACTGAAGTCAATGATCCAGAATGTCCTGATACTTAATAATGCACTCCAAATATCTCCATATATCTAGGACTGAAGTAAAATGAATGATACTGGACAGAGAAAATCTGTCTCTAGTAGATATATAATGGAAAATTAGAAAAATATGAATTTTTCTTTTGCTAAAAACAGTAAAAAGTAGTACCCTGATGTGATAATTAGGGATGGGTGATATGGCGCGATATTTCAGGGTATAATATCGTTCGCGAAAATGTTGACGATATTATTGTGTGCAATACGGTACGGTACAAGGAAGTGTTTCTATTAAAGTGGCCAGTGAGTCAAACACAAGGTAGGTGTTTCTGATGAAGTGGTCTCTTTGTAAAAGTACAAAGGTGGAGTCATATGACACACAGGCCATGTTCACGTCACCTCACGGTCCAGAGACAGTGTGTAGCTATTAACACTATCTATAATATTACCCAGTTATACTGTCCACTTGTGTGAGCCGCCTCTCGGCTAGTGAAAGTTCAAGGTAGATATTTCTCATGAAATGGACAGTGAAGAAGTATAATGCAGGTGTTTCTATTAAAGTGGCCAGTAAGTCAAACACAAGGTAGGTGTTTTTGATAAAGTGGTCTCTTTGTAAAAGTACAAAGGTGGAGTCACATGACACACAGGCCATGTTGTTTATATTGCCTCACGGTCCAGAGACAGTGTGTTTCCATTAACATTATAATACCCAGTTATACTGTCCACTTGTGTGAGCCCCCGTCTCGGTTTGTGGAAGTACAAGGAGGGTATTTCTCATGCAGTGGACAGTGAAAAAGTGTAATGCAGGTGTTTCTATTAAAGTGGCCAGTAAGTCAAAGTGGTCTCTTTGTGGAAGTACAAGGGTGAAGTCACATGACACACAGGCCCTGTTGTTCACGTCACCTCACGGTCCAGAGACAACGTGTTGCTATTAACACTATCTGTATTATAATTAACCCAGTTAAACTGGCCACAAACCTGCCATCACCTACACTGAGATACAGAAATAACGAGCAGTGCTTTTATTAAAGGCCCTAGGCTGTTCTACAGGAATAGACATCCCTATAGGAATTATTACAATAGCAATTATTACTGTATGTCTGTACTGCTGAGACTGTAGTGCATGTTGGCCTTTTTTAATGAGAAACTAAAAAAAAAAAAAATAGAAGAAGAGGCATTATGTGGAAACAAATTTCCAATATATGTCCACACTACTATGAATATATGCATCGATGTGTGGAAGAAGTGATGGCTAGCATTTCTGTCTCTCTCTCTCTCTCTTTTTCTCTCTTGCTTTCTTTGTGAGTTAAAAAACAAATCATAGCTGTAGGCTACTCTATGAAGAGTGCATGCCTCCAAAATAAATATATAAAAGCAGCAATAATGACATAAACAAACATAAATAAATAAATAAGCATGGCAATGATAATAATAAGAAAATGCTGTAACTCCATGAATTATTTAAAACTCAGCAAGAGAGTTTTTCTTGCCTCCAGGAATAATACAGCAGGCCTAACTTAGCTTCTCCCATCACCAGCTCAACTGATTAGCAGAGAAGATCTCATCGACAGAATTGCATGTTACATCTACTAGAGTCAGAAGCGCTGGCGCTATAAGATATTTCATTTCGTTTGGACGCTCTTTTTGGATGTTTGTTTACTTCATGTCGTACGAGCCGCATAAATTATGCACCGAGCATCGTGTTGTATTATCTGTGGCATCCGTTTAGGCTAATGGAGATTCAGGGGGAGCCAGTTTGAATCTGTGTACTGAGATGGTGAGGATGTGTATGGATGAGGAAACTGTTGCTGTGTCTCGAATCAAATACTTCCTTAGTCTATCAGCCACTACAAGTGCCGGTAGATGTCTCAATTAGATGGCATTGCCACTATTGGGGGTGGGTTAGATTAAGCAGAGAGGAGGGTGTTTTTTGTTTTTTGGTGAGATTTGATTGGCCGATTAAAATCTGTATAATTTCCATAAATTTCCAAAGATGTCCTGGATTTAAAGGTAATAACCTGAATGTTCATGCTGCTGCACACATGATGTGAGCACTGGCGTGTGTAACTCCATGAAAAAAACAATGGTTTTGGGTTTTGATTTTTTGGTTGCTGTGAGACCCTCCGTGACCAGTGTGATGTGGCCTTTGTGTGGTTTTTCAGGTGGTTGCAATGGTGATGCCTGGATGTCACTAATGTGTTACTAGTCATTGTTAAGGTGTTGCTAGCCAGTTGGCAATGTGTACCGGGTGGTAACTCTCATTCTGTCAACCAATAAGATATTGTCACTGTTCCTACTCTGGAATGTTTGGACTGGTATACAGCTTTTTGATTAGGCGTACAGTTTTCATACAATCACTGGTAAATGGCAATATTTTTTTTCCACCAATAGGAATAAATGAGGGCCTATTAATCATGTAGGATATCATGACAACCACAAGCAAACTTCTACAAACCACCTGGGATACCTTAGCACTTGCATAAAAACCATCAAGCTACCACTAGGGATGCCTAGTAACATTATAGCAAATGCCTTACAACACTCTAGCAACCACTTGGAACACTTGGGATAGAATGTAATAACGAGGCACTTTGCAGATTCGCAGTGGATTCACGGGTTGTATAATGTTTTGCATGGTTTCAGTGTAAAATGTTAGATTTCAGGTTGAGACAATGGAAGAGATACAAATATACGAACTAGACTGATACGTTACTTGTAAGCTGTTCTTTAAAAAATGTAAATTAACTAAAGTACGTTGAGCCATTTTCTAGATATTAGCTTACGACTGCTTAAGGTGATTACGTTACCATTAACATAATAATCTACTGATGAATCTCCAGGAAACAATCCATCTGCAGTGTGTTTACTCACAATATCACAGCAATGGTAATGATAGATGTTTTTAGAGTTATACAAGAAAAGTATATCACCCTGTAGCTCAGTGCTACTGTAATAAAGGCTGTTGGACAGTTTGAAGCAATTGTTTTAAAGGGAGGTACTCATACCTGCACCAACACCCTCAGCAATCAGCAACTCCAAACACTGTTCAATGCCACAGAGCGCCATGGTACATTTGCCATTACTACATTAGATTATTGGCATATTGTGACACAATAGATCACATGTACTCCGATAAATGCAGCCAGTCTTTTGGATAAACAGACAGATGCTAATGGTAAGTAGTCGAGGCCTATTCAGCTGGCAAACAGTCAGTCTGTGTAGAGGTAGCAAACTGATAAGAAACGTGATAAGAGATGCAGAACGCTTAATTTCATTCACTTTATACCAGCAGAGTGCAATAATAACCTTCAACTTGGCATTTATCGGCTCTCCTTGCTGCCATTCTGTGGAGGTGCTATGAGATCGCCATGCGGGAGCCTGATGTGAGGCACTAGAAGAAATTAGCATTATTGTAGAGGTTGGCTTTGGTGTTATGTCATGGAGTTTTGACATTCTCTGCTAGCCCCTGTATAGCCAAATCTATGTCACTTCCCAAAATAAGTCGAGTTGAGTCAAGGCTTATTTATATAGCATATTTAACAATGGAGGAACACAGAAAATCTGGGTCCAACCCCCCACTGAGCAAGCCGGGGGCAAGAGTGGTGAGGAAACACTCCCTCAGAGCAAGAAGAAGAAACCTCCAGGGAGAAACCAGACTCTAAAGAGGAGCCCATCCTCCTGTGGTCGACACCAGCAAATCAAGCAAAGGATAAGATTTACAATGAAATGCATACATGCAATATTGAACATAGAGAAAATATAGACATAGAGAATATAGAGAAACTGTCCTAATCAGTGTAGCAATAATAAACTAATCTGAAAATCTGGTCGTTACCGGTGAAACCAGTTCATCACAGTAAAAAAACCATGAATGTCAATAACCTCTGCTAGACTCTCACAGTGGTGATATGAAATGAGCTCAGTGTACTGCGAGGCAGGAGAAGAAAAAAACATCTGAGAACCAGTAAAATTCATCTAACTGTAGATCAAAGTCGCAATCCTGCCATCCATAGAATCTGAAATATCCACTTTGAGAATCTTCTGTGCTCATATGGACTGAAGAAGTTTCAGCTACAATGAAATGCAGTCCACGTTTTTCATGCTAAACATGACAATTGATGCTGAAGCCTGTCAGTGTGGTTCAGCTCCACTACACATGCCTCTTCTGGGCTATTCAGTGCTTTTTTAGAGGTAAAGAAACCCTTTAGTAAAAGTAAAAATAACTAGATGTAGTGCTAGATGTAGTACTTGGGAATGTTAAAGTGATTGTGTAGAACAGAACAATCTGGCGTCCCAAATCAGAGTAACCGAAATGTATAAGTTGTTTTTCCTTTAAAAATAAAACAAATATAGAGGCACTTATCAGGAGATTCATAGCTAAAGAAAATCCCCTCCAGATGATGTAGTTTGAAGGTGCAAAGGCTGTTAGAAAGTCAGAAAATTATATAAATTATGTATATTACTGCTGTCAAGCTGAATGCCATGTCTGTACTTATTAGCCTCTATATAAACCTATTGGTACAGTGCATGCTGGGTACTACAGTGGAAGATTTATGAACACCAATGCAAAAAGGATACAAAGTTGTGGATTCTGTCAAACCTATGATGCTGCGCTGCTAAATATGACATAATATTTACAACAAATACATTAAATGCCAGTTTTAGGTCTTTAAATTAAATTAAAATAAATTTTAAATGTTCTGAAATCTATAGTAACAAGTATCAATATAATAATATTCGAACAGGTTTTATGAGTTTTATAAGTGTAAATAATTAAATATAGCAGAAATAACCAAACATTGCACTTGAATTAAATATATGTCATGCTTATCAGTGTGTAGGTACTTGAATGCTCTTTACTCCTAATGTTTTTGAACTTATGGACCAGCAGTTGGTTAGAAAACTTGGCTATGAACCAAGAGGTCAAGGACTTGTTCAGTTTCTGCGTCTTTACCCTTGAGAGATTTGCTTAACCACAGGGCTCCTAGAAAAACTGCTTTCGGCTAGCGTTTCTAGATCCTGGACGTTTTAGCACTTTTCCTGCTCCAGCACCTTGATAAATAGCTGTGGAGTTGCATGCTGGGAGCTGTAAAACACAGCTTTGAAAAAAATGAAGGACTTCAGTAATTGACAATAACGAAGACACTGAGCTTTTAGTACAACCACTCTGAAATCTGTTCTTCAGGGTGAAGAGCTGCCTCAGTGCAGGAGGGAGGTGATTTACAGTTTATTTATGTGGATCTGGAAGGGTCATAGATAGACACAGGGGTCTAGAGGTCTGCTGTCACTATACTGTATTTTGGGCCAGATTCAGGTGGAGTCCAAATGATTTCTGGGTGGAGTTTTGGTCTAGGTTTAGGACGTGTCTGCACCGGAATCAGGTGGAGTTTGGAGCAGGTTCAGACAGTGTTTGATAGGAGTTTGGACTAGATTTGTATGGGATTCTTACTGAGTTTGAGTAGGGTAGGGCCGGATTTGGGCAAGGTTAAGACCGGGCTTCTGGCTTTTAGTGTTCGACCCGTTGTTGGTCAGGGTTCAGACAGTTTGAGATTCAGATAGACTTCAGGTAGAGTTTGGGCTGGGTTCAGGTGGGGCTTGGAGCATGTTTTGGGTGGTGTTCAGACCGGGTTTCAGGAAGGGTTAAAACCCTGTACAGACCAGTTTTTGGTGGGCTTAGACCAGGGTTATGATTGGGTCTGGGCCAGGTTTGATATGGGTACAGATTGGATTCGGGCCTGCAGTAGAATATTATTTGAAGGATTATGCCAAGATCAATCTCAAGACCTCATCAAGGGGCCTGAAGATTATGCCTCCAGTCGTGTGACCGTAAGGTCGCCGGTTCGATCCCTGGGACCAGCAGGACACGACTGAAGTGCCCTAAAGCAAGGCACCTTAGCCCTATTATTATTATTATGACCTGCTTCATTAGACCTAAGGCCTTCTTGACCGGCCAGATCTGACCAACAGATGGGTCTTTTCTGCAGTACTGCCTTTGGTCTCTGTGGTTGCCCACTCTCTGTATTCAGGACAAGTAACAACTGTGATCCACCAACTTTAAACCAATCGGAAAAAGGAGGCCTCTACGCTTACCTGTCAGTCATGCTGGGTGTGTACGTGCATAGTAGGATGCTGCAGCCTCAACCTAGTATTATATAGGTAGCTATTTATAAGCCTGTGCTGTGAAGGCCTGAAGAACTGCCACAGCTGGTTATATATAGGGTTTTAAGAGGTACAAGACGGGTCCCTCCACTCGTTACAAATGAGTCTCCCTGCATGTGTCCCCCTCGTACTGGGTCAGATAAAATAACTCTCTGAAGGGAAGTGTAGAGTCAACTTAGAAGTGGGCTATAAAGTCTCTCTCTCTCTCTCTCTCATGCTCCCTCAACCGCCCCTCTAGTTCTTATTTCTTTTCCCTATTTTTATATTTTCTTGTATCCAAAAACATATATGTGTCAAAATATCTTAGGGCTTAGCGCTGAAATACCAAGTATGTTTACTGAATGTCAACATAGGTTCTAAATATATTTACACATATGTAGGACATGCCATTCATCTAAAACAGTACTGTATATGTGAATGCAATAAGATTTAGTGTCTCTCGCCCTCTCTCTCTCTCTCTCTCACTACTTCTACCCACTCTCAGTCTCTTTTCACTCCGCTCTGTTTCTCTCTCATATGCATTCATACACACCGAGGCGGGCTGTACTCTGCGCTGGGCGGTTGATGTGTAACATTAATTTGTCATGATGTCAGTCAGCTCTCATCAGCATTAGTCTCACACTCACCGGAGGGCAGTGAGATAGGATGAGTCGAGTCCTCTCAGCGGGGCAGCCCCCCCCCTCCTTAGCGCAGGGGGGAAATAAACTTATATCAAACATTTAAATGTTTTGCAGAGTCCTCCTCTGAGTGGACCGAGGAAGCAGAAGGACCAAATCACCAGGTGTTTATACTGCTCAGTCAGACAAGTGGAATGTGTTTGTGTGTGTGTGAGTAAGAGTGAGGGCTGTGGGTGAGTAAACAAATAAATAAAGAGATATATTTATTTACATGTCAATAAGTTAACAGTTCCTCTACATAGGCAAACCTTTGAACATTTTTATATCAAATTGCTGTTTATTATCATTAACCCTTTCATGCATTGGGTTCATGCTTGTGGAGAGTTAATAATGGTTCAGTTTAAAGCATATGAAATGCATTTCACTCTCCAAACAACTAGATGGCAGAATCATAAGTCTCACTGCTCCAGTGTAACGAAATCCAATCTCCTGAATTCTATTGTACTCTTGAGGCTCAGCATGGCTGACAATACTATAAATGCAGAAAATGTCTCTGGTATGTCTGTCCAAAGTTTCTACTCCAAAAGGTCAAATCAGGTAAAAAAATATATATTTGTGTGTCAAAGAGACTCTAATGAACATGATTTGATATATTAAACTTCTTTGTCCTTATTTTAGATGGTTTTATGGCTCAGAAACCAACTGTCCACATATGTGGACATCTTGCAATTTTTTATTTGTTGTGTAGATGTATACAAGTAATACATTTCTATAAATTTATAGTTGTGTGACATCTGTGTCCAAAAACACGTCTTGCTACCGCCGGCCGCCTATATCTATCACAGGATTTGCAGCGAAATTCCAGTCTGAACAGATTTATTCAAGTCTCTAATAATTGTGCTTTCAGCATGCTTTTAAAAAAACCAAAATAATTTCTTTTAATTTATGAAAAGAGGAGGAAATCTCACAAATTTTCTTATATTTCTAATATAAGTTACAAAAAAGAAGCTAAAAGTTCAGCATTTTTTGTATTAAATGTTAGTTTTACAAAATAATACATTTAAAAGTTCGTCAAATATTTGAGGAAAGATATAAACAATTTTGGAAACACTTTTTTATCATTTTTTCAGGAAAGAGAGGTGGGGAAGGCACGGTGGTGTAGTGGTTTGCACTGTCACCTCACAGCAAGGCGATCTGGGTTGGATTCCTGGTCCGGGTCGTTCTGTGTGGAGTGTGCATGTTCTCCCTGTGCTTGAGTGGGTTTCCTCCAGGTACTCTGGTTTCCTCCCACAGTCCAAACACATGCACGTAAGGTTGATTGGTCACTCTAAATTGCCCGTGTGTGTGCATGAGTGTGCATTGTCCCAAGCCCAAGTGCATGGTGAGGCTTTAGTAAGGGCATCCAAAGTAAAACACTAGTATGCAAGTTGACTCGCTGTGGTGACCCCTGTAGAAGGGAATAAGCTAAAAGAAGAAGAATATATTTTAGGTGGAACATAAAATGTGGCCTATACAAACATAATGGCACATTTTATATTTGTTTTTGTTTGTTTGTTTGTTTGTTTGTCAAAATAAACTGTGAACTAAAATGAGAAACTAAAACTGTATTTAACTGTAGGCTGTTCTCTGTAGGGAATGTGTTAATTTCTTGAGAAAATAAACAAACAGAGGATATTTAAACATGCTCCTCGTATAAAACAAGAATTATTATTGGTAACAAAATATATTAATTGTTAAAAAAATAACAAACATGTAATAACAATACATATGAAATGTACTACTAAAAATAATGTAATGTGAATATAGACATATTATAAAATCTCCAAAGAAAAATATGTCTCACTGAAACTGTTGCAAAAAATTTTTTATTGTAGGTTAATGTAAAAACTTGTATTCCAAGTCATTTTGGAGGTAAAGAAAAAATATCTTGTTTCAATTAAAAATTTTAATGAACCAAAATAGAGATTTTATTTGGACAGCAACAACATAGTACATCAAATTAATCTACAGTAAACTTTACGTTTTAGAGTGCTTCTGACAAAAGTTACTATAAACGTTAGCTAACCCAAACCCTCTTAGTCTGTTACCATAACAACACATTTTACTAAAAATGTTTTTATTGCAGTATATATGGTCATCGTTGCCGATCATAGCTCTCTTCACTGACCTCGCGTTTAAAGTTGGCATGAACTACCTGATGCTCCAGCAAGATGAGAGCTCGGGTCAGCGAGGCCGCGGACTGCAGGATATTTCTGAACAGGCATCTCAACACAAGCCTTAACAAAGTGAAAGACCCAGACCACCTAACAACCAAAGCCCGTTGCTAACAACAAACACAGCATTTGAAAACGCATTTTTAGAATAAAACCTTTTTTTGCGAAGTGCGGACCACTAAGGCAGGGCAAGGAGGGGGAACTCTGAGAAACTTGGGGCTGGAGTTCTGGGTGGCTTCTGCTGCTAGGTTTTAAAGCCAGACCCCCCCTTTGCCAAGTGAAGACTGAGTAAGATTTGGTGGTGGTGGTGGTGGGGTGCGTATTTCATCACGAGAAGGTGAGGGCAGAGGAGTGGTTTATATAAAGAATGTAATGATGGAAAGGAGGAGTTTGGGCGTGGTCCTTCTCCCAAACTTAAGTTACTTCATAACTTCATTTAAAGTTTCAGCTTTTTTTGGTGGGGCAATCTACCTGTTTCTGATATTGGGTGGGACACGTCCCTCCCATCCCCCTTGGTTCCTAAGCCAATGAGTTTCTGTGATGAGGCATACATAACAAACCACTCTGAGTAACTTTTAATCATTTAATTACGCAGAAATGTTGAATGCTTATCCAACAACTGGAACTGGGTAATAACAGGCTGTCACAGTGAGAGGCTGGAAATGGTTAAACAAACACAGTGATATGCATAAAATCACTACTTATTATCTGAATATTATTCATATGTATTGTAATGTTGGTGCTTCTCTTAGCAAAAAAACAAAGCTTACTGCCCAGATATAGAGAGGTAAAGGAAAGGAGAGAGAGAGAGAGAGAGAGAGAGAGAAAGAAAGAGATAGTGGGGAAGAGAGAACGAGAGTGTGTGTGTGTGTTCTTTCAGAATTAAGGCAGCGTGACAAAGATTCTCCAAATTGCCTCTAATTTCACTTTTAATGCTCAATTTAACCCAATGATCAAACAATTACCTTTCATTACACTAAACGTCCACATTCACTGCAGACTAACAGGACCGTCCCCGTCACTCTATTTACACAGACCCTCTTTCCTTTACTTTGACTTAATCACACCATTTCTTATTGTTAAATATCAATGGAGGACTGTGATTACAGTAACAATGGCAGTCTGGAGCTTTTCTTACAACTAACAGAGGAGAATACAGAACATGAGGGAGAGAGAGAGATAGTAAGAGGAACAGACAGAAGGAGGGAGATAAAAAAGATAGATAGATAGATAGATAGATAGATAGATAGATAGATAGATAGATAGATAGATAGATAGATAGATAGATAGATAGTAAGAGAAGGAGAAAATGACAGTGATATAAAAATAACAACAAAGAAAAGATACAGAGAAATAGAAGAGAGCAAGAGAGAAAAAGAAGTGAAACAGAAACCAAATAAAGGGAGAAGAAGAAAGAAAGAGAAGAAGAAACTAGAAATAAAGAAATAAAACTAGATGTAGATGCACTGCAAAATGATAGATAGCAAGATAGAAAGAGTGAGTGAGAGAAGTAGTAGGAGATAAAAGAGAGAGAGGAGAATGAGAGAAATTGTGATAATAGAACAGAAAGAGTTGGAGAAGCATGAATAAAGACGGGAGTAAGAGAGGAAATAAGGAAAGAGTTAGAAAAAGCGGAAAGGAGGGACAAATGAGAGAGAAAAAAAGATGGAAAAGAAAAAGTTGGCTGAAGACTCAGATAGAGGGGAGAGATTCAAAGATGGCTTGACATGAATAGAGAACGATAGAGATAAAGGTAGCTAGAAAGAGATGCAGGAAAGAACCTTAGAGAAAAAAGAGAGAAAGAAAAGAGAGAAAAGCAGTTAGAAATAGAAATAGAGAAAGGAAGAGAGAACGAGAGAAAGATAAGTCAGTAGAGATGTAGTGAGATGCCAGCGCAAATCCGGTTTCTGCCATATCCAGATTGTGTCCGGATTGATTTCTGATAAAAAAAAACACATGTAATCAGATTTTTGCAAATCGGATTCGAATCACCTTTGAAGGTGGTTTGAAATTTGATTCCACAGATCGGACCTTCAAATTAGAATTCAAATGTTCTTTTGTGGCACTCTCAATGAGACATATGCAGGGTCTCTCTCTCTCTCTCTCTCTCTCTCTATATATATATATATATATATATAGAGAGAGAGAGAGAGAGAGAGAGAGAGAGAGAGAGAGAGAGAGAGAGAGAGAGAGAGAGATGTATATATAGAGAGACAGGAAGAGAGAAAGAGGGGGAAGATAAAAACAAAAGAGAAACAGATGGAGATAGACAGCAACAGAGAAAGGAAGAAAGATTGAGAGAGATAAAGGAGGATAAAGATGCAGAAAGAAGCACTAAGAGAGAGAGAGAAAGAGAGAGAGATAGACAGCCCCAGGAACTGATCTATTCACAGATAAAATTGGTTTTGACTGCACATTGTGTCCGGTAGTAAATAATATGAAGCTCAGGCCCAAAAAATTTTCCGCAGAGACCTAATTTCTCCCATCTACCACCTCATCGCCGAGCAAGAGGCTGTTCCCTGATACAGTGGCATCACACAAAGCATGTAATCGCATTACATCTGTATCTGCTCGCAGACATCTCTGGCAGAAAAGTGGTGCGTCTGCTCGGATTTTGCCAAGAAGAAGTGTTTAATTAGATCTCCTTAACGCGGTGCTTCCACCATATTGCACCGCGCTCATTCCCTGTTTAGCGTAAAAGAAAAAACATGCCATGCCTTTTTTTTCTTTTCTTTTCTTTTTTTTTTTGCGGCTCTGCAAACCGGCGTTATTGTTATTCTGCGTGGGTTTGTGCCGACCAGAAAAAAAATGGGACGGATTCACTTATGTTACTTACAATAGTTCCTGAGATCCATCCAGGAAAATGCCATTACGCAGGCCATCTCCGGTGAAAAGAGGAAAACAGAGAGAGAAAGAGAGAGAGAGAGAGAGAGAGAGAGAGAGAGAGAGAGAGCCAGACAGTCAGAGAAAGGGAGACATATATAAAGAGTGTTTTTTCAGTTGTAAAAAGCCGGCGGTAACCTCGAATCATGCAATAAAAGAAGTGTAATTTGTTGTCATAAAAGATGCAATTACGCTTCCAACGGAAGAGCACGATCAACTTTGTGTCCCGTTGCCTCCGTCTGCCACTTCCGACCTCAGAGCAAGTACACATACATCTAAATATTATCATCATCCCTCGCCGATACGGCACCGGCAGCTGGCTTCCCGCCTGAAGACAGAGCGCATCCGCGATGGGCCGAGGAAAACCGTTCCTGGTTCACCATTTCTTAAGCTAATCCAATTTTCCACGGGCCGACAGAAGGCTGAAACTTGCCCCAGTATTATCTACGGAGAGCAGAATTTCCCTTCCACTTCAATTATGTTTCCCCTTCGCTAGAAATATGTGAAATTTCTTTCATCTTGTCCGGAGCTGCATTAGTTTATCGAGCGTGCGGATTATCCCCCCGATGCTTTGCAAAGAGCATTATACGTCCCGAACGTAACTTTGGTGGCGGAACGGCTAACTCCCTCTTTTTCCATATGGAGGTGCATCTAATACGCCAGTGCCTGTGAGATTTGGGGAGAGAGAAGCCTCCTCCCTGCAAGCCACACAGGGCTCACTCCTGTCTTTATGTGTTGGGACTCAAACGCAAGTGCTTTCTTCTTAGTGTATTTAATAGAGGGTAACAATTGGTGGAAGCATACTTTTGTATGGGCTTAATAACACATGCATAAGCATTTAATAACATTCAAAAAGCTTAGAGTATTTCCTCACTGTCCGAAGAAAAATCATCATTCAAACACAGCAGCTGCTGTTTAGCTTGTGTGAGAATGTTGTGAAGAGTGGACCAATGAACATGCACCAGAGTAACTTGGATATATTTCTTGGTCCATTGACTAACATTATGTCATACCTCCTGAGTCTCCCATTGCACCAACTACTCCTAAACAATTCCCAGAACTCCCTGGCTCCTGATGTCACAGTCACATGCACTGAATGGACTAATCATGAGCTCACCCTCAGATCAAGCTCCCCTGTAGGGGTGTAAGAAAATATCGAAATACTAAATATTGCGATATTATGTTTAGTGGTACTGTATCGGTTCTCAAAAACATGGTATTGATTATTAATTAGCAGTTTACATGCACAGATTCCTGGCAGACAGTGAATTTAGTGTGCGTTGTGTTTAAACCTCTGACCACTAGATGGCAGTGTTGTAATCCATTTTCAGCTCCACTCCAACTTTAACAAGCAGCGCAAGGGCGCAATGCTATTGTCAGCACTGGCAAACCTCTTCATATAGCGGTGTATTTTTATAGTAGAATTATAAAACTTTTCCCTTTTCGCGATATATCACTTAGCTTCCAATATTGCAGTATATTGTATCGTGACCCCATACATCACAATACGTATCGTCAGGTTCTTGCCAATACACAGCTATAGTCTGGAATACTAATTGATTCCAAACTCGATTCAGAGCGATGATCTGGATTCATTCCCTTTTCTGGATTTGACCTCTGCCTGTTTTCGTCCCTGCCATTTGGAAAAGCCATGTGTGTAAACCCACTGTTTTGACCTGGACTGCTTTGTGGACCACCTTTTGGATGGCCCTGCCAATAAACAGTGCTCACTGTTTTTTATCTGCACATGTCTGATCCAATTCCTCAAACCTGAGACATTAAAAGCAAAGTATGTAGTTGCTCTCTCTCCTGTAAAGTTTCCTATAAGTAAGTATGTAGGTAAGTAAGTAAGTAAAAATTTGTTGATAAAGCCCAACGTGCTGTACATGAATTCAACCCCAGGACACACTGGGTTAGAACAATAAAACAAATAAAATAAACGAAAAACAGAGCTTAGAACCCAAATAAACAAATAAGATGGATAACAGACAAATAAAACACATACACAAATGCCTGGGAACAGGCCGCAAGTTCTGTGAAGATGATCTTAGAGAACATTGAGAGGTTGAGGTTGTACGCAAGTCTGTAATATAAGAGGGGGCAAGCCTATTTAGTGCCTTAAAAACAAATAACAGCACTTTAAACTGTATTCTGCACTGTATGAGTATATGGTTTCGTTTCTTAGTGCTAGTCAGTAACCTGGTAGTAGAGTTCTGGACTAGTTACAGATGTTGCAATAGAGAGGGATTAATCCCTATTATTATTATTATTATTATTATTATTATTATTATTATTATTATTATTATTATTATTATTATTATTATTATTATTATTATTATTATTATTATTATTATTATTATTATTATTATTATTATTATTATTATTATTATCAAGTCTGGAAGAAATGAAGGTAATATAAACAAAAATAGAATTTAACATACAACACTATGGGTGTGTCTCAAAACCTAGTGAGCTGCCTACATAGGCAGCATTTCAAGTCATAGTATGTGCTCCCGACATGTAGACTGTCCCAATTCTTACATACCTTTAACATGCTGTTTACTGAGGAACCTTATTTTCACCTGATTTTAAGAAAGCATCGAATGCTTCCTCAGCCGCTAAGACAATCCCATGATGCAACGCAGGCAAATCTACGAGCAGTGAAGTGGTTTTAAAATGTAAGTTATTTTGATTCTCTCTGGAGTTTTAATGTGTTTCTTGTCATATAATCACACAAAACAGTATTTTATTATCAACTCTGTAACGAGTCTTTCACCATTTTGTAGTTTTATACTGGAGCCATTAGCATTTATGCTAGCGGATTTTTAAGCCTTGGGCTATTGTTTTGGATGCCGGCCGGTAGCTTAGCAACTAGCTAAACCACTGGTCGTGTGCTGCAGTGGGCGGGAACAAGCCGTGATGCAGTCTCTCTCTAACTCTCTCTAACTACTCTCAGTAATCTGTTTATGAGGAGAAATGAGGAGAGAACACTGCTACTTAAACAGCTGCCTACCTAGAGAGCCTACTTAGACAGCTTTTGAGACACACACTATGTTTCCATTACCCAAAACTGAGCAAACATTACAAGATTCCACGGTGTTATGCCCCCTTTTCACGCTCACATGACTTTTTGAAGCAGGTCTTCTGAAAAAAGTGGAGACCACAACGTTCAGTATCTGATCTGTGAAGGAATGTAGATCAGCAGAGAACAGATTGAATGAATAACTCACACAGATCTTATCATTTGCCCTTTCCCGTGAGCCAGGTTGCATTGCTACCCTCTTCGCTTGTTGTCTTCTCTGAGATGACCATGCTGTTAGTATTATAACATCGAGCCAGCAGTAACTCTATACGGGCTACTGAGTTGCTTTTTATTACACCTTTTAAGCAGAACACAGCTATAATCACAGGAGTCTTGGTGCAGGTGACTGTGAAATCACAGTATACAGTTGCTTTTCTGCTGCTAATATGATGCAGTAAATTACTCTGAAAGTAAAAGACTTTTCTAGTCAACTTTTTCACAGTGCATGAAAGATTTCGGTGTTGTGATTATTTGGCATTTTTCCCATATCACTTTAGTTTGAGGGCATGTTTCATAGAACTGAAACACGGTGTTGTTAACTGGGACTCTGTCTTAAAAGCTGTTATTTATTTCTTCAAATGTCTTATATCAAATATTTTTGGTGGTTAACACTTGATGTATTGCTTTTTGAAATACTGTTCAATTCTTCCAAAGTCATCACAGAAATGGCAGAAGGAAGGCCCATCTGATGGCACTTACCTCTACGGTTGGTAGACTAATCCCTCCGTAAATAGATATAAAGAAACTTGTCGGTTCTGTCAGGTGATGCATTTGAACCACCTCTATATAGAAACGCTTCTGAACAGCTTATGACTTATTGACTTTAAGGGCTCCTAAAGTTTCTTGAGTCTTGAGTTTCTTGGCCTTTTAAATACATTTCATGTGTCCTTTATGAAACCTTTATGTAGGCAGGCCTTAAAATAAACCAAGTCATATATCTTGGAAATTGGAAGAGAAGATGTGGATTAGCAGCTTAGCTTTCACAGCTGATCTAGTATGTTAGGCTGTAATGGCTAGGGAAACGGGTGAGGCGGATACAAGTGCAAATGTCTTTTGATGGAGTCCATAGACAAAGATGCAAGTTAACACAGTGCCTAGTGCCTAAACAAAGCAAAAAACCCTAAATCCTTAAATACAAACTACATATAAACACACACTACAAATCACAGGACACAAAACACAATGCTTGACCAAGGACGGGGAAAAAAACCCAGAGTATAAGAAAGACACAGGACACAGGACACACCTGGGAACAGGAGGGGACACAAACTCGGAGCAGGCGAGGGGTGTAAGTAAAGGGCAGAGACAAGAAGGAGAACTCAATCAAAACAAACATAAACACATGGAACATCACAGAAGAGGCAGAGTGTGACATTGGCTTGTTGTGAAATGGACCAGGCTGGTGCCTGATTTCCCTCTAGAGCATAGCTGCACCTGATAAAAAGAAATATCTTGATTTGCTAACTTTGCTAATGACAACTAGAAACTAGCAGCTACCACTACGCCTGACTTGACGGGCTGAATGCTAAATGATGAGCTAAACCATTTCATTCACTTCTAGCGCTTTAGCCTCAGCTATTCATTTTTTTCTGCACCTAGAAATGAATGAGCTTTGGTTTTTCCGCCAACTTAGCAGATTGATTTCATCTAGGTCTTCCTGCAGCAGGCTAGGCTAATGCACTTAGCATGTAGGAGGGAGTACACTCACAGCATTCCCCTCATTAGAGTGTGAATATTCACAGGGCACAAACACTCAGCGGGTATCCACACGCATCATCAATGTGATGGATTAGTGCTCTCCCTGCGAAGGAAAATAATTACACAAGACGGTAATTAGTGAATCCATAGCGTAATAAAACAGGGCCGTGTCCTTATGGTCGAAGCAGAAGATTTCGCTCCTTCTTTCTCTCGGTTCATTTAAGTCAAAGCAATTCCGTAACTGTCATTTTTTCTTTCTTTCTTTTTTCTCTCTGTAGTCTGTACACATAGTGTGTTGTATAAACAGCACTATGCGGTAAAAGACTTCTTCTGTCTGGTGGTGTAGGAACATCAGTAGCATTAGTGGAACGCTTCCTTGAATCCCTGCTGGTCGTTTCACCGGACGTTTGCTGCAGTGCTTTTCCGTTGCTAATGAAAAGCACTCCTGCAAATTGTGTTTTCTGCGAATTTGGTTTAGTCTTTACAGTCTTTTTTTAGCTACTACAACTGTTCTTAAAACAAATGTCTCTGTCTTAGTCTACCCGAGAGAACACGCCAAGCGAAGTGCCTCAAGGATGCTTGCAGCTATGAAGCAGGGGTACTCTGCCCACCTCCAGGATAGAGAGACTGTTCTTACTCAGAATGCCTTTAGCCTTTGGTAACCTCTGATCCATGGTGCTTGAGTTGCTTCCTACTGTGGCTGAATGAACTCATGCTGACCTATCTGACCAGGGTGGAACTCAGAGACGCTGCATGGGGAGGCAGGTGAGATGGATATAAAACACTCTCTGAAGTTACCCTTGACTGAAGACTGAAGCTACCCCAAAAATTCTGTTGGTCTGTATGACTGTTATTCAGCAGTGGAGTTGCACTGCATGATTGTTATCCCGCAGTGGAGTTGCACCACATTATTGTTATCCCACAGTGGAGTTGCACTACATGATTGTCATCCCGCAGTGGAGTTGCACTACATGATTGTTATCTCGCAGTGGAGTTGCACCACATGATTATTATCTCGCAGTGGAGTTGCACTACATGATTGTCATCCCGCAGTGGAGTTGCACTACATAATTGTTATCTCGCAGTGGAGTTGCACCACATGATTGTTATCTCGCAGTGGAGTTGCACCACATGATTGTTATCTCGCAGTGAAGTTGCACTGTATGACTGTTATCCCACAGTGGAGTTGCACTGTATGACTGTTACAATGCAGTGGAGTTGCACTATGTAACTGCAGTGGAGTTTAACTGTGTAACAACATAATGCATGTATCTTGCAGTTATCCTACAGTGGAGTTACTGTCTGACTGTTATCCTGCAGTGAGGTTGCACTGTATGTCTGTTATCCTGTAGTGAAGTTATACTGGAACTACACTGCAGGACTGCTATCCTGCAGTGAAATTGCACTGTTATGTAACTGTTATCCTGCCGTGGCGTTCAACTGTGTAACAGCACAATGCATTTATCTTGCAATGGTGGTGCAGTTGTCTGCAGCTGGGTTACATTGTAGTTTCTGTATCCTACAGTGGAATTACTGTATCCTACTGTCTGCCTCTTATTCTGCAGTGAAGTTGCACTGTATGATCATTGTCCTATAGAGAAGTTGCAGTGTATGACTGTTAACCTATTGTGAAGTTACACTGGAAGTACCCTATCCAGCTGGAGTTACAGCGTATGACTGCTGGCCTGTAATGAGGCTGCACACTTTAGCTGCTATCCTGCAGTGTTTAACTCTGTAACTGTCATTCTGCAGTTATTGTCTGATTTTCTGTTCTGCAGAGGAGTTATTCTGGAGTGCAATCGTTTTTGTACTTGGAGTTGTCTTGCAGTGGAGGTGCAGTTGTCCTGCAGTTACATTGTAGTACAATTATACTGCAGTGGCGTTGCACTGTAGTGCAGTTATCCTGCAGTTACACCACGGTGCATTTATTCTGCAGTGAATTCACACCATACTGCATATATCCTGCAGTGGAGTTCCACTTAGTAATTACACTATGGAATTGCCCTGCAGTGCAGTTATCCTTCAGTGGAGTTCTACTTAGTGATTACACTATGGAATTGCCCTGCAGTGCAGTTACCCTGCAGTGGAGTTCCACTTAGTGATTACACTATGGAATTGCCCTGCAGTGCAGTTATCCTGCAGTGGAGTTCCACTTAGTAATTACACTATGGAATTGCCCTAGAGTGCAGTTATCCTGCAGTGGAGTTCCACTTAGTAATTACACTATGGAATTGCCCTGCAGTGCAGTTATCCTGCAGTGGAGTTCCATTTAGTAATTACACTATGGAATTGCCCTGCAGTGCAGTTATCCTGCAGTGGATTTTAACTGCCATGGATTACTATCCAGTGGTCCTCCCCTGTTGCAGAGCTGTAGTGCTAAAAATGTTCTACTGAGTTAGGCTATTAGACAGTTATCCAGCAGTGTTCTGTTTCCTGTAATTATGTTCAACAACAGTTTGGCTTGTGTGAATATCCAGTATGCCACCTGTTTTCTTTCTTCTTTCTCAGTACACACACACATACACACAGGCACACACACAAACCCACTGTTCCAGTGGATAAGCAGAAGAGCTCAGAGGTTAACAAGTGATAATCTGACTTTATTAATTAACCCTGGATGTTACATCCAGCCAGGGTAATTGTGAGTGATGTGTTTGTGTGTGTGTGTGTGTGTGTGTGTGTGTGTGTGTGTGTGTGTATGTGTGTGTGTGTGTTTAAGTGCGTAGGGGTCTGCAGAGTCACTGTGTACTATAATGAAGAGAAAGGTGTGTAGACATCAGCATGGCCTGTGATGGCTGCTAATGCCATCCCATGTGTATAGCTGCAAGATGCATTTTACTGCTCATTTCTGCTTGCCTCTCTCTCTCTCTCTCTACTCTCCCTCTCTCTATTCTCTCTCTTCCTCTCTCTACTTACTCACTCTCTCTATCTCTACTCTCTCTCTACTCTCTCTCTCTCTCTCCCCCTTTCTATATATCTTTCTTAACAGGCAGAGCTACCTCTCTAATAGCCTTTGTGCCAGCTGATTAGCGTTCAGTAGCTTCTGTAGATGTGTAGCAATCAACGTCCTTGGATGTTGTTTGTTGTTTTGTGCGCTTTCTGATTCTCTTTTTTTCTCTGTTGTTTTTTTTTCTGCTGGAAAACCCTCTACAGTCATCACGTGGTACTTAACGGCGCTCCTTATGGAGCTATCCATGCACCTACGAACACAGTACTGCTAAACTGAACCAGGTTTGCAGAATATTGTCAAAAATCTAGATCATTGCATTCAATAAACTGACTGAGAGTGAATTGGCTAGCTAAGATAGTACGGCAGTCTACACCACTAGTTACAGTAGCATGACTGAAATTACTCTTACGTCTTACTTGCATATATATATATATATATATATATATATATATATATATATATATATATATATATATATATATATATATATATATATATACTGACATTGCAGTGAAAACCGAAAGCATAACAATTAAGGTTGTTAATTTTGAAAATTCATTACAATCAGTTACTTTGTTGTGTAGTTGATCATAATTTGACCCTGAGATGTTTACATTTGTTGACGTTGTGAATTTTGTTATGGCTTTATGAGTGGACAAAATAAACGTTGATTAGTTCAGTTATAATTATTTTTATGGTGTGAATGCAGGATTCGTTACAGATGTCTCTTAAGAGTAACAGTGGTTCCATGATCTAACCAATGAATGTGCACTGTGGAAGTCTAAGCTCATTGTTTATTTTAACAATATATATATATATATGCTGGAGCTCCATTACCTTGACTCGCTGCCTCCACTGTTGTTCTTACTAGCTTTCCTCATCGCCCTTTTTCTCTGGTTGCGGGACAGGCTCAGTCCTCTCTTAGCTAGTGAAAGCGTTGGTGGAACAGCTAGCCAGTAGCGGGACACTACAATATCTTATATATAAAAATAAATGCATTCTCATTATGTTGGACGGACTTATGATGAAAGTTCAACTCCGCAACAGTCACTATGGGTGGAGCAAGGGTGAGGCAGTTGATCTCCCTATATAACTGACAGCAACTCCATATGATTCATAGCTCTGCACAAGGCCTTCAGTAAGGATACCACCTATCCTAATCTAGAATCAGAATCTCTTTGCACTTAGAGCTGTGTTCATTAGGGCCCGAAAGGCACTAACTAACCCCGGAACAGCGATCATAACCTGACGTCTGGTACAGATATGAGCCCACGGGTCAATAAGCGCACTCGAGAGCATCTCGGGGAAACAATGGGCCCTGAATTATTGAGCGCTTCCTTTCGGATCAAGCGTATCCTTGAGTCTTAATGGATGCTCTGCTAAAAGGCTAAATGGAAAAAAAACAGCAAATGTAAATTATTTCTGAGTTAAAGAAGAGGACAGCCTCTGCCTCGTTCAACTTCCAAAGCACATCTCCACAGACATGGGACTGATGTAATGTGTGCGAGTGGGACCCTTCGAGTCAAGTCCACACATGAACACAGATGCCATCAGGGGGATGTATTGCTCCTGCTTTCGATCAATTCCTCGTAGCCGGAGCGCAGGACGGCTTTGCTCTCGTCTTGCTGTTCTCAGTCGATATGGACATGGCCTCTGACACAGCCTGCAGAGAACAGCACCTGTGGACCGGACTGGCTCTCTCTCTTTCTCTCTCTCTCTCTCTCTCTCTCTCTATCTCTTTCTTCTTTTTCTCTCTTCCTCTCGATCTCACTTCGTACATCTTTGGCTCACATTTGCTCTTCCTTTGATACTTTCTTCTCTACATTCATTTCTACCTTTCTCCCTCCATCCCTCCCCCCGATTCCACTTGTAATGTATTGGAGAGTAACTAAGCTTTATAGAATCTGTGATCACAGTTCAGCAGTTTAGGGGATGATGGGTAATGACGTCCACCCTAAAATCCTGAAACCAAAAATGAAGTGTGGAAATCCTCCGTCACAGTGTGACCTTCTTCATTCCCTGCCCCCCTCCTCTCTCCGAGCTTTTTAATGGATGTCCCTTCATGTTGTGGTTTATTTAGCGACTCCATGCTGCTCCTGCTCTGCCAGGTGGCAGTTAGGGGCCTGTCGGGGGTCTTTTAACTTACCGAAAGGCGAACCTCCCTATAAACAACAGCACAAGGCACCAAAATCAATATCAGTGTCACGTTGCGCCGATGTAAAGGCCGGAGCGGCTCTCGTCTCTGTTATGGCAGTGTATTAGTAACGTGTGCAACAGGTACAGCGCCGAGCTGCAAGCTATACGCTAATATGCTAATTATACAGCATACGCGGCAGAGCCGTTGACACGTCTGCTGATACCAGCGTTCTTTCTTTTGACATCCTTTAGAAGACTCAAATGGTGGTTTTGGGGGTGTTAAAAGATAACATCTGCTCTCCACGCTTTCTCTGAAGATGAAATTGCGAGACGACACAGGAAAATTACAGTGCTTTGCGGAAGGAGGGGACTGCTGTGTGGATTATTAGAATCAGTGTCATGCTGTGCTTAATATTGTACATTACAGACTATTACGACGGGTGCCAGAGAACAGACATCCCATTACTCATCTGCTTTCTTTCTCTCTCGCTCTTTTCGTTCTGGCATTTAAAGTCTCCAAAAACAGTCATTTAAAGGTGTGTGCAGTTTTTTTTTTTGGCCCAAACGCTGTTCATTCCTTCTCTTACAAGCAGCGTGTACATACAACCACCCAACATGTGTTTCCATTCAAAGGCCTCTTTATTAGAAACACTTTTCTTGTGTGTCCCCTCACAGGCCACTTTATTTGAAACCTACCCTCATTTCCACTTGGCTGACCAGTGTTTTAGAAAGACCTACCCCGCGTTTCCACTAGCTGGTTACTGTATTAGAAAGACCTACCCTAATTTCAACCAGCTGACCACTGTTTTAGAAACACCTACACTGCATCTCCACTGGCTGACCACTGTATTAGAAACACCTACCCTCATTTCCACCAGCTGGCCACTGTATTAGAAACACCTACACTGCATTTCCACTGGCTGACCACTGTTTTAGAAACACCTACACTGCATTTCCACTGGCTGACCACTGTTTTAGAAACACCTACACTGCATTTCCACTGGGTGACCTCTGTATTAGATACACCTACCATGCTTTTCCCCTGGCTGACCACTGTATTAGAAAGACCTAACCTCATTTCCACCAGCTGACCACTGTATTAGAAAGACCTACACTGCATTTCCACCAGCTGGCCACTGTATTAGAAACACCTACACTGCATTAGAATTGTGTACAATTGTACACTTGTACACTGTATTAGAAACACCTACCATGCATATCCACTGGCTGACCACTGTATTAGAAACACCTACCATGCATTTCCACTGGCTGACCACTGTATTAGGAACACCTACCCTCATTTCCACTGGCTGACCACTGTATTAGAAACACCTACCATGCATCTCCACTGGCTGACCACTGTATTAGAAACACCTACCATGCATTTCCACTGGCTGACCACTGTATTAGGAACAGCTACCCTCATTTCCACTGGCTGACCACTGTATTAGGAACACCTACCCTGCATTTCCACTGGCTGACCACTGTATTAGAAACACCTCCCATGCATTTCCACTGGCTGACCACTGTATTAGGAACACCTACCCTGCATTTCCACTGGCTGACCACTGTATTAGAAACACCTACCCTCATTTCCACTGGCTGACCACTGTATTAGAAACACATACCCTCATTTCTACTGGCTGACCACTGTATTAGAAACACCTACCATGCATCTCCACTGGCTGACCACTGTATTAGAAACACCTACCCTCATTTCCACCAGCTGGCCACTGTATTAGAAACACCTCCCATGCATTTCCACTGGCTGACCACTGTATTAGGAACACCTACCCTGCATTTCCACTGGCTGACCACAGTATTAGAAAGACCTACCCCACATTTCCACTAGCTGGTTACTGTATTAGAAAGACCTACACTGCATTTTCACTGGCTGACCACTGTATTAGAAACACCTACCCTCATTTCCACTGGCTGACCACTGTATTAGAAAGACCTACCCCACGTTTCCACTAGCTGGTTACTGTATTAGAAACACCTACACTGCATTTCCGCTAGCTGGCCACTGTTTTAGAAACACCTACTATTGATTTCCACTAGCTGACCACTGTATTAGAAAGACCTACCTTGTACTTCCACTCACTGGCCATTTTGTTATAAACACCTTCATAATACTTCCACTTATTGGCCACTTTATTAGAAACACCTACCTTGTCCTTTATCACTGGCCACTTTATTAGAAATGCCTACCATGTACTTTTACTTAGTATTAATGGATCCACTAGGTGTACATACAGGTGGGCCAATGTTAACCAGATATTATTTGGGGGGTGGATCATTCTCAGCACAGCAGTAACACTCACATGGCAATGAGTGGTGCTTGTTTAAGTGTTCCAGGGACTGATACACACGTCCAGTGTCACTACTGTCCAGTCAAGGGCAGCTCTGTGATCAGACTCTGTGACCATTGATGAAGGACTACAGAACCTAATTGTGCATCAGTTTCTCTAGTGTCTGTACGTGAAATGACTTATTATTATGACTTATGATTATGAAATTAGAAAATAAAGAAGTGGCTGTTTAAAACCAACAACACAAAGATGGTGTTTGTTCTGATCAAGCTTCTAATCCACTGTGTCTTAACATCATGCTCACCGCTCCATTAATCCAAAAATAATCTAGTCCTTTAATAGCTCTTGATTGAGTTACAGTAGTGTTGATTTAGATAACAAGAGTACATATGACTCTTCACCAGAAGCTTCTCTCTCTCTCTCTCTCTCTCTCTCTCTCACCACCCCCTCCCTTCTCTCTCTCCCTCATCAAAAAGTGTGGCTGTGCTTATTTACAAACTACTAGGAGGGAGATAAATAATTCAGATCCATTACACGCCATAATCCCCCATGTAAACCACCGAGATAAGAACATCTCCACATAAATATTGACTAAGTGGTGACAGTCCCTGTTTATGCAGAGTGAATATACGAACGAATGCGCTGTTGTTCACTTCCAGCTAAATATGTGCATAGCTACATGTGAATGCTGTTAACTCCTTAAACTGAAAGCCTATTATTCAGATATTAATCATCAAATGTTTTATTCATCATTTGAAAGTTTTGTCGTTACAGGAATGAGAAATTGAGGTTTGGGCCCGGAAATGTGTTTTGGCGCTGCATTCACGTAATAATGGCAGACTAGATGTTCCAGACTTGTCATGTAGTCAAATCAGCAGTGCTATAGGTCAAGGGTTCGAGGGCTCACGTGTTCACCAGAGATGTGCCCAAAATGCCTTTGCCCCGTTAAAATGGGACTAATATTTAAATCTAATCTAAAATGGGACTAATATTTGGCTCACTTTAGGATGTGAGCAAAGTAATTCATAGTGGTTTGCTGTAAAATGCTCTGTTCTACAAAGTCAGAATTGTTCACAGAGGTGGTGATAGGAACCAGACGTCCATTTCTAAAAGAAAGTTATTTTGGGAAATGGTTAGTAGGAAAGCCTGATGTCGGACACATTGTTTCATGAAAGGTTGGTGATAAATCATGATTTAATGGTGATTTAATCCAGAGGGGGCAGGAAATGTGAGGCAAACACAACTTACTGTTTCAGATTTGTGACCTTTGAACATTACATATGAAAAAACCCAGAAGATGCATGATGGCAACTCCCAACTGTAAAGAAATGAGAGTCTGTAAGTTTCTCCACAAATGAACCACTTCCTTGGTTGCTTCTCCAGCTTTGGCTGGCTATAAGCTCACTTGCCATAGGAGCTCTTCCATCCATCCATCCATCCATCCATCCATCCATCCGTTATCTTCCCCTGTATCGTGCTGATCGGGGTCACGGGGGCTGGAGCCAATCCCAGCATCATTGGGCGAAGGCGGGGTACACCATGGACAGGTTGCCAATCCATCACATGGCCAACACACACTCACACCTACAGGCAATTTAGAGTGAGTGATCAACCTAACATGCATGTGTTTGGACTGCGGAAGGAAACCCACTCAAGCAGGGGGAGATCATGCACACTCCACACAGAACGGCCCGGACCGGGAATCCAACCCAGATTGTCTTGCTGTGAAGCGACGGTGCTAACCACTACACCACCGTACTTACCACTACACCACCATGCTAACCACTACACCACCATGCTAACCACTACACCACCATACTAACCACTACACCACCATACTAACCACTACACCACCTTACTAACCACTACACCACCGTACTAACCACTACACCACCATACTAACCACTATACCACCGTACTAACCACTACACCACCATACTAACCACTACACCACCATACTAACCACTACACCACCGTACTAACCACTACACCACCGTACTAACCACTACACCACCGTACTAACCACTACACCACCGTACTAACCACTACACCACCATACTAACCACTACACCACCATACTAACCACTACACCACCATACTAACCACTACAACACCGTACTAACCACTACACCACCATACTAACCACTACACCACCATACTGCTTTCTAGGGGCATTTCAACGCCAACAAAATGTTTGGTTTACCAATTCATCTTCTGGAAATCTTCTTCTAGTGTTTTTACTGTTATACCTCAATATAACTAGCACACAATGAACGCAAGGCCTCATGGTGCAACCCACAAGAGAAGCACAATGACAGAACTAAACAGGGCAGAACATACAGTACTATAATTACACAAGACAATAAATATACAAAACCTAGACAAAACCTAAATTTGGTAGATCTTCCACACATTACCTAAAATCTTATTATATCCACTGTGTCATCCAGATGTACCAGCATTAATATAAGATGGGAGTGTTTCAGCATTCTCCCACTTTCCACAAAAGCTAAGTCAGACAACTGCCTTAATCAGAGATGGCCTCTACCGATGCAGTTTCTAAAGTTTTACGATCCAGACTTCAAACTAAGATTTTCTTACTTCTGTAAATACTGTTTGACCAGAGTAGGATGGGTCGCCTGCTGTGAGTCTTGGTTTCTCCCAAGGTTTCTTCCTCCAGTCTTGAGGGAGTTTTTCTTGCCACCATTGCCTCTAGCTTGCTCACAGGGGGATACATGCTGTGACTTCATGTTTTCATGTTTTCAAATTTCTGTAAAGCTGCTTTGTGACACTGTAAAAAGCTCTATACAAATATACAAATGACTGATTCTCCTCTTCTGCCTCAGTTGAGTAACAGTAATGAGTAACAGTTCTCTATCTCCACCAAACCTCTGGGACAAGTTTCCTGGGCAAGAGGTATCCGGGGCATAGTTACAGTTGCTAGGCTCTAAAGAACCAATTTGCAACAGCGCCACCCTGAGGCAGATGAGAGCTGCAGCTTTAAGTTAGAAAGACAAGCTTGCTGATTGTAAGGCAGCTAAACACTGACAGAGTAACTTGTTTATTTTCAGGGACCCCCACTAATTTTGATTTTGACCCTTTATAGGGGGTCCTAGAGGTTAATTAGGAGGTGCTGGACATGGCCAGGCCAAGATTAGGCACGTTAATAATAAGCTTTATCATAGCCACCTGAATGTTTCACATGTTCTGAGACTATTGCAGTGCATCCAACAATATAGGCAGCGTGGAGCTTCTTTAATGCTGTGATAGGAAACACTGCAGCACACAGTGAGCACTCATTTCACTATAACCAGTACAGACATGCACGCTCACCAGCTACTCTGGTGGATTTAAATGAGTTACCAGGGATGTATGTTGGGTGAGATGCTCGGGCTGTTTAATAGCTGATCTTAGATGCTTTGTGTCACACTGTGATGAGCGTTACGTTTCAGAATAGAAACGCCGGCGTGCTCTCTAATTTCGCACGGTGTAAGGAGTGTGCGCATGAACGTGTGAACGTTCGCAGAGAGGGTAAGTGTAGAGGAAGTGTGCAGCGTTGTTGTGTCGCACTCATCCACAGAGCGCGACATGGGCCTGGAGCCAGCCTGCTGGTGTGGGATATGTAGAACTAAATGGATAGAGAAGCTACAGGAGAAAATTTTGTCTGCTGGAGAAAAAAAGAAATGAGCAAAGAGAACAAAGTACTTACTGCAAGCAAAAAACAACCTGAGCAGTTAAACCAAGAGCTCTTTTTTAAACGAGAGACAGAGGGAAAGAGAGAGAGAGGGAAAGAGAGAGAGAGAGAGGAAGCAGAGATAGAGAGTTGAGACTGTAAGGCAATAGTGCAAAGGAAAACATTATTCAGTTTTAATTAATGTCTCCTTCTCTCTACCTCTTACTCTCCTTCTCTCCCCTTCTGTCTGTTTTTACATCTCTTCCTCTCTCTCTCTCTCTCTTTCCCTCTTCCCCCACCTTCTCTTCTTTGTCACCCTCTTTCTGTCACTTTCTCTCTGTCTTCTAAATGTTAATGTCATTTTCTACTGTTTATTCTCTCTCTCTCTCTCTGACTCATTTTGCCCATTTACTCTTCTCTTCCCATTTCTTTTTGTTATTTCATCCATCTCTCTCCTCAACTTCTCTGTCACTTTATTTCCCTCACTTTCTCACTGTCTTCTAAATTTTTATATCTCTGTCTTTTCTCTCTCTTTCTCTCTCTCTCTCTGTCTATCTTTTTTCTTCTTTTTTCATCTCTTTTTTTCCTGTGCCCACTTTACACATGTTCTGTTCTCTTCTCTTCTCTTTCCCTTTCTCTATTCCCCTTTCTTTCTGTCATTTCATTCATCTCTTTCTTCTCAACTTCTTCTCTTTTGTCACTTTCCTTCACTTTCGCTCTATCAGTCTCCATACAATATCTTAACATATCTCTCTCCTGTTTTCTCTTCCTTTATCTCTCCCCCTGTCACTTCATCCATCTCTCTCTTCTCTTCTCTTCTCTTCTCTTCTCTTCTCTTCTCTTCTCTTCTCTTCTCTTCTCTGTGACTCATTCCCTCACTTTCTTTCTGCCAATCACTGTTCTATATCTTTTTCTCTTTCTCCTGTTTTTTATTCCTCTTTATATCTCTCTCTATTGGTCTCCCTTCCTCTCTTCATTTTCTTAATTCTGTTTTTTTCTCCTAGTCCCCTTCTGTCTCTTTCCTTCTCCTTATTTAACCTTTTTTTCTTCTTCTCTCTCTTTTTCTCTCTCTCTCTCTTTCCTAATATAGAAAAAGATAAGTGCATAATGATGGCCAAGCATCAACATTTGTTTACAGACTGCATCGTTCTCTCCCCTCACTTTTTCAACTCTGCTTGTGAAGTTGCAATCCATCAATACAGCCAAACAAACAAGAAAACAACCAAACCTCATTTAACATCACAGCAGAGCCGAGGCCCACAGACAGCACAGTGGGATAAAAGCCAATTTCAGCAGACGACAGGGCAAACAGAGCTTAATTACTTAAGCCGTCACACTGTACGCCGCTGTCCTGGTGGAGGTCGTATAAGTGTGGAGACTTCTGTTAAGTGTTAAGTTAAACTAAAATGTAAATATCTGACCTTGTCATTGCGCTTGTGCTAGAGTCTGTGTGCCTGTAGTCTTAAACTGAATCTCAGAAATGAAGACAGAGAAAGAACAATCAAGCCTGTACAGTCTTAAAGATTACTATGGGGCATTAATAAACCAATAAGGAGAGTCTTTCTGTCTCGGTTGCGGGGTTTGAAGAATGCCACTAATTATATGAGGAAACATCTCTTACGTGTACACCATGTAAAAGAGAAGAAAACACACAAGAAGGAGCTCATTTCATCACTGTCCAATGAAAAACACTTATTTATATGTGCTTGCCAGTTTTAATTTTTCTCCATGTATTTTATATTTGAATGCAGCAGCTGCTCCTGACATTGTGTGAAGACGCTACAATGAATGAAACGATAGAAATGCTCCAAAATGCATTGGAAAACATTCTGGGGCAGTTGTGGGCTGGAGGTTAGGGAACCAGCCTTGTGACTGGAAGCTTGTGACCGGAAGCTTGGGTGCTGTGGTAGGACTGCCCACCGCTCCGGGCAAGTGTGCTCACTGCCCCCTAATGTGTGCATATGTGAGTGTTTCATTGCACGGCAGAGATCTTGAATTTCCTTCTGGGATCAGTAAGGTATCTGTCTATTCTGGTTACATTGACTTCTTTCTTCTATCTCTTTCTCTTTCTCTCTCTCTCTTGGTCTCCCTTCCTCTCTTTGTTTTTTTTTTCTATTTTTTTGTCTCCCCCTGTCCTATTCCCTCTGCTTTTTCACTTTCTTACCCCATTTCTCCTTTCCTATCTTTCTCTGTCTTTCCTTATATAGACAAATATAAGGGCATAATAATGATCAAGCAGTAATATTTGTTTACAGCATCCATTGTTCGTTCTATTCACTTTTCATTCAGCTTCATTTTGGAGTTTTTTCCAAATGGAGTTCTCCATTTTGGAGCAACGGTTCGCAGGAAGAACGTTTAAAAGTTGAGAGGTAAAATGAATGAATGATGAGTTATTTTATTGCCTAACATGTGATGTTCATTATCATTAAACTTCTTAAAATCTACAAAAATGGTGATACAAGTTTTTTTGTTTTTTTTTGTACAGCAACGACATGCAGCATATCGAAGAGTGCCTAAATGCTTAAATGCATTTATTTAAAAGAGGCACTTTCTTACCTGATATGTGGTTTTCATTAAATCAGTTCCTCAACATGTTCCTAAGCCATCCATGGGTACGTCCACCACTGTTTTATTTCATGGTTTTAGACTATTTGGTTTCAAATTAACAATTTTGGTCAAAACTTTTTTTGGTCAAAACTTTTTAACACATTATAATTAATGAAATGTATAAATAACATTTAATACACTATGTAAGCAGTAAACACAAGCGACAACAATAGCTAGGCATCTTAGCAACAGCTGCTACGAATTAGCCATTTAAAAAATGACCCAAAATTAGACTAAACTAAATGAAATTTGGCTCATGGCTGGTCAGTGGTGCACTGCTTTTCTGACCTTCACTATCCTGAATAGCAAACAAACACAGTCCCAGAGCTTATCTGAGCACAGTGATCCATATTTATGACCCCCACTCAGAGTCTAGGAGCTGATCTTGAACCAGATTTCTGTTGCCTTCTACCGATTGGAGCGCAACAGTTCCTAGATCAGCACTCTGAGATCTTTGTTGTGGTGATTTCAGTAAAGCGGTTCAGCTAATTATGACACCATGGGTGTTTATTTTTACAGAATCCAGCTTCTTAATGGAGCTTGAGTAAGATCTAATATTTAGCCAGCAAGCAAGCACCATAGCTCTTCTAATTAGGCTGCCGAATCTGTCCTTGCGTCTTGATTTGGCACAGCTGTTGAGAGAAGAGCATAAGACATTACTGAAGTCTGTATATGTGATGTGTTTTCTGATCTCAGATCAGCACGTCTGGTTCCAGGACTGTGAATGCAGGCCTCTGTGTTGCAGCCCTGCTGGAGTTTTAGCATTCAGGACAGGGTCCCCGCGGAAGGCTTCTGTTTAGAGACGTGCCATTTTGTCGCATTTGCAAGAGAACAGAAGGAAATAATGAACCATTAGAGGATTAGAGTTATTACTGTCATTTCTCCTATTCGCTCTCAATGCAACTGTGTAATTGACGCATCCACGCTCCGCTCACAAATATGAGCTTTCATTGTTAATGTTGTGAAGTTGGACGAGCTTCGCAGAACATTAGTAGCAATTCCATTCAGACCAATCAGAAATTTCTTGTAGTCATATTGTATCCTCATAATGTTGGTATACAGAGGTGTGGGGGGGGGAAAGTGATGTAGTCAGATAAGTCAGTCGTCTTTCTCCGCCAGTGGGCAATTGCACATCATCTCGGTCCAAACAAAAACTTATCCAACATAAAAACAAGGCCACAAATGTTCACAAAAGTCCATTCATCATGAAACTTCTTGAAAATCTACATAAATGGTGATACAAATTTTCCTTTGGATAGCCTCGACATGCAGCATACCCAAGAGTACCTAAATGCTTAAATGCTTGACCCCTACAGTGGTCAAGTTACTATTTTGTAATCTGTGTGGGGGTGGGGTACATTTGGCTGCCATGGTTTGGGTCCAAATGTCCCATTAGAGGAAACGGTATTTCGGCTAATCCTCTGATAAACTGGTTCCGTCCTGACAAGGGGTCCCTGAATGAGTATTAAAATAATGCGGATCATATGCTGTGGCCCATGTAGTAACCAGATCTCAACTCTGACCATCTGTGGGAGACTGTGGACCAGTGCATTAGGTAGAGCTATTGAAGGCATGACGTTTCATCTGGCAGCACGGTGTTGTAGTGGTTAGTATGGTGGTGTAGTGGTTAGTACGGTGGTGTAGTGGTTAGCACGGTGGTGTAGTGGTTAGTATGGTGGTGTAGTGGTTAGTACGGTGGTATAGTGGTTAGTATGGTGGTGTAGTGGTTAGTATGGTGGTGTAGTAGTTAGTACGGTGGTGTAGTGGTTAGCACGGTGGTGTAGTGGTTAGCACGGTGGTGTAGTGGTTAGCACGGTGGTATAGTGGTTAGTATGGTGGTGTAGTGGTTAGTATGGTGGTGTAGTGGTTAGCATGGTGGTGTAGTGGTTAGTATGGTGGTGTAGTGGTTAGTATGGTGGTGTAGTGGTTAGTGTGGTGGTGTAGTAGTTAGTATGGTGGTGTAGTGGTTAGTACGGTGGTATAGTGGTTAGTATGGTGGTGTAGTGGTTAGTATGGTGGTGTAGTAGTTAGTACGGTGGTGTAGTGGTTAGCACGGTGGTGTAGTGGTTAGCACGGTGGTGTAGTGGTTAGTATGGTGGTGTAGTGGTTAGTATGGTGGTGTAGTGGTTAGTACGGTGGTGTAGTGGTTAGTACGGTGGTATAGTGGTTAGTATGGTGGTGTAGTGGTTAGTATGGTGGTGTAGTGGTTAGCACGGTGGTGTAGTGGTTAGCACGGTGGTGTAGTGGTTAGTATGGTGGTGTAGTGGTTAGTGTGGTGGTGTAGTAGTTAGTATGGTGGTGTAGTGGTTAGTACGGTGGTATAGTGGTTAGTATGGTGGTGTAGTGGTTAGTATGGTGGTGTAGTGGTTAGTACGGTGGTATAGTGGTTAGTACGGTGGTGTAGTGGTTAGTATGGTGGTGTAGTGGTTAGTATGGTGGTGTAGTGGTTAGTACGGTGGTGTAGTGGTTAGTACGGTGGTGTAGTGGTTAGTATGGTGGTGTAGTGGTTAGCACGGTGGTGTAGTGGTTAGTATGGTGGTGTAGTGGTTAGTACGGTGGTGTAGTGGTTAGTACGGTGGTGTAGTGGTTAGTACGTGGTGTAGTGGTTAGTATGGTGGTGTAGTGGTCAGTATGGTGGTGTAGTGGTTAGTACGGTGGTGTAGTGGTTAAGTGAACTGATACTTAAATTAGTTTTTTCTTAACCGGTCACCCATTATGGATGGCTACACTAGCTACTGGTCAGTTTAGCCAGTTAGCAGCTTCCGAACAGCTGTATAGACCATACTTCAGATGTCCCATAAAAGTGTAGATTACTCAACATCTGCCGATTCCAAGATGCAACAAAAGGATACAAATGCTTACAAATGTGAGGCAAGGTCTTTCCAGAAGTTACACATCGTTAAGCTGTGAAATTGCATCTCTTTAAAAGCTCTTGTGAAGAAGTACAGCACGCCTGTTGAGTTTAGCTTTAGCATCCTTCATCAGGAGCCACTGAAGCCCAAATAATTATCACGAGCACCATCCGTGTGGATGCACACGTCACATTAAAAATGTCACGCAGGAGGAAAGTACTGAGATACCGAAGCACCCCCCGCACACTTACGCCCAGTAGCTCAAGCTCCATGTCACCACACACATGTTTGAGCCCCTCTGTGCTTTTCATTCAAATGATTCGGAGCACAATTCAGCAGCAACACTTCAAACAGCGTGGTGGCATACCACTGTTTCACAAGTCATTAGCAAGCTGTAAGAAACACTTACTAACAAAGCCCATGTGAAGCTGCTTTTTATTTTCTCGCGCACAGCACCCCACCAGAAAAGAGAACCGAGGCTTTGTTAGGTTTCTCCCTGTATAACTAAAGTAAGAGTGAATATATATTCCAGCAAGACCAACCTGTGACCAGGTTGGTGATTACGACAGCAGTGAGGTGGCTTCATCTTTTCCGCTTTAATGTCAATGCATGATTATGCAAGAGCTTTATATCCAGTTAGCAAGGAGCATGGACTGTAGGTCTTAATGAAGCGCAAACAAAACAAAGTAATTATAAAATAGGTTGATAAACAAAATTGCATCTGAAATCACTGATATGTGGATCAAGAACCTTCTCCTATTTCCATGGTTACCCTACATCCATTTCCATGGTTATACTACATACATCACGATTGTTATGCTACAGACATTTCCATGGGTATGCTAAACCTACTTACACTACAGGCATTAGTGGTTACGCCACAGACATTTCCATTGTCACGCCACAGACATTTCCATTGTCACACCACAGACATTTCTATTGTTACGCTACAGAAATTATGATTGTTGCGCCACAGAGATTACCATTGTTGCGCTACAGACATTTCCATTGTTATGCTACAGACATTATGATTGTTACGCTACAGAAATTTCCATTGTCACGCCACAGACATTTCCATTGTCACGCCACAGACATTTCCATTGTTATGCTACAGACATGACCATTGTTACACTACAGAGATTACCATTGTTATGCCACAGAAATTTCCATTGTCACGCCACAGACATTTCCATTGTCACGCCACAGACATTTCCATTGTTATGCTACAGACATTACGGTTGTTGCGCTACTGACATAACAATTGTTACGCTGTAGACATTACCATTGTTACGTTACACATATTTCCATGGTCACACTACACCCACTTTCATAGGTACGCTACAGGCATTTCTGTAGTTACAGTACACCGGCTTCCATGTATATACTACACCAGTTTTATGGTTACAATACACACATTTCCATAGTTACGCAACAGACATTTCCATAGTTGTGCTGTACTTATGTCCATTGTTACGCTGTACCAATTTCCATAGTGATACTACATCAATTTCACACCGTACCAGCTGTCATGGTTAGGCTACAGCAATTCCGATGATTACAATATGACTGCATAACATCTATATCCATTGTTATACTAGTAACGACAGAGGAAAAGAATACAATCAATATCTATTTGAAATATTCAAACCTATCAGTCACAAATGTGTTTAAGGTCTTTTGCTGGAAGGATAATTAATTAATTCACTAACTTCAAAACTGAAATGGTGTGACTTAGTGAGCTAATGTTAATGCTAGCTTTTCCAGGCTTAGATTTTTTGGCCACATGGTTTGGCCACCTTTAGCTTCCTATAGCTAACGTTATTTGGCAGACATCTGTGGTAAAAGTCATTGCCACACATACGAAACAGTATTAGCGTTAGACTAAAAACATCCTGACCTAAAATGTATCCAACTCCATAGCGGCCTGGCGCGGTCAGATTCCTAGAGATCGATGAATGGCCCAGTGAAATTGACCTTTTCAACGCAGGCAAGTCCAATTAATTCCATCAGAGCATGATGAGAATATTCAGTCTGGAGGTGTTTTTTCCTCTAATAAGTAGACGAGAGACGCATGGACACAAATTGGCGTTTTAATAAAGTGGCTTTGGAATGAGTAAAATACATGCGAGCAGCACGACAAACACTGATAAATAGAGTTTTTCCAGGCCCAGCTGGAGAAACAGATGTGTGTGTGGCGTGGGTGTGTAAGAGAGAGAGGAAGAGAGCGAAAGAGAGCGAGTGAGAGGACATATTTCTATCCCTCGTCTCTAATCTCGTATTAAAGACGGTGCAGGGCTCGCAAGATGACCCATTATTAACTTGGCCAGCGTTCATATTAGCGCTTCTTGCTACAGCTTTAGTCTTTTTTTTTTTCCATTTTAATGTCATTAGCGGCAGCAGAGGAAGACGAGGATCTGGTCAGTGGAAGTGTAATTGCATCCTCGAGTTTACAGTGCAGCTTCATTTCGGAGACTTAATTACATTCTTACAGAGAGTCGGCGGAACTGCAGCTTAGAAATCCTGCATGGATGCGCGCATGTTTACAGGCACACGAGCGCACTGTAAATTCCGCAGTGTTAAATTAACACCTCAGCGTGCGATGGAGAGCACTATTACTCTGCACTGTCCCCTGGAGAGCTGTTGAACAGTGTGGGTGTTAAGTTAACATTAATGAAACTGCTGTGCACCAACCAGCACGCACTGTAGTACACATAACGTACACTCACATACCCATGCACACGCCCTTATTGCGCTCTACTGAGTTGCTGATTGGCTTTACCTGCATGCAAACATGTGCATCACTAAACCAATCCAACAGGGCTTCATCATGGTATAAGTAGACGCTTAGAATCCCGTATCTCTATCTTGTTTTTCATGGTAAAGGTCCCTAAACCATTCCTGGCTGTATTTTTTGGAATATTTGGAGCTCACTGTGGATCCATTTGTGGCTGTAGTATGCAAATGATGCATGTCTGCAGAATCTAACATATATGGGTTTTAATCTAAGCATCATATTACAACTTTTTTTTTTTTGACATAAATAAAAAAATTAATAAAATCTGGAATTTTAAGATATGTTATAAACACATCCAAGAGTGACATATCCAGAGAAACAACATCTATAAATGCCAAATAGAAAAAGTATTAGTTTAAATGCATTGGCATTAACGCTTTTATAGGGTCCTATAGGGGGCACTAGAAAGTTTGTTCTTACCTCTACAGTCTCGCCAAGTAACTGAATTTTAAATTCTGGTAAACATGAACATTTATGTCTATTGTAGATAGACATCTGAAGCTTATGAAATGCATTCCCTGTGTTTTATTTAAAGCTACGATACATTAACATATATTTTACTGTGCAGCAGTTTTGTAGTCAGATAGTTCTTTAATAAAGGCTGACTCAAACCTGGCTGCTAATGTGTGTCTATGACTTCCAGATGGTCTAGAGGGAGTTTATGTCATGAAATTTGTTCCACCCAATGTTTATAATGTCGCTGCCCGAAGAAAAACACGCATCTCTCTTTTTTGACGATTTTACGTTTCTGTGTAATTTAAACATGACAACTGCTCTTTATATCCTATAAAAGTTTTATGATGAATGGACCAATAGAAATGCTCCAAAATCACTAAATCATTACATTCACTAACATTGGAAGTTAATGAAACACACAAACATACAATATATATATATATATATATATATATATATATATATATATATATATATATATATATATATATATATATATATATATACTACCGGTTAAAAGTTTTAGAACAGTTCTAAAATGTTTTTACTGGTAGTCATCTAGAACTGTTGACCGGCAGTGCTCTAAAACTTTTGACCAGTAGTGTATGTATATATATATATATATATATATATATATATATATATAAATATATATATATATATATATATATATATACAACAAAGTGTTGAATCGTTTTTTGTTTGTTTTGTGTGTAATTATAAAAACTGGAGGAGCTTGATCTGGACTGAGCTGAGCTGCCAAAACCCCACCATCCCCTCGGAGAGAGAGCACAACCTTTCCCCTTTACTGACCTTTACTCAGCCATGTTCTGGACAGCAGGCCTGGATATTCATTTTAGTAAGGAATTTTAAATTTCATTTTCAGTTTAAAAAGCTTTTTTAATCTTCAGTTTTTTCTTCATTTGATATATCTTGTAGCAGATATTCCAGTTTTTACATTGAGTAGGTGGTTGTATTGACGGAGAGAAAAATGGAAGACATATCTGGTGTTTAACTCTTAGAAGTTGCAGTTCTTACTACCTTCGACACGTTCATTTTTACATATGTTTTAGATTTATTAGGTTGATTTGAACTTATTGTTTTAACATTCTAACAAATGCAAATCATCAGTGTCATCAATGCAGAATGTAAATTTAATATGAATGTAATATGTTGTGTGAATAACTGTAATTAGCTACATAACTAGATAGTTATTCATATAAATAGTAAAGCAGAGCTGTAGTAATAGCTGTAAAATGTTGTAAATTGTTTTTGCTATTGTGTTTTTATGAATGGAACAAAATGTCACATATAAAAATATGCAGACGAATGTAATTACGCTAATAATTATATAATTACACATTACATTTGAACAATTCTGTTATGTAAATCAAATGTAAAACAGTAACCACAATTACATTTAAATTCCTAAGGACAGAATAACAGCACTACACTACTTTACACTACAACCTTACTTTATCATTCTGCCTGTCTTTCGTTTCTCTCTCTCTCTCTCTCTCTCTCTGTGGAAGAGGAAATTTGGGGTCTTCCAAACTATTATGTCTGTGATAAAACATCCTGACTCTTTCCGCTCGGCTGTGAGAAAGGTTAACATATACAGCGCCGGGCTTGGAAGCAGCTGGAATTGACAGCCGCAGCTCTAAACAGATGCAAACCAAACTGCCCTCATAACCTGACCTGAGATCTGTCCTGCAGATACATCCCAACTGAATAAAGCTGGATCTGATGTAAGAAACTGGTCCTGGGTCTGTTCCTAGGCCAGCACGGCTGGCTGGATGAATAATGCAGCAGATTGAGAGGGTTTTTGGGATTATGCTGCGGTGGCCGGGGGCGGGCCCTAAGGCTGGTGTCAGTTTGAAAGGTGCAGGACTCTGGAGTCTGAACACAACCACCCCGAAAACGACACGACCACCGCAAGCGGCTCATCTATAATGGACGAAGGTTTAACAAATAATGAGGGTGCCAATAAAGAGGGTTTGGAAGCCACATATTGGATTTGAGGGAGTAATGAATAGTGAGATGAATGTGGCAGAGTGTTCGGAGGTTGTAATTTTCTGGATTAGTGTAATTCATTGAGCTTTAATTGGGAACAGGGTAGTCCCTGCATTATACAGTGTCTTACTGAGGATGAAGTCTCATGTTCATGAGATCCAGATTCTTTAAAGACGCATAAAGTCTCTCTATCACTCTATCTGTCTCTTTCTCTCTCTCTCTCTACTTATCTCTCCATCTCTTTATTAATATCTCCATCTCTCTCTCTGAGTCTTACTCTTCTTGTCCTTTGAATTCAATCTCTCTAATATCTCTTTATTAGTCTGTTTTTTTATTAGTATATATATATATATATATATATATATATATATATATATATATATATATATATATATGTGTGTGTGTGTGCGTGTGTCTGTTTCTGTGTGTGTATTCGATGTGCATATTTCATTTTTATTGCATTTCCTTTTTTATTAAATATGTCAGTCTCTAAATGTTTAATGATCACCTTGTTCTTTTATGTTTACCTGCTTGTAAAACAAGTGTGTTGCTGTACTCCCTAGGAAACGGGACTGTGAGACATGCTGGGACTCTCGTTCACTTAGTGTATATTTGCATTTTGAATCTTTAATGAAGTTTAGAGGCCTAAGTGACATTCACAGGAGAAATGTACACGTGGACAACGTATCAGCACCACAACATTAGCAGCAGTTCCCAAATATGGGAATGACCACAGCTACAGAATGCCAATAGAAAGATAGAAGACAAAGGTAGAAAGATAAAAGCCATTTCCGGCTGTTTTCTCTCTTAACTGTCGCCTGCTGGACATGCCTGGCTGATCATTGGTTACCAGCTGCTCAGCACCAGGATCAATATACACACATAAGATCATTCATTTTCATTTTATACTGTCTGTTTAAAAAAAAATATATAGAAAACTGCACCCTGCTCAGAACCGGTATTACAATCCATTATAATACTAGTGTTTACAGTGTTCCGTAACACTTGCTCTGAATCCTGTGTTCTATGGTATACATAAAACCTTATGATGCCAAGCACAAGGTTCTATAATCAGATACATAACACTTTCTAATGCAAGAGTACATGACTTTATAATATCAGACTCCATAAGGCATTATAGCACCTGTTCATAAGAAAACTGTGTACAGTAGTGGTACAGAGTGTTATGTAGGGCTGCAACTATCGATTATTTTAGTAATCAAGTATTCTATCGATTATTCCATCGATTAATTGACTAATTGGATTATATATATATATATATATATATATATATATATATATATATATATATATATATATATATATATATATATATAATAAAAAATAATACAGGCTTTTCCAAATTTTATTGCTTAAATTGCATATAGTACAAAATATTCCTCGAGGAATCGTTTTAGCCCCAGTGTTTTGCCAGTTCATTGAAAGTGAAGTGAGATAATTACATCAAACAGTTGAAGTGATTTTAGCCAACAAGTGTTAACCTGGGTGCACCACGGGGCCCTGTTGTGATGAAACTATAGCGGAACTTTGTTATAATGTGTAATGAACAAAATTCATGTTTATAATGTATAATGTATAACAGATGCCAGAAAGCAAGTTTGTCACATAATGCCTTATAAATGCATTTATAAAGTATTATGGATACAGGATTCATAGGATGTTCTTATGAACAGGTATTGTAATGCGATGTGGAAATTGATGCGTCACATACCCTACTTTCATATATATATATATATATATATATATATATATATATATATATATATATATATATATATATATATATATATATATATATATATATAGTGCTATGCATGTAACTAAAATTACACATGAGTAATAATACACGGTATTGCAGTTTGTTATACATGTGATATAGCACATTATAAAAGTTTTCATTATGCGTCATAGACTGTATTCCTAGGAAACACTTCTGAATCCATTTTTGTATTTCTATAAATTGTGAGAACTCGATTTCACACTGCTTTCTTCAGCGCTCTGACGGACATGAAAAACACGGCTGCTGTGTGGAACGAGTGAATGTGTCAGCAGGAACGAGGGATTAAGAGAGGAGGGTGGAGGAGGAGAAAAAAAAAGTTCTGTGTTTTGGTCTCAGCATGCATCTGGACAAGGTCAAGGCGCACACGCTGACACACACACACACAGATCGACACACAGCAGCTCAGAAGAGTGGGAGAGAGTCTGAGAAGTGCAGGCTAAATCTGTAAAGACAGAAAAAGTGCTCATCATCAGCAGAGCAGGAGGAAAGATAAGAGAGAGGGGGGAGGGAGGGAGGCAGGGGATAGCGATGGGGAGGGGGACAGAAGAGAGAGAGAGTGTGAGAGTGAGAGAAGGAGAGAGAGAGAGAGAGGGAGCGACGAAGAGAATTTGTCACTGTTGGTTGTTACTGTCACTGTATTCATTAACCATTACTGTCATTCAGTCAAGCAGTTACAGCTGGATTAGAAGAGACAGAGAAAGAGAGAGAGAGAGTGAGAGAGAGAGAAAGAACAGGAAGAAGAAATGTGGGAACGATGGTAAAAAACATATAGAGAGATGAAGAGACTCTGAGAGAGCGAAGGGGAAGACGAAAAGAAAGGGTAAGAAAGAGAACAGACTGACAGAGAAAAGCGACAGAGAAAGAAGGGAAAAACAAAGAGAGATAGGGGAAAGTTATCAGAGGTGGAAAGAGAGGGAAGAGAGAAGGATACATGATAAAAATTGGGTATGAGAAAGAAAGGTAATAAAAGCATACAGATAAGCAGTAGAGAGAGTGTGAGAGCGTGAGAGAGAGACAGCAAAAGAGAGGGGGGCTACAAAGAGCAGAGAGAGAGACAGAAGGGGTGTTAGGAAAGGAAGAAAGAAAGATAGAGAGAAGAGAGACTCAAAGAGAAAGAGATAGGCAAGAGAGAGCGAGAGCAAGATAGAGATGTGAAAGAAACTATAAAAGAAAAGTAAAGAGTAGAGTGAGACTCCTTAAGAGAGAAAGAGAGAGAGAAAAGGGGGATGGAGCTCTCGGAGCAAAGAATAGAGCAAAGAGAGACAGAGATGGGTAAGCGAAGGGTAAACAAGATAAACAAAAAAAGAACTTGTAAGAGAAAGTGAGAGATGGAGACAAATAATGAATGAAACAGATACAGATAATGGGAGCGAGTGCTTGAGAGAGACAGAGGGGGCTGAGAGAGGGACAGAAAGAGAGAGAGAGAGAGATAAGGCAGAGAGAGAAAATAAGAAAGAGAGACAGAAATATAGGGAGAGAGAGAAAGAAATAGAGGGGGAAAGAGAGAGATGGTGAGAGAGAGAGATAGGGAGAGGGAAAGAGAGGGAGAAAGAGAGTTGGGTAGAGTAAGATTGGGAGAAAGAGAGAGAGATAGGAGGATGTAAAGAGAGAAAGAAAGAGAGAGCGAGAGTGATCGAGAGAGAGAGTGATCGAGAGTGATCGAGAGAGAGAGAGGAGATTAGGGTGCTGAAGCACGTCTCTCAGTGCAGACAGACAGCCAGCCTGCTCATTTATAAATGATCTGAGCTCTTGGATTGGACTGTAGAAAAACACTAGAGCTGTCCAGATACATATCACGCTACAGCAACGTGCCAAGCACACATCAGGCCTTCAGACGACACCAGGCTGCTTCTGTTGCATAAGACCATGTTGGCGTTGTATCTGTCAGTCTAAGCACTCGTTTACCACTGAATATCGACCTTGATGAGATCCGTTACTTGGGGTCTATTTTTAAACGTTTTAAAGGGTCTATGTCCTACTTTTTCGTGTTTTGCAGTCACATCGTTTATGATTTTAGGTCCCAAAAAACATTGCTATGCATTTTCACAATCACCAAATATCTTCTCCATAATTGTGACAAATAATAATAATGGCATAATGCAAGAAAGCAAGTGTTATGCATGCCAATATAACTATCTATAAGCTATTATAAAGGGTTATTACACACATTACAAGGCATTATGTATGTTATATAACGCCTCATAAATGCATTTATAAAGTATTATGCATACAGGATTTCTTATGAACAGGTATTGTCCCAAAAAACATTGCTGTGCATTTTGTCTTCTGCATAATTATTCTGCACAATTATCCCCGAATATCTTCTCCATAATTCTGACACATAATAATAATTGCGTAATGGTCGAGAGTGGTTTGAAGTAGAAGAAGAAACATATCGAGCCAGAAGTGTTCACAGTGGTGGTGGTGACAGGAACCAGATGTCTCAGGAATTCACTGCCTCTAAAACTCCCTCACAGAAAGTTCTCACATTAAAATGGTTATGAATATGCGGTCTCATGCTGTGCTTCATGCAGCCACTACAGAAAAGGAAACCTTGTATTTCCAAAACAATATGTTATTATATTCACAGGAGAAGGAACAAAATGCTGTATTTATAAAGCAAGTCAACATAACCAGAAAAAAAAGCTATACCTGCAAGGACGACGTCTCAATTCCTGCTTCCTTTCATGACCATAATAAAGACATCAGACAGGGAACGTTCTCTATTGCTAACAAATTGCTGTGGTATTCCAGGTAGTTGCTAGGGTGTCGCTGATGGTTCTGTGGTACCTGTGTTGGTTGCTAGAATGTTGTTAGGTAGTTTATGTGGTATTCCAGCTGGTTGCTAAGGTATTACTATGTGTTGGCTACTATGTGGTATCCCAGGTGATTGTTAGAACATTGCTAACCATTTGCCATGGTTGCCAGGGTGTTGCTTGTGGTTGCTGTGGTCCCTTTGATGATTGCTAGATAGTTGTTGTAGTATTCCTAGGTTATTGCTATCATGTAATATCCTAGGTGATTGCAATGATGTTGGCAACCAGTTGCTATGGTATTTCAGGGTATTACTGGTGGTGGCTATGGTACCTGTCTTGGAGTAGTGTTAGGCAGTTGCTGCAGTATTCCATGTGGCTGCTAGGGTATTTCTTCATGATTGCTATTATATGGTATCCCAGGTCATTGTTAGAATGTTGCCACCCAGTTTTTGTGGTATTCAAGGTGGCTGCCTGGGTGTTGCCGGTGTTTGATATGGTACCTGTAGTGGTTGCTAGAGTGTTTCTAGGTAGTTGCTGTGGCATGCTAGGTGGTTGCTATCATTTGGTATCCTAGGTGATTGCAAGGATGTTGCTAACCAGTTGTAATGGTTACCCAGGGTGTTGCTGTTGGTTGCTTTAGTACCCATAGTGGTTGCTGGAGTGTTGCTAGGTAGTTGCTGTACTATGTCAGGTGGTTGCTAAGGTGCTCCCAGTTTGTTGCTAATAAGCTGTATCACAGTTGATTGCAAGTATGTTGCCAACCAGTTGCTAAGGCATTTCAGGTGGTTGCTAGGTGGTGTTTACTGTGTTTTGGGTGGTTGCCAGCGTGTTGCTAGGTGGTTGCGATGATGTTCCTGGTGGTTGATAGGAGTTTGTGGACAAAAATCATGCATGTTGTGTAAACAAGAAAGTAAAACCCTGTCTAAATGTTGTGGATGAATGGCTTCCAACACGATTTGTATATAAATCATTACACTCCATTGCAATTGAACAATAGCATTAATATACATAAGAGAAGAGGTGTCTGTGACTAAAATCCATGCAAATGCTAATCTGAACATGATATATATGGAAGGACAGTGCCCCACAAAAATGAGCCACAATAAAGGTTTGACATCTAATGACTTGCCGTGTCCTCGGCAGAGATTACAGAGCCCTTTCAAAGCCATTTGCATGTGAATGTGCGTGTGGGAGACTGATCTTGACACATCTGCATGCTGCCTACCTGACTGTTGTCTGACATAGAAATATATTTCAAAAGAGCAGAAAAGCCTCTGACCCCCTTCGTCTTAAAAGACAAAGCGCGCGGCGGGCATGTCGCCTCTTCTCCAGCAGGAGTTTGATGGAGGCGACTTTTTATTGTTTGTCCAGAGAGAAAAGGCAGCCATCCTGCCCCGCTAATGGCTTTATGAAAATCTGAGCTATCGACATGGATGCAGTCTCAAGGTGATTCTGAGTGAAGTGAATGCTAAGAGCATTCCTGCTTTCATAGAAGAGGTTGTGCTTTTAACCGGGCCAGAAAAAAAGGAGCTGGACTGCAGGGCTTTTTAATGGAATGAACGTGCAAAGCCATGGATGGTGGGAGGAGATGATGTGATCTTTGCTAATGTCTCATCAAAACCTCATCATACTGTCTATACATTGTGTTAACGCTGGTCCTGCTCCCAAGTGCATCCAAGCATTCACTTCATTGTTTGTCAATTGTAAGCTTGATCTATCCATAAGATGTTAGCCCAGATGGTTGCTAGAGTGTTGCTATGCAGTTGCTGCTGTATTAACTCTGGTTCCTAGGGCATTCCTTTGTGCTTGCTATTACATGGTGTCCCAGGTCATTGTAAGAATGTTGCCAACGACTTGTCAGGATATTTCAGGTGGTTGCTAGACTGTTGCTGGTGGTTGATACGGTACCTGTAGTGGTTGCTAGCATGTTTCCAGGTGGCTGCTGCAGTATTTCAGGTGGCTGTTATTATATGGTATCCTAAGTGTTTAAAAGGATGTTGCCAACTAGTTTCTATGGTATGCCAAGGTGTTGCTGGCAGTTGCTATGGTAGCCGTAGTGGTTGCTAGAGTGCTAGTTGCTAGGTAGTTACTGTGGTACGCCAGGTGGTTGCTAACGTAAAAAACTCCATTGTTTATTGATGGTGAGCATGATCTATCCATAAATTGTAAGCCAACATGGCTGTTTGTTAGCTATGCAACAGAATTAGTGGGTAACATTCTCCTCTACTGGTGCTGAGATGTTAAGTGACATTGCATTAGCAGAAATTAAAACTTCACAAAACTTCACAAAGTTGTAAGACTTTTAGTTTCAAAAACTCCTGAACGAGCTAAAATGAAATGTGAAGAATTAACAGTTTTGACAAAGATGTCTACATATCGTGTTGCAGAGATATCTACTATAGTTAGCATGATGACCATCTAGCCTTGGCCCATGCTGCCTCGTAATACTACTTTGTACCTCAAGAGTCACTGTAACGTTGACTCGTATCAGTCTAACATGAGAAAATAAAGAAGGTTCTAACCTCTCGTCAATCATGTTTAAGGTCCTTCTTCTCGGTTAGGTCACATAAGAACAGGTAGCCAATTAAAGAAAGAGTAAACAAAGTGATGGCTGAAGCTCTTGGCAAGTGACCATCCTAACTGCCGCCGCACACTCAAACATATGTTTTTGTTGGCAGAGCTCAGGCTAAGCAAGGACATCATCTTTTTGCCAATAAATGACCAGAATTTTACTTACTTGTCTGGCAAACTGAACTTCAATTTGCTATTAAATTACCAGACTTGCCTGCTGAGGACTAAATTGAATTCTTACTACCTAAACAATGTGTTTTATTAAATTAGGACCCACCTGCTGTGTGAACTTCTAATTTTAAAAATCGTCTATATGGATACAGATGTTGTAACTCCTGCCTAGTAATAATTGACCCCCCCCCAGCCCCCCCCCCCCGGTACAATTCGAACCCTGCTTGACTAATTAAAATCTTCCCCCCGGAGAGTAGTTTTTAAAGTCTATGCAAAGCAGTAACATATATTCTGAGTTTGTTGCACCATTCAGCCAGATCTGAACGGATCAAAAATCAGCAAGTGAATAAAAAACATAAAAACATAAGGCAGTATCCTCTGCTCTGAAATGCTAGGGAGTGTGTCCACTGACGCTGCTGATGCCATGCCGGTCACGGGAAAGGCACAGCCTCTCTTAAGTGCCAAATACCACTAAGACCTGACAAATGGATGCTCCGTCAAGCAGCTTTACTGGACATCTACAGACATACGCATTTGAGCCACCTGAGCCAGAATTCAATTTGTAGCCAGAGGACACTGAACCAGCTGATAGAACTGTTAGCCTAGCTGAAGTTAGCAAAGCAGGTGCTCTCTGATATTCTATCAATTTGACCTATCTAAAGCCGTGACAGGCACAGAGGCTCGTAGTGCAGCAGCAAAACTCGTCAGAAGTTTCTTTGTTTCCTGGTGAAGTTTAGTCGTTGGGTACTGACCCAGCGCCAGCATAGTTTGGGCTTGAGTAGGGTAGGCTGGCCGATGTAGCAGAGAGCGCTGTAGCTCACCAGAATTTAGTAAAGCAAGCACTGTAGTAGAGGACTGGTGAGCTGTTTTGCTCATTCTGCCATCCAGTGAAGATGCATATCGTCCCTGTCCAAACAAATCTCCAAAATAGCATCTTTAGAGAGACCAAAAACCTACTTTACTTTCAATGCAAGTCAATGGAACCAGAATTTTTCCAAGTGATTTTGGAGCACTTGTACTGGTCCATTAATGAGGACATTTTCACACTATGTAAACAGCAGCTATCCGGTTCAAGTAATGCAAGAACATACAAATCAACAAAAATGGGGAGACATGTTTTTCTTTGGACGGTAATAACGTGGGCATAGCTAAGTAGCAAACTGTAGACTGTATTAGCCGTAGTAACTCACGCACTAGCATCCGTCGCTCTACTCCACGGACTATACTTTTCAAATGTCACAGTGTTCAGGGATGAGCATTACTTAGTATGGCTCCAGCATGTCATTAAGCCATGAGCTCAGCCCTGTGCAAAAAATCATGGACACAAATATGAGAAGAAGTTTACCTGTCCAACTACACAGTTCACATTCTGTTCGCATGTTTTTAGCAACAACAACCTTAAACTGATCATTGTGAAATACTTGGCACGACGCACGCAGAGCTAAAAAGCCTATTGGGTTTATTAACAGAATTAGCAATCAAACAAAACAGCTATAGATGGACAAACACAACAAAGGGGCAAAGCGAGATTGTAGTCAAGGATACAGGCATAGGTCAAAACCGGGAGATCAGTAAGCCAGGTGAACCAAACAAAGCCAAAGGGAAAGCCAAGAGAGTAGTCAGGGTACACAGAGCAGGAGTCAACAACCAGAAAAGAAAGTCAGATCAAGCAAACAAAACCAGGAAGGGCAAAAAAAAAGAGAGAGAGAGAGAGAGAGAGAGAGAGAAAGTCAAGAACCAAAGGAAGTCAAAAACCAGAGATCAGAACAGAGAGGCAAGAGAGAACACTCGGAATTGCAAACTGGGTTTGGCAAAACTTTGCGTGTTTGAGGTTTATATTGTGTGTGTGTAACAATATGATCATCAGGTGTGTCCAGTAAGTATTATGGGGAAGCAGAGCATGATAGAGAGGTGTGAATGTGTGGGTGTGACGTCATCGGGAAGTGCACTCTGGGAATTGGAGTCAGGAAGATTGTAGGTGCTGAAAGGAACTGTAGGCATGCCACACATGAAACCTTTATGCCACAATGTTTCCTATCACTGTATAATAAAAGCTCCATGCTCCAAGTTTTGCTTATTACGGTTTTCTTTTCGCATTTTTTAGCAACCAGCCCCAGACCAACCAACCAGAGCCCCAGCTCTTCAATCTTCGATCAGTGCTAGCATTACGTTATCAGGGGCCTCAAACAAAGCAAAAATGTATTCTTTCAGATGATTTACTCTCTTTCCATATCACATCAACACCTTTGGTTCTTTGTAGATATAATGCAACCCAAAAAAGAGAGGCAGCATCAGGAGTTTTTTCACCTCCCAGACCATAAGTAATAGTTAGTAAACTAACTAGCCAGTAGTCAGTGAATGAAATCCAGCTATTGAACGTCAACTGTCTTCCCACTTTGAAAAATAAGGTTGACTAATGTTAGTTGACAATGTTAACTAGTGTTAACTAAGAAGCTAATCCCACCTTCTGTTAACTATAGGCTGACAGTCAGATTGCTAACAGGAGTAAACATCAAACATTTTTTTTGGTGGGGCGGTGGGGGTGGGTTGTTGTGTCCCTAGCAATGTTATTTTCTCTCTCCTCTCTCCATCTCTCATACTAAAGGTAGAGGGTGGGGGCCGGCGTGCTTCACTAAAATGACTTGGCATCCCCTCGCCACGCTGCGGCCGTTCTGACAGCACTTTGGCTGGAGCTCTGAGGTGGATTAGTAGCGAGGTAGCCTCTGGCACGGATTTCCCAGCAGCCCCCCAACTGCCCAGTGGGGTCGACGCTGAGTAAATGTGTGCACGGAGCCCCATCTGTGCTTGGCGGGCGGCGCCAAGCTCTATAATTCACTCTCTATCATAAATCAGGTCCATCAGAGAGAGACGGACAGCCCCGGTGGCCAATCAGCGGCTCCACTGCAATTAATGCCAGGAGCGGGGGAGGGCTCTTATTGGTCGGTTTCGCTCAAGGTGACCGGGAGGCGGCTACCTGCTCCTGTTTCCCAGTGGCTAGCCTATGCCAGAGCAGGGGATGCTGGGTAATGAGGTGATGTGATTGATCAGGTGTCGGTCCAGATGACTGCGGCTGGACGATGGCCAGAGCGCCGCCACTCACTGGTCTGAGGCCTCGAACAGCTTCGCATGCGGCAAGGAAATGTGTATGCGAGTGTGTTTGCGCGCACGGCCTACTGTCACGGCCATTGAACCTTTTTTGACAGCCACAGGGAGAAAAGCATTATTAACACCTTACAGTTGAAGGAGCCGTGAAGTGGAAACTCCATATAAAAAGTGGTGCTGAGACAGACGGCTTATTAATTGAACTTGAGAGTTCAGTGAAAAATCAAACTCGCACAATTTCCCCCTTATTCCAAAGGTTCTGAAGTGTGATGCCTGATTTATTTTCTTATATAGCGCTGCTTAAAAGTGAAGCATTTATCATTTGGTGATTTTTTTCTGCATAAATGTGGAATAAGATATGCTCAGATCTTCATTGAACTCATCACCTCCCAGGAGTAGTCATAAAATGGAAATGACTCCAAGATTATGATTACAAATATTTTGGGAGAGCACAAAGAACCCCAGAGTAAAGAAGTCTACCTGTTTAAAGTTTCTTGAATACCATCTGGATGAGCCAGAAGACCATTGAAATAATGATTGGATGGATGAGGAAAAACAAGATCTTTAATGTTTTAAAGAGGTTATTTTTGGCAAAAGTAGACATTGCATTCCTGCATAAGAACCTGTGAAACATGGTGGTGGAAGTATTATGACTTGGGACAGTTTTGCTGCTATTTGACCAGTTCAGCTTACCATCATTTTGAGATGCTATTAATTCCTGATAGTATCAAGTAAAGCACAAGCAATGCTGCATTTTGGAATGTCTGAGTAAAAGTCTACACCTTCCATTGAAGATGTTGATGCTGATCCTGAGGTGTGATGTTCATGCAAGAAGGCTCACAAACAGAATACAGTTGAAAAAGTTCTGTAGGGAGGAGCCGGATAGGATTCCATGTCAATGTGCAGGGCTGTATAAGGGGGTCACACTAGTTACTGAAAACAGAGGTTCACATACATTTGCCATCAAACTTTCTGGTTTTTTTTGTGGGATCGTATGTTTTATTGGGCTCTCTTTATTTGTGGTTATGAGTGAAATGAAGATCTGATCACATTTCAGGTCACATAAAAAATTCCTGAAATGTTAAAGTGCTTACAACCTTTGGACTGTATACACTGTATGTCGGTCTTGTATCTATAAATATAGAAAAAACTGCAGCCAAAATAAAGGTTTCAAGGTTAAGCATGCGCTGATATGGGAACTGATACGCCGTTAATGTTACATATACATCTAGCAGTGCCAGAAACAACATAAACAACTCTGTGATTACCTAACAACCCAACACAGTTTGTGCTGCATATTCATATCCCTCTATATATGTCCGGCCTCACTTTTTCTCTGTCTCCAACGTTCGTCTGCTCTTTCTGGGTTCGTCACTTGTGAAGCGCCCCTGCATTCCTGACTCGTTTTTCTGGGACGCAATCTCTGGGCTGTATTCCAGAGCCGTTTTTCCTGGGTGAATAAAAGGTGATTTTAGAGGAAGAAGTTGGCTCTGGCCTCTCTGTAGCCCTGCTGACTATATGGCAGACTGCCAGAGACTGATTTCAGGTCAGTGGAATGGAGAGAGCAATTAGAGGGAGTTGGAGATTGAGGAGAACCACTGAAACATACAGTACTAGTCAAACATCTGGACACATCTGATTGAATGCTTGAAGTTAAAGCTCATGCATAAAAGCTTGAAATAGAAACAGCCAAGCTGATGTCCGTGTATGCATTTATCTCTGAAACCAACATGTTTAATTAACAGTGATTGAAATTCCCCCATACGAGTTGTTTCAAGTTGTTTAGTTTTGGAGACCGGTTAATTTTGTATGTGGCATTTCATAGTTGTGATGTCCTCAGAACTTAACATAGTAAGAAAAACTTTATTAGGATATAATGTTATGAGTAAAATGTATTAAATTGCTATGTGTAATGTTTACAAATCACTTCCAGTTCTGAGTATTTACGGTGTGATTCCGAGTTAAGTGTTGAGTCTCTGACGTGCTTGTCCAAGTCAAGTCTTTGAGATCTCTTTTGAGAGTCTTATGCTGGCCTTACACCAAACGACTTTTCAAGTGTTTTTACTGTCGCAGACAAATTTGTAATGTCAGAAAAAAAGTCATGAGAGTCTTGCTAGAGTTGAGTCATGCTCGCATCATCGATCGCAATCGTTTAGTGTAAGGTTATCACAAGTCTTAAGTCTTGGCTTATGCAAATAGTGGCATGAACACTGTTACAACCAATAGGAGAGCTCTTTTCATCACCAAATGGGAAGCCGCGAGGCAAGTACAGGAATGTTTGGCGGGTAAAGAAGACCTGGAGGGGAGTCCGGCGAGGGTTTGGAAACTGTGTCCTGGACTGTACAAAAGGTGGAGGAAATGTTGGAGCTGTGGAGTGAGCAAGAGTGCCTCTTTGACATATCCTCCCATTTATTTATTGGGCGTTTGTTTTTCTGTACAAATCACTGCACACACAAAGGCAGCTGTGGCCGAAAGGTTGTTTCTGCTCCATTGTTCAATAGTTTCTCTTCCTGTACATTTCCACCAGGAGCATGATGTGAAATAATCTCAAAAGGAATCTAGTAGCAGTCTTGTAAATAGACTCTGAAAGAACCCCCGTTTTTGTAAAGTCATAGCCTGTGACTAGACTGTGACAAAAAGTATGTGACTAGTCTTTATATGTGAGAGGGTGTCAGACTTTTGTCTACTAAAAGTCTTTTCAGAGTCTTTTAAAAGTCTTCTAGTGTATAATTAGTATTATGCTGACCTTGCACCAAATTTCCAGTGTCGGAATTAAGTCGTGAGAGTCTTGCTGGAGTTGAGTCGTACTTGCGTCATCTCGATCGTTTAGTTTAAGGTGGTCAAGACTGTTGGTTTAAGTCAGTCTTTTTCTCGTCCTAGTGTTCTGATAAAATCAAACAGGTTTAATATTATCATAAGTCTTGGCTCACGCAAATTGTCACGTGAACATTGTTGACAACCAATGTGCTCTATTTACCACCAAACGTGCCCCCGCACGCCGCTCCTCCAACAGGAATGTCTGGCGGGTAAGGAAGATAGACATGGAGTCCGGCGAGGGTTTGGAAACTGTGCTTCTCCTGGACTCTACTAAAGGAGGGGAAATTGGTGGAGCGAGCTGTGGAGTGAGCTGTGGAGTGAGCTGTGGAGTGAGCCAACTCCAAGTCAACTCTAGAGGTCTGAAAGGTGAAAAGTCTCAAGTCTCTGAAGTAAGTCTGTGAGGTCTGAGTCAAGTCTTGATGTTTGGAGATGTGAGCCCAAGTCATGTCTCAAGTCCTGAGTCCATGTCAAGTCCCTGAACTGCGAGTCTGAGATCTTTAGGTCTTGACTCTCTGAGGTGCAGGTTCGGGGCCTGTGTAGAGTCCCTGAAGTGTGAGTCCAAGCTACTTCAGATCTCTGAGGTACAAGTCTCGAGTCAAGGCTCTCGGATGTGAGTCACCGAAGTACAAGTCTGAGTCTCACAGCTCACAGCTTTTTTTTGCCATTCAATTTCGAACATTCAACAAACATCTAAAGGACAAATATATGATGTTTCTAATTAGTGTTACTTGTCACTTACTAAAACAAATCTATGACATCTTTGCCAGATTAGCCATCAGGCAAGCACCTCTGTACACACCTCGTACAGACTTGTAAGTCCTTTCAATATGCTGTTTCTGTAGGGAAGCTGTTTTTGGCACATACTCATTGCACTGTGGAAAAAAATAAACTGTCAGCCTCGAACACAGCCTCGATTCATCACAGCTAAAACTTTTCAATTAGCTCTCTGAAGATTAATTCATTTAGAAAAGCACCTAAACTGATTATCTTTGTCGAAGTGATTTAAAAGTTTAAGAGTGCATAAACTAATGAAGCATTTCTTAATTGATTCAGCTGGTTTTCTTCAGCGCAAACAGCAAATCCAATTCACTGACACATTTCAGAGCAGCACCAGCCTACAATTGTTTTTTGCAGCTGAGATACTAGAGGGCTAGATACCATTCAGAGCAGAGTAGTGAGCTGGAATCAGTTTCTTTGCGACAAAAACAAGACTTTTAGTACCAGTATGAGTATTAGGTTTAGACCCATACTACTAGGGAGGTGGATTAACCTCAGCACTGCAGCAACACAGACATGGTGCTGGTGTCTTAGTGTGTGTGTTGTGCTGGTATGAGTGGATCAGACACAGCAGTACTGCTGGAATTTTTAACTTCCAGCCAATAGTGCCCTTTGGGTAGCAAAGCGTGACCACTGATGAAGGATTGGGCAGAGGTCACTAATAGGCGGACCACGGTCCGGGTCCGAACCCAGGCGTCTTCCAGTGCAGACACAAACTGATAAACTATTGAGAACTACTTAATTAGGGCTTAATTCTGACCATGTTTATTTTAAGCGGCGGACCTTTACTTGTCTTTACGGTATACGGGCTTTGCGGTGTAGTAAACTCACAGACCAATCACGTGTGTTGTAAGTTTACCAAAGGCTCCTCAGCCAATCAGCTCTGTGCAGATTCGGGAGTGCAGCGCGCACACAGGTGAGGTATGAAGCGAGAAGCAGCAGTCGGATAGTAAAGCAAGAAAAAAGAAAAGTCGATGGCGAAAACCTCTTTCAACCAGTAATGGAAAAAACATATGATTATTCTTTCCACAGACAGGTCTTTTAGTAAAGTTCTTTTTATTTGAAGTAATTAATTCAGTTCTTCATTTTAAACAATAAATGTAGTTGAAATATACTGAACGGTATGTGTAATTTGCTTTATCTTTTAGTTGCTGATGACATAAAATGCTAATAGAACTACTAGGCTACTTGAGTATACGGGATATGGCACTGAATCATAACACAAGTTACGGTCATAACACAAACACGGTCCGGACCCTGGCCTGAGGTAGGCGTGTCTAATAGAGTGGACAGTGAGTGGACACAATGTTTAAAAACTCCAGTAGCGCTGCTGTGTCTGATTTACTTGTACCTGCACAACACACACTAACACATCACCACCACATCAGTGTCACTGCAGTCCTGTGAATGAGCCACCACCCAAATAATATCTGCTCTGTGGTGGTTCTTTGGGAGTCCTGATTATTAAAGAACAGGGTAACAAAGTATACAGAGAATCTGGTGGACTACAGTCTGTAAGGGTAGAACTACTAAGTACACCTGTATTGTAAATGGAGCTGATAATAAAATGGACAATGAGTGTAGACACAAGCAGGTGGTTTTTAAGTTATGGCTGATCAGGGTATTAGACATAAACATTCTATGGACAATGAGTGTAGACACAAGGAGGTGGTTTTAATGTTATGGCTGATCAGGGTATTAGACATAATACTACATAATACTATTTTTATTTTATTTGTTTTTAAAATAAAAGTGTGTACATTTAAAATCAGTTTGAGGACATTAAAAACTAGTTAGGTCTTGTATGGCGAACAATAATCTGGGTGGTTTAAGGGAGGGACCAGCAGTGGCAAACAGTCAGATACTGTTTAAAGCACTGATCTAGAATCATTTTTTTACTGAGATGTTACAGTACTCTATGGTACTTGGTGCATGAGAACTAATCTAGAAACTGTTCAGAATGGGAGAATTATACATACTGGTAATATATATATATATATATATATATATATATATATATATATATATATATATATATATATATATATATATATATATATAAAATACATATTGTTGCTGTCCGAAGGAAATCATGTAAATTCACAGGAGAGGATAAAAACGTTCTTAACTTTCAGTGTAGGTTATGTAAAGAGATGTAAAGTAATGTAAAGAGATTTTATTCCAAGCAATTTTGAAGCATTTTTATTGGTCCATTATTCATAAAACGTTCATAGGATATGAAGAGCAGCTGTCGTGTTCAGATCATATAGAAAAATGAAAATCGACAAAAAATGGAGATGCATGTTTTCCTGTGGACAGTAGTGATATGTATTTTTGATTAACTACATGCCACAACGTCTTAACGTCTTATCTCCTGATTGCAGGCCATCTGTCATTTTCCCATAATTTGAAGCACGTCACAGTTCAGTCCCGGTCTTGGATGAGTTCAATTCTTTCAACTCCTAAATAGAGATATCAAACAGTGATGAGACATTATCACACAGTGATGAGACGCAGGAGCACATTCAGTGCAAGACTCATTCAGCCAAAATGCACTACAGAACGCCACAGGAGGTCATTCCTACCAGTGGCTATCAGACTTTTTAACTCCTCCCTTAACGTACGACACCTTTCACATGTACAGTGATACCAGTAGAACAATAATTTAATTATGTGTGCAACAACTCAAATGTGCAATAACTTTCCTACTTCTAAACTCTTACTGCTGTATACAGTATATCTGTACTTATTATTATAGCCACAGTCACTTTTATTCTTCTATTGTATTATAAGACTTTATATATGTGCCACAGTCACTTTACATTTTATTCTTCTATTGTATTGTAAGACTTATATATGTGCCACAGTCACTTTACATTTTATTCTTCTATAGTATTATAAGACGTATATATGTGCCACAGTCACTTTACAATTTATTCTTCCATTGTATTGTAAGACTTATATATGTGCCACAGTCACTTTACATTTTATTCTTCTATTGTATTATAAGACTTATATATGTGCCACAGTCACTTTACATTTTATTCTTCTATTGTATTATAAGACTTTATATATGTGCCACAGTCACTTTACATTTTATTCTTCTATTGTATTATAAGACTTATATATGTGCCACAGTCACTTTACATTTTATTCTTCTATTGTATTATAAGACTTTATATATGTGCCACAGTCACTTTACATTTTATTCTTCTATTGTATTATAAGACTTATATATGTGTACATATTACAAATTTCTTTAATGTTGTAAATTATTATTAGAGTGTTTATTCTTCTACATAACCGGCTGCTACTGTAAAAACTGCAATTTCCCCCTGGGATCAATAAAGTATTTCTGATTCTGATTCTGAAACCTGTTATTGGCTGAGCATAAACCCAAAACTAGTGGCCACTATAATTTTACACTTGGGCCAAAGTAGTCCATATATTTTCCATGTCTCTGCCTGTCTTGGATGTTCTGAGCTGCTACTCCTGATCTTGAACTGACATTCTGAAGAAAACAGCCATATTAATATCAGAGGGGGGAAACGATCTTGGAATAGTTATGTTTACACTGTCACACATCCAACAGTTCCAGCATGTGCTAATGAGCCAGCAGGAGCAGTGCACTGTTGATTATCATTAATGCAGAAATTTACAGCATCGGAACCATCAGTATGTTATTGCTTTCATTATCAAACCTCATCTCTCTCTTTAATGGTAATGTTACATGATAAGAAGTTTCCTGGCTTTAAAGTCAGTTGGAGCGTTTATATGGTTTAGACATCAGTCCTGGTCTTGGATGAGTTGAATTATTTCAACTTGGAGAGAAATGGAGATATGAAACCTGCTATTGGCTCAGCATCAAACCAAAACCTGTGGCCAGTATAATTATACACTTGGGCCAATGTAGTCTATTTATTTGTAAATGTTTGTGCAATGTAAACAAAATTGTAACGGCAGTGTGAGGTATACACATAGCTCACAAATTTGTAGAATTTGAAGCGGCTGTTTCACAAATATATAAATTATGTATCAAGAAGTTACCCATTTTACCCAATTTCATCTCTAAGAATACTAGGGTGACACTAGCCAGCTACATAACACGAACATGTCCTTGCTGTGCACATAACATGGTAGATGTCATGAGTTAAAGCACCTAAAGTTTTCTTTCACTGGTTTAACAATTATAACTGACTTTATATCAGTTGCAGTCATTCCCTCTTCTCTTCCCAACCCAAGGGAAGTGAAAATCGAGTAGTTCTGGATTCAAGGACCACAGTATTGTTGCATGTTGAAAAGACGAGGGCTCAGCTTGAGTGGTAGAGACCTCAACCAGCCTTAACAAAAGCAGAGCCTAAATTTCACAGAATTTTAGCTGGTGTGAATGCAGTTAGCTCATACACCTGAATGAATTGAAGTTCAAAGAATTTAGGCCCCATTTAACCTTCAATAGTGCCTCATTAGTAAAGGAAGTCACATGGAATAGGTTTATAGGCCATTGTTGTTTCATTTTGGGATTTGCAGGCATGATTGGATTTAGAAATGACTACAGAGTCAGACTTAACAAATAGATATAACAATATTATGTTGTCATCACTGATTGCCAATCACGCCCAACCTGTTTGGCTGACACATAGTAGTTATAGTAGTTCTACTCATAGTGGCTAGTAAAATACGTTATAATAATGGAAATTATGTAAAAATTAGTTTAATGTGATGGACAAAAGCAAGACCTACACATTTCCGCCTAGTAACAACCAGACATATTGGCTAATGATCACATTTCTGCCCAATTTATTTGCTTTTCTTATTATAGCTGAGGAAAAATTACAATGTGTGGACAAAGTGGACTTGCTATCATATTTCACATACTTTTAATTGGCCGAGTCACAATTTAAAGACATTATTTGAAATTTTATTGAGCCAAAATGGCATTTCAAATACTTAAATAAAACATCATTCCCTCCAGGTACTCTGCTTTCCTCCCACAGTCCAAAGACATGCATGTTAGGTTGATCGGTCACTCTGAATTGGCTGTGGGTGTGAGTGTGTGTGTGCATTGGCCATGTGATGGACTGGTGACCTGTCCATGGAGTATCCCGTCTTTGCCTAATGGTGCTGGGATTGGCTCCTCCCCCCCGTGACCCCTACTAGTGGCATAAAGTGGAAGATAATAGATGGTGGGATGGATGGATGGATGAAATAAAACATCAACTGCTTATTTACATGATATATATTATATAAAGTGCTCAGTCAAAAGTAACAGACGCTATTCAGCACAATACGATAGCAATGCGGTGTAACATCAGTATTCAACTACAGCGTAGGTCCACTTACCTGCCTGTTCCGCCCTTATGTGATTAAATTACGATGCTGGCCACCTCTAATCAAAGTAATAAACCGTCTGATTGCTTGTTTGTTGATTACAATTATGTCCTGTAGAAGCTCGTGTTTAGACAGCACTAATTACGCTGTCTTTCTAATGGGATACACAGTTGGTCAGTGTTCTTTAAACGCTGACCATATCCATGATACAGGCACATGCAAAAGTTTGGGCGCCTCAGTCAAATGACGTTTTGTTGTTTTTCTTCGAGAAAATAAGCGAATACGTTCTCAACAGAGGACAGACGTCTGCGCATTTTAATACACTGTTATTGTTCATTTGCTCGAAAAAGCACAATGTAATGTAATTTATCACAACAGTGTAAAATATTTCCACCTTGGAGGACACAAACTAGATTAGGTCCTTCTTCCTAAGTGGAAATTACCGTGATGCACTGCTGTCTGGCGTTCCTGAAAGGATGATTTATATTTGTGGATGGCAGGAATCAAGCTCATTAGCGCTTTCCTCCATCGCTGAATGCTGTTATGCAGTCTTGTTCAAAAGCTTTCAAATTTATATTAATTCCACACTCTGGTGGTCTCTATGCGCTGTATGTTTTTTTTTAAGGTATCAGAACTGCTGTTTTTGGTGGTGGGTGTTGTTAGTCTGTTTGTAGCAGCTTAAAGCTACACTACGTGATGTTTTGGAAAGTTTAAGGATTTGGAAAAGCGGGGATTGCATGCAACACGTGAAATAATATTTTGTAACGTGGGCTGTGCTTCAAACACCAGTGTACAGATGACTGAATCTGATTCTTGCTAGAAGAACATTCAATGAGAACTCAGTCAAAACTTCTGAGGATGTCAGTAAAAGTATGTACTATTAGCATTAATGTATTGTCCCCACGAAATCTGACCCAACGTCTCTGGCTTCGACTATTACAGGCTTTCAGCACTGCATGCACACCATAATATAAGCATGTTTACAGTGCACTTCTGTAAATTGCTCTGGATGAGAGCACCTGCCCTATATGTAGATCTCTATTTAAGTCTCCAGCACTGACCAGTGCTTCTGCAGGAAGCCCCACCACCAATCCCATCCCTCCGTTCCCTCAGCGCCTCTTTCTCTCTCCCCCATCTCCTCATCGCAATTGGATCTATTCAGAGAGACAGCATGTACACAGCTCCAGCTGTTGTGTAATCTCAGCCCCAGCCCCATTGTTTTTTTTTGTTTTTTTCCGCTCTACCTCTTCAATACATCCCTGGACGGTTTTTATTTTCCTTTATGGGGGTTAATTGAGTCTTTTGACCCCGTACTGTTTGTGATTTTCCAGCCACCACACAATGGGAATGATAGGGCTGAAATTGCTTATTAGGTGCGAGGCAAGCTGTTGTCTGTTTCAGACAGGGCCTTGTCTCTTTTGTGCTGTTTGTTGCCAGGAGCCCGTGTCCGCATCCGCGCTCGGAAAACAGAAGCCTTTTCGCGCTGAATAATTTTACGTTTATCTTCCTGCATCGATCAGAACCAACTTAAAGCAGGAAAGAGTAGACCGTCCTGTTTGCAATGAGGTTAGCGACTTTGTCCTGTCCCGTTGCCAGAAAATGGGATTAGTGTGAGAGAAGATTTATTCCTGGTGGATGGAGACAATTAACAGACTCACATGACTGACCTAACTAAAAACCTTTGGGAGAGTTATTGATGTATGTAGTTGTATTTATTATTAGTATTATTATTATTATTTATTTATTTATTTATTTTTTTAATTCATAACTAAGAGCTTGTCTGGCTCGAGGGCTTACAATTGCAGGTGTGTATGTTTCCGACATAAAACAAAAGGTAAAGTGGAGATTATTCAAAGACTAATTTCATCATTTCCACCTTGTGTGAGTTTGTCCCTTGGTAAATATTTATCAGGTACACTGCCGTCTGTTTCTTTGCATACTTTGTAACCTTGTTCTTCAGTGGTCAGGACCCCGACATGTTCCCCCCACAGAGCAGGTGTTATTTGGGTGGTGGATCATTCTCAGCACTGCAGTGCCACTGATGTGGAGGTGGTGTGTTAGAGTGTGTTGTGCAGGTACGAGTGGATCAGACACAGCAGTGCTGCTGGAGTTTTTAAACACTGTGTCCCCTCACTGTCCACTCTATTAGACACGCCTACCTTGTCGCTGTCCAATGAAAAACATGTATCATTTTTGTCAATTTTGAGTTTTCTACATCATTTGAATACGCCAATGGTTGTTTACATTGTGTGAAGCTTTCATGATGAATGGACCAATAGAAGTCCTCCAAAACAGCTCGTAAACATTTCTGGTTCCATTGACTTCTATTGAAAGTAAAGTAAGTTTTTGGTCTCGCCTGTAAAGTTTCAGTTTTGGATATACTTGTTTTTCATTGGTCACCGACGATATGCAATGTTGGAGTCTGTTGCTGCCCAGTTTGTGAGGTGTCATCCTCTAGTTCTTCATCAGTGGCCACAGGATGCTGCCCACAGGACGCTGCCCACAGGACGCTGCCCACAGGACGCTGCCCACAGGACGCTGCCCACAGGACGCTCCCCACAGGACGCTGTTGGCCATATAGTTTCAATTGGTGGTCTATTCTCAGTCCAGCAATGACACTGAGGTGTTTAAATACTCCAGCAGCACTACTGTGTCTGATCCACTCACACCAACCCAACACACACTACCACCAAGTCCGTGTCACTGCAGTGCTGAGAATGAACCACCTCCCTAATCGTACTTGCTCTTTTGTGGTCCTGTGGGGGTCCTGACCATTGACGAGCATCTAACAATATAGAAAGATTATACACAGATGCAAAATTATCTGCCTTTAAATGCTATCTTTTAAATTTTATTACAACTACATGCAGCTATTTAAAAACAGCAATGATAACAATAATAACAATAATATTAATCATGATAATATTAATAATAAAACTTTAAAATGTAAAACAATCCCCCCTGAAAAGAAGAACACATTGCATCAACATGTAAAAGAGTTTTAAAGGTGCTTGCGATGGGATGGGCCACAGGTTTCTCGCTCCTGGGCTGGCAGAAGCTTCCGAAAGCTTTAGGGCCCCCACAGGCCTGACACCTGGGGTTCAGGAGGAGCTCACCTGGGCTAATCTGGATCAACCGGAGCAGCTAAGCATCAGACCCCGAGGGTGGTGAGGGGCTGTGGGATGTTGCTCTTTGTGTGGCATTTTTTTGCTGTTAGGCTATTAGGCTAGTCAGAATTAGCTCATTTAGACGTGCGAACATATGTGTGCGACAGGGGCACAGGTGGGCTTCGCTGTGTGCATATAATTGTGCGTGTGTGCGGTGGATTGCACCTGTGGTCATGCTCGGCTGTGTATGTGTGTGACTGTGTCCCAAGGACGATGCAAAATGCGAACATTATGATGGTTTGGAGGACATTTGGCTGGTCGCCATGAAAGAAGGCATAATTTATTAGGAGAAGTAAAAGAAGGTAAAATGGCTTTGGGTGTCAGTTTGACCAAAAATACTATTTACATTTTCAGAATGCAGTCAATCAGGCAAGTTTCTAGAGTTAAGAACAAAAGTACTATCACATTTGAAGGGTCAGAGAAGCTGGTGCTACTGTTAATATTCAGGTTTATTTCCATAGCGCTTTGTCACAAAGCAGCTTTACAGAAGATTGAAAACAACATATATCTCTCAGTGAGCAAGCCAGAGGGGACAATGGCAAGGAGAAACTCCCTTAGACTGGAGGAAGAAACCTTAGGAGGAACCAACACTCTCAAGGGGAGACCCATCCTCCTCTGGTCAAACAGTATGTACAATATAATAAGCTTAATACCAAAGAAAAGTTAAGAGAATCTCTGTTTGAATTCGGGATGGCAAATCTTTAGAAACTGCACTGGTAGAGGCAGTCTCTGACTGAGTCTTTATGTAAAGTGGGCGTGAGCTGAAATAGTCCCATCCTATCTCAATGCTGGTACATCTGGATGGCACAGTGATGTAATTGAGGGTGTTGCAGTTGGCACAAATGAACAGGAGAGCTGGCTGGTGATGGGTGAGGAGGAGGCCCTGATGGACAGGAGAACAGTCATTATTTTAGGGAGCATAAAGAGAGAGAATTAGTTTGGCTCAGGAGTACGACTGTAGGTGATATGAAAGAAATAAACAGATAAAAACAATTTCAGAGTGTGGCTGGTGACTCCAGCAGATCTAACTATAACAGCCTAAACTAAAAGGAGAGAACCAGAAGGTTACATAGACATGAGAGGACCCTGAGACACTAGGATCCCCCCACTCCACCTCAAAAAACTCCACCTCATGTGATCGCTTGAAGTGGTGGGACAACAGCACCAACATCTCAGTTTACCATAAGCCTTTGTGTCCATGAACCCCTGGATCTCCTGCCTTTATTTAAAGAGGAAGATCAATCACCAAAAGCTAAACTACAGGCAATTTAGAGGGACCAATAAACTTAACATGCATGTCTTTGGACTGCACAGAACGGCTCGGACCAGGAATCAAACACTGGATCGTCTTGCTGTGTATTACTAACCACTACATAGAGAACCTTGGTGACTCAAGGAACCTTGGTGATGCGAGGAACCATGTTTTTTTAGATGAATTTTGGACTAAAATGTATTTTTATTGTTTATTGTTATATTGGGAACCTCCCAAGGAAATCTGACCCAAACCCAGGAGATATCTACTAGAAACACAGGGGCCTGCCTTTAAGACTGTTGTGCAGTTGCCAGACCATTTTCAGATCTTTCTCAGATGATCTGAGATACTGTCTATACTGTCTGTAAAGCATATTCTCTTAAGTGGTCTCCTTCTTTATTTTGAAGTAGACAAAAGAAGTTACAACAATGGCAAAGAGGTGTGTTTAAGATGGGGCAAAATAGTCCCCAGAACTATACCATCTATACCGTTCATTGGTGGTTTTGGACAGTAACTAAAAATGCAATATTTATGTTGTGGACATGGCGCCCCCTGGTTTTTATCACCACCACTGTAAAAACCATTTCATATCAAACCATTCCGAATGACTTTGTTTACATCTCAACCTTGGATTAATGCAGAATTTTTGAAAAATCAGTGAAAGTCCCCTTCACATTCAATGTATATTTATATACATAACAACAGGAAGGCCTCATGAATACATCCTCTTATTGGTGTGCTGTCTATGCTGCAGTGCATAGGCCCACCGTTGCCCTTGTTTGTTTGTCTGGTGTGTGTGTGTGTGTACATGTCTATACGCATGTGTGGCACTGGTACATTTCACAGGCTAAATTCTGTAGGCAGTGCTGCACACTGTCAATCAATAGGTCATCTTTGCAGTTGGCCGGTCCCGGGAGTCTGGCCCTTACCTCTAAATTAATTCCCCCGAGGGAACCCGAGGCAGTAGAAGCTGCAAAAACCTTCAGCTTCAGTGAAAAACTGGCTTCTTTCTCTCCGTACAGACACATCCAGTACTGCACTGCATACAGGCACAGACACAAATCACATGCTGTGCAGAAACAGTTAAACCACAGTTAGAATTTAGATTTCATTCAACATGCTCTCTATCTGCCACATCTGTATCCTACTGCGGATTATCCTGGACAAGAATTCCGACTTCTTTTCCAATAGATTAGAATTTTTCCTGTGATTAGAAAAGAACAGAAAGCATGTCCGCTTAGAACTTACATATCGCTCATCACAAATGATTCATTTACAGGAAAAGGTAAAAACATACATGTCTTTTAATAGAAGTCAATGGAACCAGAATTTTTGCCCTAGGAATTTTAAGTCATTTCTTTTTAGGTCACCATGAGGTTTACACTGTAATTGGCAACAAGCATATCAAACTGAAAAAAAGATATGAGGTTTGGAAGCCAATAGTACTGAAGCAACCCTCTTATATGGAGTTTTGTAACAACTGAAGCTTTGGGGGGAGGAGCATGCCTGAAACCCCTCCTCCTTCCAGCCTAACAACCCTTAAATTCACGTCCTCACCTTCTGTTATGACAAAGTTTTATGTGATCCCCACTGCCACCTCATCTCCTCCCTTGTCCTCAGGTCTAAGGTAGTCCAACCACAGTGTTGGGGATGGAGGTGGTTGTGTGGCAGAAATTGCCTAGAACTCCAGCCCAAGATCCCCTCCCTCAATCAGTCTACCCTCACACTACCACCAAATGTTGAAGGCCTGGTCTGAGTTGGAATTGGTTCCACCAATTTTGAACCACAACAATGTCATCCTGTGTGGTTTGATGTGAAATTGTTTATTGTTGAGAACCTCCTGGGTTTACAACGGTGGTGATAGGAACCAGAGGTCATAATGTTTACCCAAATATTGGCATCTTATTTACTACCCAAATGGCCAATAGATCTACATATCTTCTGATTTGTAAAAGTAATAATAGTAAAAAGGGTATATATATATATATGTATATATATATATATATATATATATATATATATATATATATATATATATATATATATACAAAAATATATATATATTTTGCATGAAGCCTACCTTTTAGTCTTTCTAGTGATGCGCCGTTCACAAACCTTTTAGGTGAATGTTGGGAGGCGACTTTAATTGAAGAGCCATTGTTCACAGGCCCCCTGAATTTCCTGCTGCTGTTTTTGTTTATCTGATGTGTCCCAGTGAGCTTCGCTAGTTCCTTTGATTTCTGACTTTTACCCGCTTCTGTGTGATGACTGGCTGTTTGATGTGCATGCATTTGACCCATTCCCTGATCGCTGGATTTCGAAATTCTTCCAACGAAACTACTTGACGTCTGACTCGATGAACATTATTAAGCAACAAACAAAACACCATAACTCACTAAACAGATGACTTGTGACTTGACAACATCACTAAAGACTTGCGACTTGACTTAGACTTTATCTTTACTGACGTGGAATCGGACTTGAGCTTTAAGACTTGAAAAGACTCGCCACCCTATTTTTACATAATAAATAAGAAAAACTGAATCGAATAACTGATCATTTTGTATTAAATGGTGCTTTAACGCTAGAGACCTGAGCTGCTGTAGAAAATAGGTGTAATGTGTACTAATACTTCCATATAGTTCAGTGTTTCTCAGCCTTGGTCTTCGAGCCCACTGCCTCACATTTTAGTGTTTTTTCTGCTTCAACACCTATTTTAACTTAGTAATGGACTGGTAATGAGGTGATTAGTGATCTAATTTCATATGCATGTTATTTTTGTTATAATACAAACTTTAAAAACGTTAATATTATATTTATATCAGCTTAATATACTACTAATCAACTGCATCAACTGTGTTAATAAAATGACTTTACGTCCGGTGACTTGACTAAGACTCAAAGTTTAAGACTTGACTCGAGACTCACTTGTATTGACTCGGGACTTGATTGTCAAGACTTGAGACTTATTTGTTACTTGCAACTTAGTGACTTGGTCCCATGTCTGCATAACCCTAACGTACACTAAGGAACATTTAAAGAACATTAAAAGATAGATAATATTTCTAATGTGACTCATTTGGGGAACTAAACACTGAAACAGTAGTGCGTAATGGAGAGAGCCAATAGAATCGACTCTTATTTGTGAGTTAAATGATTCGACTCACTGAAAAGAGCGGGAATACCCATTATCAACATCTTAACCATTTAACTGTGCAGAAAATATGGATTTCCACAGAAAGCAGCTGCCCATTAGTTTCTATTCTAAGCATTTTTCAATAATAGTTGTCTGTGGTAATCGACCGTATACCAGTGATACCAAAGATTAGGTTAAAAAACTCTCATGTATCCCTTTAAGCTTGGCCGAGCCCCGGCTTAGACGGATCAGAGGTACATATGTGCAGTAACGAAATGAGCATGTATTTTCAGTGTGCACTGTTCTTGCTGGGGTTTTTTTTCTTCTCATGAACTACACAGAGCTCTCGTTCTTCGTTACCTTTTCTCTTCCCGTCTCTGAAAGCCTTTAGCTGTAAGCCTGTCGGAGTGGAGGCAGAGAGAAATTGCTTTAATGAAGGTTAAAATTGCATGTTGATTCATTCCCCGTTTTGCAATGACAAGCAATTTTTGCCATTATCTTTCTCAGAGGCCCTCCAGGCCCACAGGCAGGAGCTGCATGCGAATGACTCGTTCTTTACAAAAAAAAAAAGAAAAAAAAGAACCAAACAAACAATGCAAACTTGATAACGAAGAACGAAATGCAGGGCAGGTATGGCTCTGAGCGCTGATGCTTAATGGAGACACTGGCTCCGGTGTCTTGCTTTTGAGTTATGAAAGTTATGCGATACAGATGCACCGTGCCAGTCACTTTTTACCCCCCACACCCAGATAAACAGAAAATAGACAATAGAATAGAAGAATTGCCTTTTGGAAGTCACAGAGCGTCTGGGTTGAGCTAAATCTTCACCGTGTCTGTCGGATTAAGAAAGTTCCACAGGCAAAGTTCCTTAATAGAGCTTGAGTTGTTCTCATACGCACCCAGGCAGTGTGTGAACGACATACAAAAGTGTGGAAGCAATAGGAACTTTATGAAAATATGTATTAAGGTGTTATGTTTTTAAAGGTGATATTAAAAATGTCCACAACAATAATGTCCAGGGGCTTCAGGCTCAAATTGCTACTAGGCAGGTGGTCATCTGCAACGTGGGGTATGCCGAGAAAAATGCAGGGAAGATGTGTCCGGTGTGTTTCATTGTTTAAAGCACTCTGTCTATTTTACATATCATCGCTGTCCAATGAAAAACAAGAATCTCCAAAATTACAACTTTACAGGAGGGACCAAAAACTTTTTTTTAACGTAATGTAAAGTGGATTTTAGTCAATATTTATTAATAATTACTTTGACAATACAGCCCACTATTGTTCCTGTTATTGGTACTAGTAACAAAAAAGACAACAACGAATAATAATAATAATAATACTAATAATAATAGTAATAATAATAATAATAAATTATAATGCTTTGCCATTTAAAGCAATTAAATCAAGTTCATAAAAAAGGCATAAAAATCTAGTGTGCACCATATGCTACCAGGTCACCATGTAGTATCTGATGCAAAACCAATAGTATCTTATGCTCACCACATAGTATCTGGTTGCTCACCTGATAGTATCTGATGCTCACCACATAGTATCTGGTGCACACCTATATGTACCTAGAGCTTAACACATAGTATTTGGGGCTCACCTGGTAGTGTGTGGTGAGCATCTTTTAGTATTTGGTGCCTACCACATAGTATCTGATGCTCACCACATAATATCTTTTGCTAACCTGATAGCATCTGGTACTCATCACATACCTACAAAACACAACTTTCCTTCAAGGGCTCTGTAGCAACAATGTTGCTATGGTGTTGCAACAAAGTGCAGATGGTATTCTAGCATTCAGTTAGGTTGCTCCATGATGGTTCTTAGGAGGTCACTAAGATGTTGCTGGACTGTTGCTATGCTAACTCAGATGGTCGCTAAAGCATTATTAGGCAGTTTCTATGTAGGTGCTTCCTAAGGCATCACTAGGTCATTGCTAGGTTATTCCTGGTGGTTGCTAATGTGTTGTTAGGTTGTCTGATCATGTCTGATGCTACAAAAAACAATCAGTTTCATTTTAAAGGATAAAAAGAGATTAAAAAATCAAATACATTTAAGTCTATCTTCTAATTTGACCTGGGTTTTTTTAGAACTGATTAGAATTTTTGAATTGATTTAGCTTTATTGAGTTCTCTCAGCTTAGCACAGTCAAGAGTTCTCCCAACTCCCAAACTGTAATGTAATGCTTATGGTAGTTGTAGCCCATCAGGTAATTCAAACACCTAAGTATGGTTCCAATGTTTTTTGCTATCGTGATTTTATATTTTAGTTGCGCGCAAACTACAATACGCTCAGCTGCTCTCTGGCTCGAGAGAATCTTCATTGGTCAAGGGTTGGGGTGGTGGGGGCCGATTTTGACAGTTTGGGGACCAAATGCTATTGGCTGATGGCACCTGTTTGCATGACTGACCGCTCACTATAAACAGCTGCTCAATCTACAGCAAACATGGTGGACGAAGAAGGAGCCGACAGGTGAGATAGATTAAAAGCTTGCTTTATTTTACTTATAATAGTGATTTAATAGTCTTACCACTTCTTATGAGCATGCATTCACTTCAGTTTACTTTGATAAAGAAACGATTAAGCAAAATACAGCTTTCTGTAGTTTTGTTGTAGATTAATAATAAAACTTATTTAGTCAGTCATAATTTGTGCTCAAGTTGACTTAGTAAAAAAAATAATCGGGAGAAAGTCGTTTCGTGAGGCCAGCATTGTGTATCCTTGTGCATCGTGAGTAGAGTGTATCATTACACCCCTAATTCCAAGTGACAAATTCGTAATGCCGTATGTGAAAACAGCAATGCAAAGGCGGGAAGTTGCACAAAAGTGGAAAGCCAGCCGAAATATGTATTCCTGAAATAAAGGCGTCTACATTCTAAATTGAAGTTCCCACATATTCACAAACAACTGAACTGCTCCTACTGTGGGCGTGCTGTTGTGATACTTGGTATTTTCCCTGGTTGGGTATAAAACTGTGTTCATTTCTTTATTAATAAGATCTTATTTGTGAGGTATTATTATCCACCAGGCCTTGAAACGAGGAGAGCAGTATAAAAAACACTGGAAAGGAGACCCATTGAGCCTGTGAGTCATACTTTCTCAGCAGGATGTATATGCAACCATTCATATGTGCATTCATGAGCTTTTCTGCATAAGACTTCCTCACTAGCACTGGTAGTCAATGGCTTTCTCTCTGAAAGGACTTCATCCTGGCAATCTGCCCTCAGTGCACAAGCCAGACATCAGGTAGTTTCAGGTAGATTTTTTATTTATTTATTTTTTTTTTTGGTTTCCTTGTCAAACGTGTAATAAACGCAGCATTTTGCATCTATCACCTCGCTCGATTTAACGTGTGGCAGGAAAAAAAAACCTGACAGCATATTTTTCAGATCAGGTTTCTTAACACTTCTTCTGCTCGGCAGCGTGTTATTTGTGAGCCGTGCCCTTGTAGCGCTTCTTTTGCTAGGTCTTGGTGTCGCTCCAGGACGTACAATACCGACACCTTTTTTTTTTCCTTCGTCACCTGTTCAAACAAACGCTTTGTAACGAGCCAGAGGTTGGATCGCTCTTGGCTTGCGACAGCCAAATCCGAGCTTGTGCTTGAATTGTTTCGCTTATTGTAATTGCCGTGCATGTTCTATGAAGTCGCCTATTACGAATAGCGCCCAGCGCTGTTGCCGATAATGAATAGCACCCAGTGCTGCAGAACAAGGCTCGTTCATGATGAATGGAGCTGATTGCTGTAATGGAGTTGAGAATGCTTCGTCACCTCAGGAGGCTTTTTTGTCTCATTGTGGGACCCATACCGACTTCATGCTTTGAATGGAACGACTGTAGGAGCCTAATTCCCATCTGCAGGTTTAGACGTGCCTTTTCAAGTTCAGCAAAAAGGAGCCCCTCTAAGCGAGCGAGGCAGAGAGCAATTGTTTGGAAGGTTGTTTTGAAGGCAGGTTAGAGTTATATAACAAAATGTAACTCAAACTACTTATGCATACTACGTTCATACTTGTTTACACATGCTACATACTACACACACAAGAGACACGTGCTTGTTTTTATGCAGTCTTTTTTATTGAACAGGCAGCAAGAAAGAACTGAAACCCAGCGCTACTCAAGTGGCCAGGATTTGGGGCAGGTCATTGTCTAGGTCTAGTCTTCTTATGCCTAGTTCACACTATACGATTTTAGCCTGGTGTTTCAGTCGCCGACAGTTTTTTGCAGACCACCAACAAAAAACTCTGCTTAAGTGCAAATCGCTGACCTCGGCGCTCGCTCAGTCGTGTAGTGTGAACGGCTGAACGATGCTGGCCCAGCTATCGCCGAGTGCTCACCGACTAATCGTAGACGCCCGGCAAATACCTAGCATGTTTAATATCTAGGCCAGTCGCCGACTGTGAGTCAACAGCAGATTAAAGCTACAGCTACAGCCAATGGGATCGCGTAGAGAGAGAGCCGCGTCACCGTTCACTACTTTCTCTGCAGCTGCGGTCGACATGTTCGTTTTCATTGATAAAATATTTACCTACAGCTCTCTCTGCAGAACAGACAGTCCCTGCTGGCCCCGTGTCTTTATCCATCTTCGTACCTTTTTCTTCTTTCTTGCAAATCAGCACAGTATCAGTCGTATCGCTTGTTTGTTAATGTCCGTTTTGGAAATGGTGTATGTTGGTCATGGTCATGGTAGCTTTCACATGCCTACCATGGCCATGCACATGTTTTTGGACCAAAGCCAGATGAGTCTGCGATTCTCCAGAGTGAAAGTCGTGTAATTCGTGACCCCGTGTTGCCGATCAGTTATGTAGTGTGCAAGCCACAACAACTGAAAGACTCACGATTACAGCACAACCAGTCATGTAGTGTGAACGACAACAAAACCTGACGACTCAAACAGTTGTGTAGTGTGAACCAGGCATTATTCGTACACACAAGACCCACACAAACTATCCCACAAGCATCTACACAACACCAATACAACATTAACAATAGCAAATATTGATGCCTCCTGAGAGCCTCTTAGCATGGCTGTATCTCCTATGTCCTGGTGAACCCACAGAGTTTAAGACCTTTAGGCACTGCCATCTCTCTGAAGTAGGGTTTCAGAATATCCATCATCCAGGTCTTGGTCATACATGTCACCGGTCATCTTTTGTGTTTTTGTGTCCTTTCCAATTGCGCACTTCATGAAGCAGCCGCCAGTGTCACCAGTGCTGGATGGCTATGATCAATGGCGCCTTGCTGCCATGCTGCTTTGCCAGCAGGTTCTCGCCACCAGCTGCTGTGCAGGTCCTAACTCCACGAGCCACCGTTCAGACGTCTTTCAGCTTTACATTTCACGATTTCACTAACAGTGAGTGGAAGGATGAACAGAAATCTCTGCAAAGCCTTTCAGCTCTGCAACAAGAACGGAGCCCGATATTTGCTTTCTCTCAAAGTTAAAAACTTTGAGTGCTGTTTATCAGAAGGGGACAGTTTTGGTGGTCTACCTGGTCTTAGAGATGGTTGGTCCCAGTGGGTTACAGACTTTTGCACAGTACTGTACATGTTTTCTTTGATTTTCCTAGCAGTTATGTTCTACAACTATAGCAAAACAAGTCCATACACACACATGCTTCTTTGCATCAGTCTTATCTTTCTCAGCTAGGTTCCAGCTGCATTTCTCTCCGGTTGAAAGCAGTGGTTAAACTATCTGCCCAGTCATCATGAGGGATAATGGGTCTCGCTATGTCCCATGGGGCTGTTGTTCAACTCCATTAAGCAACCAGCGTGCTTTGGTTCCCCACAAATCATATTTCACACTTCCAGAGGACGCACTGATGTTCTCAGCCAAGGGATTCTATAGGAAACAAAGGTAGGTATTTCAGAGGAGTCAGAAAAAGCAGCAAATATGCTGTTGGCAAGTTGGCAAAAGGCTAAGGTTAGGGTTGACAGGAGGGCAGCATTGGCACATGGCACCTTAGTATGGAGACGAAGAGGAAGAAATAGGGCACATGCCCATTAAAGCTGATCTAGGATCAGATTTCCTTTGCTCAATCGTCTGATGTACGGATGCTCTACCCACAAACACATTATTTCATAGCTACTGTTGATAGGTTGGACAAACCTCATAGTCCCACTTTATATTAAGTGTTTCTAATAATCGTGTGGTTAGACATAACACATGCAACAACAATGTAACTGATAGTGATGTAGCCACTGTTACAGATGGATTAGAACAGTACAGCTCATGTCATTGCACATGTGTATCAATTTCTAACTTTTGTAAACTTGTAATAACAAGAGGGTATCTTGATAGTTATAACAGAGTTTTCTCTTGTGTTATTACTCATAATTAGTAGTAACATGAGTGTCATTACATTTATGAGTAGCAGTTTTTTTCCAGGACAGGAAGGAAGGATGACATTTCCAGTGTAAATACTTAATGTCTTAATGTAAGCTATAACAGATACCATAAATTGTTATCAGTTTTTAATTACACGATAAGAGGATATGCTGTTGCAACTATCCAGCTGGTCCTATAAGGCTAAAATGAACAATACAGTATCAGATGTTCTTGCCTTACTGCTATAACTCAGCTCAAGCAATACAGTTATTATATAATATAAAAGAATTGTAGCAAAACATGTCATTCAACCTAATAATAAAATATGTCATGTTTTCTATCACTGTGTAAAAGATGCACAAGGATTCCTCTGTTGGACAAGTTGTGACTTTGCTAGGCTCATTGGGCCTCATTTACCAAGCCTGCTTCATCGGCAACTCATATGTAATAATGTACCCATCAGTAACAATATAACTGGCTGATGTCTTGACTTTGAAATGAGATGGAGGGGCTTCATCTCACCCTCCGAACAACTGCTTTGTCGGGTCACAGTTCATAACTCTTTGGCTCAGCACTTCTATCACTCTGGGTTTGATGTTGTCGTTGTTTGTTGTGTTGCAATTGACACAAAAGACACTTTTAAATCCAATCTCAGTGGCGTGAACATCAAGGCTGAGATGCATCTGTAGAGCTTTGACTGGCAACACTTTTCAAACCACCTCCAGATGTTGAACAATTAATCTGGATGCAATCTGGATTTGCCAGAAATTGGATTTGGGCTGGCAGTCTGAACAAAGCCCAGTATCTCGCTGTGATTTCCTTAAATCTGGTATTGAGTTGTGGTGTAGAGAGAGAGAGAGAAAGAGAGACAAGGGGAATAAACAACTTTAACAAGACTTGAATATGACGTTCAGGGAGAGAGAGAGAGAGAGAGAGAGAGAGGTACAGAGGCAGTGCTTTATATGAAAGTGAGCTACAGTCCAGACATCCTATTATGTATCATAAGCACTGAACAATGTACTTGTAAAGTGAGTCAGTATTATTATCCCAGAATTCTCCGCAGCTATTGGTTCAAGTCTACTACTGCAGTGTTCTTGCCTTACTGCTATAGCTCAGCTCAGCCCACCTAGGTTGGGTTTGATGCGCCCCTCGAGACCTTAACCCAGCAGTCCATGTTTAGCTCTTTGCAACAGCACATGAAACATTCATCTCACAGGTATGAGCTTTTAAAACAATGACAGGCTGCCCGGAAGGGTCGCGCATCTATCAGTGGTGTGGGAGAAGGTGGGATGGGAGGTGATGAGAAATTGTCCTTGCAGGGCTGATTTGGCCACGCATCAGGAAGCACACAGACGGAGAAGCTCCAGCAGAGGAGAGTACACCTTACAAAAAACGCTATCTTGGCAAGTGAAAGCATCTCAGATGAAGGCAATGTACTGTTACTGTCTGGAAAATAACTCATATGTTTATTTGTTCCTCTTTTCTGGTATAATATATAAACATCAGCTGCTCTTTACATTATCTGAAAATGTCACATTGAATAGAATAATAGAAACAGACCTGAACCCCTTTTTACATTAAGTTCCACTAAAATATAGTTATTTTCCTGCTAACCTTTCAGTATAAACAATATAATATAAAGAACCTGATCATGAGATGTAGTCTGTAGTTAAGATGTAGTCTGTAGTTAAGATGTAGTCTGTAGTTAAGATGTAGTCTGTAATTAAGATGTAGTCTGTAGTTAAGATGTAGTCTGTAATTAAGATGCAGTCTGTAATTGAGATGTAGTCTGTAGTTAAGATGTAGTCTGTAGTTAAGATGTAATCTGTAGTTAAGATGTAGTCTGTAGTTAAGATGTAGTCTGTAGTTAAGATATAGTCTGTAGTTAAGATGTAGTCTGTAGTTAAGATGTAATCTGTAGTTAAGATATAGTCTGTAGTTAAGATGTAGTCTGTAGTTAAGATGTAGTCTGTAGTTAAGATGTAATCTGTAGTTAAGATATAGTCTGTAGTTAAGATGTAGTCTGTAGTTAAGATGTAATCTGTAGTTAAGATATAGTCTGTAGTTAAGATGTAGTCTGTAGTTAAGATGTAGTCTGTAGTTAAGATGTAATCTGTAGTTAAGATATAGTCTGTAGTTAAGATGTAGTCTGTAGTTAAGATGTAGTCTGTAGTTAATTTAAAATGCTGAGACATCATTCATATATCAACTGCACTGCATTGCCATACTGACTCTGAATTAACTTGATGATTTGTTTTCAGTCTTTCTTTCTCTCTCTCTCTGTCTCTATCACTTTCTATTTCTATCTCACTTTTTCTAGTTGTCTTTTACTGTCTTATAGTCCCCCTCTGTTTCTCTCTCTCTTTCTCTTCCGATCACTCTTTCTATCTCACTTTTTTCAGTTGTGTTTACTGTCTTATAGCCCCCCTCTGTCTCTCTCTCTGTCTCTCTCACTCTTTCTCTCTTTTTTCCTAGTTGTGTTTTATTGTCTCATTCCCTTCTCTCTCTCTTCATCTCTCTCACTTGCTCTCTCTCTCTCTCAGTCTCTCTATCTTATTATCTCTCTTAGTGTAAATCTCTCTCACTTTTTCCCTAGTTGTCTTATACTGTCTTATAGCCCCTCTTTCTTTCTCTCTCTCTGCCTCTCTCTTTCTCTACCACTCTACCATAACATTGACCTAGAAACTCCTTAGCAATCAGCTGGTATACCAAAGCAGCACCTTAGCAAAGACCACCTTTGACATGATAGGAACATCCTAGCAAGATGTTAGCAACCACCTGGGATAACATAGGAATAGCCTAGCAACACCTCAACAACCATGTCGTGTACAATAGCAGTGGCCTAAAAAAACACCTTGGCTACCAACACAATGGCCTAGTGTGACCTCTCTCTCTCTCTCTCTTGCTTTTTCCCCAGTTGTCTTTTACTGTCTAACAGCCCTCTCTCTGTCTCTCTCTATCTCTCTCTATGTCTCTCACTTTTCCCCAGTTGTCTTTTACTGTCTTATAGCCCCTATCTGTCTCACTTTCTCTCCCTCCTTCCCTCCCTCTCTCTCTGTCTCTTGCTTTTTTCCCCAGTTGTCTTTTACTGCCTTTCTGTCCTCTCTCTCTCTTTTTTCTTTCTCTCTCGTCCTTGCTTCTCTCCAGTTGTCTTTTACTGTCTTACAGCCCTATCTGTCTCACTTTCTCTCCCTACTTCCCTCCCCCTCTCTCTCACGTTCTCTTTCTTTTACTCTTTCTTTCACATTTTTCCCAGTTGTGTTTTACTGTCTTATTGCCTTCTCTTTCACTCTTCTTCTCTCTCACTTGCTCTCTCTCTCTCAGTCTCTCTATCTTATTTTCTCTCTCAGTGTGTATCTCTCACCTTTTCCCCAGTTGTCTTTTACTGTCTTTTACCCTCTTTCTGCCTCTCTCTCCCTCTACCGCTCTCTGTCTCTCTCTTGCTTTTTCCCCAGTTGTCTTTTACTGTCTTATAGCCCCTATCTGTCTCACTTTCTCTCCCTCCTTCTCTCCCTCTCTCTCTCTCTCTTGCTTTTTCCCCAGTTGTCTTTTACTGCCTTTCTGTCCTCTCTCTATCTTTTTTCTTTCTCTCTCGTCCTTGCTTCTCTCTAGTTGTCTTTTACTGTCTTACAGCCCTCTCTCTCTCTTTCTCTCTCTCTCTCTCTCTCTCGCTCTCTCTCTCTGTATTAAGTGGATTAGGGTCTGTCGGTGGGCCAGGCTTGTGTAATTACTGTTTGAATACCCAGTGAGAAAAACACTCCGGGTCCCATGTGAATATTTTTTTCTCCATCGTTGTGATCATTAGACAGCGGCTCCGGCTGCCGAGTAAATATTGTTCCTCCACTCGTGTGAACGCTGTTCGCTGAACTCCACTCCTCAGAGCTGCGCTCGCAGCAGAAAGATGCAGAAAAGTGCCAAAGACATCTGTGGGTATAGGGGAGTATGCGGTTCCACTGAGGGCCATATATTTTCATAACAAATGCATAAAGTTATCTCTGACTGGTCTCTGACCACAGAGCCGCTCCTGGCTGCATATTCAACACTGCAGCGCCGCCGCTGTGCGTGATGTGCGCATACCAGCACCACACGCACTACTGTGGCCAGCAAGTGACCAGTGATAAATTGCGTGGGAACCAATGACAGCGGTCTATAATTGTACACCTACACTGACTGAGCGCTTCATTATGTGCACCTATTTGTATGTACACTCATTTTCCATTTTTATCAGCTCCACTTACCGTATAGGAGCACTTTGTGCTTCTACAATTACAGACTGCAGTCCATCTATTTTTCTCTGCATACTTTGTTACCCTGTACAGGACTCCCACAGGACCACCAGAGAGCAGGTATTATGTGGGTGGTGGATCACTTTGAGCGCTGCAGTGACACTGACGCGGTGGTGGCGTGTTAGTAGTGTGTGTTGCGCTGGTGTGAGCGGGTCAGTGACTGTATATAGTGGACCTGCATATAAAGTGGAGCTAGTACAATTGCAGTGATGTAGTTTAGTGTTGGACCATTAAAGACACGAGACCTGCGGTCAGTTAAATATCACACAAGTCCGCAGAAAGCGAATTATGAATTGCTTTTTTGCCAGCTTTACAAGTTCCTGTGTCCAAGCCTGTTTACAATATTTCATTTTGACAGCTGCTTTAGGCTGAGGCTGCGAGGAGCTGTTTTGAATGCGTCCGATTCCCCAGCGTCGGCAGCCGCATTTAGACTGTGGAGATCAATAAAGGAAACGGGGAAGAGCGCAGCGTCGGGATGGCGCATTACTTCCTGTGTTCGGCCAGGAGGACTCTGAAATATTAAAGACAGCTGCCGGATCACTTTAGCATTCGGCACAGGCGCTGTTTTTCCTCCGCGGGATTCCCCTTTTTTGTTTCGAGCAGAGGGAAAGAGAGAGAGAGTGGAAACAAAAGGAAGAAGAAGAGAGAGAGAAGTAAAGAAGAGAGAGAGAGACAGAGAGAGCAATGTTGAAGGATTTTTTATTTTTTTATTGGTTGCTGTTTTTATTTTGCGATTAAAACTTAAGATGAAAAGAACCCAAAGAGCCCCAGATGACAAGACGGCTTAATGTGTGCAACTCAAATATTAATTGCAAGTGATTTAAGTTGCCTCGGATGACTCGGGATACGACAAAACAAGAAGACAGACGGAGAGAAACGGTGAAAAAGTGAAAGAGGAAAATAAACAACAGTCAAGTGGTGGTCAGCTGTTGTGGGAACGAATGTTTCATCTAAGCTTGTTTGCGCGAAACTTGTTTTCGGCATCATGCGTCGCAGGTACAGCCTTAAAACTAGTCAATAAACGCCGCTTCCTTCAGGAATAGCTGGCTGTGGCTGTGATCCGAACATGAGCGTGATTATCCAGAACAGATGCACATCAACCGCTACGGAGGAATGCTTTAATAGCTTCTTCTACAGAAGACGGCACAGCATCAGCAAGCCCAGCAGGTATTGCTGAGTTCCTTTCTGCTTTTTCTTCCTGCCGTGAAGTGGTGCTGAATTTCTGACAGGACTTTCTTATTTTTCTTCCATTGTGAAAGAAAAATTCCACTTTGAGTTTCTTCCCTCGCGTACTTTAAAAGGACATTAAGATTTTTCGGCAAATTCTTTTTTTTTAGCTGTTAATATTTTTTTATTACATTTGTTAAGTTGGCTGCTGTTCTTTGTTTGCGTCTTTGTTTGCGTCTTATCATTTACGCCTCTTCTTACCCATCTGGAATAAAAAAGAATAGCATAGTAACAGCCTAACAGTAACTATTTGGGATGGCATAGCAAAGGTCTAGCAACACCTTAACAACCACCAGGGATACCAGAGCAAAGGCCTAGAAGCACCTTAACAACAGTCTTGGCTACCATAACATTGACCTAGAAACTCCTTAGCAATCAGCTGGTATACCAAAGCAGCACCTTAGCAAAGACCACCTTTGACATGATAGGAACATCCTAGCAAGATGTTAGCAACCACCTGGGATAACATAGGAATAGCCTAGCAACACCTCAACAACCATGTCGTGTACAATAGCAGTGGCCTAAAAAAACACCTTGGCTACCAACACAATGGCCTAGTGTGACCTTAGCAACTCTCTTGTAGCACAGCAATAGTCCAGAAACACATTAACAACCACTTGGAAAACTATAGCAACAACCCACAACAGCACAGCATCCACTAGATACACAAATGGCCCAGCAGCACCTTAGCAGCAACCATTTGGTATAACACAGCAACAGCCCAACAACATTTTAACAATCACCTGGAAAACCATGGCAGCAACTTAACAACGCCTTATTAACCATCTGATATACCATCTCAGTGATCCAGCAACAGCTGAGCAACCGGTTGGAATTGCACAGCATCTGTTTAACAACACCTTAACAACCACTTGGAAAACTATAACAACACCTTAGAAGCACCAAAGCAACCACCTTAGATACCATAGCATTGGCCTAGCAGCCACTTAGTAGACCATAGAAGCAACCTAACAACACCTTAACAGCCACCTGGAAAACCATAGCAATAGCCTAGCAAGATCTTAACATGTACCTGAAATACCGTAGCAATAGCCTAGCAAGACCTTAACAACCACCTGTAAACCATAGCAATAGCCTATCAAGACCTTAACAACCACCTGTAAACCATAGCAATAGCCTAGCAAGACCTTAACAACCACCTGTAAACCATAGCAATAGCCTAGCAAGACCTTAACAACCACCTGTAAACCATAGCAACAGCCTAGCAAGACCTTAACAACCACCTGTAAACCATAGCAATTACCTAGCAAAACCTTAACAACCATCTATAAACCATAGCAATGGCCTAGCAAGACCTTAACAACCACCTGTAAACCTTAGCAATAGCCTAGCAAAACCTTAACAACCACCTGTAAACCATAGCAATAGCCTAGCAAAACCTTAACAACCACTTGGAAAACAATAGCAATAACCTAGCAAAACCTTAACAACCACCTGTAAACCATAGCAATGGCCTAGCAAGACCTTATCAACCACCTGTAAAACTATACCGACAGCCTAGCAACAACTTAACAACCACCCGGAAACCATAACAACAGCCTAGCATGACCTTAAGAACCACCTGGAAAACCATACCAATAGCCTAGAAAGACCTTATCAACCACCTGGAAACCATAGCAATAGCCTAGCAAGACCTTAACAACCACCTGTAAACCATAGCAATTGCCTAGCAAAACCTTAACAACCATCTATAAACCATAGCAATAGCCTAGCAAGACCTTAACAACCACCTGTAAACCTTAGCAATAGCCTAGCAAAACCTTAACAACCACCTGTAAACCATAGCAATAGCCTAGCAAAACCTTAACAACCACTTGGAAAACAATAGCAATAACCTAGCAAAACCTTAACAACCACCTGTAAACCATAGCAATGGCCTAGCAAGACCTTATCAACCACCTGTAAAACTATACCAACAGCCTAGCAACAACTTAACAACCACCCGGAAACCATAACAACAGCCTAGCATGACCTTAAGAACCACCTGGAAAACCATACCAATAGCCTATAAAGACCTTATCAACCACCTGGAAACCATAGCAATAGCCTAGCAAGACCTTAACAACCACCTATAAACCATAGCAATAGCCTAGCAAGACATTAACAACCACCTGTAAAACCATACCAATAGCCTAGAAAGACCTTAACAACCACCTGTAAAACCATACCAATAGCCTAGAAACACCTTAACAACCACCTGGAACCCATAACAATAGCCCAGTACCTCGAATTGCAGTATCAGCAGCGTTTTGTAGCTTTTCTGAGGTCGTAACCTGATTTGTCATTCTGGAACTTTTTCTTTTCTAGTTTATTTTGCTTTTTCAGCTTATTCGGAAAAGCGTTTGGGGAAAAGGCGCCTCTGCAAGCTGCCACACCCGATATTTCCCATCTCCTTGCTTCAGTCAAGCTTTTCCTGAATGTTTTTTTTTTCCCAGCCTTTAAATGTCAGGCAAAGAGTTGACGTCCTATCAGCACGCAGGTCCATGCTCATTCCGCTTGACCCGCAGTAAGATGCCGTTTGAGTAGGAGCTTCAGGATCTACTGCTCTGTATAACACTCAGCTGGTGAGCGAGCGGGAAAGCGAGAGAAAGAGAGAGAGGGGAGAAAGATACTGAGAGTGGAGACGGAGTCAGAGAAAGGCTGTCACAGATGACTTCTCACAACTGACTCATCAGAGTGTCAGAAGGGGACAAATCCGTCTCCCAACACCCACTGATCTGGGAGAGAGAGAGAGAGAGATGGAGAGAGAGAGAGATGGAGTGAGAGAGAGAGTGAGAGGGGTAAATAAGCTTGAATTGTTATGTGTAAAGGATTCAGAGGTGGTTTTATGCCTCTGGCAGGTGTTTGTGTTGATAAATGAGGTGAGATTGTGGTAAACAAACAGCACTGAGGAAATGAGATGCAGGGCTGCTGGTTCCCATGCCTCTTCCCGGGCCTCTACAGACAGCTGCGAGTGGCTGAGGGCTTCAGACGTCTCACGGCAGCAAGTGTCTCGATGCTGCGTCTCAATTCTAGCTGCAAACATCTCAAATCGGCCTGTGTTTCTCATAGTAGTGAACTTTGCAGTGAGGAACCACTAATAAACTAATAAACTAATATGGTTCTACATACACAGTTAAATCACATTATTAATTTTTCTCAGCAGCTTGTAGGTGGCAGCATTATGCTCTGGGGAATGTTTATGTGGCATTCTCTGGATTCACTCATCCTCTCTTAACTGATTTGGGTATAAATCCGTTCTTGCAGATTTTGTACACCAGTATATTAGGGCTGTGTATTGTTATTGGCAAGAACAAGGCGATACAATACGTATTGCGATAACGGCGGTCACGATTCAATATATCGCGATATATTGTGATATTGCAATGTGATATATTACGATTTTTCTAATTCTACTATTAAAAAACACCACTATATAAACAGGTTTGCCAATGCTTACAATAGCACTGCACCCTTGTGCTGCTTGTTAATGTTGGAGTGGAGCTAAAAATGGATTACAACACTGCCATCTAGTGGTCAGAGGTTTAAACACAACTCACAATGATTCACTGTCTGCCAGGAATCTGTGTATCGATACTGTGTTTTTGAGAATCAATACAGTATCACAAAACATAATATCCCGATATTCGATATTTTCTTACACCCCTACAATATATGCTGATGGTCTTCCTTGGGGTGGATAGATAGATAGATAGATAGATAGATAGATAGATAGATAGATAGATAGATAGATAGATAGATAGATAGATAGATAGATAGATAGATAGATAACTAGATAGATAGACAGACAGACAGACAGACAGACAGACAGATAGATAGATAGATACTTTATTGATCCCGAAGGAAATTTAGCAGCCAGTAGCAGTTACAAACACAGTAGCAAGACACATGGCTAGACATGTCCAACATTGGTTGGAAGAGCTAACCAAGACTTCCAAGCACTACCCTGGACCCATACTTCCCAAGACTTGAACCCAGTTGAGCATCTGTGGAACCACCTTGACCCCAGTTGAGCAGCTGTGGGATGCACTGCAGTCAGCATTGCTGTAACAACCTACCAGGACCTTATTGAGTCTCCCAGTCTGTCTAGGTACTGTCACTGCTGTGTACAGTGTTTATAATAATATCACTGGTCATTATAATATCACTCTATCTGTGTAGTACCAAAATATGGTTTTACATTGTAATAAGCTGTTTTAATTAGTACTAAGGAACAGGGAGAAGATAAAGTGGTGGTAGCATTAGACCGGCATAAGGAGGCATGGTTACGCCTTCCACATTTCAGTTAAACTATAACTCCATTTAGCTATCAAAGTGCTCATTGGAATGTGTAGAAGTCTGGCAGGAACTCCCACTGCTCAGCAAATGGTCACATCATTATATCCGAGGGAACACAGATGTGCATAGCTGGGCATGTGTGATCTGCCAAAGTGACCATTTCCACCAACGGCGAATTAAAAGTGACACTATGTGGGTATTTCAGTGTGGCTCGCTGTCATGGTGGCCCTTGCTTTGCAGCATATTTTCTGCTAAGTAATTACTGCAGGATGTTTGTAGGGAAGTTGGCAAGGCCTAAATTGAAAGCAGCCCAGTTTGATTGCTTTCTTCATGCGGGCCAAACAAAATGAAATGGGAGAGACTTGGAGGGGGATCCGATCAGGAGATTTAACTAGACTTGACGAGACTTGAGAGAGCGAGAAGGAGTAGAGGCAGAGACGGAGAGAGAGCGACAGATTTCAAGCGGGGCAATCCAATCCCATTTTGCCCACAGAGAGACGGAGAGCGTCCTGCTGCTCGAACGCAGCAGCACCGCAGTGCCTGAAGAAGGAAAGCCAAAAGGCACCTGCTTGCCCGCCAGCCATCAGCTGCCACTCTCTGTGGACTTGCACAGACACACCATTTCCATAATTTTGTCACGTCTGCACGAGGTGAGCTGGCAGTCCTGCGGTTTCAGTCAAGGTCAAGGAGAATGCAATGTAACCTTCTTCTTCTCTCATTCACTTTTGGCTCTGAAAACTGATGAGCGCCAACGCACTCCAAAGAATCTTTGTCTCATATGATGTGGCATTGCATTGGCTGCTCACGGGGGGTTTCCTCCTGCAGCCTGATGAATTAAAAGACATTTAGTTGCCAGTTTATTGGAAACACCGACATTGTGCCCACACCAGTTGGCTTGTACGATGATCGCAAATGCTTGTGAGTATTGTAGTTGCAAACATCTCATGTGGCCACAGGACACACACAGTGTGGACAGTTATAGGGTGTGTCTCAATACCTAGTGAGTGTCTAAGTAGGCTGTCTATGTAGGCAGCTGTTTAAGTAGCAGTGTTCTCTCCTCATCTCTCCTCATAAAACAGATAACTAAGACGCTCTAGTTAGAGAGCAGCTGCGTCACAGCTTGTTACAGCCGCTGCACGTGACCGGTGTTTTAGCTAGTTGCTAAGCTACCGACCGGCTATCCAAAACAGTAGCCCGAGGCTTAAAAATCGGCTAGCATGAATGCTAATGACTCGAGTATAAAACGGTGAAATGGTCAACGGCTCTTTACAAAGTTGCAAATAAAATGCTTGTTTGTGTGATTATATGAAAAGAAACACATTAAAACACCAGAGAGAATTAAAAAAAACTTACATTTGAAGACGACTTCTCCGCTAGTAGCTCCACTTTTGTCCACCGTGTTGGGAAAAAGTTCTGCCTTCGTCACATTATAGGATTGTCTTAGCGGCTGAGGAAGCGTTTGATGCTTCCTTAAAATCAGGGCAAAATAAGGTGCCTCAGTAGACAGTGTGTTTAAGGTATCTAAGAATTGGGACAGTCTACATGTCGGGAGTGCATACTATGGTGTTAAATGCTGCCTATGTAGGCAGCTCACTAGGTTTTGAGACACAGTCGATGCTCACAGTAGTAAGGCACAAAGGACATTTCAGCCTATGTGTTACACAAATAGTGTCCACCAGTCCATCGAGGAACAAAGAAGATACAATGCCTTGAAACTGCAGTCACGCATTCACTGCAGTCACTTTCCCAGTGAAAATGTCCATATTTGTACCTTTAGTAAAGGGGAACTCCACCAATCTTCCACATTTTCTGCCTAATTAAACAGCAAGCATGTCAACAAAGTCATTCGGGGGGGTTTGGAGTGAAAAGCTCTGTTCTAGAGAAACTCACTGAGTCAGCATCATTCTCAGTGGTGGGGGATGAAACCAGACGCTCCCCCACAGGCAGTTATTACAGTAAATAGCTATAAATATGCGCTCTGATGTCTGAGACATTGTTTTTTATTTTGTAGTTTTGATTAAGTTTTGATCTAAAAAGTATTTTAATCATTTTGTGGTGGAGGAAAACACAGAAGACTCTTGTTTACTGGCTATATTTGCATGTAGATATGGGGATGCCTGGTTACCATCAACACCATTGTAAAGAAATACAGAAGGACAGCCACAGTATCTCAACCTCTCCTGATTTTTTTTTTCAGTGTAATTCCCCTTTAGGCAAATGCCTGGAGTACGGAGTCAATGCAACTTTAAAACTACAATTGTGCCAGAATATGGTCCAATTATGTTTGCTACCTGAAGGGACCTTAAGGCCTTAAGGGTATCACTGCAGTGATGGTGCAGTACCTTACCCTTACAGGCTGTAGCCCATGTATGGCTGCACAATCTATTCGTCCCCCCCTCTACCCATCAAATCAAAGGAAAGAAACCACCTCACTATCAACACGGATCACTACTAGGTATGCTTTTGAAGCACGACGACACCCACATGGTAGTGGCATTTAATAGGTGTTACCATAGCACAAGGGTGAAAATGATCTGAGAATAGCTTGTATGTAATATCTCGGCCTGGAAGTAACATAGTGGTCTAGGGGTCTTAGGACTTAGGACTAGGAGACTTAAGACTTTAATAGGCCTGGTTTCCACAATGTTGACCAAGGTTTTGAGTTAGGTTCATGGAAGCTCAGGCTTTGTGTCCTCCATAATGTTGTCCATAGAACATGCTATTACATGGAACCTGGGTTGGTCTTGGTTTCTTTCTGATACAGACAGATGGTCTTGTAATGAGATGGCCCTAATAACTGTATTACATTTTCTGAGACCACCCCTGCATGTGATTGGTCCCTTTCACCATATAACTTGTTCTGAGACCTCCCCCTAACTGTGATTGGTTCCAGAAATGGCAAGTAACAAAGTACTTTGTTACTGTACTGAAGTCTTTTTTAATGCATCTGTACTTTACTTGAGTATTTTTGTATTTTAATATGTTTTATTTTTATGGATTGCATTTTAAAAAAAAAATCTGTACTTTCTACTCTACTTTGTTTTTTAGCGATCTATTTATCCCTTTTAATCTTTCTATTTACATTTATATATATTGTGTATATTATATATTTATAAATATATTATATATATTTATATATATATATATATATTATTTCAGCTATTCTATTTAGGCACCTAATGAAGTGCAAAATGAAATCCTACTGTTCCTAATGTTTTCACAGCTTACCCCCAGAGCACGTGGGGGAAAATAAGCAGATGATGGATTCTATAAAAAGCGACAGCATCAAGGCAGCACTTAATACAGCCTGAGAAAAACCTGCACCCCTGGCCTCTGAGCTTTCCTCGACTCGGAGCCCCAGAGCCGGTGGTGCAGAGACACAGCAGTGAATAAACCATCCTAAACGTTATTTTGTATAGCTTTAGGAATATTCGCTTCATTTAATCTTTATTCCAGTTCTGGATGATCGACAGAAACTCATTAAAGTCATTACATCACTCAGAATTCTTTAAAAAATGTAATGAACAGTAAAAAGTGGGATGTAATCATGTTCCTCTTTTTGAGAGGCAGAAGTTGGCTTCACATTCACTACTCTTTTTTCTTACTCGCCACTTTTTATTTTGGCCAAGTGTCGACCCTACCTGTTGGAGTTAAAGAGTCTTGGATAAGGCTCCCTATCACTACATTACAAGGAATTATTTGATGTGGCAGTGTCAACAAACACATCTTGGTGAATGAGCTTGGGAAAATTCGTAAAAGCGGCTCTCAAGTCAACTACTTTTAAGAAACTAGTACTGGCTGATACTGAACTTTACTGTACTCGCAGTACTGGATCATTTTGTTTTTTCTTAGTAGAAATTACAACAATGTCCATCACAAATCCTTAATAAAACGATATTCTCCATATCGCCATTCAGTCTGAGACCTCCCCCTGACTGTGATTGGTCTTTATCATCATGCAATTGCATTCTGAGACCTCACCCTATTGATTAGTCCTAATCATCATGTCATTCATCCTAAGACCTCCCCCTGACTGTGATTCATCCTTATTATCATGTTATTCAACCCAAGACTCCCCGACTGTGATTGGTCCGACTCATCATGTCTTTAATCCGGAGACCTCCCCCTGACTGTGATGGGTCCTTATTATACCCCCAACTGTAATTGTTGTTAATCATCATGTCATGCATTCTGAGACCTCCCCTTAATGTGATTAGTCCTAATCATCATGTCATTAAGTCTGAGACCTCCCCCTGACTATGATTTGTTCTTATTGTCATGTAATTCAACCCAAGACCTGCCTCCTACTGTGATTGTTCCTACGTATCATGTCATTCAGTCTGAGACCTCCCCCTGACTGTGATTGGTCCTAATCATCTTGTCAGGCATTCTGAGATCTCCCTCTGACTGTGATTGGTCCTACTCATCATGCCATTCATTCTGAGATCTACCCCTTTCTGTGGTTAGTCCTACTCATGATGTCATGCATTCTCAGAACTCCCCCTGATTGTGATTGGTCCTAATCATCATATCATGCATTCTGAGAACTCCCCCTGACTGTGATTGTCCCTACTCATGATGTCATGCATTCTGAGAACTCCCCCTGACTGTGGTTGGTCCTACTCATGATGTCATGCATTCTGAGAACTCCCCCTGACTGTGATTGGTCCTACTCATGATGTCATGCATTCTGAGAACTCTTTCTGACTGTGGTTGGTCCTACTCATGATGTCATGCATTCTGAGAACTCCCCCTGACTGTGGTTGGTCCTACTCATGATGTCATGCATTCTCTAAACTCCCCCTGACTGTGGTTGGTCCTACTCATGATGTCATGCATTCTGAGAACTCTTTCTGACTGTGGTTGGTCCTACTCATGATGTCATGCATTCTCAAAACTCCCCCTGACTGGGATTGGTCCTACTAATGATGTCATGCATTCTGAGACCTCCCCTTGACTGTGATTGGTCCTACTCATGATGTCATGCATTCTCAGAACTCCCCCTGACTGTGGTTGGTCCTACTCATGATATCATGCATTCTGAGAACTCCCCCTGACTGTGATTGTTCCTACTCATTATGTCATGCATTCTGAGAACTCCCCCTGACTGTGGTTGGTCCTACTCATGATGTCATGCATTCTGAGAACTCCCCCTGACTGTGGTTGGTCCTACTCATGATGTCATACATTCTCAGAACTCCCACTGACTGTGATTGGTCCTACTCATGATGTCTTGCATTCTGATAACTCCCCCTGACTGTGGTTGGTCCTACTCATGATGTCATGCATTCTCTAAACTCCCCCTGACTGTGGTTGGTCCTACTCATGATGTCATGCATTCTCAAAACTCCCCCTGACTGGGATTGGTCCTACTAATGATGTCATGCATTCTGAGACCTCCCCCTGACTGTGATTGGTCCTACTCATGATGTCATGCATTCTCAGAACTCCCCCTGACTGTGGTTGGTCCTACTCATGATGTCATGCATTCTCAGAACTCCCCCTGACTGTGATTGTTCCTACTCATGATGTCATGCATTCTCAGAACTCCCCCTGACTGTGGTTGGTCATACTCATGATGTCATCCATTCTGAGAACTCCCCCTGACTGTGATTGGTCCTACTTATGATGTCATGCATTCTGAGAACTTTCCCTGGTTGTGATTTGTCCTATTCATGATGTCATGCATTCTCAGAACTTTCCCTGACTGTGATTTGTCCTATTCATGATGTCATGCATTCTCAGAACTCCCCCTGACTGTGATTGGTAATAATCATAATGTCATTTAGTCAGAGACCTCCCCCTGACTGTGATTGGTCCTACTCATTATGTCATGCATTCTAAGAACTCCCCCTGACTGTGGTTGGTCATACTCATGATGTCATGCATTCTGAGAACTCCCCCTGACTGTGATTGGTCCTACTTATGATGTCATGCATTCTGAGAACTTTCCCAGGTTGTGATTTGTCCTATTCATGATGTCATGCATTCTCAGAACTTTCCCTGACTGTGATTGGTCCTATTCATGAGGTCATGCATTCTCAGAACTCCCCCTGACTGTGGTTGGTAATAATCATAATGTCATTTAGTCAGAGACCTCCCCCTGACTGTGATTGGTAATAACCATCATACTGTTTATAGGAAAGAGGAACATCTGTGACCAAACCTTTGCTTCAAATCTTAAAAAAAGTTTAAAAGCTTGTTGTGGTGGTTCAGTCACTACATACAGTTGACATGGTCTGCAGATGGTGCTATCATAACCCATTCCTTGGACACTTCATTAATGCCCCACCCATTTGACAGTGCCTAACTTGCACATCCATGCTGGCCTGCTTTCTCTCCACGTCCTTCTGGTGTTCTTTCTCAAGGTGAGCTCCCCTGCGCCATCATAATTGAAAATTAGGAATTTACCCGCACCATAATTAAACGCTCACCTATGACCCGCGGGGAGTCCGGAGCAGCATATTAACTTTGGCTTTTTTGATGTGTGGCTTTGGAATGGATTCAGGAATCACACACAGGCTTATAAACACACACACATTGATGTGAGGACGTAACACACCTTGACAGCCTTTTAATTACAGTCCTGCCCGAGTAGTTAAAAGATGCCTCCGTTATCATGGCCATATTTCTACAGGGCCCAAGTCAAAGGAACATCTCATTTGTTTTTAATTAATTATCAGATGAAGCCATTAAGAGTGGGGGCAAGCTCCTCCACGCTCGGTTTTTAATGCTTATTCCTGAACTCTGCGCGCTGTATGTAAAAAATAATTAAGCAAGCTATTACTCTTGGCTTAACAGGAGCGACAGAGAGGAGAAAAGAGAGATAGAGGAAGAAAGAGAGAGAGATTTAATGTGGGTCAAGCTCCTTTGTACCTGTTTGTGTTGCAGGGTAAGGGTGTAATCGCTGATCTCACATCTGTTCAGAGCAATTACATTAGGATTTCTTGGTAAATGATTCAAAGCATGATAAAATCTCAGATTTCACCAATTGGATTCAGTACACTTTACACTTTATTAATATTATTATTATTATTATTATTACAGATTCAAGCTGATTTTGAATGTTTCTTATGTTGGAGACTATGCAAAATATTTATTTTATTCATCTAAACCAAAATGTTGTTTAATGTTCAATCATTGTAAGTATTTATTTGCGTTATTTTTTATGTATTTTTAATAAGAATAAGTTGAGAAACTATTATTTGCCATGGCATTTATCAAAATCATTATAATGAACCATTAGTAGTTCTAAAATATGTCACAATGTACTTTTAATTTAGTTTTTAGGTGTGGAACTCCTAACCTAGCTTGTACGCCCTCCACTCATTCATGTTTAGCAGCTTATTTATCCTCCACAAGGGGGACCATTAGCTCTCAAGTAGTATATGATGGTGCATAAGATTTTAGATAGATGATGCTGCGCATTCTTGTTTTTTTGTAGATCTTACAGAACTACTATTATAGAACCCTGTTATATAGGGTTATATAACACAGTAAATGCATTTAACACAGGACTGCAAGAGCAAACACTTCCATTTCAACATATTTTTACAATCAGAATCAGGATCTCAATCATTTTTGGCCTTGTCTAAGGTATATAAGGATGTTTTCTTGGTAGCCGTGTCATCATAAACTGAAAAAAAAATTAAGAATAATTGTGGAACCCACACAAAAAATATATTAATCCTTCACACTTTTGTTAGATTGTGATAGTTGAAAGGTGATAGTTGATTATCAATAGATTTAATAGAATCTTCCATTGATTTTAATATATATTTAGTTGAAACTACTTAGTTGAATACTGCTTAAAAAGAGACAGACCATCTATGAAGCTTTCACAGGAGACCATCAACTTGGAATGGATTTTCCAAAACTGTGGTGTGAAAAGACAACTTATTGCTATGGGTCTGAAAGGATGCGTAGTTGTAAATAAAAATAAAGACGAAAAAAAGAAAGAATAAAAGAATTCACAATTTGAGAGACGCAGAAAATGCAACCGACTTCTAAGACTGAACTTTGAAAGTCTGTCTGCAGACTTCTTAAAGAAACTGAAAGCGAGGCGTCTGAAAAGAATGGAGTTTATAATAAAGGGAAAGAGTGGACACACTATATACTGGAAAACACAATATTCTTCTTTTTGTTAAGGCTTCAGTCTAATTTCCTGTTTAATAAGTTTAATGAATGACTTATACTTAATGTCCAATTTGGCTGGAAATCAAATAAAGAGTGGTCTCAGATTAACAGTATTAATTACAGAGCGGGAAAGCAGAAGCGGTCTTCATTTGAATAAGATTATATGTTTATATGTACATAGCATACATTGTATACATTGCAATGTGAGCTTTAATGTGCATGAACAGCTGATTACAGCTGAGGGATGTGATAAGGGTCTTTATGTAGGAAGATTATGGCCCAGGTGAGGGTTGGTCCAATCCAGGGGTCATCCTTTCTGGGGTGGTTAACATGTAGTTACATTACTTCGGTAGAAAACTGTGGCGACTAGTCACAGCGATCTCTGGCAGGTCAAACAGTCCTGCACAGAAAAACAAGATCTTAATGTCCTGCTTAAATGCAACAGGGCAAAGTGATCAATACAATTAGAGTCCTCCTAGCTGCACGTGTTTGTGTGTGAGTGTGTGTTATCTCCTGCCTGTCTGCTATCGGGAGCAGTGTATAAGATCACTTTATCACACATATCAGCTGGAGCATCAGGACACATTGGCTCTGCTGCTCCACAGCAAAAGGGAGAAACACAAAGAAGCGGAGTGTGGAGGAGTGAGTTCCAGCACCGACTCCACTCCAAATATCAATTTCGAACCCGTCACGCTCCATCCATAAACGTCACGCGCCACATGTGCACAGAAGACTCATTTAAGAGTTTAATGTTAACAGGAGCGTGCTCGAATTCTTGGCTTTCACTAACGCACCCCATTCAGCGAATAAGTTTAAGAAATTGTTTGGAGAAACACTTTAAGCATTCATAAGACATATATGGTGGCTGAAGGTTTGCACTGGAGATAATGTAGCTGGTTATAGAAGCTTCAAACCATGTTAAGCTGTGAAGTATTCTCAAATTGACTTGCTAAAGTAGACAAAAGCCTGACTATTGGTTGGTTGTTACTATACTTTCATTTGGCTACATTGCAAAGCCAAGAAAGCCAGCATTCTCAAACATGGCTAATTGGCTATAGCTGTGTTTAGACCGCAGACAAATTAAATCTGTTTCTCCAAACAGACCTTGACTGTCCACACAGGATTTACAAGTGGAATTGTGTGTGCAGACGTCACCAGCCTATCTGCATGAGTTGCTTTGTTAACAAGTAGGCGCCAATAACTACATAGCACACCCCTCTACACTTCCATTGCTCTGGATTTGATGTCATTAGAGTCACATTTGCAAGATACACAATAAATGACACTGTATCTGGTTTGAGCAGCGTCCACACTGAGACTATGAAGTATAAACGACCTCTAAATGTGGGTTTGCAAAAATCTGATTGTGTTTTTTTGCTGTTCAGACTCTCAAAAATCAATCTGGATGTGACAAAAATCAAAACTGAGCTGGACGGCATTTGGTTCGACCAAGCTGGGAGGGTGAAGGCCATCATATGCTTCCACACCAAGCCTCATCATGTCCTTTCAAACTCATGCCAAAGCAATGTCAGTGGATATGCTTGGTGGGGGATGCTGACAGCCAGTTCAACGGTTAATACCAATGGTAAGCATGAGTGATGTGGGATAAGGGCTAATCAGTCTATCCTATCGAGTGGGATCGAGGGGGATCGAAGTCGCAGTCTTACTGCATTTCCATGCACATATTAATCCAACCAGTTTCTGCAGTTATCTGATTGTTCAAATACACAGCATTATCTTTGATCCAAGGAATTCATCTATGAGAATAAGCAAGCAGCGTTTATGGAGTAACTGTGAGATGGCATGGCTGGACGAAATGAAGAACTTAAATATGCGGAAAGGCGTTGAGGTTAATGTTGAGTTCACACTACGAGTTTATTGGCATTTACAAAGCAGAACGATTCTTGCCTGACTCATTTTCCCATAATGTGATTACCCGAGTGCATGTAAACATGGATTACTGACAATATCTGATTTTCTGCAGTTACCGGTGTATTAAGTCCATGCAAACACACTCTCATTGATATGCTTTGCTGCTTTGCTATGGGTGGGATTGCACACCCATTAGCAGAGACTGAGTGGGAAACAAATTCAAACTCAAATTTTGCTGACAGAAGCTGTTCTTTTTCATTAAATAAAATAAAAACTGATGGCTGTGAGACAAGGTTGACACATGGAACACTAAGTTCAATGCTGTCAAACGTCTTCAACGGATGAAAAAGCATAATTTTCACGTTGATTGGATTGGTTGATTGGTTTTACACTGAAATCAATGGCAATGACTGATACATAAAAGTCTTTGTGAACTCAGCCTTAGAGAAGAAACATAAAAGAGCAATGCTGCACTCACTGAATAGGAATAGGACGCACTAGCGATCACTGACCCCTCTTCACAGAGACCGCTTTTGTTTGCGGTCTTAATTTTCCGAACCCTGACTGAGCTATGTGTTCATATGACCGTATTTACCTTGACGTGTCACAGAACTGCACTAACGCGTCACTGTGTGGTCCTGTGGGCCTTCGCTTCTTGACAAATCTGGCTTGGACGGCCGTCTGTCACGCTGACAGCAGATGCAGTAGATGGTGATTTATTTCACGAGCGCCGATTGATTCATTAGCATGGATGGAGTGCTGCTTTTCCACAGGCTGTTAAGCCCAGGGGTCGCAAGCAGCGGGCAAGGGAGAGAGAGGCCTAACCTTGCCCACGTCTCTCTCTCCTCTCTCTGTGGTTTAAGACTCGCTGCTGCAGCTCATTAGATAGCAAATGTAGTTGCTGGGAGCTGATGCCCTGTGGCAGAGAACATGGAGATAGTAATGAGTGCGCACATATGCCTCGCCCAACCACGTAGATGAGCGATGGAGGTGGGTTGGGGGGGATGCTCTTGTGCCTCACTAGTCCTGATATATGAGCGGTTCTCATGTCTGCTTTCATGTGCTATCATAATTACTGTATGTCCCTTCAAGTCATGAATAAAAGTGGAATTTAAACTTTTAACCTTCCATCGTGATTGAGTTTTAATAGCTGTTTCTTTATTTTTCCTACATGCAATTTAGTTTTAGAAGTCATTAAGGGTCAGGGTCTTAGTGCTAGGCCTTTAGTTCTGGCAAATAATCCACTTCTATAACACTTCTATAATGTTTATTTCTGCTAGCACCGCTATGGGAGTTCTAATAGTATATTAGCATTAAGCTAATGCTGGTGCATATCATCACTGTACAACGAAAAATATGTATCTTTCGTTTACATGGTGTACAAGTTTTATGATGAACACATGCAAATGCTCCAAAATAGCTAGAAAATGTGGTTCCATTGACTCACATTAAAATACAGTCTATGTCCTCACCTGTAAAGTCTAAACTAAAAGCATTGTCACATTTCAGTTTATTGTATTTATTTATTCTTTAGTGACGAGCTCTGTTATTGTTTTCTTTTTTGTAATACCCGAAATCTGGTAAGAAAACCGTTTGTATTTAAAGTCAGTAACATATGGACTTCTGGAAGGTCTAGAATTATATTTTTCCCACAAACTTGGTCCCAGGCATTGGTAATCAAAACCTGATTATGTCTACTATCATTTCACAATTATGTTTATGTTATGGATTTCCTGTTTGCAACATGTTTATGTGCAGCCAGGGTGCAAAATTGCTTTGATAGCTTAGCTGTTCTGTAATGTTGTTCCAATCAGTGTAGATTTCACATTGTCTGTAAAATCGCTTTTGCCAGTCTCCCTAGCGCTGGCACCACCATTGTTTCTCACCATTCCACCACTGGCATAGAGCCTTGTTGTGGCAGCTTTATTGCTGTGCTGTCAGGCCTCGCCTGTCGAGCTTCCCAATGGATCCCTGCAGCACTGTTATCACAGTCTCAGCCTCTCTCGCTCTGGGGTTTGTAGAAACGCCATTCCTCACCAGTCCACTGTGGGCAGGGTCGCTATCCCACTCCCAACATCAATGTAGCATCGGCGGCGTAGAGTAAGATACAGGCAAGGATATGATTCTGCTGCGAGAAGCACTGAACTCACCAGGGAGCTAGGGTGTAGGTTTGGTCACAACATTGGTGGGTACATAACCAATCCCTAACCCCTCATCCTCGCTTCATGCCTGATGGGTTCACTCAAAAGATAATACTAAGAAAGTTCTATAAATACTGGTAGCGACAATTCAGCCCTCTCAAAATATTGGTACGGACATTGCCCCTACCACCCATATGCAAACCTACACCCATGTCAGGGATGTCACCACAAACCAGAAGCTTCCTCACACAAAAAGCACACTAATAACTCACATTCACCAACACTGAATAACTCAATAAACACATACACACAACTAATATATTAAACAATAGGACTTTAATAGTCCCTGCTGCAGGCGCCTCGCATGATCCTCCTGGCAAGGCTATCGGCATGGCCAAGCCTAATGAGCTTCTAGAGGCCAGCGGCAGCCAGTAAAGGGTCACTACAGTCTTAATGTAATGCAAAGTTTACACAGGAGATGTATGCTAAGTACATATTTTCAATGATAGAAAAAATAGTAAGATACCAAAATGGATGCTAGTAAACTAGCTAACTAGCTCACTACTTAATCTGACAGTTGCGTTCGCTGCTCCTTTTCAAACATCACTTGTTTTCATGCTGTCTTCTTATCAAAAGTACCCCTTTTTACCACAACAAACTCATGACTGCATGCGTTTTTGGCTTATTCCCAACCTTAACCACTTCGACCATTTTTGCTAAATGCAGCTATTAGTTAGCCACTATTTCAGACACTGTTAAGACATGTGCTTACATCTCTTAGCCTTTACAGACATTGGCATTACATATATTGTTACAAAGGACAGCAGCCTTAGGAAATAAGCTAAATAGCTAACTAGCTAACCAAGTTTTTGAACTACCTCCCAAGCATAAATCCCATGCAGTCCACATTTCCTTCATGTTTTCCTGATTCATTTCAGTGAGTTATTATCAGATAGCTATTAGTGGAGGGGAAATGAATTTCTCTTGTATGCTCAGTCCTGGCAACTCTTACTGAGAATCATTCTGATCGCTGCTGAGTCTTAGTTTTGATTTATGGTGATGTGTCTCAGTCTACTGTCTATGCTGCGCCATAAGCATAAATAATACATCACAGCATTGACGTTGTGCCGCGTTTCTGTTGCTGTTTTAACTGATCGATAATTTGATCAGAAGAGCTGTTTACCTCTTCGTCAGCGAGTGTGAGAGTGCTGGCAAAAGAGCCTCTTAAAATAAGATGAATTATTTAATTTGGAGTTAAGAGCTTTCAGGGTTCAGAGAAAGAGAGAGAGAGAGAGAGAACACATTAGGGACCTAAGTGATGCAGAATCACATTCAAAGTGTACCGTGTTGAGCAACGGAGAATACATAGTTGTTCATTTATGAGAGAGGGCAGGAGCTGTGTTAGTTGGTAGTATAAGCTAGCATAAAAGTCTCTTTACAGACTATTTGTTCTAAATAACAGCAGCTGACACATAAAGATTTTTCATTTCTGTTTCATGTGTTGGTGCTTGGTCTCTTTATGCTCATCTGGAAGTGTAAAGAATCTCAGTGAGGAACTTGTGTAGGAAAGGACAATTGTCCAATGATGGCTTCTAGACCTTGGTTAGGCCTTCAGGAGCTGATCAGAAGGCTTTAAATGGCAACTTTACAGGAAAGGCCAAAAACCTTCTTCACTTTTAGTGTAAGTCAATAGAACCAGAATTCTTCCCATGCCATTTTGGAGCTTTTCTATTGGTCTATTTATCAGGGATTTTTGATATAATATAAAGGGCAGCTGTCGTGTTCAAATTATGTAGAAAAATGGAAAACGACAAAAATAGACATACATACATATATTATTTCAGCCACTAGCATAACTGTGTACAGTGGCAATCGCATTTGGAATAGATTGGTCCCAAATAGGTGATACCAATTTTGTGAGAAGTAAAGTCACTCTACACAATCTGGAAGTTCTGGATTAGGTAGGAACCAAGAAAATGAGCCACAATCCAAGCAAGGTTTAGACAAAACCTTGCGCCAACTCCAGATAAGTTCTATACTTGGACACTTTAATGATAATATCACATTCGTGGTAAGACATATGTTAACATATTCCATAAAACACGTGGAATGTCTTTTTACAGGCTTCAAATGTAAACCATGATTAATCTACAATCTGGAAATATGTTCACGGGCACCAGTGTTAGCTTAGTGCTAACATACTATCAGAAAGCCCACAGGCCTGCTAGCAGAACTGGCTTTATCAATTTCTTCTACTTCTTTTCTTTTTTTTGCCCAAAGTGTAGTTGTCCATAGATTAAATGAAAACCCAAATCACCTGAATTGTATTTCTTGGACTGCATCTTGAAGTTGACTTGGACTGCATGTGTTAGCAACAATAGTATATTTCCATTTCCAAACAGCTTTAGCTCCACAGAAAAACTGAAAGCTCTTTTTATACTAGAGCCTTTTTCCAGACCCAGGATGGCTTGCTGTGCGAGTTCAATACATTTGGTCAAGAGTGAAAAATGTTTTTAAGCCCAGGAGCTGCCCAGAGGACCAATGTGTGGTTCTCCCAAAATCGGTGGTCAGAGGGTCACTTCTAGTGAACTCTGCTGCACCTGTGGGGTCGCATGATTGGTCCGTTTTGTAGTGCGACTGTTTTGTAATGTGACTTAAGGCATTACTTTCCTTTTCAAGTTACCTGATGTGTGGAAAAGCATTGCTGTGGACAATGAATGTTGTTCTTCGCCACTTTGTAGCAAAAGGATGAGGCTACCATTTTGCAATCCTGCACACAGAAAAGTGACATTTGGAATTGGGCACTCCATTCACGGTTCAGATGGAATTCTTGTGTGTGAAAGCCAACCAGTGATAATGAGCCCCTCCCCCAAACGGACCCAGAATCAGTCCAGTGTCCATACTTAGGTACATGAAAATACCTTAAAACACCATTTCATCTATTAAAATGTAGAATTTTCATTGTGTACTTAAGAGCCAAGGGACACATCATCTGTCCTCAATTAAAACTCCAACCCAACCATAACATGCCAGATCAGCTGAAACAAGAGGGTTTTTTTTTCATTTGGGCTTGACTGGGTGGATGAAGCACATCAAATTACACCTGGAATTAAACTCAGTGGTTTTATTTGACTGGACAAGGGTTTGTGAGCACTCATACAAGGTAAAGTAAAAAAAAGAAGCTTTAAGGAAATTTGATTTGACAGCAGTTATCAACAGAGAGCTGGCTATGTTTAATATAAGTTAATGAGAAACCCCTAGTGATGCATTTTAATCCCTTGATCCAAAGACAGTTGTTTAATTAAAGTTTTCCAATAGCCAGTAGGCCGGCCCGTGTCCTCATTAGTGTCACCTGCTCATCAATGTATTTTTTTTTTTTTTTAAACACACACTCCGTACTACTGTCCCCCTTGAGACGCTGGCTGCTGGGAACTATCATAGATGAAGTAGATTTATTTAGGGTTAAACACAGTCCAGCTGTGGATAAATGAAATAAATCATTCTGAAGTCTTAGGAAAGATGCTGAGCATGGACCGAATACGGTGAAGTTTTAAAAAGAAGGCTGTAAGGATTATTCAGATAAGAGCTGTGCTGGTAACCTGCGCCGAGTCGGGTGTTTGGGTAACCATGTGGAAAATAACTTTTGTAAACATTAAAACCGGGGTGGGGAATGGGGTGGGCCTCACTGCTGCGCCATGTACTTTATAGATAGTCCCTTACATCACAGTAATACTATGTGAGTTGAGACTCAATCTTTGTCGAATAAAAGAGCATAATAAAGTCAGTCAAACTGGCCATGAAATAATAATAAACCGAATTGCGAATAAGTATGCGGACATCCTTGCTTATTACTAAATTCAGTGGTTACTAGTTTCAACCACACCAATTGCTAACAGGTGTATTGTAAAATGTATCCTATCAGATGAAACGACTGAGTTTAATTCCAGGTGTAATTTGAAGTGCTTCATCTTGTTTCAGCTGATCCAGCATGTTATGGAATGGGTTGGAGTTCTAATTGAGGACAGATGGCAGACACTGTCCAGATGTGTGTCCCCTGGCTCTTAAGTATACAATGAAAACTCTACTTTTTAATAGATGGAGTAATGTTTTAAGGTATTTTCATATACTTAAGTCTGGACCCAGGACTGATTCTGGGCCCGTTTTGGGGGAGGAGCTCATTATCGCTGGTTGGCTTTCATACACAAGAATTCCATCTGAACCGTGAATGGAGTGCCCAATTCTAAATGTCACTTTTCTGTGTGCAGGATTGCAAAATGGTAGACGCTAGTCGCATCCGTTTTCTGCAAATTGGCAAAGAACAACATTCATTGTCCACATCAATGCTTTTCCAAACATAAGGTAACTTGAAAATGCCATAAGTCACATTACAAAGCAGAGACATTACAAATTGGATCATCATGCAACCCCACGTGTGCAGCAGAGTTTGTCTGAAGTACACATTACACATATTAATTAACAGAATTGTGAATATCAAACTTTCTCATCAGAGAATTGGAGGCTATGTAGCGTAGCCTTTATCCGTTGTCTCTGGGGCCATATTTCCTGAGTCTGTTTAACACAATGAATTGGTCTGCTTTACTAATGTTGTGATAATGAAGTAGCCAACATTCACCATAATGCCCAATGTTAGGGATTCAGAGTTTAAACTAGTTTTAAAAATGATACAAATCTGATTTTGCTGTTCAAACTTTTTCTTGGTAATTTCAGTGGAGTTATAATGCCAGTAGGGTGCCAAAACATAGCTATTGCTACCAGCAAGCTAACTCTACTGCAAACTGAACTAACATCATACAGCTGGACCCAAGTGAGAAGTTAAATTCATCAATTATTACATATAGCATTAAGCATATTAGACATATTATTTGCAATATTGGAATGCTGCTGTTTCTTGTTTATTATTTTTAATAAATGTATATAGTGTAAGCAGTTACCATGTACACGGTATGGCCCAAAGTATATGGACATCCTTTGCTCATTTTTAAATTCAGGTGCTTCAACCATGCCAATTGCTAACAGGTTTATTGTACATCAAGCACATAACCATGCAATCTCCATAGACACACACTGGCAGTGCATTGGGTCATACTGAAGAGCTCAGTGCCTTGTTATTATAGGATGGCACCTTTTCCAACTGTAAGGGCTTATACTGTGAAATGGAAGCATCTAGGAGCAACAGAGGAGCAGCAAAATCAAGGAGCTGAAAGTCTTTTGCATATCCTCTGTTGCATCACCCACTACGCAGCTCCAAACAGCCTCTGGAAGCAACATCAGCACTAGAACTGGGTTTCTATGACTAAGCGGCTTCATGCAAGCCTTGGATCATCAGCTTTCAGCTATAGTGGTGTAAAGAACTCTGCCACTGGTCTATGGGGCAGTGCAAACATGAATACATTTGGGATGAACATTTTGGAACATCTTAACACACAGACAGACTCCCAAGCCTGTGGAAAGCATTCCCAAAAGAATGGAGGTTGTTATAGATGCTAAAGAGCAACTCTGTATTAATGCTATGGTTTTGGAACGGGATGCCCAACAAGCTCAGTCAGGTTTAATAATCAGGTGTCCATATACTTTAGGCCATATAGTGTCTGCGTATTTTTTTCAGTGCCTTTAAGTGAAAGCTGTGTGGGTGTAGGCATGAATGTGTGCATTTTACACCACTCGACAGCGCGAGTAGTGCCCCCGACAGTGTGTGTGCGCGCCCGCGTGTGTGTGTGGGTGTGCAGATAATGACTTCTGATGAAGGTGTGTCTCACACTGACAGCCTCTCCCCACGCCAGCCACCCACAGAGAGCCTGAGTGGCAGAGGGAGAGACTGATGAATGGACGAGTGCAAAAACTGAAGGGAGTGAAGGGAAAACCAAAGCAGCGGAGCCCGGTGAGATCCCGCTGCTTTGTGAGCTAAAGGACAGGAGGCTGATTAATTAAATTTCAGAAAGGCTCGACATTTGGGTGCTGGGGGGGAGTCGGGGAGGGGGGGAGGCCTTGTGCGTCTGTTGTTGCACCAGCAATGAAGGCAGTGACAATAACAACAGGCTGAATGAGAATGATAGCGAGCTTCTACCCCCTCCAGTCAAAGGCATTTTAAAGGCATTTTAAAAACGGGACATGTCTTGAGGTTTTTTGTTGGTTTTTTTTTGTTTTTTTTCCTCTAGTCAACTTCCTTCTGCCTCCACAAACAAAAGCACAAAAGACAGAGGTGAAACACTGCTTGGTTAGCGCGCGCTCACTCAGCTAAGGATGCCATCTGTCCCATATGGAAGTGTTTTGAGAGCTTCAAACAAAACGAGATTACGCGTCCCAAACATCTGGCGAATTAGTGGAGTTATTGTATTTTCCAGTAATTAATTCATATAGGTGTTGACAAATTGAGGTAATGATGAAAACTTTAACGTTCCGATTGCTTTATGATGAAATTAATCACGCAGCACGGAGCACCTCCAGTGTCAGAGCAACCAAGTGAGGATGTGGCTTTTTTCCCTGTTGCGTTGTTGTTGGGAGTATGCAGTGATTTCTTCCAGGGATTTCAGACGATGTTGTTGTGTGTGTGTGCATCTGTGTGTGTGTGTGTGTGTTAAGAAATAAAGCTCCTGGATCCATGCAGCGTACTTGCACCTTCAGTTTCAGTTAGGTTCTCACTCAGATACAAGGTGGCCTACTGGGGTGCCAGAAACTGGCCTCGCTCCTTATTTGTTGCTCACACTATATGGCCAAATGTATGTAGACACATACTATATGTAGTCACATTTCAATTGGTAGCATTCTCCTTGCATCCAGCATATCTCACTGCCAGGTGAAGCATGATTCATCACACCAAAGAACGTCTCCACTGCTCCAGGTGGCAGCATGCTTTACACAACTCTAGCCCACACTTGGCATTGTCTGAAGTGATCTTAGATCATAGTGAGCTTGTGTGCACAGCTGCTTAGCAATGGAAGACCATTTTACGAAGCTCCCAATGCACAGCTCTAGTCCTGATGTTGCTTCCAGAGGCATTTGTAATGAGTGATGCAATATAGGTCTAGGTGTTTAAGTGCTATGCACTCAGCCTTATGGTTTTACATGGTCTCTTGCTTCCTAGTGTCTTCAGTTTCACAATAATATCTCTCAAAGACCTAGCAGGACAGAAACTTCTCACAAATGTCACCAAGCTCTTCAGCATGACCCGTTCCATTGCCAGTGTTTGTCTTTGGAGACTGCACGACTACCTGCACACCTGAACTTAACATTAAGAGAGGTGTCCACATACTTTTGGCCATGTAGTGTACTTGGACACGGAAGGTTCCAAGTACACAGCACTTGAAGTTAATAACTTCTGACACTTTCAAAAATAAAAATGGCAAACAAGAATTCCACAGATGCTGCAGAAGAACTGCTTTTGGTTCCCCGAAGGCCATCGCAGATCAGATGCATTGTGCAGATAGTACAGTATTAATTTGTTTTTTTTTCTACGCTTATGTACTTGTATGGCTGGCTGAGTAAGTCAGATGCCCAGGGAGGAGAAACAAACCAGGTTTTATTGAAAGAAGGACAACCCAAAAGAGAAGCCATGCTGTTCCAAGTCAGTAACAGTTGAACCTAAATATATACCGCATAACAGAAAATGTAGAGAGTAGTCGAAAACCTAGCAAGGGCAAAAAGGACAGAGGACAAAGAAAGTAGTAACCTTAGGCAAAAAGCAAAAACCAAAAGACAAAAAACAACAAAAATAAGCACTCAGTGGGTCTGTTTCAAAACCTAGTGTGTGTCTAAGTAGGCACTGTCTAGGTGGGCAGCTGTTCTCTCCTCATCTCTCCTCATAAGACATATTACTGAGATGCTCTAGTTAGAAAGCAACTGCGTCACGGCTTGTTCCCGCCCACTGTGTGTGACTGGTGTTTAACCATAGTTTAGCTATTGGCTACCTGGCTAAGCTACCAGCCAGCTCTCCAAAGCAATAGCCTGAGGCTCAAAAAACATAAACTAAAAAAGTCCTAGCATTTGTCTATTTATCTAAAAGACAGGCCAAACTCTCAGTGGTCTCTGTATGGCTTTAATTTAATGTATTAAATGCTCTGAGGAACTGAATGGCTTACCTCCATCAAAATCCGTGGTTTCCAACAATATCCGATGTGCGACTGTAGTGAGGTCAAGTCTCTCCTCCTGCCATAGCAACTGCTGTAGTTTAAAGTTTGTTGGCCCTCTGTGCGCCGCCCATTGGCCTGGTGCCCCAACTTGCCCATGGCAACCAACGCCTCCAGACAGCAGGTATTATTTAGGTGGTGGATCATTCTCAGCACCGCAGTGGCGCTGCAGTGTGGTGGCATGTTAGTGTGTGTTGTGCTGATATGAGTGGACATAGCAGTGAGTTTTTCTATCAAGCTGAATGAGCAGGTGTCTACAAACATTTGGACAGACACTATACTTGGTGCCCTGCATTAAGAGCTGGGTCCCATCCAGGTGGACGCGAGAAATTGATGAGTGCACACTCACAGAACACCAGTTTATTAGTTCTGGTGTAGCACAAAAGTAAACTTGTCTCTAAAGTGGGTATGCATGCTAATTTAGCTGAGGTGTCACTACTTAATCTTATTATTGATTTGTTTCCCAGACAAAGATTAAGCTTAGCTGTAGAAGTAAAGCGAGTCTCCGAAGGGAATTTTCCAAACTACATTAACTAAGTTTTCAATTTAGTAACTGCTCCAGTGAGCGTAATTAGAACTGGAGCCCAAATAAGTTGCCAATACTGTAAGAGTTGCTGATTACATTTCAGGGGAAAATGACTAGAACTCCTTTTTTTTTCTTTGTTCAAATTGTTCAACGTGTCTACACAATTAATATGTAATCGAGCATGCTCCATTCAGGAGTCAGAATTATTCAAGGCTGTGCTGACAGGAACCAGACTTCTAAAGCATTTAATGGGTCTAAAAAGCTCCTTCACATATATAATTATTGCAAACAGTGGTTGCAAATATGTTTCTGGACATTAGAGACATTGTTGTGTTTTAATTTTGGGTTAATATATACATACTTACATTTAATAACTCAAAATACATGTGTAGGTTCGCTGGTTATTTTGGATAGTAGCTGGAATAAAGTGCCTGTTTTTGTTGACCCCTTGTAAATCACCTTTAAACTAAAGAAATCTGGATCCGTTAAGGACGTCTATCATAAATCACTGTAAAGCAGATCATTATGTATAACATCCCAGTGATAGAATTAATGAGACGCCTTTCTTTTAAAGAAACTTCAGTTTCATTTGTACATGTAAGCTTGCTTTTATAGACTTGTGTTCTGTGAATGTGCTCCGAAACCAGAGCTTCCTATGCACTCGAAGGACTGTAGCCAGTCTTAAGTATATAGCCGTGGCAATCGTGAACTGCATGCTGATATAATGGTAATGATTTCCTGATTTTTTTTTTTTAACCTGCCATTGATGAATTCCTGAAGTGTAATACAGTGAGCAATGCAGAGCAGATCGTGTGGTATAGCGAATCAATCTTCTCAAAAAGTGCTTAAATGGAGCTTTATGGGCATTTAAAATTCAGCAGAAGGAAATGCTGGATGGCGTTATTTCCAAATCTATAATCAAAGTCCAACCAATCATTTATTTAATTTCCCGGCAAAACACCCATTAAGTACATATCATATCACGGACAATTACACATAGCTTACAATACTAACCATAATTCCAAATCTATCAGTCTGTAATTTGCACACTCTAACACACTGAGTCGAAGTGGTGCCAGAGGATAAAGATAGAATTCTAAGTATATTAGATAGTTTCCAAAAATGGCATTCATAAAATGATTAAAAGGTATAGAGACCACCGAAACAGCATCTTAAAGCAACATTCTGTCATGATTTTACCCTAAAATAACAGCTTCAAAATCATTTCTCACACTTGGGAGGACTGTGTCTCTGTCAATGCCACTCCAGGGCACTTTACAGACGGCCCCTTACCTTCTTCAGCGTTGCTTCGACCTATTTAGATAGAAACTACTTGGAGAAATGGAGAGATGGGTAACTATGGGGAAATGTAGTGATCGTACTTTGTTCTCTGCTTCACCACAACTTACAAAATGTTGTTTCAGAGATTTAGGAGGCTGTTTGATTGTTAGTTTGTTTGTTTGCTTAATTGTGAGCTACAGCAGCGGCGAAACACGAACATCCGCCGAATATATGAGCCTAACTGACGGAGCTGCAGCAAGAACGAGTGAATATGTTCTGATAAGAAGTGATAAGACTATTAAATCATTATTGTAAGTTTGATAAACCAGTTTTATCAAGCTATCTCTTCTGTCGGCTCCTCTGCGTCCACCATGTTAGTTGTAGTATGAGAGGCTGTTTGTAGTGAGCAGTCAGTCACAAAACCAGGTGCCATCAGCCTATAGCGTTCGGCCCAGGTCCCGTCAAAACTAGAGGTGGGCGGATCGATCCAAATATCGATAATATCGATACCAACGCTGGTATTGATATTGATCTGTAAAAAGATCGCTACTCAAGCTTTTTTTCTCCCGCACGCACTGACTGCTACGCACATGGATTCATCAAAGTCTACTCTGTCAGTGCTGCGCTCAGTGCACTGTGTCATTTTTTGTATTATTTTATTGTACTGTTAGACAGAATAAGTTTGAAACTGTTTACAGTATTTGTTGTGGTGTGTTACTTTTGTTGTATTGTGGATTGTCAGCCCTCTACCTCTGGAGATTTTGTTTTAGGTTGTTTTTACCTCAAAAAAAGATGAATTTTCCTAATGTTAAGGCAAACTTGTTTTGTTACTGTTGCATTGTTTCTAAACAAAAATGTTAATTGTTATGATGAAGTTCTTTGTTGTCATATACAATGTTTTGTGAAATTCTTTCCTAGGTGTTTTGGATCCTTTGGATCTATTAATCATAAATATTAAAAAGTATAGGTATCGATATCGGCGCTACTGGCCTTGTGTTTACTTGGTATCGGATCGATCACAAAATTCCCGGTATCGCCCACCTCTAGTCAGTACCACCCCCTATGAAAAAGACGGTATTGCACTTCACGCCCGGGGAAAAAATTTAATTGCAAGAGAAAAAAAAACATACAAGGAGGAAAAAGACAGTTTGCATGCATGTTTACGGTACCACAAAGCACACCAACAGCTATGGCTCTTTAGCTAGCTATGTGGAGAAGAGTATTCAAAGAAGAGATCCAGATCAGAAAACCAGAAAGAAAAAGAAAGAGAGTGACCATGCAGAAGACTGGCCCAGAGTAAATCTCTGGGTGTGTCTGAAATCGCACCCCAGTTACCGTTTAGTGTTCTATTCAGGGTGTCTGCCATTTTCTAGTGTTGTCCAATTCCCAGTGGACGATTAGATTACCTATAAAGTTCACTATGTGGTTACCCACAATGCACTGTAAAAATAGTGAACAACCGATGTACACTACTAATATAGGCTAATGTACCACAATGCATAGAGGTTACTTTGGAACATTGATCTTTCTACCTGCCTTCGTCTCTGTCTGAGGGCTAAAAGCTGTAATACTAACAGGATGACCAGTATAACAGAAATCTTCTTAAGGAACTAAAGCTTGTGCTCAAGAAATAAGAAATAAGAAAATAGTTTTATTGATTAAATCGAAATATTTAAGTAACTACAGAATCAAATATTTGACAGGCAAATTTACAGTCATGATAAAATACAGTAGAACCTGGACAAAAACTTGGAGTGATGTAATCTGAAGACGGCAGTAGTCTTCACTATTCTGGATAATAATAATTTGGCTTCAAAGCTCGTTTCTCTGTGTCCTGCTCCTGATCTGGAAAGAGATCAACAGGTGTTTCCGTCCATCCTTCCACTTTGAAAAGACAACTCCAAGCTATGGACCTGATATCTGAGATGTGGAGTGATCAGTGGAGTGTTATGGGGTAATGAGTCTTTATCCATGATTTGGATTACTTGGAAGCCAACCAACTTCTAGGATTGAACTTTGGAGCTGTGGAAAAAAGTATACCACAGCTGATTTGATAGCATCTCATGAAGAAGAGTACTACACAGAAACTCGAGTAACTGCAGACAAGGCAGTGCTTGTTGGAACAAATTTGCCAGAGCAGCTGTCTCCTCATCTCAGGGAACAGTTTGCAAAGCATTGCTGGCGTCTTGTGCACTACATCAAAAATTCCATGAAAGTGCATCAGCCTCTGACATGCTGGGGAACACACTGTTTATCCAGCGAGGTAACAACATGATGTCTCTGTTACTTCCTTTGACGTACAGTTACCCAGCATGCTGTGCCCTCGTTGTTGCCGGCGGCCGGGCTGGTAATAACCTCAGGCCAGTGTTTGAGGGTGCCTGTGGCCAACGCACTGTCACTGTCCACGGGCTAGTACCGACGGTGTCTACGGACTTTGACCTTGAGTAATGAGAGCGTGTCTCCGGAACAATCCGGAATGCTCTGACATGACAGGGTTTGGCCGGGTCAGCCGTGCTCCGGCCTGCACATCGCTCTAATGAGAGAGAGAATGGGCGGGGGGGTGTGGGGGGAGTTGGCGGGGGGGCAAGTCTCACTAACAAGCGACTTCATCAGCATGAGAAGTGAACTGACACAGAGTGTCTTGATTTTGACCTACCAAAAGCATGAGCTACAAAGAAATAAAGATTTAAATAAGCACTAAAGAGTCCGCTTGGCTAAATGAGGAATTATTCCAAAATGCAAGGTCGGAATTCCAATGAATTCCCGGAAACTATATCCATCTTGTATTACAATTGTATTCATAGCCATCCCCTGTTAAATATATGCTGGCATGCATCTTCAAGTGATTTGCCTGCTGATGTTAAGTATCTACCATTATCTACCAGTGAGGCAATGTTCTGTTAACTATTAGGTGAATCTATTAATAGCCGATACCTACAAGACAGACATCTCTAGGGTAGGCAACTTTGAGTCTAACAAAAACTAATCAGGGAAGTGTGTTAAAACTTTAGAACCATTCTCTGCTCCAAAATGCTTAGTTTGTTGATGGTTTTTTAAAATGTAATACAACTTTTTGTCAGTCGACAATACTGTGCATGCTATTGTAGCCCCTGCATGGTAGCTGGTAAGGTATACTATGCTTTCAACAAATGCTCGCTTTATACACAGCACAATCATTGCCAGCTCCTCCGATTGGCTGGTAAACTCACTTCAGCTGTCCCTTGTTTACGCCATTGTAATCATGGAGTTCTGAGCATCACCGGTCTGCATGGGCAATGACTGAGGGTGGCCACTGTGGTAAAAACAATTCCAATATTGGGATAAAATGGGCAACCCACTCAAGCATGGGGAGAACATTCAAACTCCTCACAGAACGGCCTGGACCCAGATCATCTTGGTTTGAGGCGGCAGTGCTACCACTACACCACCGTACCACCTATATCTTTACCATTTCTAAAACAAAAATCAGTCATGCCTGGGTCAATCATAAGAACCAGAAAAAATACAGCACACTTGCAGGATCCAGTTTCAAGGATTTAGGTATGTAAGAGAGAACTAATGTACACGAGGCACCACTCAAGTAAATGAATCAGTGTAGGGGGCTAACCTTCAGTAAGCGCTTCTAAACGTTAGCCTGCTGTGTGTTTGACTGTAAAATTAAACCTTTAGTGCATCAGTGGAGGCCGTTATTAGTACATGGCGCAAATCGCGGCTCCAGTAGCGTGAGAGAAAGAAATAAACGAGTTTTTAACCAGTCGTCTCTCCGTAGACTTCGCTAAGGACAAGCACCTGCCCGTCATTAGCATGCTAGCTGAATCTTCTCGCACTCTGATGTGTAGCCATCCGATTTCACGGTCCACATTGATAGAGCCGATCAAATTTTCGAGGTGCCAAGCAGCGCAGACAGATTAGAAGAGTGAAGTTCGCATTTAATCTACTCTGAAGCAGACGGAGCTGCCGTTAAAACAGCGCAAAGCGAAACGCCTCAGGAAACCTGGGAGGATCACTTATTTGTCAGACTTGCCATTAGCAGCAAGCAGTCAGTTAGCTTCACACGCTCTCTCGCTCGCCCTCCGTTCCCTCTCCCTCTCTCTCTCCCTCTCTCTCTCTCTCTCTCTCTCTCTCTCTTTTAGTTATTTGGCACAGAAATGATAAACACTGACTCATTTCAAGTATCCTCCAATACTGGGATGTGATGGGAATAACTGGTAATAGATTATCATTCAGGAACAGGAACACACACACACACACACACACACACACACACACACATATATATACCACCACCTTCTTGTATCTACTCACATCAATCAGCTCCATTTACAGATGCACTTTGTAGTTATATATACTTACAGACTGTACTTCATCTAATTTGCTGTATACTTTGTTACCCTGTTCTTTAAATGATAAGGACCCCCACATGTCCACCACAGAGCAGCTATTATTTGGTGGTGGATCATTCTCAGCACTGTAGTGATGCTGAAAGGGTGGTGGTGTGTCAGTGTGTGTTGTACTGGTATGAGTGGGTCAGACACAGCGGTGCTGCTGCACTTTGTAGATGTATAGTTAGAGACAATCTGTTGCTGCACAGTTTGTCTTCTGTAATCAGTGGTCACAGGATGCTCACACCAGCCCAACACACACTAACACACCAACACCATGGGGATGAATCCCCCACCCAAATAATACCTGCTCTGAGGTGGTCCTGTGGGGGTCCTGACCATTGAAGAGCAGGTTGAAAGGGGATAAACAATGCATGCAGAGAAACAGATGGACGTTTGCTTTGTACATCTCAGCTATCTGTTTTAACTCAGTTATCTTTGTCGTCTGGGCACATGTCTTTGTGGACGCATGGTTCTTAGTGAAGGGTGCTGTAGAGATGGTTTTCCAAACATCGGTTTGGATAAATTAAGGATTTTTTACGTTTAGGATCAATAAATTTTTCTCAAACTCACTGTTTTTGAGTGAAAAGTTGCAAATGAGGCTAAAACTGACTTCATATTGTTATTATTTGAATTTTCCATTTCGCTTTGAATTGTGCAAAAGCTAGCAGTACACTGCAATTGCAGTACCATTTAAGTTGGACCAGACAATTCTGAAGCGAGCCTGCCAAAGCTTTATTTGGGAAAGGATTTCTTTGTGCGACCAGTAAGACTTTACAAGAGACTTCGCTTTGGTTGATGAATTTAAGTAATAGTTATTTTGGTTATCTTGGTTTGTGCTCTCAGGCTTAATCAGGTCAGCTTCAAAAGAATTTCATATTCATCAGATTGAACAGCTCACTATTAAAGTTTGATGTAATTAATGACCATTAATAAACTTATCGGAAAGCCTTACTGGAAAGTGAGGCCCATGGTCCTCAAAATTCACTGTAATAAAAATATATTATCTTATCTAGATTCATTTAGGGCGGCACGGTGGTGTGGTGGTTAGCACTGTCGCCTCACAGCAAGACGAGCCGGGTTTGATTCCCGGTTCGGCCCGTTTCCTCCCACATGTCCAAAGACATGCATGATAGGTTGATTGGTCACTTTAAATTGGCCGTAGGTGTGAGTGTTGGCCATGCGATGGACTGGCGAACTGTCCATGGTCCCGATGATGCTGGGATTGGCTCCAGGGACCCTGACTAGCTGGATTTAGCGGCAGATAATGGATGGATAGATTCATTCAATAGACACCTTTCATAGTTACCCTATATTACATTGTAATCTAATAATAATATTAATATTTTCTCTATCATGAATGATCATTATGCCCAGATGTATTTGTTGTATAGCGACTGTAACATTTAATGAGTGCCGTGTTTGTATTTTCCCTGCTTCTAAATAGCCATCCGCCCCATTGGGATCCTTTAAATATCAGATAAAGCTGTTGGCTGTTTAATTGGCATTAAGGCGACATTGTTTTTCTTCCGCTGCTGCTTTTACAGGCCAGCTTTACTGGTGACTTGTTTAACAAGGTTCAATTGGCAGAGCCTTTTATTTATCTAACGGGAACTTTATTATTTTATAAAGTCTGTCGTTTTGTCCAAATGTACCATTTTACAGCCACAGAGGACCACCTGGATGTTTGTTAGCACATGGCAGGTAGATCAAAACCTGCTTTTATTTATCTTCCCCATCCAGTTATGATTTGCTCATGGCGTTCAGTGTTCATGCAGAGAGATTTTGCCTTTGTGGTGGGAGTAGGCTGAGGATAAATCTCCCTGGCTTCGCTGTCTGCCTGTTTTTTTTCCCCATATTTTTATTTACTCTTTTTTATTTTTTCATTTTTTGGTCGTTTGTCATGGCCATTACTCTCTCAAAGGAGGAGGGGATGTTGAAGAAGTAATTTCAGAGCTCACTGACATAGAATAGATTACCATTGTCCACGCTCCCTTTGGCCCTTGGTTAATTTATTGTGTGTGCCGACTTGTTTATTTTTTTTTTATGCCATTCCGCTGCAGTTTAGTTCCAAGAAGTCCATTTAAAAAGTAATCCAGCCATTCCGAGCCAAACCGCCTATAGGCATAGACACACTGTACCTGCGCTGCTGTTTATATATGCCAGCTCTTTATATAATATCCAGCCGTGGCTTGTTAGCACATTGTCACATGTCCATCCATACGTGGCCAGACAGATCAAAATAACACCCGTGAAGCTTTTTTTCTCTCTCTCTCTCCCCTCCACTCTGCAGCAGAAAAAGCAAGGATGGCTTTGAGTTATGCGCAGCGAATCGCGGCTGGCGTGTGGGAGAAAAGCACAATAACGTCGGCCCCTGTGCCACACTAGCACTTTTCATGTGCTGCAGTTAAATGTCAAGGCCCTTCCTTTCCAGCTCCACCATTATTCTCCACGGCGCTCCTATCTTCCTATCTTACTTCCTATAAAGTTTGGCTGTTAGTGCATCCAGGCAGAGAGGTGTGGGTGTATTTGTGCATGGTATATGTCTTCATTTGAACACGGCAGCCGTCATTTGCATTTGTGAGGAAACTTGGATATGAACGGACCTGTAGAAATGCTCCAGAATTGCCTGGAATGAAATCTCTGCGCATTAACTTTCATTAAAAGTTAGGGTGGCCAGATGTCCTCGTTTTTCGGGGACAGCCCTTGTTTTTTTCATGAATTATGGACTCATACAACCATTGAATCTTTTGCGATAAGCCTATCCCTGCCTCATTCCTGCCTCAGCTGCTACGCGTAGTCATTTCTGAGACCCTTTTCACTGTAGAGTGACCAGATGTCGCCTATCATGGCAGACTACTCTACTTAACTAAGTAACACAAGTTACTTAGTTAAAATATATATCCCACTCAAAATATATATCCCAATGGATATTTTGAATTAAATATATATTATTTCTGTATATACAGTATATTTTCAGAAGTGTTTGTGGCCTGCCTTCTGCTCCAATTCATCCCAAATGTGTTCAATTGGGTTAAGGTCAGGACTCCATACAGGCCAGTCAGGGGCTTCCACACCAAACTCCATGTTTCCATCCATGTCTTTATGGACCTTGCTTTGTGCACTGGTGGGCAGTCATGTTGGGACAGGAAGGGACCTGTCCCCAAACTGTATCCACAAAGTTGGGAGCATGAAATTGCCCAAAATCTCATGGTCTGCTGAAGCATTAAGAGTTCCTTTCACTGGAGCTAAGAGGTCAAGCCCAACTCCTGAAAAACATCCTTCATCCCCACACCATAAACCCCCCCCTCCACCAAACTTTACACTCGGCACAATGCAGTCAGACAAGTACTGTTCACTCAGTACTCGTCCATCGGATTGCCAGATGGAGAAGCATGATTAGTCACTCCAGAGAACATATCTCTACTGCTATTAGAGTCCAGTGGCAGTGGGCCTTACACCATTGCATCCAACGCTTTGCATTGCGCTTGGTGATGTGCTCGGCCAATTCCATGAAGCTCTCTACACACTGATCTTGAGCTAATCTGAAGGCCACATGGACACTTGGAGGTCTATATATATATATATTATATATTATATATATATATATATATATATATATATATATATATATATATATATATATATATATATATATATATATATACTGGCAGAGTCTCTGGTTTTCATTTTAGAAATCTGGTCACTTTAATAAAAGTTAAGAATGTTTTTGCTGTACTGTCTCCAGTAAAGTTAGTCTATTGAAGATTGAAGATTTGAAGATTTACTTGTAAAGAGAGAGCTCAATGTGACCAGCAGCTTTTAATTAACTGCTCACACATGGTTTTAGAAGTCTCAGTAGTGAGGTCGATGAGTTGCTTGACCTTATTTTGCAGGTGTAACACCTCTCACTGGTCCTCTGCAGGGATGACATTCTTTTTTTCATGATTGCACAGCGATTAGTTTGCTTAGATTGGCCATCTCAGGTTGAATGTGTCTCTGAAATGTAAGAGTTTAGTGGTGAAAGAGCTTGGACATGAATAGCGAGATTATGGATATGAATACAGAGATGGGTTTCAATAGCCTTCTACTGTCTGAGACTTTCCTGAGAGTGGTTCACACATATATATATATATAATATATATATATATATATATATATATATATATATATATATATATATATATATATGTGTGTGTGTGTGTGTGTGTGAATGTAGTCCATTTCTTCAATCAGGATCAGGACCACCACAGAGCAGGTACTATTAGGGAGTATTTTGATCTTTCTCAGCACTTCGATGGTGATGACACTGACGGTGGTGTGTTAGTGCGTGTGTTGTGCTGGTATGACTGCATCTGACACAGCAGTGCTGCTGGAGTGTTTAAACACCTCAGTGTCACTGCTGGACTGAGAAGAGTCCACCAACCAGCAACAACCAGCCAACTCTGTCCTGTGGGCTGTATCCTGTGGCCACTGATGAAGGACAAGAGAATGACCAACACAAATTGTGCAGCAGCAGATAAGTTCTCATCTCTGACTTGACATCTACACTGTGAATCTGCAACATTGGGGTATCTAATAGAGTGGACAGTGAGTGGGGACACAGTGTTGGAAAAACTCCAGAAGCACTTCTCTGTCTGGTCCACTTGTATCAGCACAACACACACTAACACATCACCACCACGTCAGTGTCACTGCAGTGCTGAGAATGACCCACCACCCTAATAATATCTGTTCTGTCGTGGTCCTGTGGGGGGTTCTGATCATTGAAAAACAGGGTGAAAGGGGGTCTAAGTCATTTATAGGCAGATCGCAAGCTCCATGTTTTAAAAGATCAAGAAAACAGCTAAAATATAAGGCTAGAATTAAAACGGCAGCCTTCAGTTTGAGAATCAAACTCTTTAAAATAGCGATTTCAGCCCTACTATAAGCTTCAGATATTAATTAGTTATTTCAGCCTTGCAGCTCCATCATAAAATCAGATGCATCTCGTCTGATCAACTGCGTTTGGGGTCAGGGGAAAACTGTGCAAATTTATTATGAGGCTGAACCATGGCTTCACGAATGTAGGCCACGGTTAGACAGGCTTGTTGTGCTTTCAGACAGCCTTGTGGTGTGTGGACACACAGCCGTGCCACAAAGCATAATGGGAGCTGTAATTACTCAGCACGATAAACAGACCCTATCAAAGCGTTAACGAGCATCTCCGGGTAGCGGCATGGTTACAGTGGCCACTCGCTCCCAGGGAGGGCCTGTTACCTGAACATGTATCGATACCTAGAATAGCATGAAATTAGCTCAGTCCACTGGGACCGGTGTGCCAGGGCTTATTAAGAAAGAAGCAGAAACAGACGCTCGGTGCCGAGAAGAGGTGAGAGAGAGAGCGTGAAAGAGAGAGAGAGAATAAAAAAGAGCAAGAGAGAGAACAAAAGCGAGAGTTTATTAAACTGCATATCTACAGTGCATCGCTGTAACTATATAAGACAACAACAGCTAAAGGGCAGCTAAGAATCATAAAAGGTAATAAAAATTGAAAAAGGAAAACATTCAACATTTCAAGCGCTACGAGAAATAAAGGATGCTTGAAATGCGTGTACACTTCAGGAAGAAGCACAAAAGCTCTTAGAACCCTGCTGGAGTTCCTGCAGCGCCCCACCGAGCACTGGCTTCAAAAGTTGCCTTGGAGTGTGAAAATATGCAGAAAGTAAGCTCGAGGAAGGCAATAACAATATGGGAGAAAGCAAAGGCGCCAGAGCACAATTAATTGATTGATTGATTGATTGATTGATTGATTGATTGACTGATTGATTGATTGATTGATTGATTGGCATGTTTGCTAGAAATGTGATAGATAGATAGATAGATAGATAGATAGATAGATAGATAGATAGATAGATAGATAGATAGATAGATAGATAGATAGTTTAGGACAAAGACAAGCAGACAGACAGACAGACAGATAGATAGATAGATAGATAGATAGATAGATAGATAGATAGATAGATAGATAGATAGAACAATAATTTTGTACAGATAGATGGAGAGATGGATATAAGGACAAATGCAGACCAGATAGATAGATAGATAGATAGATAGATAGATAGATAGATAGATAGATAGATAGATAGATAGACTAAGAAAAAGACAGGCAGAAAGATAGATAATAATAAGAACAATAATTTTGGACAGATAGATGGAGAGATGGATATAAGGACAAATGCAGACCAGTTCATCAGTATTTGGACAGGGACACGGTGTTGGACAGTAAACGGACAAGTGATGTAGTAAAGATTCTGTAATTCAAGAGATTTAACAAAACACACTGCATTGTCTGTTTAGGCTTTATAGCCATGTTTACACAGTCACGATAGATAGATGGATAGACAGACAGATAAAAAAACCATGGAAAGAGAAAAAAAGCAAGAATGTATCATCACTTCTCAACTGAACCTGACAGTGTCCATATGACATGGGTCACTAACCATGCTCATACAGGAGAAAACTCAAATGAAAGAGAAATGGAAGTGAAAGAGAGAGCAAATAGACTGTTTAAATGACAGAGCGGCCTCCACTCTGGCCTGTGGCTCCAACCGCACAGTCCTGACCACACAGTGTATCAGCACAGTGAGAAAGTACAGCGAGTGTGGAGCAAATGTCAGAAAAGATAGAGGAATAGGAAGAGCATGTCACTGATCTGCACCTCAAAGCCACGGAGCAGCTTCCCATCTCTCTCGCTGATGAAGCCTTCAAGGCAGAAACAGCAGACGCGCTCATCACATGCATTTCACAGCTTTACGTCACACAAGACCCCCATCGATCTTCCTCTCATGCGTTTGAATTACGCAGCTGCTACGTGTTTGTGCTGTGAGACGGCCTACAGTCCTCCGACCGCAAGCCTGGCTGAGTTAGCGCGTTTCGCCCGGCAAAGGAAAATTGGACGAATTACTTTTGCAAACTAGAAATCTCGAGTCAACACTCCACTTCCCGCCAGCGCTCTCCATAGCACGGGCGTTCTGGGATCACACACGCTCTGCTCATTTATTAATAGGCATAATGCATCAATTGCCACTTTATCTGCTTTGAATTATGCATGCGTGCTGAAAATTCCCAGTGTTTCAAGCGTGGAGAGACAGAAACAGAGGTCGAGAGACATGGAGAAAGAAAAAAGAGAGGGAGCAGAGATGAGAGTGAGTGTGCCGTGGAAGAAAATGTCCACTCACCATGTTCTACAGGAAAGGAGGGCCGTCTGGGTTAGCGGCGGGCACTGACAAGCAGCTTGGATCTATTGTCGTCCAATTGCTTTGCGCATTTAGACGTTTTGAAAGGTTTTATATTTTTAGCACCTATGTCTGAGTTTCTGAGGTGCTCCATGAATTGTATCCCTCCATGTAGTCAGTATGTTCCAAATAATAAAAACAAATACTGCAGAATCACTGCTTTGTATTAGAGATCAACCGATGTATCGGTCGGCCGATATATTGGGCCGATATTTGCCATATTTTAATATATCGCCATCAACCAATATCAGCGTTTTGCAGGTCCGCGGGCAGCCTCGTGGTATTGGTGTGGTGGAACGTGCTCCTGCTGCATGTGAAGGACCCAAGCCAAAACGTTTGGAACTGTTCAGCCAAGCAAGTGAAAGTGAATCATTTGTAGAGAACAATGATGTTTTTAATGACGTGGTTACGTGTTTCTAGTTACGGCCATAGACGTGAACCAGGGCAGATGTTTTACTCCTTAGCTCCGCGGCTAAAGCTAACTGCTCTAGTGTAATACACACATTAACACGTTACTGTTACACAGCGAGTCTCTCCGGAGCAGCCAGAGCTTCCCAGATATTACTCAGCTTCCAGCACTCGAGACTAACTAACTAAGGAAAACAGAACAGAGCCGCTGTGTTAACAGTCATTACAGCATATCAGCGTCTCTGTCTGTTGTGTCGCACGGATCGTTTATATTTCTCTCTCTTTCTCTCCGAGTGCCTCATCCTCCTTAAAGAACCGCAATTTTACTATAACATGATAACCAGAGTGTGAAGTGAGGCACTCTCTGTAACTGCAGTAAACAGGTTGGCTGGTGAAAATATTTTTCAATGTACTTCTTAACTTGTTAGATTTGGGTATGAAGAGATGTATGTTACACTCTTTCAGCAGTTTTATGGTCATACTGTTTTTATTGGGGGGGCAGATATAATTATTTAGTTTTTTCTTATTAAGTCAGTGTTCGATAAATGATGTTAAGTTCAGAAATGTTGTGCATCCACTTGCTGTTACTATTATTATTATTAGTGTGACATTTTAGCAGCATATAAAGAAGACTTCTAGATATCGGCTCTAAAACTCGGCAGCACATATCGGCCATCGGTTGACCCTGACCTCTAAACATCGGCATCGGTCGATCTCTAAGTTGTATGTTGGGGTCTAGTTTCAGTTTCTTTATTGATCATTTCTTTGAGCAACCTGCTGTCTAATCCACTCATACTATGGAACATTCTCTGCACTGCAGTGTCACTGATGTGGTGGTAGTGCTGGTACGAGTGGCTTAGACACATGGCTTAGACACATTAGTCACGTTGCTGGACCACCATGAAGATGTAAGGTCAGAGATGATAGCTCATCTATTGCTGCACAGTTGGTGGTTACAGGACTCCGCACACAGGACGCTGCACACAGGACGCTGCACACACGACGCTGCTGGGTGGATGGTTTAGGTTAGTGGATCGTTCTCAGTCCAGCAGTGACAATAAGGTGTTTAAAAACCCTAGGGGCGCTGCTGTGTCTGATCCACGTACACCAGCACAACACACACTAACACCCCACCACCATGTCAGTGTCAAGGCAGTGCTGAAAATGATCCACCGCCCAAACAATACCTGCTCTGTGGTGGTCCTGATCGTTGAAGAACAGGATAACAAAATATACAGAGAACCAGATGGACCACAGTCTGTAATTGTAGAACTACAAAGTGCACCTGGGTAGTAGGTGTAGTGCTTTTATCTTGAAAGCAAATCAAATTCGTACAGCTTTGCATTTTCCGCAAACATTGTCAGTCAGCATGTTTGGTGAACAAAGCTAATCTAGCCGAGAAGTGAGGAAAGCTGATGCGCTAACTTCATCCATAAAAAATCACAAGCCCCTCAAATGGTATCAAGTTGTTTAGTAATCTCAAACAGAATTGCTTATGTGGTTTATCTCTGTTTGGCTTCCTGTTATCTGTTGTTTTTCTATTCTTTTTTCAGTTTGAACACTCTTGACTGGTGACATATCGTCTTCCCTGATATGTTAACCTTCAATCTACAGTGCAGAACTAAAGAAACACATGTTGGACGTCAAAGGTCTTTGCTGGTCAGTTACATTTGGTTTTAGCGATTTAAGGGAGCGGTGTATAATATTCATGGAGGATCTATTGGCAGAAATAGAATATAATATATAAAACTATGTGTCCTTTAGTGTCTTATCACCTGCAACTACAAATCGTTGCGCTTATGTTATCTTAGAATATTCACTTCATATCTACATTGAAGGTGACAACGTAGATCTCTCTAGAGTCATCCATAATGGACCAACCACCCACCCACACTGTTTTTACATTAAATTGGCTTAAATTAGGTGGTGCTATAGGAAGAACCAGTTGGAAGAATCTCTGGTAAAATGTGCTAATCTACTGCATATGTATTGATAGCTCTGTGCATAAATCTCCAGATATGATTATTATTCCTTATCAAAATGTCTACCAGCATTTAAGGTTGTAGCATAAATGCTGATTTGACAGCTCCTTAGGTGCTTCCGAAACTGCTTACTTGCCTACTACTCAGTGGTGAAATCAGTAGGCGAACGCAGCTAGTATGTCCGAACACTCAGTAGGCATTGAGTAGTAGTGACCTACTGAATCGGCAGCCATTTTTATGTATGCGACCGCACACTGTGCTATCCCATGATTCACCTGGAGCCACGGACTAATTCAAAGCTGAGGAAAAAATGGTGAAAAGTGAAACGGCTGTGTGTACGCAGCTACGGCTAGTGAACTGCCGCTACAGAAGTTAGCGCTACTGCTGAGGTAAACAATGACTAAATTCCTACTTGTCAGAGCTTCAGCTCAGCACCGTGTGAGTACATATTCAGACAAAAACGCGTAACAGTATCACAATAAGCTAAATCTGAGCTTTTTAAAGCATAGTTGGACTTTTACGGTGGTGGTCTGATGTCTTGCAAGATTGTGTGGCTACTAAAACTCGCCTACTGAAATGACCTATTAGTCTGCCGCTCGAGCAATATGTACTGACTCTAATCTAGTACCGACGCAATTAATGTTTATATTTTCTCATTCCACCTTAAATGGTGCAACATTTACATTCTGGCGCTGCTATTCAGCTTCTTTTTTGCCAACTTCTTGTTCACATTATCCCGTTTTACCTTAAATGATGCATCGGTTATGTTTTGGTGCAGCATTTACGTTCACATTTACATTCACACGCTTAGACATTCAGCTTTTTATTCGCCAGCCTCTCTTAGCCAGTTGTCTTGTTCCACCTTAAACGATGCAGCGTTTACATTCTGGCACTGAAATTCAGCTTCTTGTTTGCCAGCTTCACGTTCCAGCTGTCGCGTTCCGCCTTAAGTGGTGGCGCAGTGTTTACATTCCGGTGCTGGTGCTCAGCTTGAGAAGCCAGATTTGAACCAATGGAGGATCATGATTATTATTTAGCACAAAAACACACAAACAGCGAAGGAGGGTAAATCCTTTGTTGAGGCAACTGCTGATGGCAGCTTCTCATGGCAGGGTGGATTTTGGGAGGTGGGTGGTGGGCAGTAGATTGCAACATGCAAATGCAACCTCAGCGCTAGAGGTTACACACTGCTCTTTTACAGTGTGCATCATTTCTTGCCAGTTACACTGAAAGCCAAACGGAGTGGTCTGCTTTGGCCTGTCCAGTACAAAATGAGGTATAGTCCAGTCATGTGCTTTGTTATTTATTTATTTATTTATTTATTTCCCCCTGCAGCCTGTGTTCTGTTTATGTGCAGGTGCTGTACTGGGTTAGAGCCGGACCAGATGGTACCTGCATGATTTTTAAACAGTGCGAAGCAGAGTCTGCTGAACTCCTACGGATGTGTTGTTATTCTGTTGTCGGTGGTCTGAGGGAATAGTGTCAGAAAAGAGAGAGGGAGGGAGTGAGAGAGAGAGAGTGTGTGTGTGTACATAAATAAATGAAATAAACAGACTCGATTTTTGTGGACTCGAATGCGTCTAGGTCATCGGGTCCGTCTGAAATACATTTCTGCTTTCAGTAGTCTGGATATGCTTCTGATTCGCCTCAGGCTATGTGTTTATGTGTGTGTATGTGTATTGGGAAATATGTGTGTATGCTTTAGTTACAGTCATATGCACGTGTTGTGTTGAAGTGAAAATAAGCTAACACATCCTGCACAGAGAACACATTTTAATGGGTAATTGCTGTTGAATTTAACTCACTTGCGTTTTTTAGAATTTGTATGCTTCGGTCATGTCACCTTAATTTATAGATATTTCTATGACCATAAAAAGACAAAAGAGAAACTAAACTGGAAATTTCAGTTACTACATATTCTGACTAAAGCACATTAAACACTATTTACTAGAGATGGAAGGATCCATCGGCTGTATATCGTTAGGCAGATTTCTTATCAAAATATGTGATCGGTGATCGGCCGATATTTCTCCAATGTAGCCAATCCCAAGAGCCGGGCGATGGCGTTTAACAAAAGAGGAGCCCTCTGTGAAGATCCCTCCGACCAGGTCCCTGCAGTTCCTATCTGAACCGCTAGGAGGAAATACATAGTGTTTCATTTTCGACAGACTGACTAAAGCAACGGCCTCGCGAGAACAGTTTATGGCGTTCACTGCATGTTGTCCGGCAGTTTGTTACCGTATGTGGCTCAGACTCACCAGGATTTCTGTAAAATCTGTAAACTCAATGTGTTTTGTGGGGGAACCAAGACAAAGACATTTAACACTACTAATCTGATACAGCACTTCAGAGACACCACACAGCTGAATACAGTAAGTATCAGCAAACAGCAGAGCTAGCACGCGCAGCTAACACAAAACAAACAACCCAGAACACCATACAGACCAGATCTGACCGGTATAAACAGTACAGCAGCAGCAACAGCCAAGAAGCTAAAGGAACCATAGCCAGAGTGATTGAGTTTGTAGCACTAGATAACCATGTTTCAACCATGTTTCATTACCTGCTTGTGCTAATAATTGCACAGGAAGGTGATTAAAAACGCTGATCAGTCCATCTCTACTATTTATCATTTTTAAGATAAATTCCTCACAGCAAACATTAGTGTGCAGAAGCGTTCGCACGCTTTAAAGACTGTCGTCAATCATGTCTGGGACATTTGCACTGTTATTTCGACTGCTTTCCAATAGTTTCGCTCTATATACAATATATGAGAATAGGTTCAATCTAATGTTATTCATGTGCAAAATGTGTTTGAGACCTTGACCAGTCAAGTCAGGAATACAGCCTCTGATTGGTCGAAAGACTCAAGGCGTAAGACAATAACTAATTTCATCACGAAGAAAAAAATCACAGAAGACATGCAGTGTTGAATTTGTCATTATGAATTTGTGTACACATAAACCTGCTAAAAGACCGTGCAGTTCAAGGCTAACAGAGCTCATAAAAAGGATATAATTGCACCAAAGTGCTCATGAGACAGCACGTTGCTAGCCTTCCGAGCAAAAAGAAAGTCTCCACCATGCAGCTTTCCTAACATATTTAGTCTTTTATGTATGAACTCCTTTGATGTCATTGACAACACTGTTGATCGCAGAGGTTAACACATTAGAACCAACATCTAAAATAAAATTTGGCATACATAAATGTTATGGTACTTTTTGACGTTACTCTCATCTCTTATATAAATGGCAGATATTAATTATATTACTGGAATTAATTTTAATTTAAAAAGTCAACAAATATAAAATATAATATAAACTTTTGCATGTGGCTGTATGTGTGTTGTTTAAATGTGCAGGTACACTGTATATTGTGTTACTGAGTATAGTTATTTGTCGTTAGTGTGTGTGTGTGTGTGTGTGTGTATGTATGTGCGCTTTCCGCTTGTTTACACGTCCGTGTCTGGCTAATGCTTACCTGCAGGCCATGCTGGATATCCGTACGGTATGGAGGTCATGGACTTAGAATATTCCACTGAGACAAAAGCCTTTCACTGCAGGCTACGGTGGGGGTGTCTGTTCTCAATGGACACTAAAATAGGCCTCAGTTATATTTGGTAGCTCATCCAGCTGAATCTCTTTTATTGCTTCAAACATAGGGTGGAGACAGGGCACATCAACTACACAAACTGCAAATTCATACTGGATAAAAATCACTCCACATTTATTACTGTCACACTGTATAAACTACACACAGTGCAGATTCATACTGGACTAACATCACTCCACATTTTTTTTTACTGTCAAACTATACAAACTACCCACACTGCAGATTCATAATAGATTAAAATCACTCCACATTTACTACTGCCGCACTGTATACTGTCACAGAGTGCAGATTCATACTGGACTAAAATCACTCCACATTTTTTTTTACTGTCGAACTATACAAACTACCCAAACTGCAGATTCATAATGGATTAAAATCACTCCCCATGTATTACTGTCAGACTTTAAAAACTTAACTCACTGCAGATTCATACTGGATTAAAATCATTTTACATTTATTACTGTCACACTATATAAACTAAACACACACTACAGATTCATACTGGATTAAAATCACTCTACATTAATTACTGTCACATTATATAAACTTAACACACACTGCAGATTCATACTGGATTAAAATCACTCTACATTTATTACTGTCACACTATATAAACTAAACACGCACTACAGATTCATACTGGATTAAAATCACTTCACATTTATTACTGTCACACTGTATAAACAACACACACTACAGATTCATGATTGATTAAAATCACTTTACATTTATTACTGTCACACTTTATAAACTAAACACACACTACAGATTCATAATGGATCAAAATCACTCCACATTTATTACTGCCACACTATATTAACTACAACTACTAAAGAATCATAATGGATTAAAGTCATTCCACAGTTATTACTGTCTATAAAAACTCAACTCACTGCAGATTCATACTGGATTACAATCACTCTACATTTATTACTGTCAGACTATAAAAACTCAACTTACTGCAGATTCAAACTTCATTTAAAGCACTCTACATTTACTACTGACAAACAGTAACACTACACTCACTGCAGATTCATACTGGATTAAAATCACTCCACAGTTATTATTGTCGTACTGCAAATGTTACATACATTGGATTCACACTTTAATGAAGATATCTCCACAATTATTTCTGTTAGAGTATAAAAACACACCAACTGCAGATTCATACTGGATAGAAAAAAGCTCCACGATTATAACGTCGGACTATAAAAACTACACCACAGATTCATGCTAGATTTAAATCAATTGACCTACCTCATATTAAATGATTTGAGAACAACAGGGCTTAACCTGCAGTCTTGTTAGCCAGAGTAGCAACTATAGCTTAGCTTAGCTAGCTAAATAAATGAACTAATATGAAGCTGCTTAAAAATATGGGCTATTTAATCTATTTAAAGGTCAGAAACCAATGTATAGACAGATGGTTTTTTTTTGGACGACTTTATGAAATGCAACACGGCACCAGTTTGAATTTCCCACCTGACTGAAGTGCCGCTATGTGACCACAGCTAGCTGGAAACACAGCCTCTGTTCCCCAGGCTTTTCTGATCCAGTCAAAAGCCCCCTTGCACAGGCATCAAATAAGCCGTCCCCCACAATCCTCTCCGCAGTTGCGTGAAACACATTTAGCGGTAAAGCTGACACTTCTCCTCGCCTACTTATCGAAGGCTGCTTTTGTTCGGCCGCCTCTCTCTAGCTTTGAGTCAGGGACGTTCGAGCCGGCCGCTGAGTCACCCGCCGTCACACTGCTTCCCGTCTCTGTGAGTGTGTGTGTATGTATGTGTGTTTGCACTCAGGCATGGTGCCACACTGTATTGCTTAGGCTTTTGCAGGGCAAGAAGATTGGCCCCATCTGATGCAGGTCAGTTATGGGCAGTGAGGTCTCAGTCGGATGTAGTTAAGATGTGTCCAGCATGAGCAGAGTGGACGGGCATAGGGCCGTAGCATGTGACCCCATAACAGCAGAGCATGTGGGTGTAGTAATGACTCAGGGTGAGTCTGATAGTAACTGAACATGTGTGTGTGAGAGAGAGAAAGAGAGAGACAGAGAAAGAATACAAAGTAAGGACACACACGCTAACCATCAAAAGCTTGGGCACACTTAGCTTTCCTCTGTCAGTTTGCAGTGACCATATTAAATACTGAGCAGACTCAATTCAAAGAGAACATACACACCAGTCATGTGTAAATATCTGTGACTCAAATATCTGTGATTCAAATACCTGCATTTTTCTGCAAGTGCCCATATGGGATTTTTTGATGGTGTTTTAGCACAAAGATAACACTCTTTTTAACACACCTTTTGTGGTCATTCTAGATTAAACATGTTCAAGCTTGCAACAGACATTAACACGTTTTGTATGTGGCATATGTTTAGTAAAGGGTATTGACAGATATCTGCCACTGTTTCTAAAAACTAACAGAAACTTTGCTAAACTATGACTCACAGTCTGAGACGTATCTCTAAATGAGTTCCACCAATTTTACATCAATATGGAATCAGTTAATTCCAGTCACACTTCATATTTTTTGTTGGTGGTTAACGTATAGGCGGCACGGTGCTGTAGTGGTTAGCTGAGGTGACAAGTAACGAAGTACAAATATTTCATTACCTTACTTAAGTTGAAATTTTGGTTATTTATACTTTACTGGAGTAATTATTTATTATTTTTACTTCTACTCCTTACATTTACATTCCATTATCAGTACTTTCTACTCCTTACATTTACACACCATTATCAGTACTTTCTGCTACTTACATTTACACTCCATTATCTGTACTTTCTACTCCTTACGTTTACACTCCATTATCAGTACTTTCTACTCCTTACATTTACACTCCATTATCAGTACTTTCGACTCCTTACATTTACACTCCATTATCAGTACTTTCTACTCCTTACATTTACACTCCATTATTAGTACTTTCTACTCCTTACATTTACACTCTATTATCTGTACTTTCTACTCCTTACATTTACACTCCATTATCTGTACTTTCTACTCCTTACATTCACACTCCATTATCAGTACTTTCTACTCCTTACATTTACACTCCATTATCTGTACTTTCTACTCCTTACATTTACACTCCATTATCAGTACTTTCTGCTCCTTACATTTACACTCCATTATCTGTACTTTCTACTCCTTACATTTACACTCCATTATCTGTACTTTCTACTCCTTACATTTACACTCCATTATCAGTACTTTCTACTCCTTACATTTACACTCCATTATCAGTACTTTCTACTCCTTACATTTACACTCCATTATCTGTACTTTCTACTCCTTACATTTACACTCCATTATCTGTACTTTCTACTCCTTACATTCACACTCCATTATCTGTACTTTCTACTCCTTACATTTACACTCCATTATCTGTACTTTCTACTCCTTACATTCACACTCCATTATCAGTACTTTCTACTCCTTACATTTACACTCCATTATCTGTGCTTTCTACTCCTTACATTTACACTCCATTATCAGTACTTTCTACTCCTTACATTTACACTCCATTATCTGTACTTTCTACTCCTTACATTTACACTCCATTATCTGTACTTTCTACTCCTTACATTCAAACTCCATTATCAGTACTTTCTACTCCTTACATTTACACTCCATTATCTGTACTTTCTACTCCTTACATTTACACACCATTATCTGTACTTTCTACTACTTACATTTACACTCCATTATCTGTACTTTCTACTCCTTACATTTACACTCCATTATCTGTACTTTCTACTCCTTACATTCACACTCCATTATCAGTACTTTCTACTCCTTACATTTACACTCCATTATCTGTACTTTCTACTCCTTACATTTACACTCCATTATCAGTACTTTCTGCTCCTTACATTTACACTCCATTATCTGTACTTTCTACTCCTTACATTTACACTCCATTATCTGTACTTTCTACTCCTTACATTTACACTCCATTATCAGTACTTTCTACTCCTTACATTTACACTCCATTATCTGTACTTTCTACTCCTTACATTTACACTCCATTATCAGTACTTTCTACTCCTTACATTTACACACCATTATCAGTACTTTCTACTCCTTACATTTTAAACATAGTCTTGTTACTCCTATTTCATTTCACCATTACAATACTTATAGACAACTAGAACATCATATCTTCGGCTCCATGAAACACATGTTAATGCTCAGTAGTACACAGATATGCTCCTTCATTCATTTTCAATGGGCATATATGCAGCTGAAACAGGAAGCCTAGCACATCCCAAATTTATCAACATTAACATTTTAATATAATATTATAGTAATTATGGCTTTAAGAAGAATGGGGTTTTTAGGGAGTGCACTATAGTGCACTATAGACCCCTGTGGTGCGACCTAAGCTTTTGTTTTTAATGGCATTTTTTCTTACATTACTTTTACTTTTATACTTTACGTAGTTTTGAAAGCAGTACTTTTGCACTTTTACTGGAGTAAAAAGCTTCTACAGAAGTATTTTTAAACCCTATATGAATACATCTGACATCTTTGGTGGTTAGCACTGTCGCCTCATAGCGTTCTGTGTGGAGTGTGTATGTTCTCCTCATGCTTGAGTGGGTTTCCTCCGGTTACTCCGGTTTCCCCACAGTCCAAACACATGCATGTTAGGTTGATTGGTCACTCTAAATTGGCCGTAAGTGTGAGTGCACGAGGGAATGTTGGCCATGCGACGGACTGGCAAACTGTCCATGGTGTACATGATGACGCTGGGATTGGCTCCACCCCCCCTGTAACCCCGACTAGCGGCATTAAGTGGCAGATAATGGATGGTTATTGTATAGATGTGTAGAAAGTATGAAGCTTTAAGTAAAGCTCAACACTGTGGGAGCTCATTTGCCTGTACCTGCTTTAATACCACTGATTATGCAAAGTTTTGTAGAGCATTTAATTTTTAATCAAGTAAAATTAGTACTGCAATGGAATTTAGTCATTTAGTTTGCTGCAGCTAAAACTAGCATTAACCTCATAGAAGAGGCCACGTGAATTTTAGAGCTGTTCCTTTAATTTGGGTCATGCATGCACATGTGGCTCGTATGTCAAAGAAGGAGGTGAAGGAGGTTCAGATGTGATGGATAAAACTTTAGTGAATTCTTGTGATTTCTTTGTGATTTTGCTCAAGATCTAGATGAACACAGATGGTGAGAGGCGGATGTCATATCTCAATCTCTCTTCGTAGCTTCATAGCTCTCAAAGACATATATAGTAACAGCTAATGTGATGTAGACAGTTGTTCTTTCAGTAATGAACTGTCGCTGCTGCCTTTTTATTTCTAACACTCTATTGATTAGGCTATCGTGTATATGATGATACATGATGTATCTAGAACTTCCAGAAGGCCTAGCGTGACAAATTGGCCCCAACTATTGGAAATCTAAAGGTGACTGATTGGTTCTTCTGTCACTTCATAATTATGCTGATGGTTAATCTAAAGAAATAGGACTTCTCTTCAGCTCCTGAAGTCCTAACCAATAGGAGAGCTCGCTTTGCTATGTCTGTCTAGATACCATGGAACAATTCTTCCGCTCAGCATTTCAGCAACTTTTTGTTTTCATCCAAGACTTCGCAGTGAATCCAGAGTAGTGCTTTAATACTTGCAGAGTTTAAATGCAGACATGATTCTACTGAATAAACTTTAACTATAAATCAGAGACATGCAGTTCCCAGATATCATTAAACCTTCTATGAAGGCCTGGAAGGCCCTGAGGGTTCCCGTTGGCTTTATAGATAAAGTTAGGCTTAGTTTCAGCAAGATGTGGATCATACAATTTTTTTCCACTACAAAGATATTAAAGCCATATGTGTGTATGACAAATCCAGGCCATGTAGATAAATGCACATATCTGAAATCGAGCTAGTGTAAGATAGCAGTGTATCACACCAAACAGAAGTCTGAATTGATTTTGCAGCATGTGGTATGTGAAGCAAATGCAAGATATCATGGTTTCAATATAATTTAGGTACAGAATGTGGAATATATAAAATATTCCATGTAATCTGGAATCCAGGGCCGGCTCCAGCTGAATAGGCTTTATTTAAATGTAGAACTTGAGATCGACAAAGTTTCCCTAGGTTCTCCGGCACAGACAGTTTGCTTAATAGTGTGCGAAATCAGAGTAAAATTATTCCCCATCTGCTGGGAAAGGTGCATGTGTGCATGTGAAGCACTCCCCCGCGATTCTTTAGGCCCTGAAAACCCTCTTTTGGCTCAGCTAGACTCCATAAGAAATGACTTTGTACTGTGTTTAAACATTATGTGGCTTAATGAAGGGAGGCCCTGTGAAGCGAGGCTTCATTGATGTTTTAATCATGACGTGCTGCCTGATAGCTGATGCTATAAAACATACATGCCTAGTGACAGCTGGTCCCCGTTCTCTTTGATGCCGCGCCTGCCGAATCCAGTCATTAAGAGCTACTTATTTCCTTTTAATATGTTGTAGTCGGTCAATAAAAGAGGCCTTGTGAAAGCACGCTGAAGATTTTTTTTTATCACATTAATGCCCAGCCCTGTGATTTTTATGAGCTGTTTGGTTCTTGACAGCTCTCGTTGTACATGAACATTTAGTCTGGGGGCTATTTTACAAAGCAGGACTTCTCAGTTAACTGGATAAGTCAGATGGATCAGCCCGATGTTACATTTGCATAATGTTGCCCTGAAATGGTAAAAATTCAGATCACAGTATGTTTAAAAATTGCAACATATATGATGGCATTTACTTATTTTTTAGACCAACAAGGACATGTTGTATTCTGGTATGTCTCTTCATTTATTCTTTACTGTTCACCTAAATCTGAGGTCGTTATTTTTGTGGAACCAACACTGATGTCAGTATGTCACTATGTCAGTATTGCTTCTTGCTGCAATGTTGATAGAGCTGGTTTACATAAGCTGAATTTTTCTGGCCTTTTCATTGGCAGCTTTTTATTCTGTACAGGTGCCTGAATGTGACTCCTGTACCATTTTACAGAGATTTAGGGCGTTTCACTGGTCCAGATCAGTTAATGAGTTTGTTTTATTGGAGTGTTTCCCCCCTGGTTAAGTTTGTTTTCACACAGGCAAAAACTGAATTGCACCAAAATGCGTCCCAACAAACCACTTGAGCACGTCATCTCCTCTAATTGGTCAGAGCTATCTGGAGTGCGAACAAGAAAGTAAACACAGGGAGAAGATCCGGTTTTCCCAAACTACTGCACATTTCTTGTACAGCGTAGCACGGAGCAGCGGCAGAGACAGCATCTGTTCATAGCTGTAATATTAATCTGATAATATACCAAACTACAGTCCACCTGCAGAACACCCAGCTCACTTCACATATCAAATAGGCATTGTACCTCACTGCTAGTCCAAGAGAGACCTCGCTTCATTGTCCTCGTCCTGTTAGCTGCTACAGTTATCCAGTTTTCTGTTTACGCCATCTGCCGCATCCCATAATTCAGAGCACACCTGGCTGCAGAAGATGTTTAGATTAAACTTGTGGAGTACACCTAATACTTGGGTCGGATCGAGGTCAGATCATGTTCTCACCACAAACGAACCGCTCCGGAGTTCGTTTGGAACCGGACCGAGACCACCTCCTCTCGAGGGTCGTTTTGAGTGCAATTACTGTTTTCACACCTGCCAAAACGAACCGCACCAAGGGTGCAAACGAAGCAGAGTCCATTTTAATCGAACTAACTAGTGCTGCTGTGAAAACGCCCTTAAGTTTGAATAAGAAGCCAACTGCAGCTCGGTCACATTTTTTTGAAAGTCTTTGGTCTCACACATCCGTCTTGTACTCTCATCCCTTTGACCCTAAGATGCTGGTAAAGAAACAATAAAAAATATATATATTAGTCATTCACGCTTCGGTATCAGCTGGTCCACGGCTGATTTTGTGCATGAAGCCTTGCATCAGCATGACAGAGTCAAGAAGCTCCTTAGAAATTAAATGAGAAAGTCATGTGCCCATGTAAGGAACCCCAACAAATGGACTATTTCTTTATGCCTGTTACCTCTAAAGCACAGTGGACTACTCCAGATGCCACAGACTTGACAGCAGGTTTTTTTTTTTTACTTCCATTTGACTGAAGAGCCTAATAATAGCACAGGTTGCACTGCTTGTCGGTTAAACCTTAAAGCAATTTGGATGGGTAAGGATATATAAGGGTAAGGATATATATATATATATATATATATATATATATATATATATATATATATATATATATATTTCGTATTGTACACAATATCGCCAACATTTTTTAATATTGTGAAGAATATTATACCCTGAAATATTGTGCCATATCACCCATCCCCAATTATCACATCAGGGTACTACTTTTAACTGTTCACACCTTTCTCATTTCCCGTTATATATCTACTACAGACAGATTTAATCTGTCCAATATCATTAATTTTATTTCAGTCCTGGATATATGGAGATATTTGGAGTGCATTACTTAATCTCAGGACATTCTGGATCATTGACTTCTGTTATAGTCTGATGAAAATTCTTGTATTTTTTAATATCTCAGTTAGGGGTGTGCCATATCATATCGTATGCAATAATAAAATCTAATTTTCATTTTGTTGCAGTAGTGTATTCTTGAATTTTTTTTTTTATTTAATGTGTTGTCATATCGCCAAGAATATCGCTATCACAAAAATACCATGAAATATCAGGATATTATTGTAGGGCCATATCGCCCACCCCTAATATATGCTACATTTTCTTTGCACATGGCTGTATATGAGGGCCTTGTTTACAATTCAATGCACTATTGTAGTATTGTATCTTGGGCATTGTTTGTGAACCTACAAATCAAGCTTCCTATTTGACTGCATAATAAATGACCACAGCAGGTTGTAAGGTGGATCTGTAATTACAGAGCTGTAACTTTCTCATGTTTAAAACATGCTGTACTAGTTTAGCAGGATTAAAAACCAGGCTTTATGCAGTAATCCCATGTCTCGGTAGATCTAGTCATGTACTGATATTGACGTGGCAAGCGAAGTGAAACGAACCACATCTGATCCTGCAACAGCCTTAAATCCTGATTCATTGGTCTTGGCCAGTTTAGTTTTCTGGGGAGCGAAAAAAAAACCCCAAAAAACTAAAAAAACACCACCTCCCCTGACATATCAAAATAATAAGGTCCTTGCTCAACGTCTCGCCTCTGTTCCAACCTGCAAATAAGAGAGAACATTTGCGCGCTGAAAGGAAATGAGAAAGCATCCTTTACTTTCCCTTTGAGTTCCGACAATGGCTTTTCACCGAATTTGGCTTGCGCTATTACGCGCTGTTCTATGATCAATGTCTGTTTGTCTGGCTGCATTTCATATGTTTATTTAAAACGGTCTTTTAACCTGCACCTCGCTAAATGAGGTCGCCAATTAAAATGAGGAATCCAGGCATGCACCAATTACGGAGGAAGGCACTTAGCAGAGGCCTGTTTTGCAAAGGAAAGCAATAAAAAGGTAAAGAAACACAAATCCAAACATCTACTTTACCTTTCCTCCAGTTTGTGTTGTCAGAATGATTAGCACTGTTCACTTCCTTTGTGTGTGTGTGTGTTGCCTAACAGTCTTGTAATTATGCCTGGAAATCCGTCACCGGCTTCTCCTGACTCATTCTGACTGCCAGGTTTGTTGCCATCGCAGTATGTTACACGGTAATGGCCGCTGTCAGACTGTGAGTCGAGAGTAGAGTCACTCGTTAAATAACACCAGTCACCAAGTCTTCTCTCTTCCTCTGCTCGGGCTAGGAAGAAGAGAATGAACTCACTGTACACCTTATCGAAAAATCCCTATCTTGTACATCCTGTATATGCACCGGTACATCCTGTATATGCGCTGGTACTCAGTATCAGAGAGCTTGTAGCACTTTTCAGTGAGAGCTTCTTGACAGTACTGTGAATATCCCATTACTAATAGCACTAATAGAGTCATGTACCATAACTCATTGACCCCTTTCTGACCCCTCTTGAGCCCTCCAGGTATTATCTGTGTGCTGGACCATTCTCCCCCATGCAATTTCTGTCCAATATCACCTGACCTTTAAGGACCACTCCAACAGATACTGACCACTGATGATGAAATAGAAGAGGACTAACACGAAATGCGCATCAACAGATGGCCCCCAGCAAGGGTGTCCAATTTGAGTCCTAGACAGTTGCAGTCCAGCCCACTTCTCTGCTCTAGCACACCTACCAAACCTGATAATTAGTAGATGCGTTGGATCAGGTGCATCTCAACAGGGAAATTACCGAACTGGGCTTAATTGTGACCCTCCAGGCTAGAGTTGGATTCTTCTGGCATTCCTGCTTAAAACTGGAGTTTAATATGTAATATGTTGTGCTATGCAGTGAAGTGTAGTGTGGTGAAGAATATTATATCCTTCAGCTTTGATGGAATTCACAATTATAACTATAATGATGTCCTCTCATTTCAGTCCCCAACATGCAAGCTATTTTGGAGCATTTCCATTGGTTTCCTTTTATTGTGCCACACATCACACATTGTAAACAAGTGCTATGTTTAAAAGAAAAATATAAATCAACTGAAAAATACATCTTGGGGCAGCAACGAAATACATTGCTCAGTTTGGCCACAAAACAAAAACGTAACAATGATTCTGTTTATGTTATTGAGGCCTAAACGGATGCCAGAGATTTTTAGCCTCTGCTAATGCTGAGCATACACTAGAAGACTTTTAAAAAACTCTGAAAAGACGTTTAATAGACTAAAGTTTTACACCCTCTGACATCTAAAGACTGGACTTTTTAGTCACAGACTAGTCACAGGCTATTATTGAGATTAATTCTCATTTATATGATTGAAGCTAGCATATTCAGCTGCATGTACGGTGTTTTAGCATTGCATACTCAGCAGGGATTTTGAGAGCTTTAGCTATTTCTGTTAAACTTTTTTCCTTTTTTCACTCTGTCGTGGTATAAAAGGGAAGACACGTCAAAAAGGCACTTTGCTCACTCCATAGCTCGCTCCACAGCTCACTCCACAGCTCGCTCCACAGCTCGCTCCACAGCTCCACCAGTTTCTCCTCCTTTTTACAAGGGACGTGTTCCTTGCGGCTTCCTTTTTGGTGGAAATTGGTGGAAATACTGTGCAGCAAATATTTAGTCCTGTCCCACCAAGATACAAACAATGTAAGTATAGACTCAAAGGTATAACATGATCCTATTGTGTACATTAAAGGAGTTTTAAAAGTCTACTGTCTTCACTTTTCCAGCGAAAATGGAATATTCACACCTCTATATTCATAACCTGTAACTTAAAATCTGTATCTTTTCAAAATAGAAGTATATAATGACAAGCCTGGAGTCGAGGTGTATATGGAGTCAATGGAATTACTATTCAACTTGTTAGAAGTTAGTCAAGACATGCCCCAGTGACAGCATTTGTAACCTGAAAAGTACATTAGATTCTGAGACTGTAGTTGGCTGTCTCTCCAGCTGAAGCCTGTAGGACATTGCACAGTCAGCGATAACGCTACCTGTACCTGCAGCTCAGAGGTGAGAACGTATCGCTCAAATGAACAGTCACCACAGCGCTGTTTTGCGACGCTCTGTAAGAATTTCATTTGAAAGCTGTCTAAGCTCGCGGTCGCACTGCATTGAGTATGAGACAGTTTAGGCTGATGAATATGCAAAAGGTGTGTAAATGAGCTTTAGATAAGCGAGACTTCTTTTGCTATTTTAGTTATGTAGCAACGGGAGTGTGTTTATATGCACGTTTTATATTAAAACGAACCAACACTGAAAAAAACAACAGAATCACTTTGCACCGCATCAGTGCCTTAGAGCCCATTACTTCTTTGTTTCTGTGCTTTTAATTGGCTGTTAAAGCAACCCAGTCACCCTCCATCAGCAAGGGCTAATCAATTGTAATCAGCGGTACTGTGCAAAAATCAGAGACCATCATTCATTACAGAAAGTATTACATAAGCAACCTAACTAGATTAAAAACCCCTAAATAGTCAAATAACTTTTTAGATACTATAGCAGTGCCCTAACCTGCTCCTCTGTTGAAAACATTAGGAAACTGTGACAGGCACCATAACATTTACCAGCATAATACTGTCATTCTTATATTTAGCCAATATGTCTAGCATGTCATATTTTGGGAATAGTGTTTAGATTATTTAACTTATTTATATGTTCTAAAGATTTCTAACATTATTTTGAGTTAAAGTGAGTATGAGACACATATGGCTGTCACACCAAATGCTACAGAGGTTATGAGAAGTTTGTGGTTCAGTAAATCCCATCATTTTACGGCAGGAATCCCCAAGGAAACCTGCCACAAACTTAGGAGATAATAGGTGTGTTCGACTTCACACGGCACCGTGGAGACCGATCACCGCCTAGCTCGATGCGGTGCATGCTGGATAGTTTTTTTGTCCGACTTGAATCGGCGCCACCATCGCTTTACTCATTGGTCACAAGTAGGGCTGGGTATCGCGACTAATTTCCCAGATCGATTCGATCCTGATTTGCAAGGTCCCAATCCAATTTGATTTCCGATTCGATTCAATTCAATATTGATTAATTTAGGGATATTTCAGTTACAATAATATGTTTTGTTTGAATATGAAAAGAGTTTTTTTAGAGAACTAATGTGGTAAATGTACAAGGAACACTCAGCCTACCATTACTAAAAACATTAGTGTTTATATTTTTATATACCGTCACGGTTTCTGAATCCAAAATGTAGCCAGACATCTGCTTTCAAGTTCTGGGGCGCCTTCACTTATGCTCCAGCCATGCTTAACTGATGTGCACCTCCAGCCATATCTCGTTGCAGCAAAAACATTGGCTGATTGGCTGATCACGCAAGATGGGGGGATCAAATCGATATCGGATTATTCAAATGAAGATCAATTTGAATCGAAAAATGTATAAACACACCCCTAGTCATAAGCTCCGCGGACACCTCTGACGTTTGACTCTTTTTACTGTAAAATATATATCTTTACACTAATACCATCATTTCTAGTAGCATCACAGTTCACTTTGGTGCAGTATTTAACATATTAATTTTTCATAATTAGTATTTCATATCATGGCTCAAATGCTGTAGATTTTTACTTTTATGATTTGTGAGTGTCTTTAAAAAGCACTACATCACTATTGTGTTTTTTTGTTTTTTTTTACTATTTTTCTATTGCGTCTACTTCATCAGCTATAAAGAGAGCAAACACTGCGAGAACTGCCGTTGTTCACAGAGGCTGCAGGTGGTGACCGTCCGAGTTGAGGCTCTATTCTAACCTCCTCCCTCCTCTGCGTTCGGCTGCTCTCACTGACCACCAAGGCCAGGTGCAGCTAGATCTCGAACATGCCTAATGACTTGAAACATGGAGGCAGGCCTATAAGACTGTACAGTTGCCAGTCAAAGTTGGACCTTTCTTAGAGCATGTCTGTACCATGGTACCTTCAGGAATAAAGCATATAGACGTGCTATACTTGCTTTAATAACCTCGACTAGTGCAAATTATATGACATAATGTTGGTGATTTCTTTGCATTATTCCTGGCAATAAATTAAGACTTTCATCTATATACCATGAAAATCTCCTACTGTTATAACCCTGCTCATTAGATAATGTGTAGTTTGTTGTTTACATACTACAGAAACTCTACATGAGTAAAAAATCTACGGCACTTGAGCCTCTTTATAATCTGAAATACTAATTATGAAAATAGAAATATGTTGAATACTGCATTAAAATGAACTGTCATGCTACTAGACATGATAGTATTAGTGTAAATATAGGGTTTACTAATCATAGCAGTTGCTGTTAAAACATTTATTTATTCTAGATCTTCTAGGATATATTTACATGCTTAAATTTGTTTAACAATATTTTGTACTCATACTGTACATTTGTATTCATCCGCTGTCTTTAATGCTCTGTGAAAGTTCCTGTGTCTTTAAGCCCCGCCTCCCAACAGTGTGAGAACAGTTTGCTGTGATTGGCCAACTCCCCTACTTTGTTCTGATTGGTTAGCCACCAGACAACAGGGTACCAAGTTCCGCCCCCACACCACTGTGGCTGATCTTACAGTGGCATCAGGTCTACAATATCAGTTTGAGCCAGAGTCCGATCCTGAAAGTCCGGTAGAACAAGTTGATAGCAAGTTGGAGAAGGACTTGCTAGGACTTGGATTTTCAGAGCGGTATGTTTTTACTGTTTTAGCTCCCTATGCATTGTTGGTTGAGGGTGGGCTAGGAGGAAGATGTTACAACCTTGTAACAAAGAAAAGGACTGGAATTCCAGCAAGGCATTTCAGGCAGCTGGGTAAAGTGGTTTCTGTGGGAGAAAGTTTCTCCCTCTGGTGTTTTTTGGGCTTTAAAACTTTGAAAGGAAAGAAAATAAACAGGTACAGCATAACAGCATAATATCGAAGCTCCAGAATGAAAAAAGAGCATAAAGAAGCATCCTAAATTGCCCAAATTCCCTATATAATGAACTAAGATAACGAACACAGGAAGGTCTTAACTTCTGTTTTATGAGATTAGACTTTTCTGACCCCTTTCTTGGTAATAGACAATTGGTGATTGATTTTGATGGAGTAATTTATGATGATGAAATCAATCTTAAGCTAAGATTTGCTCCCGTAATATGAATAAAGCTACATTACCAGTTGTGTGTACTATGCTTGCTCATCTAGAGCTTGCCTTGTTTAACCTTATTAAAATTAAAAGCAAACAGAGGCACTTGCACACATATTCACATGGGCGTATAAAGGACAGGAGATTGCTGGCGGAAGATCGAGAACGCAGTGTAAATGAGGTTAGAGCTGGCAGCAGTGCCTGGATAGCCATTTGTCCCATAAGCACTGCTACAGTGAGGCTCCACGCTCATCTGGAGCTGTAACTCCACACAGCACAGATGGTGGAGGCCCAGGAAAGCAGGCTGGTGGCTTTCCTGACCTCATACACAAAACACATACCCGTACCATTTACACAGCACAGGTAGCTTGAACTAAACCTCGTTGCTGCCCCTAGAACACCCGTTGCCTCGGGCACAATTTTCATTGTTTTTTTTCCCACTAAAATGCAGAGCCATCTAAAACACGTCGTCAACACTAGAGATAGACCGATAAGGGTTTTTTTATAGCTGATGCCGATGTTTAGAGGTCAGGGTCAGCCAATGGCCGATATGTGCTGCCGATTTTTTGGCCGATTTTTAGAGCCGATATCTAGACATTTTCTGCTTTATTTGCTGCTAAAATGTCACACTATTAATAATAAGTGGATGCACACTCAGTGGATGAACTAAACATCATTTATCGAATACTGACTTAACAAGAAAAAACGAAATAATTTTTATCTGCCCATCAAAAAATACAATGTGACCACATTACTGCTAAAAGAATGTAACATACAGGGGTTGGACAATGAAACTGAAACACCTGGTTTTAGACCACAATAATTTATTAGTATGGTGTAGGGCCTCCTTTTGCGGCCAATACAGCGTCAATTCGTCTTGAGAATGACATATACAAGTCCTGCACAGTGGTCAGAGGAATTTTAAGCCATTCTTCTTGCAGGATAGTGGCCAGGTCACTACGTGATGCTGGTGGAGGAAAATGTTTCCTGACTCGCTCCTCCAAAACACCCCAAAGTGGCTCAAGAATATTTAGATCTGGTGACTGTGCAGGCCATGGGAGATGTTCAACTTCACTTTCATGTTCATCAAACCAATCTTTCACCAGTCTTGCTGTGTGTATTGGTGCTTTGTCATCCTGATACACGGCACCGCCTTCAGGATACAATGTTTGAACCATTGGATGCACATGGTCCTCCAGAATGGTTCGGTAGTCCTTGGCATCAGAGAACAATACATGTTTCACATTGTCCACAGACCAAGATTTGTGCTCCTTGCACCATTGAAACCGACGTTTGGCATTGGCACGAGTGACCAAAGGTTTGGCTATAGCAACCCGGCCGTGTATATTGACCCTGTGGAGCTCCTGATGGACAGTTCTGGTGGAAACAGGAGAAGCTGAGGTGCACATTTAATTCTGCCATGATTTGGGCAGCCGTGGTTTTATGTTTTTTGGATACAATCCGGGTTAGAACCCAACATCCCTTTTAGACAGCTTCCTCTTGCGTCCACAATTAATCCTGTAGGATTGGTGTCCTTCTTGGTGGTATGCTGACATTACCCTGGATACTGTGGCTCTTGATACATCACAAAGATTTGCTGTCTTGGTCGCAGATGCACCAGCAAGACAGTTTGTCCTCTTTTGAGCTCTGGTATGTCCCATAATGTTGTGTTATTGCAATAGTTTGAGCAAAACTGTGCTCTTACCTGCTAACTGAACTTCACACTCTGCTCTTACTGGTGCAATGTGCAGTTAATGAAGATTGGCCACCAGACTGGTCCAATTTAGCCATGAAACCTCCCACACTAAAATGACAGGTGTTTCAGTTTCATTGTCCAACCCCTGTTCAACTCTTTATACTGAGACTCTCTGTTTAACAGTAACGTGTTAGTGTGTGTATTACACTAGAGCAGTTAGCTTTAGCACCAGAGCTAAGCCCTAAAACAGCCGCTCTGGTTCACGTCTACGGCCATAACTAGAAACACGTAACCGCCTCATTAAAAACGTCATTGTTCGCTCTAAATTATTCATTTTCACTTACTGGCTGAACAGTTCCAAAGGTTTCGGCCTGGGGTCCTTCACTTGCGGCGGCAGCACGTTCCACCACAACCACACCAATAACACGGGGCTGCCCGCGGACGTGCCTGTCTTTAAATTGGTGCTGCGAAATGCTGATATCGGCCCATGCCGATATATAAAAATAAGGCAAATATCGGCCCATTATATATCGGTCGATCTCTAGTCAACACCCCATCAAAATACTCATATCTCTGAAATGGTCATTTCTCTTAAACTGTGTGCGGCTGAGCTAGTGCTTATACTGTATCAGTTATTTGCCTTTCCGTCATTAGTCTTTAGGGTAGGTTAAATATATCTAAAGAGCTCAAGGCTTCAGCTCTTGGTTTGCATTGTCCGGCAGGCCTGGCGTGCCGCTGGGTGAGCTTTGTAAAAAAGTGACAGTAATACATAGTGAGCGGGCCGTCGAACAAGGCAAACAACATTTGTAATTTAATCTCGGGGGTGGACGTTTCAGGCGGAGATGAGAACGAGAGGGGATAAGTCTTTCCAGAGGCGTGGGGCTAAACGAACGAGCCATGATTATATGCCACGAGACGGGGCCGATTTTTTTTTCAGTGTTTTAGCTCAAAAAAGCAGAAATTATTCATCAGATTCCGAGGCCTTACAGATCTGCTGTGCCATCTCTCGTGCTTGCATGGTTCTTAGGAGCATGCCTGAATTATGGAGTGATTTTCCAAAAAGAAGCGAGAAGAAAGCACAGCGATCAGCTTAGCACGATCAGCTTAGGATGTGGCTTCACTTTCCTGGCTAGCTAAGATTATCTCCACACTATGATGCCTTTCTTCTGCCCTCATGCAGCCCTGAGCACACGCTACAGACTAGGGCTGCATTTAAATGTGCATTAGTGGGTTTGTTTCTTTTATTACTCGTACAAATAACATGTAGAACATTAAGAATTAAGCGTTTTAGCATCAAGTCTATTGTATACAAGTCTACAGGTCTATGAAACATACAAGTCTATTGTATTCAAGTCTACAGGTCTATTGAACATACAAGTCTATTGTATACAAGTCTACAGGTCTATTAAACATACAAGTCTATTGTATTCAAGTCTACAGGTCTATTAAACATACACGTCTATTGTATACAAGTCTACAGGTCTATTAAACATACAAGTCTATTGTATTTAAGTCTACAGGTCTATTAAACATACAAGTCTATTGTATACAAGTCTACAGGTCTATTAAACATACAAGTCTATTGTATTCAAGTCTACAGGTCTATTAAAGTCTATTGTGTGCCCAAGAAACCCTCTTTGGAAAACATGTAGGATGGAGCAGAGGGTGTTAATGGGTAGGTGCTATGGTTCCCCACATGTGTGGTAGGTTATTACTAGTTGACTTGTATCAATATGTTATATATATAAAAGTGTCATTTAGCAATAATTGTATAAAAACCATACATTGGATCAAAGAGCTGAATACCAGCACGCCATTCCCAAACTGTATGACTGTATGACGGAGTAGTGAAATGAGAAGAAATGAGAAGAATATAGTGTTAGACAATACCAGTAGCAAGAATCAACAGTGGATGTGCTTTAATATATAAATATTTATCATCGCTGTCCAATGAAAAATTACAACTTTACGGGAGAGACCAAAACATACTTTACTTTCAATGTCAATGGAACCAGAAGCTATTTTGGAGCACTTCTATTGGTCCATTTAACCTGAAACTTTCATACAATGTAAACGACTATTGGCGTGTTCAAATGATGTTAAAAACTCAAAATCGACAAAAATGGAGATATATGTTTTCCATTGGACAGCGACGATATATTTAATATATACAAATTAATAGTACTTTGAATGGTCAATTTTACATAATGAATCAGTTAGGTAAATGGTTTTCAATCGATTGCTTCAGCAATCTAACATTAATTAGCATTCATTGTTGACTGATAGCTTGTATTGATGATAGGAGAGTTGATCCTCTCCATGAAGTCTTCTCCAGCACCTCCAAACGACTTTCAGTAGGGTTAAGGTCGGAACTCTGTGGTGGACGGTGCATGTGGAATGATGATTCTTCATGCTTCCTGAGCCACTCTTTCACAGTCTGAGACTAGTGATTCTCAGCATTGTTGTCCTGGGCTATCCTGGTCCTTCATTACATTCAGGTGGTCAGCTGTCTTTATCTTATTATGGTTGCGCATAGCAAAGCAATGTTTTTGCTTTCTGCCAGATTTTCGCAGCGAGTAGGATGAAAAAGTGCATACCAGTCTGCTGTACTTCTACTGGACAGACACTGTTTCGCATACACTGATTCAGGGCAGACCCCCGACCACGATGGCAGTGTTGGTTCGTTCCGTACTTCATCCATCCCTCTTTTTTCCCCATAAAGTAATGTTAATTTTTGGTCACACACAAACCTCATGGTTTTATTTAACCTACAGTAGCAAAACTGCATGTACTCACTCAGGGCAGGTCCCCATGCACTAATACACAGACAAACTGACCCACACTCATCTATTTGTTGTTTATTCATCTCTCATTCCTCCTCTAGGATCCCATTCGTTGTCAGCCGAACCCAAACATTATGGTTTTGGACAACCTACAGCCACCAAACCACATGTACTCTCTCAAGCCTGATCCACACTTCTCTACTTGTCATTTATTCATCCTTTGTTCCTAGCACTGCTCAGACTGTGCAACGTATCCTTCACTTTTCTAGTTACCACATAACATTGTTGAGCCTTGACCTGAGCAACTGAAGCAAACCCAGACTATAACGTTGCCTCCAGAGGCTTATGCAAGGGGCACTATGCATGACGGCTGCATCACTTCATGAAATTTCTTTATTACCCAGACATGCTTATCACTCTAGATGTGGGTCAGTCTGGACTCATCAGACCAAATAACCTTTTTCTGTTGTTTGTGGTGCTTTCTAGCAAATTGACTTCACCCATGGTTGGTTATGGTTTAAAGAATACCAGCTAAAACATATTAATCACTGCAGTAATTATACAATCAAAGCCTTAGAGGTTCACGTATCTTCAATTATAACTTATCTACCTTTTAATGATTATTTTTATAATTAAGCCTTGATTGTTTGATTAAGCAAACAATTACACCACTGCCCTACCAGAGTTTGTGGCTCAATAAAGCAACAGGAGCATATTGCCCCTTGCCCTCACTGCAGAACATTGCAGTCTATTATAATGACCACACAAATTAATCTAAAAAAATATCAAGACACATTTTGGGTTTTTTAGTTATTAAGTTGACTTTATTTGATGTCAGTGTCTAGAACGAATAATGATGCTTGTCAACAAGTCATATACAGACAAACCATCTTTTTTATTTGAACAGACCCTCATCGACCCTCATGGAGGGTCTGTTGATTTCAGTCCCTGACACATTTGATAAGAAGGCTCAGGTGGTGAGGAGAAACTTTTCTCCTTCTGCTCTCACGAGGTTCTGAACAACAGAGCCTGTTTCTCCTGTGCTGGTGTAAATGTGGGCTAGGCGGCTGGCGGCTGGACGCGCGTCGAGTGAAGATAAAGTGTGTAACCGCGGGCGACAATGCAGGCGGCCGGCTGATGGAGGGTCTCTCTGCGGCTGTCCCACAGGCGGGATTAGCCTAGCGCTTTATAATTGTGTGAAAGGGGCACTACCACAGGCACTGTCATTAGTCAACAGTGCTGGACACAGAGCCTCCCACGTCCACTCTCCTCTACTCTCCTCTTCACCTTTCACCTCTCTTCTCTTCTGTTCCATTCTCTTCTCTACACTTCTTTTACTTTCTCTTTTACTCTCTCCTCTCCTCTTCCTTTCTCTTCTCTTCTCTACTGTTCTCTTTTCTTCTCTTCCTCTCCCTTCTCTTCTCTTCTCTTCTATCCCCTTTTTCTCTTCTCTCTTCTATCTCCCTCTTCTCTTTTCATTTCTTCTCTTCCTTTTTATTCTCTTCTATTCTCTTTTCTCCTCTTCTCTCCTCCTTCCTTCTCTTCTCTACTGTTCCCTACCCCTCTCCTCCTCTCCCTTCTCTTCTCTTCTCTTCCTGTCTCTTTTCTTTTCTTCTCCTCTGTTCTCTTCTTCACTTTACGGTTGTATTCACTTCTCTGCTCTTCTTGCCTCTTCTGATCCTTTCTTTTCCCTTCTGTTCTCCTTCTTTATTTTATCTTTTTTCACCTTCTTTTCTCTTCTCTTTTTCTCTCTTTGTTTTTCTTATCTGTTCTCTTCTGCACTTCACTATTCTCCTAACTTTTTATTTATTCTGTTCTCTTTTATTCTTTTCTCTCTTTATGTCTCTTTCTATCTCTTTATTGTATTCTCCCTTTAACTTTCTCATCTTCATTTGCTTTCATTTCTTTTTTCTTCTCCACTCTACTGCACTATTCTGTTCTGTTCTGTTCTTTATGCCTCTTCTCTTCTTTTCTCTTCTCTTCTCTTCTCTTCTTTTATTATGCCTGTATTTCTCATCCATCTTTCCATTTTTGCCTCTATACCTATCTCTCCTTTTATTTTCCTCGTCTATTTATCTCTTTGTTCTTTACTCCCCTCTAGGCTTTTCCATTGTTATTTCAGCTGGTGAGTTGTTTTTTTTTTGCCCTCTCTTTTTTTTCCTTCTTTTTGTCACAATGGGGTCCTTTCTGCCGCAGTGCGTGTCCTGCAGCCACACATGTCCTGTACCGTGTGTGTGCATGCATCTGTATGTGGGTAAGAGTGTGTATATGTGTAGGTGTATATGTTAATTTTATTAGCCGCTCATTTTAGCAACATCCTGTCCTCGTCATCTATCCCTCAAGCCTGCTTCTGTCCTTTTCTTCCCTTCATCTTTACCCTGATCTACAGAGCGGTCTCAAACTCGGTGTACTTAGATAAGATAATCAGCGTGCTTCAAGGCCAATTTGCAATGCACAGAAGAGAAGAATACACAGTAATTACATGGAGTGTCTGAGTGTGGAGAGAGCATGAGAGAGTCTGTAATTTCCTCTGTAGAGTCCTCTTTATGAGGGGCATTTAGACTAATGCCACATTAACAGGTTACAACAGCACAGACGTTAATCTGATTGAGACATTGAAGCATTCGAGCTGGGAATGCTCCAGTTTCCAAGCTGCTTATTAAAAGGTCCAATCAGAAACAGCGCTGCAGGCTCCCGAGGGTTTTTGTGTGATTGCACTACCAGAGAGATGGTGGATGTTATGTGTCTTAAAGCTTTAGAAATTGCTGTATTTTCTAAAAGTCTACTATATTCAAGGGAATTCCACCAATGTTCTGAAACATTCTGCAAGATTCATTCATTAAAGGCACAGTTTTGATTGTTTATATTTAAACTAACCAGCAAAACAAATGCACTTCAATGCTCTTCCAGAAGGTCCTCCCCAAAATTCATGGACATGCTTTCCCAAAGCAAGCAACATTACCAAACAGGACACAATACTGACCTATTGTTTCTGTGAGACATCAAAACAACAACAAGGTAAAGTTACCCACCTCTCCAGCAGAAACAGAGCAACCTCCTCATCCCTCTACATGCCTTTCAACTCCTCATGAAACTCAAGTTAGCTTCAGTTACTCACCTCTCCAGCAGAAACAGGGCAATTTCCTCATCCCTCTACATGCCTTTCAACTCCTCATAACTCCTCCTCATGGTGCAGCAGTTACATTCAAGCTCTTTAGGTGACAGAATGGAATTTCTGTACCATTTAAGGTGGAATGGGAAAATGGGAATAGATCGCTAGCCTCTAAACTCTCATTGTTGAAACTCCTCACTGATGTTAACACGGTGCTCAGTCTTGCCTAATCAGATCATTTCTTTCTCCTGTTTGGCTGTTCTGTGTCATCTTTGCTTCTTGGTAATGCATGGGGTTCATAATAATAATAATAATAATAATAATAATAATAATAATAATAATAATAATAATAATAATAATAATAATAATAATAATAATAATAATAATAATAATAATAATAATAATAATAATAATATTTTTTTATACAGCACTTTGAGTGAAAATTACAAAAATAATAATTACAAAAATAACAAGACAGCTTTCATCATCCCTCCATCCTTCATTCTGCTAATTGGGTCATGGGGGAGCTGGAGCCAGTTCCAGTGTCATCGGGTGAAGGCGAGGTACACCATGGACAGGTCGCCAGTCCATTGCATGGCCAACACACACACACCCTTTAGACAATTTAGAGGACTGATCAACCTAACATGGATGTGTTTGGACTGTGGGAGAAAACCGGAGTACCCAGAGGAAACCCACAGAGGAAGCACGGGGAGAACATGCACACTCCACACAGAAGTGATTCTAAAGTCATTCCCTAAAACATTGGTTTATGATTATTTTCCTAAAATGTACATAAAGCAACATAAGCAGGTATAACCAGGAAGATCCGTAAATCCTTCAATCCTAGGCTACGTTCGCGAAAGCAGGTAAATTCGGAATTGGCCCAAATCCACGACGCAGGTTCAAAAAATGCACAAAATCCCATATTTTCATTTTAAAATCCAGTATGTATCTGAAATGCAGCAATCTGACTCAATCTGAACAGCCAGAGCTATCCAACTCAACAGTCATCATGATTTTGCACTGCAGAGACCACAGACGTTGATGGTGAGGCTTCTATACAATTAGATTGCACTTATTGCAACTGCTCTGCGTTTGAAGAAATTCAAAGAGAAAGGTCTGAAGTCAGGAGAACAAGGCTGCAGTGTCAAAGAAAAGTCTGAAAGGTCTGAAAGTATAAATAAACCAGGGACCAAAGAAGTGGCCCTGGCTAAATAATGTCTCCTTTTGACTGTGAGCTGAAAAGCATTCTCAGGGATAAACGCAGCTTTCAGCCGCTGGAACTTCGCTTCTTTGAGGCTGGTGAAGATGAAACTGAAACCTCCGGGACCTGCATCCGCTGGCAGTCATGATCGTGTTACTTGGGCGCATGGGTCAGTTTAGGAGGATGACCTGTTTAGACCCGTTCAGACAGATATAGGACACATTTATAAGATAATATGAGCATCCATATATATATATATATATATGGTGAGGGTCACTTTGACTTTGCTTTGTGTAGCACAGTGTAGCTTTAAGTTGTATCTTATTGGGGTTGTGTTCTTATTCAGCATCTATTTAGAGTGAGTGTTTGGGCGAAAAGTGTTAATGTGGAAGTGAAACAAGTCGGATGTTGCTGTTGTTCTGAGATGCATAAACACTTGTGTTTTGTTTCCGTCTTCTCAGGCATATCATTCGCCTCCTGTCTGTCCTCTTCTTTTACGAAATGTGTCAGTAAAATATTCATGTGCATTTCTGAAGCATGTCATTGGGACGCCAGGGTGCCAGACGCGAGTCACAGACATGTATATATCTTTTGTTGAGCATGAGTCACTGATATACCGTAGGGTCGCTGACATTCAATGTATTTTTGAGAATGTTGGGTATGTGCACACGTTCCTGATATGCTTCTCTCATGGTTGTTTATCATACACACTTCTCCTGAATATCACCATATCTATAATATTAACACCTGTCAAGTTAATCCTTACAGATTCATTTAAAGAAATAATATTGTTGTAGTTTTAGTGGACTTTTTAAGTGGTTTGAGTTTAAACATCATCCTTTTTGTGTTTCAATGTCAAAAATAAGACCATGGAATAAGAACATAGCAAACAGTGTAGTTATTGCAATTCTAGATTATTTATATGTAGTTACCTAACTAGTACATATGTTGTTACATATTGAAGGTTTCACTGCTGTCTTTTTCTGTGTTGCTGTCAAATATAAACAAATACATGGTACAAAATGTAAAGGTACATCATATTGACTAAAAGTTTTCACTCACCCTTTCAAATCATTAAATTATGGTCTTCCAGTCACTTCCATGGCCACAGGTGTATAAAACCAAGCTCCTAGACCTGTGCACTGTTTCTACAAACATCAGTGAAAGAATGGCTTGCTCTTAGGAGCTCTGCGAATTCCAGCGTGGTACCATGATAGAATGCCACCTGTTCAACAAGTCCAGTCAGGAAATATTCCACAGTCAACTGTCAGTGGTGTTATAACAAAGTGAAAGTGATTGGGAACAACAGCAACTCAGCCTCAGTGGGGCTGTTTTTCAGGAGTTAGTTCCAGTGAAAGGACTCTTGAGGCTTCAGCAGAACCAAGAGATTTTGGAGTTTCATGCTCCCAACTTTGTAGGAACTGTTTGGGGATGGCCCCTTCCTGTTCCAACATGGCTCCACAACAGTGCACAAAGCAGCTCCATAAATAAATGGATGAGTGAGTATGATGTGGAAGAACTTGACTGGTCTGCATAGAGTCCAGACCTCAACCCGATAGAACACCTTTGGGATGAATTAGAGCGAAGACTGTGAGCCAGACCTTCTCGTCCAACATCAGTGCCTGACCTTAGAAATGCGCTTCTGGAAGAATGGTAAAACATTCCCATAAACACACTCCTAAACCGTGTGGAGAGCCTTCCCAGAAGAGCTGAAGCTGTTATAGCTGCAAAGGTTGGGCTGACTTCATATTAAAGCCTGTGGATTAAGAATGGGATGTCACTGAAGTACATATACACGCATATGCACTTCAGTGACATCCCATTCTAATACTTTTGCCAATATAGTGTATGTTGTTATGTTGTTATAGTGTATCTAGTGTATGTTGTTTTCCCTGACAGTTCACCTATAATAGCTTAATTACTACATAGCTTACAATGCAATGCATTTGCTATTCAAGAAGTCTACACCTCCAGCATTTCTGCTTCAATGTCGAAATTAAGAAAAGAACATTGCGAAAAATAGTTTTTATATACTATGTACTATATAGTTACTTAATTCTAGTTTAGTACAGCTACACTATGAATTACATTTGTAAGTAAAATGAGAAACAAATGAGTTACATGGTAAAAAAACATGAAGCTATTGTTTTCCTAGACTACTGATGTGTAATTTCATGTTTATTTAATAGTTTATTACATGGTGAAATACATTTTCAAGTTTGTGTCAGGATCAGTCTACCACTTTGCTGTTAAATAGTATCAAAAACTTGCAAATAGCTGTAAACAAGTTATTGTTTTCTTAGACAATTTACACGTAATCATTCAATTATCGCAATTGGTCTTTCAGTCAATGCTTTTGCCTTTTTCTGTTTCATTGTAGAAATAAAATTATGAACAAAAACATGAACATGTCCTCCAAAACAAGACTAGACAAAAATACTCTCTGTTCAAATTCAAAGCTTTATAATAAAATAATTATATAATTTGAAATAGTCCCAACCAAAGACAGTCAGTCAGTTAACAATATAAATACACAAAGAAATTCACAAAGACACCAAATCAAACAGATAAAACAGGAGACAAAGGAAAAACATAATCATAACAAAAACAGGGGCTCATCCAACAACACAATCATGAAACCAAACCAGATATTAAAAAATAAAATGAAGTAAACAATCATAGACAGGGCAGATAGTGTAGAAGGAAGATGAAGGTGGTAATGTTAGGAGTGTGGAGTTTTGCATTGTCTATTCACTAAAGACAAACAGAGTCAGAACAGTAGAAGAAATGTGTTCCAGGTTTTAGGAACCAAGACACTAAATGATCTGCACCCAAAGGTGGGCAGCTGAAAGGGAGGAAGATTAACTTTAACTGAGCTTAAATTATTAGTCTGAATCCCAAAATAGGATAAACTTACTAACAGTATTGTGACCCAAAAGCAGCCATCACCACCTGAAAGTGGGCTAATGGGGAAGATGGTTGTTAGTTATATAAGGGGTCTGGTAGATAGGGAATGCTAGACCATATCTCTTCTTCTACTTATAAACACAAATGTGGTATGAGTTAGAAATGTAGACAGCAGTTTCTCCACATCAATAACCTATGAGTGAGAATTCTATTAAATTATATTTTATGTTTTTTATCAACAGTGATACACAGTAAATCTAAGGGAAGATTTTACAATCCTCTGTAGATATGGAAGCACCTGCTGCACACTCCCTCTCACTTCTTATGTAATCAATTCTTTATTATTTTATTTTTCTTTATTTGCACATATGACCACTATAATGGAAGACCTTTCACTCTATGAAATCAGACCCCTTAAACAGCAAACATGATTACATGTGGTATCACTGTACACAACATATACTGAATAATGCTGTATAAATTTCAGAGTACAGTGAGTGCACATATTGTTACTGTCCAAACAAAAAATGTTTCAATTTTCGTTTTTTTGTTGTTTTTTTTATTTTTTGAATCATTTAAACACAACAGCTGCTCTTGTATCTTGTAAAAGTTTTATAATTAATGGACCAATAGACACGCACTTGGAATAAAACCCCTTTACATTGACTTCTAATGTAAAGTTGCTGTTTTGGAGATACTTTTCTTCCTTAAACAGTGATGATACGCACCTGTCTTTTAAATGAGCATCACCTGTAATAAAATGTTTACTGATATGCCAAAGATCACAAACAGCTCAGTAACATTGTCCATTTGGTGAGCTGACAATAACACTAAATAACTAGTACCACCTCTACAACCTTGAATATGTTACAATGTAAACTTTCACAGGTGTACAGGTTGCATCCTTTAGACATGCCCTACAAGGGTACCATGTCACTGTTTTTCTGTTGGGAGTCTTTACGGGCTCCAAGAATTGCTGAACTACACTTTTGAATTAGTTTTGTTTGTTGTTTGTAGAAAATGAAGGAAGAATATCCAGCATTAGTAGTCTCATTACAACACAACCAAAATGCTAATGGCTAAGTGCTAATGACAGCCGCTGCAGACTAATACCTCACTAAAACTGCTTCTGTGAAGGTGAAACAAATTAGCCTACAAACAAAGTATAGTACTGGCTTCAGTTAATAGAGAATGTTCTCTTAATTCTTGCACACAGCAACGCGTGATTTACTGTAACTGATCAAGTTTAAGTTAGTTTTTCCAGAACACATGACACACAGAAGAAACCAGATTGTTCTCCGGCACAGCCTTTTATGCAAATAATAATCAATAAACTGCATCGCACTCACTCATCACTCAGGCATATTCACCCAAGCTGCTATCCAGAAATCTGGCATTGGCTTTAGGTTAAGCTCAGTATTCAGAGATCCACTCATAGAGGTTTCAGTGAGGTTCTCTGGTTCAGTTGTTGGTGAATGGAGAGCAGAGCAGTTTGTGTTTTCTGCGAATCCCTATCCAGTTCTATTTATATTTTTCCAATATATGAAATAAAGTAAATAAACATGAAATAAAATTGCATTAAAATGTGCAGACAAGGTTTAGGTTGTATGACCACTGGTTTACAAACTTGACTGTACATGTGCTTTATACATTATACGATGCATTTCTCACAGAAAGTGTATCACTGATCCTTCTATGTGTGTGTGTGTTTTTCTGCAGAGGGTGGAACGTGTGAGGTGATCGCAGCTCATCGGTGCTGCAATAAGAACCGGATTGAGGAACGCTCTCAGACGGTCAAGTGCTCGTGTCTGCCGGGGAAAGTGGCCGGAACGACACGCAACAAGCCCTCCTGCGTGGACGGTAAGAACTTTGAAGGCTCTGCTATGTCTGCAACTTAAGTACATACTATGCATATAGTATACGTGTGTAGCATATAGAATATAGTACAAGTGCCCAAAGTGGAGTATGTTCAAAGAATCCAACATACTAGTCAATTGAGGGTGTAGTTGAACATGAATATCCCATGATGTAGTGTGAGTTTGGAAGAAACTATAGCTGGAACTTATAAAAAACGTGGCAGACAACTTTTCAATGTAGTGGTAGTTAATATACTAGATTAGCTTCATATGACATCTATCATTATTGGAAACATCAACTTTTCACTTCCCATTAGTACAAAACAATGCGGTACATGACTCGCCTGCTAAAATCATACATTGATAAGATTAGCACAAAGTATATTGTTGCTGTCCTAAGAGGGGAGAGGACAACTTTCAGTGATAATCTTGTGGACCAGGTGACTGTGGAGTCACAGTCATTGACATGGTTAAGATTTATGTATTTGTATAGAGCCTTTTACAACAGATGTTGTCACAAAGCAGCTTTACAGAAAAATCCAGGTCCAACCCCCCAATGAGCACTGCCAGAGGTGACAGTGGCAAGAACAACTCCCTCAGATCAGGAGGAAGAAACCTTGAGCAGAACCTGACTCAAAGAGGGGAACCCACCTTCCCCTGATCGACACTGTATAGCAAAACAAGGGCAAATATAATAAGAATAAGATTGACTACTTTGTGAATAAATGATATAGAAGCAGAACGGAGGAGAAGACAGGAGTGATTTTTACAGTTTTTACACTCTATAGATGGTGGGAGTACATAATGTAAACACAATCTTTCAGAGTATTTTGTGGTAAAAGGTCTTTGTAAGGTCATTGAACAGAGTCAGGATTGTTAAGTGTCATCACTGGCCAGCCAACGAGTCTGCTAGTCTTTGCAACTCTTAATATAGTGCAACACAAACACACGTGCAAAACAGTACAATATACTCAGCACAGACAAAAGAGTGTGAATATGATGGCATTATTTTACAATACCTTTGTACAAGACAGTACATTCAGGGTAGAGAAGTACATGCAAGATGTTATACAGTACTGTGCAAAAGCTTAAGGCTCTTTGGGTCATTATTATATTTAAAAAGCTATTTTCTCTAACAGGAAGCTTTTATGTGCTCAGCAAAACACTATATTGTTTAAATATTCAAATAGTATTAATAGAGTATGAAGTGCTTTTACATATGTCAGTGTGTTTTTTAACCCTCATCAAGTTTCTCCTTGTGGAAACCCAGTGTTATTTACAGTTCTCATCTAATACCTGCTTTGACTGCTCAGTACTTCATTAAGCTAAATCAAGATTTAAGGAAGAAAATGTATTTCTTTCAAATTTACCTCTGGATTTTACTATTATCAGTAGTACAGAAGTCACATGTTGGTTCCAAGATACCCTGATATTATATAAAATAATTATATTTAGTTATAGTTATAGTTATATCGCCACGGTAGTAAGGAAACCTGTTATCCCTGTATCAAGCCACATCAATGAGAACACAGTCACAGCCTGGTGTCTTTGAAGGATAAAAGGAAAAAAATTGTTCTATTGTTATGAACCATGTCTTCTATTGTGTATTTAAAAATTGGGCCATACAAAACAATGAGGATGTGACTTTAATATGTATATGATGTGAAATATGGCTCAGCACATCAAACCTTTTTAATATATTTTGAATATAATTTTAAATTCATTTTTATATATTTATGTTGTGGACATTGCAACCCCCAGTTCCCATCACAACCACTGCAAGTAAACCGGTTATCCCTGCATTAAGCTACATCAAACCACTCTGAATGACTTTGTTATCATCTAAACAAAGAAAGAAAATTCAAAGAGAACGTAGTGTATTTGAAGGATAAAGGGAAATTATGTGTTCTGTTGTGTAATTGAGGCCTAAAAACTGGGCCATGCAAAACATTGAGGCTGTGGCATTAATATGTATATCAGTATATATATTTATGTAATATGTTTATCTGCTAGAAAGACTCAACAACTAAAGGCATGTAAAACAAGGTTTAACCTTCAATAAGGTGTAGAATTGGAAGGTTAGTTATTGTAGGACATAAAGAAAGAGTCTTTGGCATAGGCCCGGTCCTAGGCCCAGGTCTTAAAGCATGCAGACCCTGGCAGATCCTGCTGGATATGGACACCAGGGGCCAAACTGGTTGTAGGGGGGGAAGAGGAAGGAGCACGTAGAAACATCAGCACCTGAAAGCAGCACCTTTTAAAGACAGGTGGCGGACTGTGGTTGGTTAGAGTAATGAATAAAAGAGTGACATAGCATTGGAGTCTTCTTCCACTTAAGCTTTCATTTCCCATCACCACCTCTGAAAGGAAACTTGTTATCCTGTATTGAGCTACATCATTCCACATCAAACCACTCTGATGGTCTTTGTTATAAGTGACTAGACTGTCCAGAACCCAAATAGAAAATGATTGGAGTTCTTCTTTGATCAATACTTGGGAATATGATCACTTAAAGCCAATGAAATTATCCATTCTAACAGAGAATGGCCATCAATAAATGTATGTCCAAAGCGATGTAACTTTAAGGGAAATTGACAAGCAGATAGATCCTTTAAACAACGAAGATCAATTCAATACCTTAAAAAATTTCACTGCTGGGTTTATACATTCAGGTCTCGTTTCCAAGTGCCGCTTAACAGCTGACATGTTTTAGCGGAGATATATTTATACAGAAAGACAGTCTTTTCCTGTCACATAAAACCCTGAAGTGTGCAGTAAAGTTGCTGATGCAGAAGTAAAGCGGCGATGCAGGTGCACCGTTGGTGCCGCTTCACTCTGGCTGTCACCTTGACACGATTTCGCACCATTTATTCAAATTTCATGCAAATGCCAACGGGCTAGCGTGACCTCGCAAATAAAAGTTTAGCTCTTTTTTTTCCGAGCCAACAAAGCAAAGCAAACAAACAAAGCATGTTTATATAGCTAAGAAACATGGGAGCTGAGGAACAGAGTGTGGTGGAAAAGCCTCGGGGTTGGGAAAAATCAAAGAAAGCGACACGCATAAAGATTCTGTTGAACTTTGAAGCCAGCGGTAGACAAAGCGGTAATTCAGTCGTGTTCTTGATTTCCTCTGTGCGAGTGCGCGTGTGCGCGCCTGGCTGAATATGAAACGATCACACCCCGAACGCTCTCTCTGCTCCAGGGCCGCTTGTTTTATAAGACTGCGCTGAAGACTGCTGCATTTTTTTGTACCACCTGAATGCCAATGGAGGTCACTTTTGAAAACTGATTTGCTCAAAAATGACTAATCTAAATCTAAAGGAGCGCTTTCCTTTTCTGCTGCCGGAGCCGCTCGGCATTGCATATTTTATCACTTTTCCCTTGTCTCATCAGCTCATTACTAAACTCTTCATAAGCCTAACCCTCAGACACCTGCAGTTATCCCTGCTAATTAAATGCAAATATGCAATTGTATAATTGAAGCTGCACACTATGTAAGTTTGGGAATTTTGGTGACCTCTCTGGTGGAAATGTGTAATTGCACGGTTGATGAATCTGTTAATTATGAGCATATTGAGAGAAAATTCAAAGAGAACTCAGTCAAAACTTGGTGCCTTTGAAGGATGGAAGGAATTATGTCCTCTATTGTGTGTTTAAGGCCTAAAAATTGGGCCATACAAAACATTGAAGCTGTGACATTAAAATGTATGTGATATATAGCCTAGTGCATCAGACTTTTAGAGAATTTCAGACTTTCTTCCTCCTTGGCTCAGTAATGCAAATTCTTCAATAATAATAAAGACCTTAAAAATACAAAGCCTACATATTATTATTTATATTATTTACATATTATATTATTACATCTGATTGCGATGGATTTCAATCTTTTTTGCTTTTATAAGTTTTATACTGTAAACTTAGGGTCTCAAGCTGGGTTAATGATTCTGTTATATGTATCCCAACATCCCCCCCTCTCCTAGGTGGTCTGCCAGCCTCAACCTGAGCGGCACCCACGCCATAGCAGGGTGTTGATGCGATGCGTACTAAAGCATAAAGCAGTGTTCACACTTCATGCTCCTGTGCGTCTTTCTACCGCAGAGAGGGTCTTTCAGACCACTACTCTATTGATTAGTTCAGGGAACAGTGTGTGTGTGTGCGTGTGAGCTGACAGGCTACTGAACAGGGATGTCGTGAGGAAGTGAAAGACTAAACCACAGATGGATAAATAAAGGAACAGGAGTGTGTTGAAGATGCAGTAGTGTGTGTCAGCAGTGGGGATGGGGAGCCGGGGGTGGGGGCGGTTATGGTGTAGTGGGAGGCTAAGCAGGTCACCCCCAGATTTCTAACTTAAACTCAGTAACACTAATAACAGAACAGGCTTTAATAAACTTATTTTATATTTTGTTTCATATCTGTGATACCAATTATTCATCATTTGGTTAGTATAGTTAGATAATCAATAGTTATTATGAGTTGTTCTAATCTGAAGCTTGTTGGTAATAAATTAGGTATTTAATACTTACTTAGCATGAATATTTTGTAAACATCTGGGAGTGAATTGTTTTGTCTTGAGACCCCCGGCTGGACACAGCCATTATTTCTGAGGCGCAATGCCTGCTGGGTAGATGACGTCAAATGGTTGCAGTGCGCTAAACCTGACAGCGGTTGGAAGGAGTGAATGTTAGCTAACCTAGCTTAAAGAAAACCATGTACATTGTGCTGCTGTTGGATGTTATTTCCCAGTGAAAAGGCAATAGAAAGACTGATATTAGTCTAAACAGCTTTCACAAACATAAACAAGGAGAATAGTTAGTGAAGCAGCGTGTGTACCCAAAGACCCCCGCTCTGCTCTCCTCACTTCAGTCTGGATGCGTTTGAGTCATTCAGTAGACCACCACTGGTGAGAGACTTGACGGACGCTGTTGGTTTTAAGTGTAGAACAAAACACGATGCAGTGCCACAGTTTCCCCACACAGGAAGTCCAGAACCCCCAGAATATGGAGCGAGAACCACGCGAAGAAACGTGAATGTGAACATGCGCTGGATTCTCTCCTGGCGTCCCACCAACAACAGTTAGCATTAGCGGTAGCTGCTTCTCCCTTGTTTGTGATTCCTGAACATGAAAGTACAGTCTTAGTAGTGAACATACTACTTCACTAATAAAGGAGTGTGAAGCTCAGAGACACTCCCGTTCAGTGTATGTAGCTGTTTACTGAGCGTGAATGTTTCCTGCTAGAAAGCGGAGCTCCTTTAACAGACACTCTCCTTCTCCGTCAACACTAATGCTTAGTTTCACTCTGTGAGAGTGTCCCACTCTCTGTTCATTATTTTGACTCACTTGGTGTGCGTTGTCGCCGCTGATGTCAAAAATGTTGTGTTCTGGCTCAAACTGCAAAGGCTGAACAGTAGCCTTGTCTAGCTAGCTGTGCTCAAGTGCGGTTACTGCAACCGTTTGACGTCACGTTTATTTGATTTTTACAGAAAATCAAATAAATCTGTTACTTTTGGTGATTTTTACCAACGTGTCTAGAGTCATTACACCATATTAAGGCTTACTTGTGTTAACAGCCAGGGTTCCCTTTAATACTTGATAGCCAAGAGGTAAAATACAGGGTCCTGGCCTACTTAGGACACCCACATATTTCGTCCCTTGTCGATTACACTTTATTAGCTATATTAAATATAAAGCTTTAGTTATTTGTATGTCACTACATAAAAGTTGAATTATGCATTACGTTTCATTATGTAACAGTTCCATATTCCATTAATAACTTTCATCAAGGAAATATTAGATAATTATCAAGTTGTTATTTGTGTAGCTTGTTATTATAAAATGTTACCAAAAGTGTTAGTATTACAAAGTATTACAAACTATGCTCGTACCTATTTTTCACCTCAAAAAAATAAAAATAAAAGCTGATAATGTTTTCAGAGGACAGTGTTGTTACAGTCGCATGCCACCATAGACGGCACAAAAAGGTAAAAGACATAAACGTGTTTGCATGGCATTTGCTTGCTTCATCTTTCTCCTGATGGTAAGGAACTTAACCCTGATAAAGAAAACAAAAGACTTCTATCTACTGAAAAAGTGACATGAAGGCTGTGCAAAGAAATAACTCTATGCAGAAGTGGGTTAATTAGCATTTGTCCACTATGCAGTTTATGGCTAATGTTTTTTATTCAAAATCTTTGATTGTGTATTTAAGGTGGAATGCAGAATAAAAAAGCTAATGAATAGGAAGTCAACTCGTTGGTGTCACGGGGGTCTCAGCAGGAACGGACACAAATGCAGAGCTTTATACAAATAAAGATTACTTTTAATAACCACGGACGTAAACGGAGGGAAAACAAAACGGGGTACACACACGGAAGAATAACTACAAGATAACAGGACATGTATACAGACAATGACCAACCCAGACATGGGGCAAACACTGGGTATATATGCACGGGCTAACAAGAGGGAACAGGTGACAAAACTAAACAGCGATGGGGTACAGGTGTGCGAGGCGGGGCAAAGGCGGAGACAGGGAGCACGTGACAAAACAGAAACACATGGACGGGACGTAAACAAGGGCACATGGACGGGAGGCGTGACAGCACCCCCCCCTCCAAGGACGCAGCTCCGGAGGCGAGAAAGAGAACACACCCCGGGAGCCCGCCTCAAGGAGGAGAACCAGAAAACAAAACAGGGACCAGGAACAGACAGACGGATGGACCAGGAACAGACAGAGACCAGGGACGGACCAGGAGACCAGGGACAGACAGAGACCAGGGACGGACCAGGAGACCAGGGACAGACAGAGACCAGGGACGGACCAGGAGACCAGGAACAGACAGAGACCAGGGACGGACCAGGAGACCAGAAACAGACAGAGACCAGGGACGGACCAGGAGACCAGGAACAGACAGAGACCAGGGACGGACCAGGAGACCAGGAACAGACAGAGACCGGGCAGACAGGCACAGAAAACCAGGAACGGGCAGAGAGGCAGAGAAAACCAGGAACGGGCAGAGAGGAACAGAAAAATGGGCAGACAGGAACCAGAACAAAAAACCAGGGACAGACAAACACAAAACCAGGAAAGACGAGGACGAGTAAGGACGACGAGACGAACAGGGAGGAAGACGACGAGAAGTTACAGGAGGAAGCCGACGAGACGACAAGGGAGGAGGGAGACGAGAGAAACGAGGAACACGACGAGAGGCCAAGGGAGGAGGCTGACGAGAGGACGCAGGAGGAGGATGACGAGACGAAACGGGAGGAGACCAAAACGAGGACAAGGAAAACAACGAAACACCAGACAGGACTCAAAACCAGGAACAGGACAAAACACGAGACAACAGACCAGGAGGGGGACAAGGCAGAAAAACAGAAACAAACAGAACGACGGGGACAGGAACACGGAAACCAAAAACAGGAACAAAAATGGGAACAGGAACACAAACCGGAAAAAAACAAGGCAAAGAAACAGAACAGGGCGGGCGGGCGGGAGCCACCAAGTCTGGCTTAACAGGCAGCTTACGGGGGACAGAGTCAGGAAGCGCTCTGGGCGCAAAGTCAGGAAGCGCTCTGGGCGCAGAGTCAGGAAGCGCCCGGACCACCATCCGGGGGGCGGAGACAGGCACGGGAACAGACCGGACCACCGTCCGGGGAGCAGGCACGGGAGCTGGCTGAGGAGCAGGGACTGGGGCGGCCCTCGCTGCATTGACGTCCAAGGAGGCAGCAGGCCTCGCTGCATTGACGTCCACGGAGGCAGCAGGCCTCGCTGCGTTGACGTCCACGGAGGCAGCGGCCCTCGCTGCGTTGACGTCCACGGAGGCAGCGGCCCTCGCTGCGTTGACGTCCACGGAGGCAGCGGCCCTCGCTGCGTTGACGTCCACGGAGGCAGCGGCCCTCGCTGCGTTGACGTCCACGGAGGCAGCGAAGCAGAAGCAGGCGGGGCTGGAGAGCGGCGCCACGACGGAGTGAGCGCGTGGCCGCGGTTCTGTACAGGCGGGGCAAGAGAGCGGCGCCACGACGGAGTGAGCGCGTGGCCGCGGCTCTGTACAGGCGGGGCTGGAGAGCGGCGCCACGACGGAGTGAGCGCGTGGCCGCGGCTCTGTGCAGGCGGGCGCCCGCGAAGTCTGCTTCCGGCTACGGCGTTTGCTACGCCGCTTAGCCTGGTTCGCCGAGACGGCTGCACACCCGGCCGCCATCTCAGCCGCGAGCAGAGCGGGGTTATCCGCCTTCAGCAGCGCACAGAGCTCCCAAGCGGAAAGAAAATCCTCGTGTTCGATCCGAGGGATCGAAAAGCTCGCTGTGTCCTTGTAGTGGTTGGTCATTCTGTCACGGGGGTCTCAGCAGGAACGGACACAAATGCAGAGCTTTATACAAATAAAGATTACTTTTAATAACCACGGACGTAAACGGAGGGAAAACAAAACGGGGTACACACACGGAAGAATAACTACGAGATAACAGGACATGTATACAGACAATGACCAACCCAGACATGGGGCAAACACTGGGTATATATGCACGGGCTAACAAGAGGGAACAGGTGACAAAACTAAACAGCGATGGGGTACAGGTGTGCGAGGCGGGGCAAAGGCGGAGACAGGGAGCACGTGACAAAACAGAAACACATGGACGGGACGTAAACAAGGGCACATGGACGGGAGGCGTGACAGTTGGCTAGTTGAATAGCCTATAGGGACTAACACATCTCAACAAAGTTCAATAGCATCAGTAGTAACTAAAGTTATCAGTTAAATTAGAGGTACATAACCCCACCATATATTTCAGAAAATCAGAAATATTTCTCTCTGATTATGAAAACGGGGGTCATTTTTTATGATATTCTGCAATGAAATTAGCTAATTGCTGGGACATGCTTGCTAGTTGCCCCACTCAGCCTATAAGCAAACCCCAGCGAATGACATGTCAAATAAAATGATTCTTCAAAGCCCAGAGAACACAGAGTAAAGTATTAAAGGTGTTTGTGTCATAAAATGGAGTGTTATATTGAGCATTCAGTATAGAAAGTTTCCAAGTTTGGGTGGGAAAACTGCTGCTCAGACCATCAGAAAGCTTTGTGGGTGTGGCCAATAAGCAGCTTGATTGACAGCCCCCCATCCAACACTCCTAGCCTGCTCAGCCCTTCATACAGAATTGAAATCATTGTCCAACTTTTATGTGTTAACCAGACTACAAAAATTCAGACAGACGGATGAACAAACAGACAAATAAAGCAACGGATAAATGGACAGTGTTGTTGTATAAATAAAGGTATAACCTCTCGAAAGACGATTACACACAGGAGGTCTAGATCAGGCAGATCTTTATTAGACTTTGGGAAAATATTCACAAGACATATGATATACATGTATTTTGAGGCCCAGAGGACCAAGATTACTACCTTCTTTAGAAAGAAAACACAGATTTACGTTCCCTGCAGCTATAAGTCTTAGTTAATGGTCTACTTAATATGTCATATTTCTCAAGTGTGTTATAGATTCATGTTTTTTTATTTGTACACATTTTTATGCAGATAATTTGGCTCCAGATTTATGGTTTCAGGCGTATGTCTTTAACTGTGAATAGATCTTTGAACAATAAAAAAAACAATAAAACAAGAAGAAAATGAGAAATATTAAATATATTGTGTTGCTGAGACAATTTTTTATGTGTTACACATAGAGATGGATGGATCGATCGGCTATGTATCGGTATTGGCCGATTTGTATTCAAAATATGTGATCGGTTTTATTTAATTAGCTTTTTTCGTTTTAAATTAAGGGTCTAAATTTAATGATTGCAGTATTGGGGATATTTGTTGGTAATAAACCAGTTTAGACCATGTTTCATGACTTGCTTGCGCTAATAATATGTAGCCCTGCCGTGGCATATAGCCCCGCCCACTATCGGTACCGGCTATCGGCTGATCGTGCTGAAAGGTGGTTGGCGATCGGAAACGGCCTCAAAAACGCTGATCGGTCCATCTCTAGTTACACACACTCTCTCCACACAAATATGCATGCGCATGATCATGCACATGCCTACACTCCCCATACTCCACATAATGTCTTATTTGTGTTTACATACAATATATACAGTATAGTACAGCGGTATTCTCTTTTTGAATAGGAATGAAATGCTTGCATTTTTAATATACGCGTGGTGGGTATAATAAATACATATAGATAATTACATTATTATAACCCATATGGGACATACTGTTATTTGTATATATGACGTAAAAGAAAATAAGAGTAATGCTTGCAGAGCTGTGAGGTCAGTATGGGACAGTGGACAGTAGGTGTGCGTGTGCTTTATCCTGTCCCACTCTGTGGTCTATATGTGGCTCATCTCGTGCTCTGCAGATATTAATGCTGTCTTTATGAGTAACGATGCTGCTGCTCCAGCATGACACCGACCTGGAGAAAAAACAGCAGGATCTGCCTCTAACACACATACACACACACACACACACTCACACACACGCACACACAGATACACACAAAGATAAACATAGACAAGCACACTTATAGAAACAAATATACATATGTTCACATTCATAGTGTCTCTCAATCATTTCCCTCATTTGTCGTTTCTCGACTGTCTATCTTTCCCTCTTACCCCCATTTGATTACCTTACTCTTTCTTTCTGTCTCTCTTTTTTATCTTTCTATCTTTCCTTATCCCCCTTTCTCTTCTCTCTCTTGCTTTCCCTATTTCCTTTACTCTAATTTCTTCATTCTCTCTTGTTTCTCTCATATTATTCATGTTTTCTCTCGTATTTCTTCCTTTTTTCTTTTTTCTTACTCGTCTCTCTCTCTCTGTCTTTACATCTCTTGCTTTTATTGTTTATTTCTGTCTCATTCTCTCTCACTCACTCTTTTTGCCTCTCTCGCTCTCTATCTCTTTCTCATTTTCTCTTTCGCTTCTTCATGTTCTCTATATCTCTGTCTTTCTGTTTTACTTGCTTTTATTTTTCTTTCTCTCATCCTCTGTCCCTCACTTCTCTGTCTCTCTCTTTTTTGGACAGACACTCTTTATTTGTCTCTCTCTCTCTCTCTCTCTAATATTTACACACAGACTCACTCTTCTCTCATAGACACATACATACACACACTAACACAGAGTGGCGCCCTACTAAAAGCTGTCATCAGCCCTGAATGGAGTTCACATCACACACACACACACACACACACACACACACACATATGAACACACACACACACATCTCTCTCACAGTGAAGCCCTCGCTGCTAAATTTGGAAAGCCCTCGCCCCGCTGCCGCCTGACTTTACAAAAGTCTTTTAAAGGCAAACTTCCTGCTGCATTCACTCTCATTATCAGTATCAGCCCAGTCTTAAAGGGGAACTCTACCAATTGTTCAAATTTTCTGTTTACATCACTGCTATGTCAACAGTGTCCTTCAGGGGGATTTAATGTGAAATGAAGGTTGAGTTTCATACAGTGGTGGTAAATGGAACCAGGAGTCCCATATCTACAAAATAAATATAGACATTTTATTTATCTACATAGAACAACCAGTGAACCTACACGTCTCCTGAGTTTTCATATGTGATGACGATGGTACAGTAGTGATAAATCTGAAAGGTTCTTAGCCCTCATATAAGAGAATGTCCAGTGCATCCAATTTGATCGGTCTCAGCCTAAGTCATGTTTTAGAGTCATTAAGTCTCTGAGCAGTAGACGGCTTGTTTTGTGTTAGTGTTTGGAATCGCGGCAGTATGTGTGCGTGTAGCGGCTCTGCAGCCTGTCAGATTACCCCTGCAGGGGAATTGATTATTAGCTTTGACAAGTAGAACTACGTCCCAGTTATGTCAGGGCCAACAAGAGTCTTAGTGAAGAACATCACTTTCAACAAGTCGAAACAGTGCAGCTTACACACACACACACACAAACACGCAGTCACACACTGAAACAGAAGGACAGACTCCCGTACAGTTAGATTAAAAACACCATCATTACACACGCCATTTACTGCAGAGAGCTCACAGAGACAGGAAATCTGCACCACACACACATGCGCATAAAAGCTAAAGTGGGTTTGTCTTTCTCTGCCACCCCTTCTTTCCATTACTATTTATCTCCCTCCCCCTCACTCCCAATATCTCTCCATTCTTTCTTTTTTTCACTCAAAACCATTCACACAGAAATATGCACATTACACTGTGTGCAAAATGTGCTTTAATAAAACTGCAATGTGCGCCCACACTCTGAAATTAAAGAAGCTGTCTGGTGAAAAAACAAGTGTACACCATTTACCATTCAGCCCAGACATGGTCGATCAGTCGTGACATGCTTGGAGTTTAAAATTTGATTCTTTAATTTTAAAATGGAACTTCGAGACTATTGCTTCTAGGAAGAACTAGAAGTCAAAAGTCACCAACATCTTTTAAGTGCTGTTTTTCTTTGTATCTTTGTATCACCAACTGACTAGTATCCCCTAATAATATTAACTAGTATCACCAACTAACTAGTATCACCTAATAATATTAACTACTATAACAAACTGACTAGTATCACCTAATAATATTAACTAGTATCACCAACTGACTAGTATCACCTAATAATATCAACTAGTATAACAAACTGACTAGTATCACCTAATAATATTAACTAGTATCACCAACTGACTACTATCACCTAATAATATCAACTAGTATAACAAACTGACTAGTATCACCTAATAATATTAACTAGTATCACCAACTGGCTAGTATCACCTAATAATATTAACTAGTATAACAAACTGACTAGTATCACCTAATAATATTAACTAATATCACCAACTGACTACTATCACCTAATAATATCAACTAGTATAACAAACTGACTAGTATCACCTAATAATATTAACTAGTATCACCAACTGACTAGTATCACCTAATAATATCAATTAGTATTATCAACTGACTAGTGTCACCTAATAATATCAACTAGTAATGCCATCGGACTAGTATCATCTAATGATATCAACTAGTAATGCCATCGGACTAGTATCACCTAATGATATCAACTAGTATAACCAACTGACTAGTATCACCTAATGATATCAACTAGTATGACCAACTGACTAGTATCACCTAATGATATCAACTAGTATGACCAACTGACTAGTATCACCCAATGATATCAACTAGTAATGCCATCGGACTAGTATCACCTAATGATATCAACTAGTATAACCAACTGACTAGTATCACCTAATGATATCAACTAGTAATGCCATCAGACTAGTATCACCTAATGATATTAACTAGTATAACCAACTGACTAGTATCACCTAATGATATCTACTAGTGTCACCAGTAAAGAATGAATGAGTGTGTGTGTGTACTACGGTATTGTAGAATGAGTTTGTGCTGACACACAATGATACGCATGATGCACAAACATGATAACACATGTACTTCTGATCACCCACACGCTTGCCAGATAAACGCACTGGGGGGGTTATATGTGTGTTTGTGTGTGTGTGTGTGTGTGTGTGTGTATGTGGGTGTGTTTGGCCTAAAGTTCCCTTAGACATTGATGTTCTGAATCCACCCAAAGTAGTGCTATGTACAGCCATGCAATGTAATGTGCGCACTACGTGGGTTGTGAGCATTTTAATTACTGTTATGTTTAACTTTCATAATCATAATCATTCCACTCACATAATTATATTTGTATATTCAGCTACTGCTGGCCTTGCTGTAATTAAACTTTGCAGTAGTTTGGAGGATTCTTTTTTTTTTTTTTTTAAGTATCAGGCCCCAGTATTAGTATTAAGAGGGAGGGAGGGAGGGAGGGAGGGAGGGAGAGAGAGAGAGAGAGAGAGAGAAAGAGAGAGAGAGAGAGAGAGAGAGAGAGAGAGAGAGAGAGAGTGAGAGATAAATAGTGAAAAGAAGTGCAGGCAAGAAAGAGACAAAAAAAATAGAAAGTAAGTTAAAAAGAAAAATGATCTAAATAGAGAGCAAGAGTAAGGAAAGTTAGGAAAGATAAATAGAGACAAGAAAAGAGAGTGAAAGATGAAGAGAGAGAGAGCCACTGTATGTTTTTGTGACAATTCAAATGTAAAGCTGTTACAACAAAGCAAATAATTAACAAAGTGAGGGAGAGAGAATAAAGAGAGAGAGGCCGAGAGAAAAAGATAGAGAGAGTGACTGAGAAAAAAAGGAGATATAAAGGAGATAGAGGAAGAGAGAGGGATGTACATGTGGAAAGGGAGATATAGAAAATGGGAGATAAGAAAAAAGGAGAAAGAGAGAAAAGGTAAGAGAAAGGTCGGAAGAGGAGAGTGAGAAAGAGGTAGAATGAAAGAAGGTGAGATAGAAAGTAGTAGAAAGAGAAAGAGAGCAATGGCGAGATAGAGAGAGAAAGAGAGAGAGGGAGAGAGAGAGAGATGGAGAGAGAGAGTGAGAGAGAGAGAGAGCGTCAGTGGGGCTCCCTTTAGAAGCATCTCAATATTTTCACTGCCAGGCAGCTTATGTGAGTCCAGCGAGATAAACATCAAACCAGCCAGGGGTGTCGGGGTCTATAAACACATACTCACATATACAGTTCCTTCAGAGGGCGCTACTGAGCCAAACTCAAAGCCTGATGGAGCACAGAGCATCACTGAGTGATAGACTGATCAAAGATCAATGTACACAGTGTTGAGGCTGGAGTCTGAAATCTTCTTCTAACTAGCAGCAAGTAAAGGAATTCAAATTTAATGCCAATGTGTCTGGCCTTAAAGGAGCAATCTGTAAGATGATGTCGAATTCATACTCTAAACAATAGGGGCAGCGTATCACCAGAAAGTTGTGGGGTCCACCCCTGTTGTAAGAAAACGACAGTCCCTCTTTCTCAATGTTAGCATTAACAGCTTTTTACTTACAAGTTCAGCGTCAAACCTGCTCCCTTTCCTCTACAAGAGCGCCCCCAGTGGTGGAAAGCAGTGCGAATGTTAACTCGGGTTCTACTTCTATTTCTATAGCTTCTTTTGTTTGCTGTTGAAAGTGGTTTCTTGCCATGAGCTTCAGCCATTGCTTTATTATTCCTTTCATTGGCTACCTGTCCTTAAATAACGTAACCCAGAAGCAGCACCTTCAACATGATTAACAAAACGTTAGAATATGCTGAGGGGGCAGTGGTGCTCCTTCTTCATATTCTCACGCTGAGCTGATTTGACTTAACACTACAGTGACTCATTACAGTGACCCCCCCCCCCCCTTTTGAAAGACAAAGTGGTATAAAAACAAATGTTATTTCTTCACATTGTGTTTTTTTATAATTTTAGTACATTATTTAGTACAGTATTTTGTACAAATTTTTACATATTGCTTCTTAAGTAAGTAGATTTGGAAACATGGGAAAACATTAATTAAAACTGTTTTCGGCATAACTTTGCATTTCGTATGCAGTTTTAAGAGCTCACCTGGTGAGATACAGTAATGTGAAGAAGTCAGAAACCACTCCTAATTTACTTCATTCCCAGTAAAAGAAATAATAACAATATAAAAACACTGTTATTATGTTGATGTTATAATTATGTTTGTGTATTCAGCTACTGCCGGCATTGCTGTAATTACACTTTACTGTAGTTTGGAGGATTTGTTTTGTTTTGCATCTGCATGAATAGAGAGAAAGACAGAGAGAGATATATATTATTATTATTAGTAGTAGTAGTAGTAGTAGTCGTTGTAGTAGTAGTAGTAGTAGTAGTAGTAGTAGTAGCAGCAGTTGTAGTAGTATTTGTATTATTATTATTATATTAAAAAACTGTCATTAAGTACATGTTATTATTTTATGAGATATGTCTTTGACATCTGTATACAGAGAGAGAAAGAGAGATATATTATTATTATTAGTAGTGGTAGTAGTAGTAGAGAGAGAGAGAGAGAGAGAGAGAGATATTATTATTATTATTAGTAGTAGTAGTAGTAGTAGAGAGAGAGAGAGAGAGAGAGAGAGAGAGATATTATTATTATTGTTATTAGTAGTAGTATTAGTAGTAGTAGTAGCAGCAGTTGTAGTAGTATTTGTATTGTTATTATTATATAAAAACACTGTCATTAAGTACAAGGTCCAAGCCTCAATATCATGTTTAATATCAATAAGACTGAACTTCGGAGGGGAGGCTTACTTAGTTTAGGTTTTGTCTGGCAGTGCTTGGCACTGTATATGCGACTCACTAACTAACCACTGTACAAACGTGTAGACTGGGACAGCCGTCTACAGTCTATTTTTCAGCCTTCCCTTCTTTCCTTCCCTCCCTTCAATCATCTTGCATACTTACTTTTTATTACTCTGCCTCTTTACTACATTGTAATTTAGCCGGTATATTACAGTGTAGTAAAAACTAATACGATCCAGATAGTGTAACACAAATAATGACCCAGCTGTTAAAAAAGAAAATAAAGAAATAAACAAAAGGTGGCCTAGAGTCCTGTTAGCAGTCATTTGTGCCACTCTGTCGCATCCAACGACAAAGATTACCACATTATTCGGCGCAGACTCGATCGAGATGCAGGCTGCGAGCTCTTTGTTTATTAAGAGGATTAGATGTTGTGTCAGTGTAATCAGACGGATGGCACTCTTGTCGTTATGAGCCTTTTGGACTATGTGTTTCTCACTCATGAAGTCTTGCACATGCACAGTTCCTGTGAGTGAAGGCTGAGCACTGGGTCTGTTCATTAGCAGCGGAGGGGCTTTGACAGCTTGCTGATTGAGAGGCCCACTGTTGCCATCTGAATGGCTAATAAAGCACTTCCACTTGTGGGGGGAAAAACAGCAGTGATTAAAATGGAATGATTGCGACAGGGATAGATGCTGGTCCAAGAAGCCACCTGAGGCCAGGGGACGTCTCTCCAGGCCTGGCTTAGAATGTTATAGATTTTGGGTTTGTGTTCAGCACCAAGTCTCATTTTAAACAATAGGAGTGCCGTTTATTGTAATAAGCCTGCCAACATACAAGGGTTCCTCAGTAAAGGCAATGGTTCTATGTAGCACAAATGTGTGTTTTTCTTTATGTAACAATACAAGAACCTTTTAATGAAACCACACGCAATACAAGTCTGAAGGACCATTTGTTCATGCAGAAAATATTTAGATATGCAAATGTTTTTTTAATTGTTTGCCGTTCTATATAGAGCTATTGTCTTTACTAGGGAATCTTGCAGAGGCACTGTTTTTAAGGATGTATCACACTGAAGCCAACAATAGAGGCAGCATGCACTTGCTCTACATGCTCAGCCATTTTACTGTAGCCACTTTTTCATCTTATAGTACTGACTCGACTTAACTTTACTCTCCTTTTTTGGTTTTCTACAAAGGTGTCAAAAGTATTCACATTCATTACTCAGGAAGAAGTATAGATATTAGGATTTAAACATACTTCTGTAGAAGTTAAAGTGTCAGCTCAAACTTTTTACCCTAGTAAAAGTGTAAAAGTACTGCTTTCAAAGTATAAATGTAAAAGTAATGTAAGGGGGAAAATGCCATTAAGGATGAAGGCTTAGGTCCCACTATAGTGCACTAGACCACATCCCCAAAAACTTTCTTCTAAAAGCCATAATGACTATAATGTTATATTAAAATGTTAATGTTGATAAATTTGGGATGCGCTAGGCTTCCTGTTTCAGCCGCATATACACCCATTGATAGTGAATGTATTTCAGTACAATGTAAATATATCAAATAAGCATATCTGTGTACTACTGAGCATTTACGTGTGTTTCATGGAGCAGAAGATATGGTGACTAGCTGCCTATAAGTATTGTAATGGTACAGTCAGACCTCAAAGACATGTTATAAATAACCTTTATTGGAATGTAAATGTACATGAATGAAAACAAGCTGAAACAAAATAGGAGTAACAAAGCTATGCTTAAAATGTAAGGAGTAGAAAGTACAGATAATGGAGTGTAAATGTAAGGAGTAGAAAGTACAGATAATGGAGTGTAAATGTAAGGAGTAGAAAGTACAGATAATGGAGTGTAAATGTAAGGAGTAGAAAGTACAGGTAATGGTGTGTAAATGTAAGGAGTAGAAGGTACTTATACTGGAGTGTAAATGTAAGGAGTAGAAAGTACTGATAATGGTGTGTAAATGTAAGGAGTAGAAAGTACTTATAATGGAGTGTAAATGTAAGGAGTAGAAAGTACTGATAATGGAGTGTAAGTGTAAGGAGTAGAAAGTACAGATAATGGAGTACAAATGTAAGGAGTAGAAAGTACAGGTAATGGTGTGTAAATGTAAGGAGTAGAAAGTACTTATACTGGAGTGTAAATGTAAGGAGTAGAAAGTACAGATAATGGAGTGTAAATGTAAGGATTAGACAGTACTGATAATGGAGTGTAAATGTAAGGAGTAGAAAGTACTGATAATGGAGTGTAAATGTAAGGAGGAGAAAGTACTGATAATGGAGTGTAAATGTAAGGAGTAGAAAGTACTGATAATGGAGTGTAAATGTAAGGAGGAGAAAGTACTGATAATTGAGTATAAATGTAAGGAGTAGAAAGTACTGATAATGGAGTGTAAATGTAAGGATTAGAAAGTACTGATAATGGTGTGTAAATGTAAGGAGTAGAAAGTACTGATAATGGAGTGTAAATGTAAGGATTAGAAAGTACTGATAATGGTGTGTAAATGTAAGGAGTAGAAAGTACTTATAATGGAGTGTAAATGTAAGGAGTAGAAAGTACTGATAATGGAGTGTAAGTGTAAGGAGTAGAAAGTACAGATAATGGAGTGTAAATGTAAGGAGTAGAAAGTACAGATAATGGAGTGTAAATGTAAGGAGTAGAAAGTACTGATAATGGAGTGTAAATGTAAGGAGTAGAAAGTACAGATAATGGAGTGTAAATGTAAGGAGTAGAAAGTACTGATAATGGAGTGTTAATGTAAGGAGTAGAAAGTACTGATAATGGAGTGTAAATGTAAGGAGTAGAAAGTACTGATAATGGAGTGTAAATGTAAGGAGTAGAAAGTACAGATAATGGAGTGTAAATGTAAGGAGTAGAAAGTACTGATAATAGAGTATAAATGTAAGAAGTAGAAAGTACTGATAATGGAGTGTAAATGTAAGGAGTAGAAAGTACAGATAATGGAGTGTAAATGTAAGGAGTAGAAAGTATAGATAATGTATGAAAGTATAGATAAAAATAATTACTCCAGTAAAGTATGAATAACCAAAATCTTTACTTAAGTAAGGTAACAAAGTATTTGTACTTGGTTACTTGACACCTCTGGTTTTCTATTTGGTAATCCTGGTACTATATTTTCTATCACCTCTTTCAAGGTTCCAGGCATGCTTTTTCGATACCAGTAAGTTATGTAAAAACTATGATTTCAGAGAGAAGCCACAAGTCCACGTGTACTAATTTCAGCTTCCAGGTTAGCGCACCCTCTTGCATCACCTTTGAGGAGGCAGAATCCTCTAAGCATCAGAACTCCCCCTGATTTTTCAGCTGTTTATTTACTTGCTTTCATCTTCTACAAAGAGTGGGAACAGTATCTGCTGTAGCTGGTACCAAGAGCGAGTCATACCATGCAGTGTAAAGGCCCCATGTGATTATCATTGATAGTATTGTGCATCTAACATGAGGTTCAACACTCAAATAGATTTAATATAACTTTCACTATGATGTAGTCAATTTGTCACGTTTTGTATCAGCCAAAGCTTCGCAAACTTGCCGCATTCCAGCTAAAAAGTAAAAAAAGAGTAGTAGAGAACCTTCTAATGATTTATGTTACATGTCTGCCATACCATTATTTATTTTTAACTTTTTTGCTTTTTATTCGGTACAACCACTCCAGCACTTGTTTTTTTTTATACTAAAGGAAACAAAAGGGCTAAACTATTAAACTCTCTAAATGTCCTATTGGTTAAGACCTCCAGAGTTGAAGAGATATATGAGCAGCAGTGTAATAAACGGGTTGTTAGAAATGAAAGACAGTGGCGGCAGCTTTCTACTGAGAAAGTCACTGTGAGTCTGCTACAAGGTCAAACATATGAATGTGTATGTCCCAAACATGTGATGTGTTTTAGAAGCTTTAGATGTCTTATTTTAATCCAGAGTGGTCACTAAGTGTTTTCACGTATCACCAGTTTGCATAGTGCCATAGTGATGCTAGCAGATAATAGGCTAGTACCTTTAGTAAAATGTAAAATGTTGTATTTGTCTGTGTAGCTAAAACATGTTACATCGAATACCTTTATAAAAATTTCAATCTCTGGGTTTAATTTAATGCAGTAGTAAAGAGATGCTTACTGGCGCACTGTGGCGGCTTTGTGCGCACCTTCATTAAAAATCTGGAATATTCTGATGTTTAAAGCACTGTAGAATGAAGCAGACAAGTTAGAGCAGTGGTTTTCAACCAGTGGGCCGCAGACGTACTGCAAGGGGGGCGTAGGCCAAAAATCTTCTTCTTCTTCTTTTTTTTGCTAAGTATTTTTTTTCCAATAAATAGATAGTTTAGCATATTTAGTTCGTTTATTTGCAAAACAAAATGTGTGTAGTTTGAGTTCTTTGATTGGTTTGGCATAGTACAGTCACATGCCACGCAGCGCTAGCTAGTGGATTAACTAGCTAGTTAGTTAGCTACTTCAGTCTGAGTGAAGCTGTTGTCTTTGACAACAAAAGGCCCTGAAGCTGGACCATCTACAAGTATCACTGTATCTCTTACTGAGAGAACCGAGAAAAGCAAGCATAAATAGAAAAGAAGAAAATACAGCAGTGAGTAGCTAGCACTAGGCTTCACGTGCACAGGAACAGAAAATGAGCCGCTCCCACTCTGCGCTGTGTGTTTGGAGGTCTTGGCAAATGAAGCGTTGAAGCCAAACAAGTTACGTCAACATTTGGAGACTAAACACAGCGAGTATGCATCTAAACCTGTGGAATTTTTTGAGAACAAACTTAAAGAATACCAAAGCAGGAAAAAGACCCTTAAATTGGCTTGCTCTGTGTTACCGTGTGCGCAGCTTATAGCAAAGGCTGGAAAGGCTGGACCAAATACAGGACTAGGCTTAATGTTGAGCCAGACCTTTCTACACTTCAACCTGACGTCCACCACTTTTTAGCTGGCAAACAACATCAGCCACCTCATTAGGTGAGTGACAAAAAGTGGTGTAAATGATTTGTTTCTTTTGTTGTGTGATTATGCAGTCAGATTCACAGGTCATATGGATGGTTGCACTGTGTTTGGTTTTAAACGGCAATATAAAATATTCTGGGGGGCCGTGGAAAGTTTCAGTGGGCCTTGGGTTACAAAAGGTTGGGAACCCCTGCGTTAGAGAGAAGCCAAACTCCACAGCCTGGGCGCAGGTTTGCAAATATTATGCTATCATACTTACTGGCAGATATGGAGGAAGAGACGAGAACTGATTAGTGATCTAATGGTAAGTTATTAGGGCTGTCAATCTATATCTCAAGCATTGGTGAACATTTAGTCTTTCAGACTCTTTCTTTTTCTTCTCCTCTACTACCTGCACTGCACAGCACATGTAATGTATATTTCTTGGCATGACAACACAGTTTGCACTATCGTGGCAGTAAAAAAGAGAACAATTTGGTTTTTTCACCACCCAATGGATAAATAACATGAAGTAAACTAACTAGCCCAGGGGTATCAGTAAGTATCATCATTTCTAACTTGTGTTATGATTCAGTGCTATATTCTGTACACTTAAGTAGCCTAATATCAACATCTTACACCATCAGCAACTAAAACACCAACTCATCACACATACCATTCAGTATATTTAAGTATATTTACTGTTTAAATGCTGAACTGAATTAATTATTTATAAAACATCTAATAAATGTTTTTTTTCCTCACTTCAAATAAAAACAAGGGCTACATTCACATCTTCATTCATACATTCACTCAAGTCTTTATTTCTAGAAAAAGTAAATTAAACATGGAGTCTTCTTGTTAACTCAATTCCACATCTTGATATGTTGGTTTGGAGCTGCCTATCTCTGACTTGCTTTATTCTCCGACTTTCTTTATTTTCTGACTCGTTTTATTCTCCAACTGCTGCTTCTTATTCGTACCTCGCCTGGGTGCGTGCCGCCCTCCCAAACATACCCAGAGTTGATTGGCTGAGGAGCGCCTTTGGTGGTGTGTGAGTTTACTGCGCCACTAAGCCTGTATACCTTAAAGACACAAAAAGTTCCGCAGTTTAAAATAAACACTGTCAGAAGTCAATTGTTCTCAACAGTGTATCTGCAATGGACAACGTGTGGATCCAGACTATGGTCCACCCATTAGTGGTCCACCTTTGAACTAGTCAATAGCAACGTTTAAAATGAAAAGCCTACCTACCAAACTTTACCAGCTTGTCCTCTCCTTATATACAGACCCATCAACATTAGAGCTACTGTAGTTCTAGGGTGTTCAGCAAATCTAATCTTTGAAAGTCAACATTTTTGGTCATATGTTGTTATTTTAAACAATCAGAACAAGTTGGTTTTAAGATACAACTCAAGCAACATTTAAAACTGCCCTCTAAAGTAAAGTTGTATTAATGTTGATATATATTTTATTTGTCCATGGTTTTGTTGTTTTAGGCGGTGGGCTTGTTGTGGCCCTGTCAATGTTGCAGCCAAACCTAAAACTGTGTTTCATAAATCAATGAGCATGGCATGCATTGCATGGCATTTACCCTGAATAGCCTTCAGAAAGGAGATGACAGCTGTGTTCCAAAGCTGCACTTAGTGTAGGACGGGTCCTCAGTAGGACTGTCCTATGATAAAGACTCCTCTTTAGTCAGGAACAGCCCAGACTTTGGAAAATAGGACTCCTACATCATGAAATACTATATAGTAATATTATAATAAACGGGCTGCTAGAAATGAAAACTGTTCTCTCATTTTTGTTTCATACTGGACCTACAACACAGTAACTGAGGGAACTCAATGCTCCACAGCGCCACCCTGTGACTGCCTGGTTACAGAGACATTTACCTGTGTCTTAATTTGTATTTGAGCATCAGTAGGCGAAATGTAAAGGAGGACCTTCCATAACCAAGGACTTATGAGCAGATTTCAGCAGAAGATGACAGAGCCTCTCAGAATGATATGTTGGTGAGATACGGCTCGCCGTGGATGACTTTGACAGCTTGCCGCTTGAGAGGTCGACTGTCACCATCTGAATGGCTAATAAAGCTTCAACGGCTAATAAAGCTCCTCTTCTGTGGAAAAAAGGGCTGAGATTAATGCAGAATAATGACACCAGGGCCAAATGAAGGTTTTCCAGCAGTGACTTGAGGCCAAGGGCCCACTCTCTGGCCCCTTGTTAATTACTCCCAGACTTCGTTAAGGCTCCGCTGACCTTCCAGGGCCGTATCATGGCCATTAGCCAGTGTCTTCACCCACTTTAAAGGCAGTCCGTCTTTTTTCCTCCGTACCCGCCATGCAAGCGCAAAAGACTTTAGAGAATCAATCAGCTCATTACCGCAGAATTTCTCAGCACAGGTAGGAATAGAAAGAGAGAGAGAGAGAGAGAGAGAGAAAGAGAGAAGATCACTCTTCTGTACAGATAAAGATGAGGCAAAGTCGTCAGAGAACCTCCAGGGCACAAAGCAGTAGTGGCAAGTTAATTCTTTACTCCGTGGGCCCGGGGGACCTAGATGTAGAGCTGAGACACATGGGGGGTGGGGCGGGTTAGAAAGGGGTTGGCAGGGACGGGGTGGGGGGGCGCTCCGTTTTCTACTCTGATGTATCGATCGACACCCCCAAGCACTGTAAATTAACACCCACAGAAAAAAGCATGAAAATTTAAAGTGTAATTGCTTTGCACTCTTAATCTGAGCTGGAAGGGATCGATTGGGCGGCGTAGGAAGCACTAGCCTCAGCCTCTATATGGAAAAAGGAAAAAAAAGAAAACATCACCATTACTCCGACTCAGTGAATTTAAATTTGGTCAAGGGTGACAAGATCATATCGAAGGGATTATTTCTGGGGATTTTTTTGGCCTTTTAGAAGAAGAACATCCAAAATTGTACTGTCAGGATTGCTCTTCTTGAACGATTTTCAATGGAGAATCTCTTTGGACAATGTCACGTGCACAAGAAAACCTTCTTTACTTCACAGAAACTTTTAGTACTTTTTTTTTACATTGAAGAAACTTTTGGCCAAGCAGCACTACTTCCATGACCCCTATTATCCTCGCACACAATGTCAGTCCTCGGAATCAATGTTTAATCATCCAGCCTGCTGTTTAAAATGTTTGCCTACATACTTACCTCAAAGATACTGTCATTTTCAATTGAACTTTCGTTTTATGGCCTGAACTCTAACTTTCTAGTGGGTGTGTGTAAATGTAGGAACAATCTCTAGTCCATGTTTTGCAATAGAACGTGAATTGGGTATCTGTGGTAAAAGTAATCATAGACTGGGTGCTAGCTGGGTGCTAATTCTAACCTGCCAACCGATAATCTCTGATAATTTTGCAGTCAGATGCAAAAGTCCATTTGCACTTTGGCTGGTAAATGCTTTTACTGCTCTGAGACTTTCTTTCTAATGAATGTGAGTCTTTACTATTATAGCTTGAAATATTTGTCCGAACCCGATGGGGCTCCACTTTTCTCAGATTTCGATTATTTGAGTCACAGTTTGGTTGGGACTGAATTTTTGTTCTTCAGCGGTTGGGATTGGACCAAATTTGTCAGGCTACAGTTAGTTTTTTGGGCTACACTCAGATTTGAACATATTTTTTTAGGCTGTTAGTCTCAGACACAATTTTCTTGTGCTACCATCAGACTAAAAAAATTGTTGGCCCCTCGTCAGAATTTTGTTAAGCTTTGTTTAGTTTTGGACGGAATTTATTTTGGGCTGTTGGATTTGACTTCACTCTCCTCTCAGTGTGTGGTATTGAATGTACACTTGAACGTGCTCACCAGGCCTCCTGTTTCCTTGTACAGCTAGGCTAAGCTGTTTCCAGTCAAGTCAAGTCAACGTCTTTCATTGCTCAGTCAAGCTCAGTCAGGTTCAGCCGAGCTATACCGGACTCTCCCGCCAAGCTCAAGGCCTGTCTACACTGCTCTGCTTCTGCTCTAGACATCTAGCTTCATCCCTAGAGAGATAGCCTCACGTAACACACAGAAAGTTGAGGTTTACTTAGCCTCTGCTCTCTCTGTGCTACTTGCAGGGCCTCGGAAAGCTGAACTGTTCACTAACTTTACCCTTTCGTTAGGGTTCTTTCTGCATCTGTATCCGCTCAGACAGGAATTTGGTCCTGGAGAACGTTGTGACTGAGGGGGCCTCCTCTATTGACTGCTCAGACAGAAAACCAAAGCCTGAATAAGCCAGTTCAAGGCACTCCTAATTTCAGACAAACAAATGTAGATTTGTCCCACCCAAAAAATTAAACCACAGAAAAGCAGAAACTGTTTAAATGATTGTTAAATTAAATAATTATTCTAAAAGCCCGTTTAGGCAGCCTTCGCAATTCATGCACTGTGTTTGTTGTTAGCTCTGGTTGCTAGGTGGTCTGGGGGTTTCACTTTGTTTAGACTTATGTTGAGATGACTGTTCAAAAGTATCCTGCAGTCAGCAGCTTCACTGTCCTGAGCTCTTGCCTTGCTGATGCGTCAGGTAGTTCGCGCCAGCTTTAAACACAAAGTCTGTGATGAGAGCAATGAATAGCAACGATGGCTAGAGATGGAAAGATCGATCGGCTATGTATCAGTATCGGCCGATTTTTAATCAAAATATGTGATCGATGATCGGCCGATATTTCTTCAAATTGAGCCTCATTTCTATATTTACGGCTAGTGTTTCATTCAGAAAGAGGAGACCTCCGTGATACAAGAAGAGACTGGACAAAATTAAAAAGAGGACCAGCTCTGTCCTGGGAAGCCCCCTGGGAAGCCCCCTAGTGCAGTGCAGGTGTTGGGAGACAGGAGGATGTTGGCCAAGCTGGCATCCATGCTGGAGAATGACTCCCACCCCATGCATGAGACTCCGGCAGCACTGGGCAGCTCCTTCAGCGACAGGCTGCTTCACCCCAAGTGTGTAAAGGAATGATATCGTAGGTCCTTCCTTCATGCTGCTGTTAGACTCTATAACCAGCAGCTCTGCTCCCAGCAGACCACATACACACAGCGGACTACATACACACACACTTAAACGCTACACACTTACAGAAAATATAATTTTTTTTGTGTAATGTAATGTACAATATTTTCCCACTACCCCTGCGCAATTAAAAAGCCACGTGCAATTATTTGTAAATACAATCTTAAGAGTTCTTGACTTTTTATTATTTATATTGTATATACTGTACTGTTTTATTTATCTATTTTTTGTACTGAGTGTCCCACAGTGTATTTCCCCACTGTGGGACTAATAAAGGTTTATCTTATCTGATCTTATTTGGTTTGGGACAGGTTTCTTTGGGAATGGGGCAATTTTGTCTGGCTATTGTTGGTCCTGGACAGAAATGTGTTGGGCTACATACAGCTTTTGAGTATCACCAGGTTGCAGTCAGTTTTAGACTGAAGTTGGTTGTGCTAGGGTTGTGCTAGGGTGGAGTTTAAACTTTAGGCACATTTAAAATTCAAGTGCTAAACTGAATTGCCCTGTACTGGTGAATGCACATTCATTCCTGGCCCCTGCTCAATAAATCTCAAATATCAGGAAAGGGAAGTCCACCGTGCCCATGCTTTCTGCCCTGGTCCTCCGATTTGACACCATTTTGTAGTGTCACCTGAGGCTAGCAGAACAGCTTTGTCTTACAGTTATGCCAAGCGTAGCACAACTCTTCTCAGATCAGTGTAAAATGCTGAAACCTCAACCAGCATGATGCTCAGAAAGTCTGCTGACCTAGCCTCGGAGCCCTAAAACCTTGTGGGTCCCTGCCTGCTTCGATAATCTACTTTCTCCTTTTTCTCCACGGGACAATGACACTGTGAAGACGAGGATGGTCCAGAGTTGCTGATGTTATGACTTCGCGACGGCGGGGGAGCCGGAGGGGGGTCTGATAGCCGAGGGACAGCGGCCCAACTCCGGGCTTCAGGAAGGTCACCTGAAAGGAGCCTGGCCCGGAGCCAGACAGATAACGCTGTCAGAGCAGGAGCACTGACCTTGTGACCGATCTTCTGAGCCCATGCCTGCCCCTCAGAGAGAGAGAGGGGAGAGGGAAAGAGGGAGGCAGAGAGAGAAGGCCATCTGTCAGCATAGGTCAAAAGCTGTTGCCTCAAAACACAGAAACATTTGTCTCACTTCGACTCTGCTGCATCCCCAGATTCACAGATCAGTCCATGGAACCAGAGCGCTCTAGGTATTGTGTACTATTGCAAGTGTGGGAAGCATGAGTGCAGGTCAGTTTAACTCAAGGACACAAGTTCTTTCTTAATGGTCACTTGAAGCCCTTGTGTTTTTTGAAGCCCTTGTGTCTCCCAGTGCAGTTCAATAAAATAGTGAATGCCATTGTTACTTCTTCTAGAGGTAAGAAGCAACAAGAGAGAGAGGGAGACCGCCAGACCAGACCAATATAATTTGTTTAAATTAAAATGTGTAATATAAAAAAAAGGAGGATCTCTCGTTTCAGGGTGACCCCAAGGCCCAAATTAACCAATAAAACTCCAAAAGTAAAAATATTTACTAACTAAACTAATAAAATAAAATAAAACAAAATTACAAAAACACTACTCCTAACTACCCTAACCATAAACCAAGGCAGGTCACCCCTACAATCCTTCAAGAAAAGAATTAACTTACAAATATGGCCCAAACATATGCTCGGCCTCACAACAAAAAAACAATGAATTGTTGGACAGGCGGGCGGACAGCCAATGGAGCGCGACACCGAGCTAAATCACAAAAAGGCGCGCCCCCTTCCAGATGCAGCAAACTCCTTTTAACAGCCAGCACCGAAGGAATCAGCCTATCACATAGCAGGAAAACTAGGACATCACACGGCAATTACGGAGCACATAATTCGCAACCAAACACGGAACGTAACACCATACATTACAAGTGGTGTGCTGTGTTAGCAGTCCATGACCTGTGATGATCTTCTCTTGATTAGTATATATTTGGACTTCCTTTTGTTATGTGTGTGACATCTTGACATTGACCATGCCTGAGAACAAGTACTAGGTCATATCTAATATCTAAATCTAGTTTGCAAAGAACTCTGTAACATCCTATATGGATGAAGCTGAAGCTGATGCTCTTCTGGTTGGGAGTCAGAAGCTCTAACTATCTCCTTGTTATCCGACAGTCTGCATGAGGAATAACCTCAAACATGGCACAGCCAATTTACAATGCAGTGAACACACAAGCTTCATTCTGAAGTCTGTTTACACAGCGAGCATGATTTTTTGTGCAGTTAATTCAGATGTCAGTAAATTTATTTTAATGTGTGCGTAACTGACGGCTTGCATACCAAACACGTTGACCATATTCAGGCTGTTGTTAAGCTTCGTTCAGTCATGGACCGATTTTTTTGGGCTAGTTTTGATTTAGAACTGCGTCAATCAGATTTAGAATTTATTTGTAGTACAGTTTCAATACAGTTTAAGATATTTGACTGAACCCAGTAGTGCTCCACTGTTCTCATCAGGTTTGGCTATGGACATAATGTTTGGCCTAGAGTTGGGTTTGGTGATTATTTAGTCAGGCAACAGTTTCAGACTGAATTTTGTCAGGATGCTGAAATGTTTGTAACAGGCATAACCTCAAACATGTCACATCACAGTTTACAATGCAGTGAATGCACAAGCTGCATTCTAAAGTCTGTTAACACACTAAACATTTTGTTTTTTGTGCTGTTAATTCAGATTAATTTTAACATGTGCATAACTTGCACATCAATCTTGTACACCAAACACGTTGAACATATTTTATTTTGTTAGTCTCAGACACAACACTCTTGTGCTATTATCAGACTCCAAATATTGTTGGGCTCTTTTAGAATTTTGTTAAGCTTTGTTCGGTTTTGAATAGAATTCTTTTTTAGACTATTGTCGAATTTAGAACTGTGTCAATCAGATTCAGAATTTATTTGTGGTACAGTTGCAATACAGTTTCAATCAATCAATCAACCTTTATTTTCACTCGGGAATACATTGAGGGAGACCCTCGTTTACAGTGTCGCCGAGCATTACAATTATTAAACAAAAAGGGATTGAAAATAAATTAAAATTAATTTTAATGAGTATTTAAAATGTAAAAGAAACAATAAGAACAGAGATAAAATTAGGTAAGACAAATCGTAAAAACAAAAAACAAATAAAAAACTGAACAAAAAACTGAAATCAAGAATAAGACAAAGATAAAATGTCAATAAAAGTAAATATAAATATAGTGGTAAAACATAGTAAAAGAAATAATAATAAAAATGTAATAATAAAATAAAAATATTAATAATAATATAGTAATAAAAATAAAGAAAATCAATAAAAGAATGGTAAAAGGAAATTAAATAAATAAATCAACCGAATATCAAAATCATAAAACTGTTAACTAAATAAAATGTGCGGAGGTGGTTAGAAATTAAGAGTTTAAAAGGACTGATACCAGTGAGCTGAGCTTGTTTCTGCAGTGAGTTCCAGTTCGCTGTTGCACTGTAGCTAAAAGCAGATTTTCTCAGTTCAGTAAAAGCTCTAGGAATCTAAAGGGTGATCCAGTCACTGGAGCAAGTTCCGTAATTTGTACTATTTTCAGTAAACATTGTTGTGATATACAATGGCTCACGGCCAGAAAGTGCTTTAAAAATAAAAAGAATCCAATATGTTTAAGATATTTGAGTGAACCCAGTAGTGCTCCACTGTTTTCATCAGGTTTGGCTATGGATATAATGTTTGGCCTATAGTTGGGTTTGGGGATGAATTTTGTCAGGATACTGATTTTTTTGTAACAGGCATAACCTTAAACATGTCACATCACAGTTTACAATGCGGTGAACTGACGTTGTTCTGCACACCAAACACGGTGACCATATTTGTTTCAGGCTATTGTTAGTCTCAGATGCAACATTCTTGTGCTATTATCAGAATCAAAATGCTGTTGGGCTCTTGATAGAATTTTGTTAAGCTTTGTTCGGTTTCGGACTGAATTTTTTGGGCTATTGTCGGATTCAGATCGAACTGCGTCAGGTTACAATCAGATTCAGAATTCAGAAGTTTCACTAGAGATTAAGATATATGACTGAACCCAATAGTGCTTCACTGTTCTCATCAGATAAGTCTATGGATATGATGGTTGGCTTATAGTTGGCTTTGGGGATGATTTAATCAACATTTTCAGAGAGAAAATTTTTTATAGTAAAATTTACAGTGCTGTGAACACACAAGCTGCATTCTAAAGTCTGTTAACACATCAAATGTAATTTTTGTTTTTCAAATAATTCAGATCTCAGTTAATTCATTTGTCTTGTATCTTGTACACCAAACATGTTTTTAGACATTATTTTATTCACCCTCTGTTAGATCTCTGTGAACTTTACGACTGATATGATTGAGCATGGTTTCCAGTAAATAGATTTTTTTCAAAAATACTAAAGGATCAGAATGACCTGAATAAAGCATTCACACTTTCACTTCTTCAAAATAGACAGTAGTCCAGTCTCACTATTTGTCTGTTCTGCTGGGAGCAACAATTCTAATCTTATTTACACTTAAAGACATTCAGCCTGTATGTTTTGTGTTTGTTTAGTTAAGCTGCATCTCCAACATCAGCTCAAAGTCAGCTGAGATCCCAGCTGCAAGTGACATCACTCACAAAGCTTAGGTGGTTTTTACTTCTGTCATCCTGTTGACGTTCAAAATCCAGATGGAGGCAGTAAGTGAAGAACAGAATGGAGGAGTTGAAGGTGAGGCGATTGTGCTATACTAGTTTAGAAGATATTGTGAGAGAAAGATAAAAACAGAAAATCACAGTATATGTGAGACGGGATCCTGATGTTCTGCTCAGTAAACAAACAAAACATTCAAAAGTATACAGCTTGAGATACAGCTTGTTTGTTAGCGGTACCAAGAAGCTCTGCAATGTCTGTCTTTACTGTGGTTTTCTTTTACTGTCCCGTGAGCATATATTCCAGCACTGTCCAACAAATTGTCACACATCAACTGTACGCAATACGATACTCACTCCTACTGACCACACAACAGGGTAGTCAACTTATTCACCACTTTTTCTGTTTTACTTTAAATCAATGATCACTAATAGGCGGACCTCGGTCCAGATCCAGACCCAGACGTTGTCCAATGTGGACCCAAACCGCTAAACTATTGAGAATGATTTAATTTAGACTGTGTTTATTTTAAGTGGCGGAGCTTTTCTTGTCTTTACGGTATACGGACTTTGCGTCGCAGTGAACTCAGAGACCAATCACGTGCACTCCTCAGCCAATCAGATCTGTGCACATTGGGGCGTGTGAAGCGCACACACAGGCAAGGTACGAAACGAGGAGCAGCAGCCAGAGACTAAAGCGAGTCAGAAAGAATAACGTAAAAACGGAAAAGTCAACAGTGAAACTGACTGTTTAACAGGAACGGTTCTGGAATGAACCTGCTCGTCTAGTTTTGGAGAATACCGCTCTGTAAAACCAACATGTCAATCTGTGAAGCTGAGTTAACAAGAAGACGGACGTTTTATTTACTTTCTCTATAAATAAACACTTGAAGATGCACTTCTGTTTAAAAGCATTCTGTTTTTTAAATGTAGCCCTCGTTTTTACTTGAAGTGAGGACAAAAAATGTATTTGGAGCTTTATAAATAATTAATTCAGTTCAGCATTTAAACAGTAAATATACTGAACGGTATGTGTGATGTGTTGGTCTTTCAGTAGCTGAGGGTATAAGATGCTGATACTAGGCTACTTCAATATACAGGATTTGGCACTAAATCAGAACACAAGTTAGAAATCATGATGGTCCGGACCTTGGCCTGAAGAAATCTCCTCTAACTGGACCTTACTGAACTCTAATAAAACACACCTGCTTTAAATGGTGCAGCAATTGTAACAATGTAAGGCGCCATTTAAAGTGGAACAGGAAAACTGACTTCACCCTCATGCGTTCAGTAGAAGTGAGTATTGTATAGTGAACAGTTGGACTGTGGGTGCTGTGACTGTGCAATGGTGATAGATTTAAAACAACAACCTTAATCCTAACCCTAACCCTAAACCCTAAGCCTAGAAACTCGAACAGGAAGCTCCTGCAGGTCAGCCAGTTTTGCTGCTGTTGTTTGGTTAATGTGTGGCATATTTCTCCATAATGAACAACAACTTTTGGTGCTTAATCAAAGCCTCTCATGGTTCTTGGTGCAACTGTAAACGATGTGAACTATATGCATTTTAAAGCTCACTATGCAAAAAAATCACCACCCTCCATCTGCAGTTCACACCGTAGCAACACCATCATTTGCAAATAAGATCTTCATCCATTTTCCAAAGTGAAAACCATCTTTCACAATGTCACAGTTTGCTTATTTAATGAGAAGTAAAGGATCTTCTAATATGTGGTCTGTCCATCTTTTTTTTCATAGTTGGAACAAATAGTTGGATGGAATTCCCAAAATATGCCATTTTATGCAATTTCAGTCTTTTTTTATTACTTAAAATATGTTTTTGTGAACATTTTTGGACCACATTCCAAACCAAAAGGCCCCCATGAACATTCTTACCTTGTATAATCCAATGCACGTTTGCTTTCCACTATTTTCGTCTTCAATCTTACCAAGTTCACTCATGTCACACTACTGCTGCGCTCCCTTCACCCATTCAGTTTAAAGTTCTGATGCCTACAAAGCCAAGAATGGACCCGCTCCTTACCTTATGGCAATGGTCAAAAGTCGAACCGCACCTCGAGCCCTTCGCGCTTCAAGTACGGCTCAGCTTGACCCACCATCACTCAAGATTCATGGAAGACATGCAACAAAACGCTTCTCTGTCCTGGAGCCCAGATGGTGGAACAAACTTCCACTGGCTGTCCGAACAGCGAACTCTCTCGCAGTCTTCAAACGCAGACTGAAGACCTATCTCTTTGTAAAGCACCAATAAACACTAATCTACTAAAGTACTGGTATAAACTGTACTTGCACTTTATCTTCTAGGAACACTGGCTAAGTATTGCACTTGTACTGTATGTAGTCTTGTATTTGTTCTCTTTTCTGTAGGTATTCCTGTCTTGCTAGGTATTGCATTGTCTTTTTTCTAAGTATCAGCACTGGCCCTGTCTTTATGGCAGTGTTTGAGTATAAGAGTAGTTTGGACTTAATCCTGTTGTACTAGATAGAGATTCATACTCCAACAGAACACTAAGCACTTTTGTAAGTCGCTCTGGATAAGAGCGTCTGCTAAATGCCATAAATGTAAATGTAAATGTAAATGTATTTTCTCATTGTGGAAAGATCATTAAAATTGGTCAAATTTCTGAAAGGATTTAATTTAGTACAAGTAAAAAATAAATTATTGATCACATTCTGAACCAAAATGCCCTCGTGCACTTGCATACCTTGTCATGGCAAATTCCTAAAATATGCAATTGTATCTGGGGTGTAAGCTTTGATGCATATGAATCACGTCACATTTGGTATCTAATGACCTTGAGAGGTGCTGAATGTGGTGGTCTTGTACTACTAACATGCTTTCAAAAAACTGAATGTCTGGTATAAATATATATATATACAGTCATATGTGAAGGTTTGGGCTCCTCAGGCTATTAGAATAACTGTAGATTGCATTTCCAGATGCAATGTTTTGTCCTCTTGTTCCCCCTTGAGTACTGTATGTTTAAGCTACCACATTAAGGTAGTAATGCATGTTTGTACAGCAGGACTGTGTGTTTGTAATTTGCATTCACATACATTCAGTGCATATGTTTACAGCCATATCATGTATTATATTCTTTTAGGTTCATAATCAATTAGTTTCTCATGTACCAGCCATTTTCAGACATAATCATTCAGTATATATTTTTTTAATGAGCTTATGTTAATACTGTGCACTGCCAGCTCTTAATTAAGGCTTTAACTTACCAGACTAACTCGAGCATCTGCTTTCTAGCTAATACTAAAGCTTTAGCCTTGAAGCAGCTAACCGCACTGTGCACATTGCCTTGTCATGGCAAATCCTGTTCCTTTTTTTAAGAAAAAATATGATTTCAGTCTTCTTTTATTACATAAAATATGTATTCAGTGAACATTTTTGGACCAAATTCCAAACCAAAAGGCCCCATGCACATTTTTACCTTGTCTAATCCAATACATGTTTGCTCTCCATCATTTTCTTTTATTAAGCCATTGAAATTTTTCAAATTTCAGAAAGGTTTTGATTTGGTAGAAAAAAAAAATTTATTTATCACATTCCGAACCCAAATGCCCTCACGCACATACTTACCTTGTCAAGGCAAATTCAGTGGAGTTTTGCTTTTTATTTATAAAAATGTGTTTTTGACCACACTCCAAACTTAAATGCCCCTCCGCAAACCCCCTGCATGCACATGCTTACCATGTCATGGTAAAGCCAATAGCCAAGCATGAGATCTGCTATGTTGTCAGATGTACCTGAGTGGATAAATTTGATGTTTCATGGCAGCATCTAGCTACAGTTAGCAAACTGGATATGTGTGCTGACCACTTTGTGTCTGACATGAAGCTTCTTGGCCCAATTTTCATGTTCCACCTTAAAAGATACAGCACTCACTTTGTGGCATCTCAGGAAACTGTGGTTAACTGCTGCACCATTTAAGGTGGAATAGGAACATTTGAACAAGGAGTCTGCAGTTCAGAAACTGACTTTAGACTCATGTGTCCAGCACTGGCAAAAAAAACTTATCATAAAGGAAGAATTTATAATGTTATGCTCTTTGTTTCTTTGGCCATTTAACACTAACTTTGCTAGCCTAGGGCGAACTCAGAAATCTTGGCCTGGAGTTTTGAGTGGCTTTGGTGCTTGTGCATGAAAAGTCTTTGGGAAAGGAATGAAATATGGGGAGGAGATATGGAGGTGGTGGGTGCGATGTTGTTCGGCACATAAATGGGGTGAGAATGGGGGTGTATATATTCATGCTATGTTCCATATAGCATTGACAATATTTTTGTTTACTTTGTGTTAGAACTTCCGGTGCGGCCACGGATACGTTGATACTAATTACAAGCAAAACGACAGCAAACATATAAAATGAATAGCATAATATGTTCAGTTAGTGGGGGTCACAATAAAAAAGAGGAAAACTTGGCTTGAACAACAGTGTTATGAACACAGCACATAAAGATCAGAGTGTTGGGGGGCCGCATTCCAAAGAAGAGGACCTGCGTCTGTGGCTGAAGCTTTAAATTTAAAACATCCACCCAAACCTCCGTATGTCTGCTCCTACCATTCTGTGGAGGAGAGCATCCTTATCTAGAGAAATGTCTTGGTTATGAAGCTCAGAGGAAGCAGGCGTGTCGGGTGCTTGTGAGGCTATCAGTTAGATAGTTTTATGATAAGTGTCCACCACGCTAGGCTATCTGGGCTGTAACTAACACCATAGAGTGGCTCGGGCAGCTGGCTTGACTTGGGTTTACACCGGCTTTCAGAAATATTAACTCACCGTCTTTATGTAGGAGTAAACGCCCACCTTCCCACTATGTAGGTACTGATACGCTTCAGTACTTGTATAGTTCTTCATTGCTGAACCGTCTACACCTTCTGGCAATAGAAAGTAATTAAACATGTCAATGTAAGTAACATCAGGCCACCTTTTCATATCATTCACCCACTGTGTTATTAACCTTGGATGAGACAGCGTTGTCCCATTCAAACTTCTTATTGCTTCTCTGGTCTCCGCCCATGTAACTGTATTCATTTTGGTTAGCTGACCGGAAGTTCTAACACAAAGGAGAAAGAAACACACGCTTGAAAGTGGGTGTGTCGAAATACAGTGAATAATCAGTAGAAGTAATTGGGGCCTGGTCCAGCTCCCAAAACTAAGTTACATAGTAAGTTCACAAATGTTAACATCTGAGGTAATATATTAATGGTAAACCACAATGAAGTTAATACTATTAGTTTGTTAGTCGAATGTCTGAAGAGGATCTGATCAAGGGGTGAAAAATGTGAGAGTGAACTAAAACAATTGGTGTAGATGTCCAGAACCTGCTTACTTATATTTCTAACCAGAGTTGAACCAGTTCTAGATGCAGTTTTTCATACAAGCAGAAAACCACAATCACCTCACTGTGAGCGTTTGTTTACTGCACACATATTTGTCTCACACTACATGAACGCGACGTGTAATCAATGCTGCTCCGAACCCTGTAAGCAGCATTTGTCTTCCATGCAAACAACACCTCATCTTTCACACCTATCCACTGAGACAGACTTTTAATCTGAATTCTCTTTCTCTGTCACTCCACCTCTCCCCTGTTCCTGCTAGATTGATTTTTATTTTGGTATTACTTCACCATTTTCTATTTCAAATGGATTGAGCATTAACCGAGTTGAATATGAGTGGTGATGGAAAGCAGGCTCAGGTGAAGCCCCATCTTTCAGTGCCGGATAACTGCAAATAGGGAACCAACAGCTTGTAAGAAGATACAGGCCAGAGTTTGATGCTTTTTGTTGTTGGATGGCTGGAAAGTAGGAAAGTGGTTTAACTAGAGAATTCAGAGTTCAAAACTTATCCTAACTTTCAACTGACACGGACATTAGACTAAAAACTGAATTTGAGGGAACCTACACCTTAAATATGTTTATTTTATTGAAACATATTGTTGAACATTCCACTTACTGACCAATTATAACTCTTACCAAACTTTACCAACTTTACCAAAGGCACAGCTAAGAACAACTTTATACACATAAAAAAAAATACAATTATCATAATAATATAAATAAATTAGTTCAAAAAATGTCTATTAAAATGTAAACAATACTTAAAAATGGTTCTTAATGTTCCAAAGAAATTTTCAGACAAATTGAGTTCAAAACGATGGGATTTGCTGCACAGCAATACAGTAGTTTTAATTGTTTGTGCTTGTTATTTTACATTCACAGAAATGTTAGCTTGCTGCTAAAAACACTATAGCACTGAAACACTACAAGCTTGGTAATGGCGGATGGCAGAACAGTGGCTAAGCAGTGATAAAAGTAGAAAATGAAGCAAAGCTATTAACCACAACACAACAACAAAGTTGAAATTAGTGAATTTTTACCGGCATAGTAAAGTTTCCGCCGTGAGTCAAAGAGGCTGTTTTAATTTTGTCAGAGTTGCTCACAGGGGACCCCTAGTGGCTTCAGCTTCTGGCTGTGAAACTCATTGGATGTTCCACTTTTTTTCCTCAGTATAACATACATAGAAAAAGATAAAGAGAGAGAGAGAGAGAGAGAGACAGTGAGAGTGATTACTGCCTATCGCTCCGAGCCGAGAGGGAGTTTGGTGTGTAATGAACTTTGGGTTGTGGAGCACAGCATCAGTCTACTTCACCTCAGTCTGAGCTCATCTGGGACAGCGAGAGAGAGAGAGAGAGAGAGATAGGGAGAGAGAGAGAAATGAATAATGGCCAAGTGCTGGAGTCTCTGCGGTGGTTATTAAGTCCAGTCCTAGATGGGATGAAGCCGTTCTCGTAAGATCCGATGCTGCGGTGGGATTGGTGGGGGAATTGAGGGAGGTTTGAGAGGTTACGGGTTTTTACAAGAGGGAAACAGCATCACACATTCCGGACAACCTCCTATAAAACGTGCCCAGGCCAGAAAAGGTTTGGGGGTATTCTGCATGTTTGCAGACGGCTGCTCATCCAGCGTTTCTTCTGAAATGAAGGGTGATGATGAGGAGTTTGTCCCTGCAGTTACAGCCTTTTCTCTTCTGGAAAGGTCTTTTACACGACATGGTATTGGAACATTGCTGTGAGGATTTGATGGCACTTAGTCACAAATCATTAGTGTGCTCAGGAACTGATGTGGGATGATCAGTTCTGGATTACACCAACATATCCCAAAGGAACTGGATGGAGCTCCATTACTCCAGATAACGCAGTTCCACTGCTCCACAGCTCAATGCTGGGGGGCTTTAAACTGCTCTATCTGATGCTTGGCAGTGGACATGGTGACCTCAGGCTTTCGTGTGGCTACTCCAGAGTTTCCCACTCTATTGGCAGTGCTTTTCTAAGGAGGTTACACAAAACTGTTTGCACAACAGAATGTCTGAAGAAGTGAGATGTATTCAGACCAAGTTTGTAGCCTTGAATTTACAACTATAATGTCCGGGTATTATTATGTGTTGATCATGATCATTGTTGGTCGCTGTGTGAATGTGTGATTAATTACATTTCCAGCAAACCTAGCTATGTAAGCTACTGTTAGTGATTTTCAGCATATCTGAATATGGGTGGGTGTCCACCTCAATATATATTGTGATTACTGCCTTGTGGGCTCAAATCCCACGACTACCTAGGTATACTTTATTGTGCCGTTGGGGAAGGCACTTCACCGCACCATAGGGGGCACTGTGCTGCTTCCAGCTTGAGCATATTTAGGCAGCAAAATGACACAGTTCCCCTGTTGGACCAATAAAGTAGATGCAGGCTAGTAAGAATAACATAAGGATATTATCGCTGTCCAAATGTCACGCTCTGCCCTGTCGCCTGTTTATTTTTGTCCTATCTTTCCCCCATGTGCTTCTGTTTGCGTTTTTCATGTTCCCCATGTGCTCGTGTTTGTTTTGATCATGTGCTCCTAGTGTCTCCGCCCCCACCTTGTTCGTATCTGTAACCCCTCCTGTGTCCAGGTGTTTCATGTTCTTGTCCTGTTATATACCCTCTGTTTTAACCTGGATCCAACATTTTGTTGTTTTGCTGTTTGATTTGCCCGTTTTCTTGTTTCCTGTTACCATTTTATTCTTGACCGTCACTATTATTTTATTAAAACTCAAAACACTCATCTGCATGTGCATCCACCTCTCCAGTCTCTGCTAGCATTACACCAAAGAAAAAATTATCTCCTAAACAGTAAGTTTACAGGAGCGGCCAAAAACCTTCGTTAGTTTCAATGCAACTTCCTGTAAAGAGGTTTTATGCCAAGTGACTTTGGAGCATTTCTATTGGTCAGAGAAAATAAAGGGAAGCTGCTGAGTTTAAGTGATATTGACAAATGGAGATCAAGAACTTTAAAGTACTTTATTAATTAGGTAGGTCATAAACAAAGTACTAGTAAGCAGTTATAGCTCATAAAAAGTGAAAATGCTCTGAGTATGTGTTCTAAGCAGCACATGATTTTGTTGGACAGCTCTGCCAGTAAAGCAACTATTTATATAGTCTATGGTTTGTATAGATTTTGGCTTGACACATTCTTGCCTGCTCTTAATACACAGAGTGAGTGGACAGCAAGAACTGTTAACCCCTGGCCTTTCCATGTTCCTCCAATTCATGTGCAGTGAAGACATGTGATTGGTTTTTATGACTAAGGCAAGAGAACTGCACAGATTTTTTATATAACACTTTCACTGCATTGGTCAGTACCAATGTACACCGAAGTGTTCCTGTGTATGTGTGGGCTGCTAAAGACTACATGGATTATTATCTTAATACCTGCTGTGATGAAAAGATTGATTAGACAGTCTAAATGTTGTCAGAGGGACATTGGCACTCTCTAGTATTATGTCAAGTGGTTGTACGAGTCCCTGTCCACTTCTAAAGTTGGTTTAAATAATTGAATCACACAGACATATTGAATACCTATCTACGCTGGCCGAGAAGACCCAATGTGCTGCAAACAGAAAACACTTTCCTATAAACAGTAACATGCGTACTACATTTAAGAAATGCGCTGCAAATTCGCGAACGCCCTGCAAAAACACAAACGCGCTGCAAAACCGTCCACAACACAATGTAAATGTTTCCGGAGGACACTTAAAGGACGTGAGACCACATATGGCGATGCAATGTAAACAGAACCAGTACATTGGTAGCGTCTAATGAGCGTCTAATGAGAAGTAAATTTGGCTGTATTTGCTAACTATCCAGACTTACTTCTCATTAGACGCTAGTGATGGCCAGATCAAGCATCTTAAAGTGTTGAAACTTTCCCTCCAGCTGGTTTAAAAAAAGGATTCATTACTCAAAGCTTCATGTGCACACGAACCCCCCTGCTGGCCAAAACTTTTTTAATGTTTAAACTGTTGCAGTGGTTTTAAGAGATGGGACAGTGATTGTGGGGTGATGGTGACTTTAATTTTTATTAAAAAACAATAAATCATACCAATACTTGAACCACGTCCCTCGCCCTTAACGAAGCAAGCCTTATACGCGCCTCATAAACGACCTCCTGGATTTCTCAGCACAAGCTCAGAAGCATCGGTATCATTTGCCCATCACTATTAGACACTACTGTTGCCTTTTTGATGAAAGTGTTTCGTGAATTTGCAGCACGTTGAGTTTTCTCGGCCACCGTACTAATCTGACCAACAGTCCACTGATCAGATCAGCCTGGACGTACGTTAATGCTAGATGTAAATGGGGCCTAAATGACTTATTTAAATTTATTTATTGACACACATATATTTAAAGCATCAGAAAGTCTTTCCTCTTCTGATCGTGAGGCCGTTCACTGGAAGGAGCAATGTTAGAAAGCAATGAAGGATAAAACTCTGCAGTCCTACAGACACTCGTAATGCACACAGACCCTCACACATACATCAGTCTGCTGATTGCAGCAATTTGAAACGCGAAAGGCGTATTCATTTCTCTGGTTCATTTTACAAACGTTAACAAGAAACAAATGGTCTTCATTTGAGGAACGAGCAACACATCTCTTGGTGGAATTTAATATCAGGGCAGATAATGGAGTATCATTGTTTGGGCCCAGCATAATGTAAACAATAAAATTCATTTAAAAAATTGTTTTGAGGCTGAAAAAAGCTTCAAGAGCTTGAGCGGATGAATTGTGCACTGAGCTGCGCGGTTAGAAAGGAAAGTAAACAGTTTTGTGCCACTTGTTGATGATAACAATCTCATTATCACTTTAATTTTAATTAAAGCTTCTCCATCACTGCATAAGCCAGACAATGGCACCAAAAGGCTTTGTACAGCAATTCTGTCTAGGATACTGCCTTACAGCACTGAGCCATTTGCATTATGATTATTCTCCCAAACAAGTGCCTAGTATGATGCACTGATGTGTTTCATAACATCATGCTCGGCAAAGACCGATTCAACACAAGGATATTTTACTATCCAGGCATGTCTGGCATTTCGCTATCTATTGATACAGTACTGTGAGAAGAAGCTTTTGACGAGGCCTACTTTGACATACCTGTGTGTTAGATCAGTGTGGTACACATAGCCTATGATGTTGGGGGTCCTTTTTTATATTGGTGGTCTCTAAAAACTGTGTAGTTACACATATATAACACATGCAATAAAAACAAAAGTACTAGTGATGTAGCTGCTGTAACATCTTATGTAATTACTAATGTCTATCAGTTTCTTGTTGTGATGGTATTCACAAACCAACAGCATATGGTTACGTCCCTAAAGAGTATGCTTTCTGTAATTATTTACATATATACTCCCAAAACAAATGCATTATATATTCTAAATGCATTATATAGTCTAATGCATTTATATTCATGTTCTTACCAATGTGTAATTATATGAGAGATAATATGCTGCTACAATGATCAAGATACCCTCATGCAATTACCGGAAGCAAAAATTTAAATATAAATTTATATATGTGTTGTAGGCACTGTTACAGGTGGATGACAGTAGTTCAGGCGTATGTGATTATATATATATATATATATATATATATATATATATATATATATATATATATATATATATATATATATATATATATATATATATATATATATATATACCACTAGTAGTTACATTGCTGTTGCATGTGTTGTTCATGTGTGATATATATACATACATATATAAATTTGTATATAATTTTTTGCCTCAGGTATTTGCATAAGAGTATCTTGATCATTGTTGATTACATAGTCGATAAAGACACTTAATATAAAGTGTTACCAAAAATTCTAACATTTGATGTTTACACTTTATTTAACGTCAATCATCATTTCAGTAAATTGGCTGATCACAAAGTTACACAGGATTACATTAGAGTTAAACACCTCAGAAAGCTCTGCACAAGCGGATCTCTCTATAATTCAATCTAAAGCCAATGCTGGGTTTCTGGATAGCGGCTCCGACATATACAGACAAGTGATGAGTGAGTGGGATATTTATGACATCCAGCATATGACAAATGCGATCTAGTCGATATAGTCTTTATTTAATATTATTTGTCTTTAAGCCTGTATTGTAGAAGATGTTTTTACAGGTTGTAGAGACTGTAGTGGGAATTTAGAGTTAAATATAGCTCACTAAAGTAACCATTTTTTTTTAGCACAGAGTATCTCACACCTGTGAGATATGTGACCTCATTTTTATATATCTTTTATATACCAAATGCAGACCACTGTGCACTCGTGAACAGCATTATTTATACAGTAACATATTATTACAGTGTTTAATAGCCATAGGGACTGGTTGCACGAGGCCTATGCATCATGATAATATGTGCATGTGAGTATATGTATAAAGAGCTGGAAGTGGTATGCAGCAGGTGGTTAAGCACATGGTTTTTGTGAGTTATACAATGGAGTCAGTCAGAGGATGTTTGAGACACAAAGAGGAAATTTCCTGACCCATGGGGGCATGTAAATGCAGGATTACTCTGACTGACACAGCCCTTAACAAATAAAGGTCTTCATCGCTTTCTAAACAGTGCCCCTGTCAGAAGGAGAAAGACTTTCTAATGCTTTAACTGTGTGTGTGAACAAATGCATTTCAGGTTCGTATAGCAAGACATTTAGGATCCATTTACATCTAGCATTAACGTTCATCCAGGGTGATCTGATAGGTATTCAATAAGTCTTTGTGATTCAATCATTCAGACCACCTTTAATTGTGTCTGTTTATTTTAGCCTCACAGCTACAGTGAGCTACAACGGAAAGAAGCAAACTACAGACACCAGACACATCTAGGCAACATTTTCTTTTTAAAGAGCAAACAATAGAATCAGATGTTTTGTTGAGTTGAACATGATAGAGTAAGGCTCATCAACAGCATCTCTCAGGTGTAAATTTCCATACTGTTCAGCTCAACCAATTTTCTGGATTCTCAACACCTCTTGTGTGTGTGTTTGTGTGTGTCTGTGGTTGTTGGTGTGTGTATGTGTGTGTGTGTGTGTGTGTGTGTGTGTGTTCTACAGCCTCCATTGTGATTGGGAAGTGGTGGTGTGAGATGGAGCCATGTTTGGAAGGAGAAGAGTGTAAGACACTGCCAGATAATTCAGGCTGGATGTGCTCCTCCGGAAACAAGATCAAGACCACCAGGGTGAGAGACACAGACACATATACACAAACAAGCACAACAAACACATACTAATGCCAACACACACCATATGGTCATCTTTATTCTCAAATTCAAGAATAACAAAACAAAGAAAGCACAAAGACAGAATGTAGAGTACAGAAAAGAAAACAACAGAAAAGAAAGAAAGAAAGAAAGAAAGAAAAAAGAAAGAAAGAAAGAAAGAAAGAGAGAAAGAAAGAAAGAAAATTTCACAGAAAATGGAACAAAAGAAAAAAGAAAATAAGAACGAAAAAAAGCAAAGCACTGAAAGACAGAAAAAGAAAGAAAGAAAAAAAGACAGAAAGACAAAAGATAACTGAGTCAGACAAAATAATCAATATAATAAACAAAGCAAAAAAAAGAAAATCACAGATAAAAAATAAAAAACACATAGAAAGTTAAATCACAAGGAAAAAAGAAAGAAAGAAAGAAAGAAAGAAAGAGAGATGGAGATTTGGTTATCCTGGTGCACTTCTCCACTGGTGCTCATTCCTTCGTCTACTAAAACTCTGCTAAAGAGAAAAGCTGCCTGGAGGTTCTCAGCATCTCCTCAGGTAAGATCATCTCCTTCTCCACAGAGTGCATGACTAGAAGAACACAGAGCCCAACTGACATCAGCTGCCGGTTAACCATATATCTATCAGATAGTATATCTAACAGACTGCACGTTCATTAAAGACTGCCTTACTGAGCCTTATATTCACTCAGTCTCTGGTAGTATAAACACAGTATACAGCCAGACACATATTCACACAGTGACTTCATATCACACAGTCGTGTTTTTATATACAGCATTTTAAGGGGCTGTCAACTTATATCCTTAGTGTTTTTATTTTTTTAACTTGAATTTACTATTAACTGATCAATAAAGAACAACGGTGGACCTTGCAGTTTCAGAATACCCTGTGATGTCATGCTTATCACAGCTTATTGTTTTAAAAAGGCATCCAGTGTTTGTGCTTCACACATTATGAAAGATTCACAGTTTCACATGAGAAACAGGGCTTTAGAACACAGCTTGTTGATGAAGCTGTTCCCTTCTCTCTCTCTTTCTCTCTCTCTACTGTCACTACTCATCTGAGCTGCCGGGCAGAACCGTGACTATTAGAGCTTCAGTTCAGGCCATAAATATTAAAACTTTATACCCCGTTTAGAAGTTCTAAAAGAATGAAAGCACTGAGCTGATGCTGCTTCACAGGAACATATTTTTTGTGGTCATTTTGGTTTAAACAGACTTGTAAAAAACATTCAATATGTTTAGTTTGTATATTTTAATGGACACTAACCCAGTACTTTATTAGGAACCTTATTATATCGGAGCCCTCTGTAGTTCTACAATTAAAGAATGTTTCTCTACATATGTTGGTATTTCATTTCCACAGAACAGGTATTAGTTAGGTGGTGGATCATTTTCAGCACAGCAGTGACACTGACGTGGTGGTGGTGTGTTAGTGTGTGTTGTGCTGGTGCAAGTGAACCAGACACAGTAGTGATGCTGGAGTGTTTGAACACCTCAGTGTCACTGCTGGACTGAGAATAGTCCATCAACCAGCAACATCCACCATCCTGTGGGCAGTATCCTGTGACCACTGATGAAGAATTAGAGAATGACCAACACAGTAGATTAGCTATCATCTCTGACTTTACATCTACACGGTGGACCAGCAAGGTAGGCGTGTCTAATAGAGTGGACAGGGAGTGGACACACAGCTGCATCTGATCCACTTGTACTAGCACAGCACACACTAACATACCACCATCATGTCAGTGTCACTGCAGTGGTGAGAATGATTCACTATCCAAATAACACCTGCTCTGTGGTGGTCCCATGGGGGGTCCTGGACAGATGAAAGATGAATAACAATGTATACAGAGCACTACAGTATGTACAGTATGTAACTAATAAATACACCATGAGTGTAGATGTCCCTAATACTTAGTGAGTTTATGTATTGGTTGTACGTGGACTCTTTCAAGAAAGATCCCTGTCTAGTGCTTGACCATATCTATCTAGATACCATGAGGAAAAACATTTATTTCTATAACACAATAAGACTATTCAATACCTGAAGAGCTTAAATACAGCAAGCAGGATGATACTTCTAAAAAGGAATGAACTAAATAACATGCAGTTCCCAGAAATCACTAGCACTTTCTTTAAGCCTGAAGGTACAGAAGGCCCTGCGGGTTTCCCACTGGAGCAAGTATATTAAGAAATGGCCACTTTTAGACAAAAGTTCTTGGCTAGTCTAACTTTATTCAAGTAGTCCTAAAGCTGTTTAATGACTGTGGTGTCATCATTTATCAGTTACTTTATTTAACTAAGATTTTTTTATCTTACTGCAGTGAAAAAACAATGTATTACTGAAATTTGTTGGTTTACCACCAACCCCACACCAACTAATACATGCTAATCAATCCTGCAAACTAAAAGAGTGGTGCTGATTTGCATTAGCTATTAGCTTAGCTAGCATAACAACAGCATGGCAACAGCTCAATACTGAATCCATGTGTCTTGCCCTGAGGAGACAAAAAGTGTTCACTTCTGCCAGTTTGGCTAACTTATCATTGGCTTAGCAAGCAGGGTACAGACCCAAACAGTACAATCGCTGTAGTACAGGTTTAATTAAAACTAAGCAACGCTCTGCTGACACAAGTTTAGATGATAGTAGCTCATGTCTGAGAGGGCAAGTAGCGTGGGTGCATGTTCTGTGGGGTTTCAGATAGTAGCAAGCCAAACATGCTACAAAACACAGGTCGTGCTTCAGTTAACTGATGCTAAACGATGACACCCGTTTGGCTTAGAGGATATCTGACAGCGTAAAGTAACTGAGCAAAAAATCTAAATCCGTTGTGTTCTATGATGTTTGTAGCTGTTGTTAAAAAATTCAAATATTCAGAAGTTTTGTATTTAATGAAGGTATTAACACTAGTGGTCAAAACAATAGGCACTGTTCAATTCCTCAGTGTGCCATTATTAGGTTAAATTAAAGCCATATCAAAACCATATCAGTAGATTACATTGCTTATAATGTAACACAGTGAAAGGCAGCCAGTCTTTTAGATTAACAGATTTTAGCTAATGCTACAGTTTAGTCTTCTTCAGCTCACTAACAGAGAGCAGTTAGGGAAGTAGTAAACTGATGCCTAGTATGATTAGTGATGGGAATTCACCAAAAATTTAAATGAGCTCACCAGAAAATGAACAGCACTACCGCATTACCACAATGCTGTGGTCATGTGATGCCTGCCGCTGGGTTGAGCTCATTTCATTTTCTGGTGATGGTTTTACTGCCATGCTTACTGTAATCAAACTTGACTGAACAAAAGGCTATGTGATCCAGTATGTAACAAATATCTAAAAGCTAACTCATGCAAGCAAACAAAAGCTTAGTACCATTGAAGTATTGGGATACGTGCCATCCAGTTGACAGCCCCTGTAGAGAGACATTTCTCTGTGCTTAGTTAGCAAAAGATGTAAATCTTAATACCGGTCCAAACAATATATTGGTTGTGCTCTATGGAACTATGGCAGAAGGAGAGAATAGTCAACAAGAAGCAAAGAAGACTCATCATCCAGGCCTTGGATGTCGAACTCCACTTACAAAGAGCAGCTGTTTGTTTCTGGTAACGCTGTTCGTTCAGCTCATTCTCGAGCCCTTCATGGCATGACTCATGTCAAGAGTGGGTAAATGAAAAAGCCCTGCAATTGCGAGCTCCTCCAGGGCTGGAGATTGCTCCACACATTCTTACCAGTGTAAATTAGTAGCGAACAACAAGCTCTGAATGAACATGAACACCTGCTGTGTTTTCTCTCGTGCCTCCTTTCGCAGAACACACAGCCATATTCTCCTTTTTAGCTCGTGAGGACAGCTGCGGGGGCACCGGTGCACGTCTCTCTGCTCCAGGTTAGTGCCCGTCTCTGTATATTTTTTTTTTTATAAGCACAACACAATGTGAGGCTGACAGCTTATTCAGGTCCACCTCTCATTAACCCCAATACACTATAGAAATAATAATTACAGACCCACCGCCCGAGCTCGCGTGTGGTTTCGTCTGTGTATGTGTGTGTGATTGTTTTCGTGTATCAGGGCATAAATGAGCAAAGAAACAGGGGGGACCTACAGTGATCCACAAAATGGGCCTGAGTGTACAACAGCTACATAAAGCATATAAGATATACTTGCTGTAGTGTGTTGGAACTAAATCTTGTATCTTCATTTTTTGGTAAATTTTCAGTTTTTAAGAAAATTATTAGTTTTTTACATGTTTAAACTACTGTGTGTACATTTCGTGGCGAATGAACCAAAAGAAATGGTCCCGGAGGACAGTCTGGTTACCTTGACTTACTTTATAAGTAGAGCATGTTTTTCTTTTTCCTGTAAAGTTACTGTTTTGGGAATACAAGGTTTTGTTCTAGCAGCAGCGATATAATATATATTGTCACATTCAAAAGACAAAAAAACACATCTCCATTTTTCAATGCCATTTGAACACAGCAGCTGCTCCTTTTATTATGGAAAACATGTCATGATGACTGGACCAATAGACATGCTCCAAAATCCAAAAACCTCTCTTTTCATTAAATTACAGTAAAAGTAAAGAAGGTTTTTTTGTTATTATTTTGGAAATACTTGTTTTTCTTTGGACAGCGATGATATATTGTTATTGTGCACAGATATATAGCAGGTATATATATATATATATATATATATATATATATATATATATATATATATATATATATATATATATATAATACATGTGAGACATATTCATACTGTATGTCTTTGCTGAACAAAAGTGTAGAAATTATTAATTATATTATATATTAATTATTATTAAAAATGTCATACAAAGCACTTTCATATTGTTGCTGTCAAAAGCTAACCTTGTTCCTCATAAAATATTTTGTACCTCTCCTTTCTCGTTTTTGGCATAATTTGAAAGTACATTTCACTCTTTATATACATGTTTCATGATGAATGGACCCAAACTATTAGATCCACGCTTACAGTGAAAATGTCTGGTTACTTTGACATACATTAAAAGAGAAGTATGTTTTTTCCTTTTTATAGGGTATGAGCTTCTGTTATAAAGAATGCATATGGGACATATTCTGCAATTCTGATTACAGATGGCTACTTAAATATACATAATACATTAGTGACATAGGTCCCTACCTCTTGACATTGTATAAATATATGTGTAGACTGTCTTTCTCTGTCACTATAAATGTACAGCACCACAAACACACATGCACACACACACACACACACACACACACACACACACACACACACACACACACACACAGCTGTAGTATAACGGAATATGTTAATTATTGAACACATGCCAGTGCACTTAGAAGCACAATGTTGTTTGTCATGTGTAGCCTATAGCATGAGCTGTAGATCTGTGCATTACTGCCTGCTAATATAGGTCACACACACACACACACAGCTGTGCATACACACTCAGGCTATTTGTGATATAAGATCTTTTTGTTTAGAGTCACTAAAGTTCTAGTTATGAAGCAGGTAAGTGTGAGGTATAACCTCTAAGTATTAGATCGATCATTAAGTACTAAGTCAATCATTATTTTAGGAAGGATGTTGGTCTATTTTCAGTACTAAAGTGTACTGAAATGAATGCTCAGTTATTAGCTTGGTAGATATGACATACATTTTTTGGATGGTGTAATTATTTTGAGTAAATCTTTGGTAAATAGTCAGCCAGCATACATGAAATGACCAACAGGTTTGAGCTATTAGGGTCAAGGATATTGTTACTGTCCAAGGAATACTCCTTGCTACTCCTCAGAAGAAAGCAGTGAAGCAGAAGAAACTTTCAGTGTAAAGTAAATGTGAAGATGCTATACTCCAAGTGGAGTTTTGGAGCATTTCTATTGGTCTGTTCATGATGAAATGTTTATGTCATGTAACAGATAACTGCCGATTTCAAATGATGAACAATAGATATGGACTAAAATGGAGATACACATTTTTAGTGGCTTTACAGTAGAGGCCAAAAGTGTTTTTTACTTTCAATGTAAGTCAATGGAACCTACATTTTGAAGCCTTTCTATTGGTCCATTCATTAAAAAAATTTCACATAATGTAAACAGCAGCTGTTGCATTCATATGATGTTTGGTTAGCGACAATATGTGACATTTCAGTGTAATTCTGTTAGACTCTCTGTTTAGTTACTATTATATTTACCAAAAATAGTGATCTAGTACTTTAGAACCTGAACCTTGCACCTAACCTGGTTTAAAGCTAAGAGACTGTAAAAGAAAGTATCATTATGCCTTTATGTACGTGTGTACGTGCATGCTTGTGCATGTGTGTGTCAACACTACATTCTCCTCCCTTGTAGCTCCATGTACAGTTAGACACTGTAGCTTATTTTTTGATGTCCAAATGATGTTAAACATCCTCTATTTATAAAAATGGTATTCAAAGAATTGTACATTTCCAGGCTAACTAATAGACTACATTCACATCACCAGTATAGGTGGCAAAGACTTGACTGTTTTTAGCTGTAAATGATACAGATCTGATTATTTGGAATCACCTAATACAGTTTTAAATGCCTTAATACAGACACTAGAGGGCGCTCCCGATGAAAGTCCAAAATTAATGGATTCCTATGGTAATTTAGCCAAATGCTAAACAGGCAGTACTCAGTAGCAGTAATGCCAGCATCCTGTTGGCCAAAACCTATTTTCTGTAAAAAAAGAAAGCTGTTGACTTGTCATCAATCATTTTATGAAATACACTCTTTTTCTTTCCAGACTTAAAATATTTTTTCTGCATGAATGACTAGAAATGCTTGCTAGCAGGCACCTTCTAGAGCTTTGTGGTCATACAGGTAAGACAGAGCAAAGTGGCCAGGGTTTCAACATTTGAGTTAGCTTGAATGACATTATTTTAAGGCATCTCAGGCTAGTTTTCTAGTTTTCCAACCACAACCTTCTACGTCTGCTCCAGCAAATTCACATCCCCGATTGGCTGAATCGGATACTTAGGTAGTTACGAGGGAGCAGCGTGTTGTAGCTCTCTAGATGAGGGTTGATGACCACTGCTCTACACTATGTCTGCAAATATGTGTGTGTGTGTGTGTGTTAGTATGTGTGAGTATGTGTGTGTGCATTCAAAACCCCTTGAGTGTGTGACCCCTGTACCTCTCCTGTGTGATGTCACAGCAGAGGTCATTTGGATTGGTAATCTGTCCCAGTAGAGGCTCTTTAACTAAGTGCTCCCGCTCGGCTAAAGCTCCATTTGAAATCCTTTCCCGTTTCTCCTTCCCAAGACCACTGAGCAGCCACCCCACCAACCCCTCCCCGCCCGCCCAACACCATTAGCCTAAGAAACACAGCACACCACCCAAAGACTCTAAACCCCGACCACTCCACCTGCAGGTCCCATTTTGCTCTGATAAAGACAATAGATGGCATAACTCTTTAGACGCATGCATGCATGTATGCGCGCGCACACACACACACATACACAGATTTTTTTTTAAATTTATTTTTTGCCTTTTTTAAATAAATTGGCATGTGACGTACGGATGCAGCGAGTGCCTGACGCTCTTGTTTTTTCTCTCTTTTTTTTCTTTGTGTCTTTCAGAGAGGGAGCCCTCCTTGCCTGTTTCCCCAGACAAGGCAGGCCTTTTGTTTGAGGAGGGCACACAGTGAGAGAGAGACAGAGAGAGAGAGAAAGAGAGAGAGAGAGAGAAACAGAAAGAGAGAGAGAAACAGAAAGAGAGAGAGGCTGGCGACCCTCCCATCACTCCCTACTGCTTTTACCTTCTCTCCTGGCTCACTAGAGCAAAATCAATTACAAATCTTCTTTTCAAGCGACCCTTTTTATCCATTTTTCATGTTTTTTTTTTTTTGTCTTTTTATCCAGCGCTCCATTCTTGGGTTTGAGTGCAAAGGAGCGGTCGGCTCTCTGCAGACATGTCCTGAAAACACATACACACACACACACACACATGCACACAATACCAGTTGTGGTTTTTGGCGTCCATCAGTCACAACCAGAATGGACGTCCCGCTCTCAGAGGATGCTGAAAATAAACCATACCGTTCACATGGCAGCGGACTGATCAGTGATCACATACCTAGACGGACCCAGACGCTGAATCTACAATGCAGCCTCGACCACGTCCCGTGTCGCAAAGCATCTCAGCTGCCTGTTTCCAAGCAAGTCTTTTCAGAGCAAAAGTGATCTGCAAGTTGATGAAAGTGCCGTGAAGCTACTCCACACATTGAAAGTGAAACCACGTACAGTACTGTGCCAATCAGAGACCAACCTTCGTTTAAGTTATTTCCAGTCAGAATGGTCATTAAATTCATTTTTCAGAGTCAAAAAATAAAACATAAATCTTTTTTTATTGAACAGTTTAAGTATTTAAAGTTTTTCTTAAATCTTCTATTTGTTTTTCAGGTAACTTTGATTTTTTTCTTGTTTGTTTGCTTTTACTGATTCTCATGACCCAAGTAATATCCAACATATACAGTATACAGTGATGCTGAGCTCTGGACTCTGGAGTGGTCAGTCTATTGATATTTTTTCTATACTTCTACTTTTTAGTTTAGAGTTTGTTTGCATTTACTGCTCCTCTTGGTCAAAGTCATGTAACGCATTCAGTGATGTTGAGGTCTGGAGTTTGGAGTGGTCAGTCCATTGATTTTTTTCCACAACAGTTTAGTTTAGAGTTTGTTTGCTTTTATTGCTCCTCATGATCCGGGTAATATCCAACATATACAGTGATTCTGAGCTCTGGACTCTGGAGTGGTCAATCCATTGATATTTTTTCCCACACCTCTACAGTTTAATTTAGTTTGTTTGCTTTTCTGCTTCTCATGATCTATATAATATCCAACATATACAGTGGTGTTGAGCTCTAGACTCTGGAGTGGTCAGTCCATTGATTTCTTTCCACACCTCTACAGTTTGGTTTAGTTTTTTTTTTGCATTTACTGCTTCTCGTGATCCAAGTAATATCTAACATATACAGTGATGTTGAGCTCTGGACTTTGGGACAGTCAGTGCATTGATTTAGTTTTCCACGCCTCTACAGTTTAGAGTTTGTTTGCTTTTCTGCTTCTCATGATCTATATAATATCCAACATATACAGTGATGTGGAGCTCTGGACTCTGGAGTGGTCAGTCCATTGATTTAGTTTTCCAAACCTCTACAGTTTAGTTTAGGGTTTGTTTGCTTTTACTACTTCTCATGATCCAAGTAATATCTAACATGTACAGTAATGTTGAGCTCTGGACTTTGGGACAGTCAGTCCATTGATACTGTTTCCACACCTCTACAGTTTAGTTTTAGGTTTTTTGCATTTACTGCTCCTCTTGGTCAAAGTAATGTAACACGTTCAGTGATTGGCGGTCAGTTCATTGTTCTGCGAACAACAGCAACTGTTCAGATTGATTAGCTTGTGTTCTTTATACTTATATTCTCCTCAGTAACAGCTTCTTAACAATGTTATTTCTTTCCTTGGTGTCAAATGAAGAGAGCAGTCTGGAACTTTAATGATGATTTATTGAGCACTCTGTTCTGTTTCAGCGTACAATCTTAGTTGATACTGACAAACACACACCTATACACCCCATTGTACAGCCTTCCACATGGGCTAGCCATTATCGACTGGGCATGAGGCAGGTTCCTGAACAAATGCAGTTCTTGTAAAACCTAGGATGTGCTAGCCATAAACATCTCCTAGGCCCCTGGAAGACTTTCATAAAAACTGACCATGCCTGTCATTGACCATTTGTCTAAAAAACCCAAATCATCAGATGTAGCCTGGTGTTTTAACTTCAAATGTAAAGAGAAGTTTAACTAAAGTGTGTACAACAGCTGCACATCCCTAAGCATCCCCAAGGTAGAAGGAGGTTTTGCAAATCTGAAGCAAGAATTGAGTAAAAAATTCTCTCAAAATAGAAAAATTCCAGTTTTGAAGACATCTATTAGCTGTTTCTTCATAATTGACTAACTATGAATCGCTGTCATATTTAGAGTTAATCATGATTAATAAATACATAACATTACTTTGTTAAATACATAATTAGTCCAAAATGGCAACTGTACAGCAATTACATTATTTGGAGCATTTCTATTTGTTCATTCATCATAAAATGTTCACACAATGTAATGAACAGCTTACGTACATGACATACATGTTTTACTTAAGAGAGCAATGAAAGGTACCTTAAAGGTAGCCATTAAGGTAATTGTGGTTTGCAAATGATGATATCAAGGAGCCCTGTTCCTGGCTCCTCCCTCCATTTCATCATTAGTATTATAATGATGTTATTAGCTGTTATATTTGCCCTTTATCTCTTGCTTCAGGTTTTGTTTGTTTGTTTGTTCACAGTGTTTGTCTACACAGGATAAAGCCTGCCAAATCACTGGGAAGCCTAAAGTGTTTTCGGATGTATTAAATACAAAAATATCCACTTAAAGTGGATACCGTCTCAACTTTATAACAATATGGCTGTGAATTAATAAAAAAAAACCCAGCTAAATATGAACAATATGCATACTTTTCATGTGAAGGCAAAACTTTATATTTATTTATTTATTTATTTATTTATTTATTTATATGTTCATATAAATTCTATTCCTAGTAACAGCAGGTTAAGTTTGTCACATAGTGTAAAGGAAGTGTGAACCATCATTTAATCAGTTTATCTGGGCTAAAATAATGCAAAAAAATGAAAATTATTAAAAGAAATGGTGATATAACATATAGTTATAAATACATAGCTAGTACATGATTTGGTAGTCATCAAGTAGAAACTCATTATTTCATTGGGAAGTTATAGTTTATAATATGTCTAATATGAACTTTTGACTTTTGGAACAAAATCTTTATAATGGAACTTATAATGGAAGTTAATATTCATTTACATCTATGTGAAATGTTAGCTCAATGCAAGTGGTCATTTATATTTTTCAAGCTGTACAAAAATAGCAATATAAAGTTTTTGCAACGGTTAATTGATGAATGAAGAAATAACTCTAAAAGTCTCATTTGTTAATGATCACTTCAATATGAATGAATAGATAATAGATGTTCTAATTGTTGGATTGTTATTAAAAAAAGTGATAATAGATGTTCTAATTGTTGGAGTGTTATTGAAAAGTGATGTTCTGTTAATCTGGTGGGGACAGTTGTGGTGGTCTTGCAGGTCTTGTACAGTTGGTAGGTGGACAGAGGACTGTTTTCTCGTTATCTTTTAATGATTTTTTAACTTGTATTATCTTGGATCGAATTTCTCTGCAAATATATAAGGGACTAGTACCGAGTTTGGCTGGAAATTAAATAAATGAAGGGTCGTCTCTGACTTTCGCACGGTACTGCCGGCAAAGCTGTCTTGTCTTGAGAAATGATATTTCATTCTTCAGAGGAGGTCTGTTTTCTCTCTACTGGTGTTTGTCTCATCCCTTTTGTCGCCTGTCAATGTCATATTAAATCCTACCTGACACTTCCACACTTTCTGTAGTCTCTCTGTACATTTCTACACATTTAAGGGTCAAACTCGAACGCTGCTTGGCAGATGAGAAAGAGATTCGGCAATCTGGGAGAATTATTGCCGCCGCCGCTGGTGTCATTTCTTTCAGCCTGAAACAGGGCGTGGGGGGATTGCGATTTAATGTGATCACTGAATTAGTATGCAAGAGGCACATATGGAACTGTCATCTTTAGGACGAGTTTTAAAGCGGCTGTCGACGCAGCTGGACAGCTCGCAGTGGAGAACAGAAACGTTAGAGGACACCTGAATACATCCGCTGCAGAAGACTGTTATTAAACACTTATTATATAAAAGCCATTTCAGTGTTTCACTCCACTTACATACTTCAGGAGTGTTGATATCTGCATGAGCTTGAGTTCAGTTCAAATGACTTTTGTGTTAACTTGAATGGCATTGGAGTTAACCTAATCATATTTCTGATTTGTGTGACCTTTCATAACTTACATCTGCCTTAGCGTAAAGGGTATTTGCTTCAAAACGAATTCAAAGGCATTTGAGTTGATGTCAATTGCCTTCAGGTTAGATTAACAGACATTTGAGTTAGCTAAAATTCCGCTTCTGGTCCTTTAAATGACATTTGAGTTCAGTATCGTTTGCATGAACTTCTAAGGCATTTGCGTTAATGTGAATTACATTTGTGGTATAGACATTTGAATTGTGTTAACTTTATAGATTTTCAAGTTAAAATTAATTACATTTGTGTTAAATGAGATCTGGTTGATAATAATGTTTTTTATAAACTTAAAATACATTTGAGATATGACCTTGGACCTCATTTAAATTACATTTATATTGAATGTGGTTGACGGTGGCGTAGCAGTTAGCTCTGTTGCCTCACAGCAAGATGATCCGGGTTGGATTCCCAGTCCGGGTCGTTCTGTGTGAGTGAAGATGTTCTCCCTGTGCTTGAGTGGGTTTCCTCCAGGTACTCCAGTTTCCTCCCACATGCCCAAAGTCATGCATGATAGGTTGATTTGTCTAAATTGCCTGTAGGTGTGAGTGCACGAGTGAGTGTTGGCCATACGATGGACTGGCAAACTGTCCATGCTGTACCCCACCTTCGCCCGATGAAGCTGGGATTGGCTTCAGCCCACCCGTGACCCCGACTAGCGGGGTTAAGCGACAGATAATTGTTGGTTATACTGAATGTCATTTGAGTTTAATAGCACAACAGACATCATTAATGTTATATATAACATTTGTTATATATTATGCTATAAAACTAATTTTATTCATCATAATCAATCGAGACAAGATTGAACAGAAATGGCATCTATTTTCCGTTACAGTAATATTTTGATTATAAATTATTAATAGTAAATGAACTTATTTTTTAAACTAATTTATTATTTATTAATTTATATAATTTGGATTTTGAGTACACTTAAGCAAGCGTGTTTGATGTTGGTGAAATGATATAGATACAAATGATATATATACATTTTGCAGTCTGTGTTTAGATTGTATAGGGGTCATAATAGACAGATGTTGCACTTCCCTTAAACACATTAGGGACCCTCAGCTTTTATATTGTGTGCTACATGAGTATACAGAGTCTGGAAAGTCACTTCCATACTCATGAGATTTCTGTTAAATTCAAGGACATTGAGTTTGCGGTTGAGGCAGCGTAGGACAAACTAAAGACGTAAATCAGAATCTCTGCCAGTAAACATGTTTGTAAGACATTTGCCTCATTTGTCTGTCACTGATGTGATAAAAGCGAAAAAAGCATTTTGAAGTGCCAAAGACAGAAAGTGCTTACCATCCTGCTTACGACTAGCAAGACTTTGTCAAAATGTATTATCCAGCAAGCCAGGAAAAAAATCCTATTGGTTGTTTCATCTCAAACCAAGGAAGCGAGGATCTGCCAAATCAGTGGCAACCACTTGAGAAAAACGTGAAGGAAAAAGAGAAGGCTGTTTCAGTGGAAGTGCCCTTTAGCACGGGCAGGCAGCAGAAAGCAGACAGCCTGGCATTCAGTCGTCCCGAAAAGTTTTCCACAAAGAACGGTTCTGACGCTTCCGACAGCCGTTTAAGATGCAGTTGTCTGTGTCTTCATCTTATATTCCTCACTTCACTGTACTGCAGTACAAACCGATGGTGATACGTGTACATGATAATAATGATTATATTTTTTAGATCCTGTGCCACAAATGACATAAACAGAAATTTTAATCCTGACAGATTACTTTTCCAGCCTGGATCATATGAAACCCTTAGAGTCATTACTTAATGTTGTTTAACCTGGATCATCTTTAACTCTTAGAGTCATTACTTAAAGTTGTTTAACCTGGAACATCTTTAACTCTCATAGTCATTACTTAAAGTTGTTTAACCTGGGTCATCTATAACCCTTAGAGTCATTACTTAACGTTGTTTAACCTGGGACATCATTACCCCTTGGAGTCATTACTTAAAGTTGTTTGACCTGGGTCATCTTTAACTCTTAGAGTCATTACTTAAAGTTGTTTAACCTGGGTCATCTTTAACCCTTAGAGTCATTACTTAAAGTTGTTTAACCTGGATCATCTTTAACTCTCAGAGTCATTACTTAAAGTTGTTTGACCTGGGTCATCTTTAACTCTTAGAGTCATTACTTAAAGTTGTTTAACCTGGGTCATCTTTAACCCTTAGAGTCATTACTTAAGGTTGTTTAACCTGGGTCATCTATAACCCTTAGAGTCATTACTTAAGGTTGTTTAACCTGGGTCATCATTACCCCTTGGAGTCATTACTTAAAGTAGTTTAACCTGGGTCATCTTTAACAACTGGGTCATCTTTAACCCTTAGAGTCATTACTTGAAGTTGTTTAACCTGGATCATCTTTAACCCTTAGAGTCTTTACTTGAAGTTGTTTAACCTAGGTTATCTTTAACTCTTAGAGTCATTACGTAAATGTGTTTAACCTGGGTCATCTTTAAGCCTTAAAGTCATTACTTAAAGTTGTTTAACCTGGGTCAGCTTTAACCCTTAGAGTCATTACTTAAAGTTGTTTAACCTGGAACATCTTTAACTCTCAGAGTCATTACTTAAAGTTGTTTAACCTGGATCATCTTTAACTCTTAGAGTCATTACTTAAAGTTGTTTAACCTGGATCATCTTTAACTCTTAGAGTCATTACTTAAAGTTGTTTAACCTGGGTCATCTTTAACCCTTAGAGTCATTACTTAAAGTTGTTTAACCTGGAACATCTTTAACTCTCAGAGTCATTACTCAAAGTAGTTTAACCTGGGTCATCTTCAACCCTTAAAGTTATTATTTAAAGTTGTTTAACCTGGGTCATCTTCAACTCTTAGAGTCATTACTTAAAGTTGTTTAACCTGGGTCATCTTTAACCCTTAGAGTCATTACTTAAAGCCATTTAACCTGGGTCATCTTTAACACTTAGAGTCATTACTTAAAGTTGTTTAACCTGGGTCATCATTAACCCTTAGAGTCATTACTTAAGGTTGTTTATCCTGGGTCATATTTAACCCTTACAGTCATTACTTAATGTTGTTTATTCTGTGTCATCTTTAATCTTTAGAGACATTATTTAAAGTTGTTTGACTTAAGTCAACTTTAGACAATAGAGTTATTACTTAGAGTTATTTAATTCCGGGCCCACTTTTACCTGTTACAGTTATTATTTAAATTTGGTTTAACCTAGATCAGCTTTAGACCTTACAATTATTATTTAGAGTTGATTTTACCAGGGTTAACTTTTACCCATTAGATATAATATTTAGCATTTTTGAACCTGGATAATCTTTAACCATAGCCATTTCTTATGTCATTTAAACCTAGGTTACTTTTATAGTTTTTTTATTATAAGAGGTTTAATTCTTATGATTATTGTTTACAGCTGTTTTCACATGTCAACTTTATATTTATTGATTATGGTGGTTTTAACCTGGGTCAATTTTAGAGGTATAACTGTTTTAAACTGGATTACTTTTAACCCTTAGGGCTATTACTTAGAGTTACTTTCACTTAGACAATCTTTGAACCTTACACACTGGATTATTATTACACACTTATATTATTATTAAATATAATACTACAGAGTTGTGTAGTGAATTGCATTTTAGCTGATTTTGCATGTGGTATTGACAAGTTTGCGACATCACTTCTTTATTTTGTTGTTTTCAATGTCAAAAAAAAGACAAATGCATGGTAAGAATGGGTTTTCTTTCCATGAAAATGTAAAGTGAGCATATGCACAGCAATAACTTGGCATCAAATACAAATCCGCTTCTACTTACACAAACAAATGAAACGTGTAGAATCTGTATGTTCAGCAGGATTTCTCAGTGTATTTTAATTAGCTACATGTGAGAAGTAATATAATATATAGAAGGCAGTGTTTGGGGTGTGTAAGGACACGGCGAGCTATAAGGGGTAGATGCACTGGAACAGTGGGAGTGTAATCAGTATGTACTTGTATGTGGGTGTGTGTTGGTGTAAGGAAATGCTGCTGCGGCTTATTCAGCCTAGGGATACTAAATTGGGTGCAGTGGATGCTCACTGGCTCTGTGAGTGATGACTGAAGCTCATATGGAAGTCATCAGGATGGATATGACAGACAGGCGGAGCAAGGGATGATGGACAGGGCCACCTCGTCCCGCCTGGATGAGATGAGTGCAGATCGGGTGAAACTGTTACCCAACAGCTGTCAGTCTGCTGAGCTGGCGCAGGAACCAGGATGAACTGCTTTTCTATTCTCTCTCTCTCTCTCTCTCTCTCTCTCTCTTTCTCTCTCTTTCTCCTTTTCTATTCTCTTTCTCATTCACTGTATATCTCTCTCACACTTTTAGTTTTTTTTCTCTCTTTTCTTTGTTTTTCTTTCACTCTCTCCACGGTCTCTCATCATCTTTCTCTTCTTCTTGTTTTGACTTGTTTCTGTTCTCTTTCTTACACATTACTCTCTCACACATACTTTCTATTTCTTTTTCTCATTTTTTATCTTATTTTTCTCTTTCTTTTTTGCCTTTTTCTTTATCTCTCTCACTTAATCTCTTTCACTTTCTCTTTTACTCTTTCTTTCTCACTTTTTCTCTCTCTCTCTTTTCACTGCTCTCTCTGTTTTTAGTGTCTTTCTCACATTTCTGTCTTTCTTGGCTCTCCCTTTCTCTCTTTCTTGCTTTGCCTTTTTTCTATTCTCTTTTTCACTCACTCTCTATTTCTCACTCTTTCTCACACACTTTCTATTTTTTTCTTTCTCTCTACCTCTTTCTCTCTTTCTTGCTTTGCCTTTTTTATTGTTGCTCTCTCTCTCTTACTGTCTTTTTCTCTTTCTCATGTTTTTATCTTATTTTCTCTGCCTTTCTCTTTCACGTTTTCTTTTTCTCTTCATTGCTCACTTTTTCATTGTCTTTCTCTCCCACTTTTCCATGCTCTCTCTGTTTTCAATCTCTTTCTCACATTTCTTCATCTTTCTTGGTTCTTCCTTTCTCTCTTTCCTCTCTGTATTCCTCTCCTCTCTCAAGTGATCTTTCTTTTTCTTTTTCTTATGTCTTGTTTTTACTCCACTCATTCCATTTCTCTTTTTCCTCTCTTTCTTCTTTATGATATTCCTGCTTTGTCTGTTTAATTCTCTCTCCTTCTTTTTCTTTAATCTCCTCCCTTAATCATTTGGTGTCTGTAGTTGTCTTTGTTTTGCACTAGAGCTGCAACACTAATGTAGCTAACAAGTGTTAGAAGCTTATAGCCACCAATTAGCACTGCTTCAAGTGGTTGAAGCACTAAACTCTATGATACTCTTTTACCCTCGTAGCTTCATAACAAAACTATAGAAGCGATAAACATGTTATGATGGCTGATTGGATTGATTGGATGGTAAAAGGGTGAAGGTTCATCTTTTGGCAAAGTCTTAGTTTACTTTCTCATTTCTTCCCTTCTCTCGCTCACTCTTTTACTTCTTCACTCTCTGTTTAAAACAGTGTATCTCACCTGGCTGTGTCTCTGCACACCTAGCAGAGGAAGTGTCAGCGTATGCTGGATGCGCTCAGGGCTAAGCCACAGGCCGCAGCCTTTAATTAGCTTCACTCTGCTCTGGGCTCCCAAAACCTAGAGTCTCTCTCACACACACAAACACACAGAGCCCAGCTCTGCTTCTGCCTCACCCCAAAACCCTGAGAGAGAGAGAGAAAGATAGAGAGAGAGAGGATTTAGTGTTAGCATTTTGAGCAATTCGTTTAAAAAATAGCTGTAGCAATAGGACTGACATAGTTTCTAATGCTGCATTTCCAAAAATCCTCCCATACCTCAAACAGGTACTGCACCATGTAGCCACACAAATGTTGGCATGGTGACAGCAAAAATGGATGAATGGCAGAGTAGAGTGTAGAGTAGATTGCTTAAGTTGGAGAAAGGTAAGAGGATATTCAAACTCTTCTGCTCTTTTGAGATTATCTGCAGTTCAACAATGAGATGTTTGGTCACATGGCTCCCAAAGCAATCAACATCTAGCTCATCCTACCAAAAACTGGGCTCTTGATTACCATCACTGCGGTCACTGGTGCCAGATTTTTGGCTCCATTGAAAACCAATATCTGGCTTGCTGTCATCCATTTACCATAAACATGTAAACACAGCGTTGTGTTGTTGTTTGTAATCTTACAGTACTGGGCAAAAGTCAGAACTTGTTTTAAGTTGTTTATATTTCAGAAGGTATTTCTGAGGAGATTCAATATCTCAGTGAGATCTCAGTAAGATCATCCACTCACGCCAGGACGGAGCACATTGAAGTAAAATTAAGTGTAAAAGAAAACATCAGATAAACAGCACCTAAAGTTTTCATCTGTGAGAGAGAGCAGAACATCAAACTCCACTCTTGATCCATCCACTGTGAAAGGATCGGTGCTTGTTTGCTTTTCCAAAGTACCCACAAGTAGCCTGTCCAAGACTAGAATCTGATTTTAATGAGCTGAAACTGAAACACATTGTGCAGCATAATTTTGTTTTTAATTTTCCACATTCAGTTACGTTAAAACAGACTTCAATAAAACTGGATTATGTTGAAAGTCTTATGTACTTATATACATAGTATATACAAATTATGCATTACAAGTTCAGATTGATATAGTTCAACATTGAGTTTTAGTACACTGCCAGTCAAACATTTTGGATCACTACCAGTCAAACGCTTTAGAACACTACCAGTCAAACGTTTTAGTACACTACCAGTCAAACGTTTTAGTACACTACCAGCCAAACGTTTTAGATCACTACCAGCCAAATGTTTTAGATCACTACCAGCCAAATGTTTTAGTACACTACCAGTCAATTGTTTTTGATCACTATCAGTCAAATGTTTTAGTACACTACCAGTCAATTGTTTCAGTACACTTCCAGTCAAACGCTTTAGATCACTACCAGTCAAACGTTTTAGTACACTACCAGTCAATTGTTTTAGATCAGTACCAGTCAAATGTTTTAGTACACTACCAGTCAAACGTTTTAGATCACTACCAGTCAAATGTTTTAGTACACTACCAGTCAATTGTTTCAGTACACTACCAGTCAAACGCTTTAGATCACTACCAGTCAAACGCTTTAGATCACTACCAGTCAAACGCTTTAGATCACTACCAGTCAATTGTTTCAGTACACTACCAGTCAAACGCTTTAGATCACTACCAGTCAAACGCTTTAGATTACTACCAGTCAAATGTTTTAGTACACTACCAGTCAGTTGTTTCAGTACACTACCAGTCAAATGCTTTAGATCACTACCAGTCAAATGCTTTAGATCACTACCAGTCAAACGTTTTAGAACACTACCAGTCAATTGTTTTAGATCAGTACCAGTCAAATGTTTTAGTACACTACCAGTCAAACGCTTTAGATCACTACCAATCAAACGTTTTAGTACACTACCAGTCAAACGCTTTAGATCACTACCAGTCAGTTGTTTTAGATCAGTACCAGTCAAATGTTTTAGATCACTACCAATCAAACGTTTTAGTACACTACCAGCCAAACGTTTTAGTACACTACCAGTCAGTTGTTTTAGATCAGTACCAGTCAAATATTTTAGTACACTACCAGCCAAACGTTTTAGTACACTACCAGCCAAACGTGTTAATACACTACCAGCCAAACGTTTTAGTACACTACCAGTCAAATGTTTTTGTACACTACCAGTCAATTGTTTTAGTACACTACCAGTCAAAGCTGTACTTTGGAGGGATTTGTACTGAACACTATCACATGATAATTCTTTTATTTCTACTTATTTAGTACAGCTTTTATTTTTGTCATTCATATTTAGTGACTTTAGTGGGTTAACTGCCTTGGTCAGTTGGTGACAGCACCCAAACTGCCTGTGATAGACCAAATCTGTGATTAGTGATAGTGATAGACCAAATCTGTGATTAGTGATAGTGATAGACCAAATCTGAATTTTGTCCTGTAATGGCATATGCCTATAAGAAGTGTGTTGGTGCTTCATTTTTTCTGCTTCTTCTGAAAGCGAGAGAGAGAGAGAGAGAGAGAGAGCGTGTGAGTAAAAAAAAAGCTTTTCTGATTTATGCCCCCGGCTCCCCCAATTCTCCTTACATTATGTTAAGTTCCATTTGAGTGCATGAAACCACAAATGTGTGTTTGAAAATAAGTCCACATAGTCCAGTTAATGGTGAAGTTATTGGAGTGAGAAGATCAGTTTTAAATGGAGTTTAACTGCATCAGAGCGGCTTTAATTCCACACTTACCAGTATTAACAAGGATGACATTAGGAGCATGTAGTCAGCCAGTATTTAATAAAGAATATGTGGAGGGACATGATGTCCAATCAATGTCCTCTCTATTCACACGGTGTCTACAGCGAGGTCGACACTCCTACATTACTCATTTACCTTGTAGATGTAAAGTCAGAAACCATAGCTCATCTGTGACTGCACAGTTTGTGTTGGTCATTCTCTACTCCTTTATCAGGGGTCACATGATGCTGCCCACAGGACACTGGTGGCTAGATATTTCTGGCTTGTAAATGATATTTAGCCTGGCAGTGATAGTGAGGTGTTAAAAACTCCAGCAGAACTGCTCTGTCTGACCCACTCACACCAGCACAGCACCAACTAACACAACATCACGATGTCAGTGTCACACCGCCCTAAAAGTACTTGCTCTGTGGTGGTCCTGTGGTGGTCCTAAGCATTAAAGAGAAGGGTAATAAGGTACACAAAGAAACAACTGGACTACAAAGTGGGGCAGTTAAAGTAGACAAGGAGGTGTACCTTATAAAGTGGCTAGTATATATATATATATATATATATATATATATATATATATATATATATATATATATATATATATATATATATCCTATATTTCATGTCTGGTTTGAATGGTAACATGCATGTGTGTGGGTGTGTATAAGCGAATGCAGAAGTGAGAGGGCATCACTCGTCACGATGGCTGAGCAGCAGAATAATCATGATATATTGAAATTAAACATTTACATATGGGGTCTGGAGATGACACGGCTGGCGCAGCGAACGCATCAAAAGAGGATTTTCGTGGACGCGAGCTGATAATCTGAGTTTACAACACGGCTGTTGTCACACCGCACTGTGAGGAGTGGCATCAGCTAATAGAGGCCTGAGAGAGACACAGCGAGGCACTGAAACCCAAACACAGCCATCAAATAGAGGTCCCTGAGCAGAGATAGACAAGATAGAGATAGAAGAGAAAAGAGGCAGATACGAGAGAGAGAGAGAGAGAGAGAGAGAGAGAGAGAGAGAGAGAGAGAGAGAGAGAGAGAGAGAGAGAGAGAGTGCGAGAGAGGGAGACTGAGAACATTTAAACAAGAACAGCTAGGACACAAAAAAGAGACAGATGAGAGGGAGACCAAACCAAAAGAAGCAGAGAGAGAGAAAAGGGAAGGAAAAAAAGAGTGAGAGGTCAGGGAAGTAAGTAAGAAAGGCAAAGATGATGACACAGGAAGAAGAGAAAAAAAGAGGAGAAAAGAATAAGAGAGGGGGGAGAAAACAGAAAAAAGGGGAAAGAACAAGAAAAAGAAAGTAATATTGAGATAAGAAAAGGAGGCAAAAGAAAAAAGAGAGAACAGGGAGGAGAGTACGAGAAAGGAGATAAAAAGAGAAAGACAGAGTGTAATTGATGCAGGACAAATAAAAGAAAGGAGGAACAGAGAAAGAGGAGGGCAGTGAGATAGGCAAGACGGAAAAAGAGAGATAGGAGGAAAAGACATGACAGAGAGTAATTGAGGCGAGGAGAGGAGAGAGAAGATAGGAAAAAGGACAGAGAGACTGAAGCAATATGGAGAGGACTGGAGGAAGAAAGAGAGGTGGCAAAAAGAGGTACAGAGATAGTAGGTAAACAATTTGTGTAGATAAGGTATGCAGCTAGCGTAGTAGTTAATCCAGTTTAAATCTGTACCAGGTTTTAAAGGGGAAAGTGGTCTGTGACTCACAAACACTTCAGCTAGGTTAGCTGTTGCGCTGGCAGATTCGGTTTCTTTAAACACAACAACCACTGCATGCAGGTTTAGTTCTGTCCTGTAGACTAAAGCCTAGTTTTTTAATCGAAGCCTCGTTATTTAAAGCTTCAGGAGAACACCATTGCAGTGATGACTGTGCGTCACTATAGTTCAACTGACAGACACATCTTCTATTCATTCACCGCATTAAAGATGGAGGTCTTTAGTCTCAGGTCTAGGTTGAGTCAAGTCAGGGGTTAATCAACAGGAGAGTCAAGAGAGTAGCTGGCTCAACTTCCCCATTGAGTCGTATAGGCAGTTAAGAAAATGGCAAGTTCAATGATTAAGACCAAGCACGCCCGCTCAGAACTCATGGAAGACCACTATAAACTTCTCAGCTGCCCTTAATGCATATGTTCTGACCTCTCTCTCTCTCTCTCTCTCTCTCTCTCTCTCTCTCTCTGTCCGTCTGCCTCTCCCCCTTTTTCCCAATCTGCAGATTCATCCTCGGACTTAGCCCACAGCTCGCACCAGACTGCGCACGAGTGTCTCCTCTGTCACAGCGGACTAAACCATTCCATCAAAGCACGGTTTAGAGTGGATTACCTGCGACAGAAGAAAGCGAGGGAGGACATCCGTCCTCGGAGAAACAGGACATAAACCAAGCTTTAGCTGATGATGTGCCAAGGATGCTATTCCTTTTTTCCCCCTTTCTTTTTTTTTCCTGAAAAAAAGACAAGCTAATCTGTGTGTTTGATTGAGTCGGACCGCAGGTGACTCCTCTCCTTAAACGGCCCGTGACCAATTTCACTACATGTTCTCCCCCAAAGACACCCCCGCCCCCACTCGCTCCGCCCTCCCATCACAAACATACACAGCTTAGAGGGCCTACTCAGAGGGTGTAAAACAATATCTGAAAGACGTTAACCACCCCCACCACCCCGGCCACCCCAGAGACGTAAAGTGGATGATCCAGCACTAAGCCCTGGATGACTGAGGAGAGGATTATAGTGGATCAGTGACGCAAAGGAGAAAATGAGGTGGAAATCGATGAGAGGTTTCCCTTGTTCTCCCCTTTATGTGGCATTTCCGCACCCGTTAAGGCGATCAGGCTCGGACTTGCGTGGACTTCAGGCGCCTGCTTGGCACCTCCTCAGAATGAGCCTAACCCCTCCACCCACCGTCCACCTCGCACACAGAACCCTTTGAGTCAAGGTCAACGGTCAATGGTCACATCTTGGCCTGCACTCTCCGACTAAGGCCTGGTCTCTTTTTATCTGTCGGCATGCTCAATGTACTTTGTTGGAGCTTTATTCGTACCGAGAGTAACTCTGTACATACGCGTCTGTAAATAATATATATATAAATATACATATATATATATATATACATATGATACACATAAGTATGACCTTATATGCCCTTACACTAAATGGTGTTCACATGGTTCACATGTGACTGCTCTGATTGTCCCCATTATCCGGTGCAGTGCCCCTCCGAGTTGGTGGAATTCATCCTCCTGGACGGCATTGCTTGCGACGAAACCCAAACAAGCAGTCCTTCAGACCTGTCCTGAAAATGTGTTATCCCGTGTAACCTAGAGATTTGCCTGGGTAAAAGAAACTGTTTCAACAGAGCTGTACGCTGTTGTAATGGGCTTGTTCTGAGAAAGTGAACCCCACTTCTGTTCTTGGTTCTGTCCTCCATTCTCCGGGAGTAGTCGTAGACCTGCTAGTTTGTGTCGGTCACATGCAAAAGTACTGAGTTGGTTAAAAAAAAAGAAAGAAAGAAAAAAAAGAAAAAAGTAGAAACGATGGACAAACTTGCCGGTTATCTCGGACAGATGCCGAACCGCCGTAGCTCTGCTAGACACACATGCAGCCTGGTCAAGATCTGATCAGAATTAAAGACAACAACGAGAGTTTCCTACCAATGTGTTTCTCTTCATTTGTCTTTGCATAGTGATATAATCTGTTGATAATTTCATTGATATGTTCATATGTGTCACTGGCATGTTTGACAAGCCTTGCAGGATGTCTTCAGGAATGCTCTAACTGGATCTTCTTCTGACTCAAGTAAGGGAATATGATGTTAGATTTGCACCAAAATGGTTTTTGAACTGTCAGGTTGTTTGGATCTATAATCTGGGGTCTGAAATGTTATTTATCAATTGTTTGCACACATTGCTTATTTTAGGGTCAAGAACTTGGATAGGAATTGTTTACATGGGTCATTCTGCTGACTGTAGGACCATTTCACCAATGAATTGATTACATTTCTTACTACGCTTTTTAAGTCCAAAATATAATTTATAATTTATTGCTTGACTTTCTGGCCTACTTTGAAGTACTAAACAATTGGCAACACTTAATTTTAATGCATTGTAAAGCTCTTATTAAGCCTTATCAATCCAGTAACAGTAACTTATTACCACCTTATTAAGCAATAACTAGAGTGAGCTAAGAATCTTACCCAGTCATATGTTGGCACTAGTGGTGGCCCAATTTCAGACAAAGCCAAGGTCACAGGTCGGTGGAGCGTACCCTTTCCAACGAGGCATTGCTAGCCTTCAGGGTATCAGATGTACAGACCTCAGAATTTCCGAAATTGTATCAGACTTGGAGAGCCAGAGAAATTTAGAAAGTCCAATCTCTGCAAAAATAAGAGTAACCAGCTTCAAACTTTACAAGATAGTAGGGCATTAGAAAAACTTCTAGAGAGACATATGACTTTTATTGTAGTCTTTGGGAAACAAGAGTTTGATATCTGATTTTAGAAGTACTGTACATTGGTGGAGAAAGGTTAGAATGAAGAACTCCACAGGTCAGTCCAGAGGTATGAATAATGGACTCACTAGACGCATCATCTGTTATTTTTTCCCAGGTATCCATGTTCTTAGTGTTAAAGATAGTTAATAGATAATAATCATAGAGCAGTAAAGCACCAAGTATCTCCAAACAAAGACAACTTGAGCTTCTACTTTAATGACCTGTTGTATCACATTTCATTAATGATGCACAACAGATCATGAGGTTTAATACACAAATAAAGATGTCTGAGAAAGGCTTAATACAACCCTGCCTAATAAAATAGTTCAGCTTGTTTACTTAGCAGTTACTGGTTTGATATGACATAATTAGAGCATTACAATGCTCCCCTATGCTGACAAAATTTAATTTAAGGTTGACTCCATTGTTCATCTGTCCTATTGTATATGAAAAAAATCATTTAAACTGATTACATTGTTTATCTTTTTCTATTCTTTTACAGATCATTTGGTTGACTAGAGCTTTAACATTGTTGAGATGTTCTTAACGTGCAGGCTTTCTGTCACATGCAGTATGTTTGATTCTGCCATAATGGAGTCCTGACAATCCATCACGATCTATGAGTTCTGCATTTCTTTTGTATTAAACCACAATATGTTCAAATATGCCACTAGATCTTTCTAATTAATGTGAAACTAGCTCAGTCAATGACCTTGTCATAACCACACCTTTATTATAAAGGATCCTAAACGGTTGTTGTCCTGGGTGAACATTTCAAGGATGAGCTGTTAGCTGGTTTAAAACCTTTTCTAATGTAGAGGCGCATTCAATTTTTGAATGGAAACCATTTATATTACATTATGAAATAACTTTGGGAGAAGGACCATGCCCAAACTCTTCCTCACCATCAATATACACTCTCTGTAAATCACTCCTCTGTCCTCACCTTCTAGTGATGGAATTCGCACCCCAGCTCAAGCTTCAAGTCCCAGTTGGCAAAGCGACTCAGAACTCCAGCCTCAGAGTTCTCAGAGTTACCCAAAATGTTCTACAGACCAGATATTCTCAAACTAGTCCTTGGTCTTCTCTAACCAGTCCACATGTTTCTATGCCCAAGTGTTTGAGTAAATATTGTAGACAGTCTGGCCCTAATAATAAGTTTATTAATAATAAAAACGACTGCTTTAGGCAACCCCAAGTGGTTCTTCTGTGACATTGCTCCAGAGAACCCTTTTCAGCATCTTTATACTAAAGAGTGATTTTACAAGTTTATCATTAGTTCACATGCCTCCCCGTACAGTACATTCTCTTCATTACCCTTGGCTATTCAGTCTGCGTACTCAATTAGGAAATAAATCTAGGCTGAAATACACCCTACTAATTCTCTCAATACAAAGTCTGCTATTCACTCAGCCCACTTTTATTAATCATTTAATATTAGAGCGGGGAGAAAAAATGCTCAGCAGTCTTTGTGTCAATAAACATTTCTGGCGGCTGTAGTTGCAGAGGGCCTGGTGATTGACAGACGCATGCACCCTCCCAGCTGTTTGCGTGTGTGGCTGAATGCAAACGCGAATGCACACATTGTTTTTGTTGTCACTTGTTTATTTTTTGCTTATTTATTTTTTATCTAATAGGATTCGGAGGAGCTCCGAGACGCCGCGCTCCTCCCGAGCCGAGTGGAAATCACAGCCGTTTAGACTGACAGAACAGGGAGATTATCCTTAATGTGCAACAGAAAACAGGGAGGGTTTTGTCCTCTTTTGGTTCAGGTTTCAGAAGAAGATAGGCTGGGAGAGGTGCTTTGGGACAGCTGGTGGAGGAACATTCCTCCATTTCCTCCTTCATAGCTGGTGAAGAACGGCGGCGGCGGCGTGCTGTGATGGAGGCCGCTTTTTCTTTAAGAGAGACTACTGCTTCAGCGCTGATAACAGAATTCATTTACCTCCCACTGAATCATTACCATCACACTGAGGAAACTTCAAACGAGTTCTCCACGAACGCCAAGAGAAGCACTGCAACTTCCTTCCCAGCTTTTGGGAAAACAGATCACAACACAGTGTTGAAATCAATAATCAATGCAGTAATTTGTGTTTTTACGTTATATTCTGCGGTTCTGTTTACTGGCAACTGAAAAAAATATATTATGTCACAGTGCAAGAGTTCTTTGGTTTACCATTACCAATGATCAGTACCAGTGATTGATTGAAACTCTTTTCAGAAAGAGATGGGATGCTGTGAGAAATGTAAATAAAAGTAATGATGTGTAAATCATTTAAACCTCATATTACAAAGAAAATGGAACAAAGACAGCATTTCAATGTTTTTTTCAAATTATATTGCTTTTTGAAAAATATGTTTTGAATGTGATTCCAGCAAAACATTTCACTATGTTTACCACTTTACCACCGTGTGCATTTGGGAACAGAGGAGAGGAGGAATCGCTGTAAGTCTGAAAGTGAAATGTTTTCCCATTTTAGCTTGACATCGGATTTCAGCTGCTCAACAGTTCAGGGTCTCCTTTGTCATATTTTTCATTTCATGGTGCAGCAAATGTTTTCAGTGGAATTACAGAATCATGTCTGTTTTTATTGCAGTGCTGTCTGACGGCTCAAAGATCACAACCATCCAGTATTAGTTTTGGGGATTGTCCCTTGCAGGTGGACCTTTTTCTGGAATCGTGTCTTTGAATCTATAATGACATTAAGTAGCATATATGACGGATTAGCTTATATGAAGTTCTTAGCTATTTCATGTGAAATATGGTAAACTCCTCCCACTCTTCTAAAAGAAAGAGCCCCTCTGAGATGCTCTTACCCAATCATGTTACTGACCAGTTACCAAATGACCTTTTGTTTGTTTGTTTGTTTACCAGTCATTTGTTGGCCATGTCCAAATAATTTTTTATCATTTTGCTGGCATCAAATCCAAAATGGACATACATTTCTCAAATAGCAATTAAATAGCAATTTATATATATATATACATATATATATATACTTACATGTTAACATATAAAGATGAATTCTGTCCATTATTAACAACACAAGAAAAGACGTTTATATGCGTTATTTTCAGTTTCAATAATCAATAACAAAGTTTGTTGGTGGGGTATGTTATTAGCAGATTATGATCTACAGTTTAAAGCTTAAGCTGTACTCATACAGTTGCCTACAAAATGAGAAATGTGTACTTTTACAATCATTTATCAATCACCAACACTGTAATCAGTTTTTTTAATGATTTGATAAAATGTTCAACACAGAAAACCTTTGGCACCAGAACTGGAGCTGAGCTTCTTTCACTGGCCAATAGTCTAGAACTGAAGGTTCTTGCTTTAAAGGCATTTTTTAAAGGCAAATTAAATGTGCATTCTCAACATTTACCAAATATCACCGATCAATGCAGTAAAGATCAATAGAGTGTTTGCACCATCATATGATAACAATTTAAAGTGGCATTCAAACTCTTGTCCATTACCCACAATAAGATGACCTGTAATCAATAATTCTTAATCAGTCATTGGTAATCAGATTTTATGTTTGATGACACTCTATCTATTTATATCATTCCTTTTAACATTACCCAGTGTTGTTTTAATAATTTAAACTGAATACTATTGAAGACTTATATAAGCCTGACGTGTAAGATGTACTATTACAATATAATTAGCATGTTGTTACACAGTTCTAACACTATACTGTGCATTTTCATTTGGAAATACAGCTGGTATGTATAAACTCCATACTAAAGTATTCTTATTGAACTGACACATCTTCAGCACAATTCTTTATGACAAGTAAACCAACTCTTCATCAAAAACCTCTCACGGCGAAGGCGCCACAGACGGCTCGCACTTCACAGAGAAATTACTAACCAGCTCATGACTGTCAAAATGTATGATAATGATAATGCATACCCGCTCACGCTTGTTTCTTCCCCTGTGTATTCCACAAAGCAAAGGAAACTCAGCTGCATGAGGTCGGCCGAGCAGAGAAATCCATCAAAGCGCTGTTGAGTGGTTTTATGGGTTACATGACAGTCCTTTCCCCCTAATGGGCTACATATTGGAAAGAGGTACTGCGGCATTCGCCCTCTGTGAAATTTGTAGCTCAAATTTCCTCTGCCTCCTGCGTTGCGTTGAGCATGGTAAGATGTTTTAAAGTACCCATATCATGTCATTTCCCTTCGTTTTGTTTAAACGAGAGTTTGATGTACGATGTAAACAGTCTCAAAACATACCGTTCATTCCCAAGTCTGTTCAGAGTGTCTATAGAGACCAATCTGCAACCTTTGAATCTATCACAGTCACGATGTTGCAAATGTGTCATCACAGTTTCCCATAAGATCCAGACATCTAAAAGAAGAGGTTGAAATGTGTTCTTCACTGACTGCAGTAGAGCAGCTTTTTGCTTATGTTCTTGGCAGAAAAATACATTAAAAATGTTAAAACATCCTATTCATCCTATTATTCTATTTATTATGTCTGCACAGAAGGTATGTGGCTCTATGAGATGATATTAGAATGTAATGAGCAGTTTTCCCTTTTTTTTGGTGAGCCCATACATAATTGAATGAGCTCGGCTCTGGGGTATGTTTCCCAAAACATACTCAACTCTAAGTACTTCGTAACCTCATACTTAAGAACATTCTTAAAATTTCAAATGTTTCCTGACAGCCTTTGCAACTAACATAGTATGTAAAGTCAATAGTAAATGTAAGAGTAATCCGACCCACTGGTAACTCGGTAAATTCTTCTTAACTTGAGGTTCACGTGCAGTTTTGTCTGAAAAACGAAAGAGACCACGAATCATCCTTTGACATGCATAGTTATGTTCATGTCAACTACACATATGTATACAAATATGAATTCATGAAGATTTAAAATCACTTTTAAAAGCATAATTGCATCACATATATTACATCCAATGCAACAAATATCATATCCAACAGCTTGAATGATGTAAACAGTGCACTTCGGGAATAAACAGGGGTTTGCTTGTATCATGGTGTAGTTGGAAGCAAACTGCCTAACACTCTTACTTTTTTTAATTCAAGGTTGGAATCATCGTAATGACGTGAAATATATACATATATACACATATAAATTTACATACTTTTAATTAATTTTCTTCCAGTGTAACAGTCATAGTAGTAAATATACATATATTATTTTCTAAAAAAAATATTATACATTGGCTTACTAAGCTTGTTATCCCTTAACCAATCAAACAGACTAATCAATTATGTACACATATACATTACTAAGTGGAAGGCTGACAAAGGCGTGTATGTGATGAACACTATAGGCACTTATGTTTCTGATAATCTCCTCCCATTTCTGCATTTTCTCTTTATTTGTAAAACTTCCCCAAGCTAAGAAAATGGTATGTTTTTTTTTTCTCTATTGCTTCAAGCATTTGGATTTTTGTTTATCCTGGGAATTGCATTTGCGTGGCGGGTATGCCGTGCTTGAAAGGTTAATCTTGTGCCTATTTATAGGCTCGACGTTGTATAGACAACAATTGCAAGTGAAATGTTTTTATTTATTTTTTACATAAAAGTAATGTAAATACTTACTTGTTGTTCTTTTTTATTATAATTATTTATATAAAGACACATTTGTGGCATAATAATGAGGACTTATGAAACTTATGTAAATCGGTGGTTCAGTTCTCGACTGGCAGACCAAGAAGGCTTTTGGGAAACACTTTGTTTTTAAAGTTGTTTGTAAGTCACTAAGATTAATTAGGAAAGGCACCCCTGATTGGCTGGTATACCGCAAGACAAAATGATTATTTTGCAGAAGCAACACATCAAAATAAACATTATCAAATGATCCTCTGTATAAATAAGCTTGGCCCTCATACTACTCAGTTGGCAACCTATACTAGCTACTAGCTTTCAATCTCAACATCAACACAAAGTAAATTTGGTAATTTCCTCACAATGAAACTTTTAACTCAAAATGATCTGCTTCGATCAGCAAACACTGATAAACTCACACAGCATGGCTGCTACTTACAGGTCACTATTGGGGTTGTGATGCTAATAAAGGTGAAACTGCTTCTCTATTCAGCGTCTTCAGTGTTCAAGGTTTGAGAAACTCTTTAAAGAGAAAGCTACAGAGCGCTGTGAATTAAAGCTGTCCAGGTTTTTGTAAAAGATGTGTTTGCTAAAGTTGGCCTCCTATATGGCAGCTTATTTTTCAAATGTTTTGTTGCAGCTTAAATTGTACTGCAGTCCCATTCTGGTGTCTGTACAAGCTGTAGTGTTTAAGGTGGATTGGAACATTTGATTAAGCAGCTGGAGAATCAGAAGCAACATCAGGCATATTTAAAGATGAACGTCATGCTCACTGACAGTTCAGTTCCCTGGAAAGGTATGAAAAGTGCTGATACTGCCTTCACAGCCTGGAACTGTAGACTGCTGCACTTTGCTTGCTATTTTCATTCCTGTTCTCCGTTGTCATTGTATGTACATCTTTGGCGTGTGAATATTAACCCTTTGATGCACAAGCTAAGCAAACCCCTTCTACGACACAACATGGGTCAAACTTGACTCATATTCGTTTCCTATGTTGTTTTATGTATGGCTGAGTATCTCTTTGGTATATCTGTTGAAATCAACTTATTTCATTACTTAATGTTCCAAGTGTTTATTTAAAATCTTCTTTTGGCCTGAAATCATTGTTGTAATCCTTATTCATTTACTTCATGAATAAAAATGGTTTTAGTATGTTCCTGACTGCAAATGTTTACACATGTTAATAGTTCCGATCAAATTCCATAGTGAATACATAAGTCGGTATTGACCCATGTTGTAAGGGTAGTGATACAAAAAATATTTTTATTAAATAAGTGAATACATAAAACTAAAATCAGGATTTGTGATGATCAAAAACAAGTAAAGTGAGGAATTCATGGAAACTTGAATGATGAAATGAATGTATTGCAAAGATATAGGAAACAAAATCTCAGCCAGGTCACTTTTGACCCAGGTTGTGCATCAAAAGGTTAATGAGTCAAGACTGTTGTGCAACAGTTTCCTAGTTTGTCCTCGTTTGTAAATGAAGGGTTTGTACAACAGTGTTTGATGTCCACGGTGTGTCAGTTCTCTGTACTGAACTCTTCTTATTACACTATACTAACACAATTTACAATCTACGGTACTTTTAATACATTTGAAAATGTAGGAGAGAATCCCAGATAGATAGAGAGAGAGAGAGAGAGAGAGAGAGAGAGAGAGAGAGAGAGAGGTAATCAATAATCAGACTGTTGGTGGGGTATGTTATAAGCAGATTATGTTCTACAGTTTAAAGCTTAATATGAAATGTGTACTTACCAATCATTTATCAATCACCAACACTGTAATCAGTATTTCTATAATGATTTGATAAAATGTTTAGTACAAAAACCTGCTGAGCTTCTTTTATTGGCCGCTAGTCTAATACTGAAGGTTGTTGTTTCAAAAGCTTTTTTGAATATTAGATTTTGTGCATTCTCAACATTTACCAATAATCACCAATCAATGCAGTACAGATCAATAGAGTGTTTGCACCATCATGTGATAACAATTTAAAGTGGCGTTCAAACTCCATTGTCCATTACCCACAAAAAGATGACCAGTAATCAATAATTGGTAATCAGTCATTGGTATTCAGTTTCTGATGTGATTTTATGTTTGATGACACAATCTATTTTTATCATTCATTAACATTGTGTAGTGTTGTTTTAAGAATTTAAACTACACCAATAAGTTTTCCATTCTATGGCACTTTTAATAAATTTGAAAATGTAAGAGAGACAGGGAGACAGAGAGAGAGAGAGAGAGAGAGAGAGAGAGAATAGCCCAGCAAAACTAATCAACTGGCTCAATTCAGCACTTATAACATGAGTGTTATTATTTGAGCCTTACATACAGGGGTTGGCCAATGAAACTGAAACACCTGCTTTTAGACCACAAAAATTTATTAGTATGATGTAGGGCATCCTTTTGCGACCAATACAGCGTCCTGCACAGTGGTCAGAGGGATTTTAAGCCATTCTTCTTGCAGGATAGTGGCCAGGTCACTTCGTGATGCTGGTGAAGGAAAACATTTCCTGACTCGCTCTTCCAAAACACCCCAAAGTGGCTCAATAATATTTAGATCTGGTGACTGTGCAGGCCATGGGAGATGTTCAACTTCACTTTCATGTTCATCAAACCAATCTTTCACCAGTCTTGCTGTGTATATTGGTGCTTTGTCATCCTGATACACAGCACCGCCTTCAGGATACAATGTTTGAACCATTGGATGCACATGGTCCTCCAGAATGGTTTGGTAGTCCTTGGCAGTGAAGTATTGGGCCAAGGGAATGCCATGATATGGCAGCCCAAACCATCACTGATCCACCCCCATGCTTCATTGGGTATGCAACAGTCTGGGTGGTACGCTTCTTTGGGGCTTCTCCACACCGTAACTCTTCCGGATGTGGGGAAAACAGTAAAGGTGGACTCATCAAAGAACAAAACATGTTTCACATTGTCCACAGCCCAAGATTTACGCTACTTGCACCATTGAAACCTACGTTTGGCATTGGCACGAGTGACCAAAGGTTTGGCTATAGCAGCCCGGCCGTGTATATTGACCCTGTGGAGCTCCTGATGGACAGTTCTGGTGGAAACAGGAGAAGCTGAGGTGCACATTTAATTCCTCCGTGATTTGAGCAGCCGTGGTTTTATGTTTTGGATACAATCCAGGTTAGCACCCCAACATCCCTTTCAGACAGCTTCCTCTTGCGTCCATACCCTTACAAAAAAGAAGTTTATTCAGGTGTACCATTAGTATACTTCTTTTAAACTAAAATGAAATGAGTATGCTTTCAGTTTACTTTTTATGTACTTCTCAGTGATATACTAAACACAGCTATACTTAAGTATGCTTGGGTTATTCTGATAAGTAAAGAACAGTCTAAGTATATTTGGCCTTTATAATCTTTTGATTGAGATAGTAGAAGTAAGTATTCTTGCCCTGCACAAAAACATATCCAGTACAATATTTATGTAAAATTTGATTTCTAAAGATTTCTAAAGATACAAATATGTTTCTTAATCTGAGTCTGTCTTGTTTATTTTACGTGTATCCACTGGTGAGTAAGTAAATGTTGTTAAGTTCTATTTTAAGTAGAAAAAACTCTTAAACCTAGTCATATACTTTAAAGTACAACAATAATCTAAGCAGTAAATTATAAGTATTCTGTTAGGTTCACTTAAAGAAAACTTACAAGCTAGTAAACTAACAGTAAACTCTTAAGTTTACTTTTAGTGTAGTTGCAGTACAAAAGCTGTAAACTAGTTGTATACTTGGTTTACTACTCTTACACTTAAAGTGTACTTAAAAGTATACTTTTAAAAAACTAGAAAGTGGGCCAATTTAGTCCCAAGAAGTATTAAAATAGTACATATACGAGTGTACTACTAGTACAATGACATTGGTATAGTAACTGCATAAAGTATACTTAATAAAATTAACTTTAAGTATACTTATTTTCTGTAAGGGCAGTTAATCCTGTTGGATGTGGTTCGTCCTTCTTGGTGGTATGCTGACATTACCCTGGATACCGTGGCTCTTGATACATCACAAAGACTTGCTGTCTTGGTCACAGATGCGCCAGCAAGACGTGCACCAACAATTTGTCCTCTTTTGAACTCTGGTATGTCCCATAATGTGGTGTTATTGCAACATTTTGAGCTAAACTGTGCTCTTACCTGCTAACTGAACCTTCACACTCTGCTCTTACTGGTGCAATGTGCAGTTAATGAAGATTGGCCACCAGACTGGTCCAATTTAGCCATGAAACCTCCCACACTAAAATGACAGGTGTTTCAGTTTCATTGTCCAACCCCTGTATTTCTCAAGGTATTTACAGCATTAAGCTGCTTTTGTCTTTTTTAAACTTGTCTTTAAATAACACTGTCCTCCGGGACTGCTCATGTTTCTAAACTTAATTGATATTGCGTAAACGTCTCAGATATCAACGCTCAATTATACGTTCCTAAACAAAGCGAATCAGTCTCAGTGTCTATCATGTTTCTGAGATTTGAAGCAATTAACCTGTGAGTCTCCAAGCAAGCAGTGCACCAGCTGAATCAAGCTCCACAACATGTAAACAACTGCCACAAAAGAGTGCATACTCTGTGAATAAGTAAATATTATCAACACAGCTCAGGTCTTTCATGAGTTGTAAGCTTGTTTTGATGAGTCAAACCGCCAATAACAGCTCCTGTGGAGGAACTTCTGATCAAAAGACGAGCCTTTCCAATGGGAAAGTGTGGTTTTAATTACGATATCTGTTTCATGTTACTTCATAAAGAGGTTTTCTTTGCTGCCTGATTATCTATTCCAAGCTATTCTCAAAAAAAAAAAACTCTAGCAGATACTTGATGATTCCCTTGAAATTGCAGAGGGAACTTAATGTAGTGAACATTTTTGTCTGTGTCTTTCAGAAGTCACAGTAACTTTTCACTACTTTTCTATGTAAATAGGTTTAGATTTTTGCATTGAGCATGGTAAAGTACTCGTTTCATGTCATTTCCCTTCGTTTTGTTTAAACAAGAGTTTGATGAACGATGTAAACAGTCTTGAAACATGCCGTTCCCAAGCCTGTTCAGACCGTCTATAGAAACCTATTTCTATAGAAATAGGTCTATAGAAATATGTGCAACCTTTGAATCTATCTATGTATTAGTTGTGGTGTTGCAAATGTGTCGTCACAGTTTTCCATGAGATCCAGACATCCAAAAGAAGAGGCTGAAACACATTCTTCATTGACTGCAGTGGAGCAGCTTCTTGCTTATGCTCTTGTGAGAGAAATACATTAAAATATTAATATAAGCTGCCATAAAATGTATTTATCCTATTATCCTACTATTTATCTGTCTACACAAAAGGTATGTGACTTTATGATTTAAACCTAGAATAAAACAAGCATTTTCCCTATTTTGGTAAGCTCATAAACAATTTGATGAGCTCTGCTCTGATTGGCTAGATTGTATCGAGACAATACCAAATGCATATAAACGTTTTACTGCCCTTCTAAAAAAATAAACATAGAAAACCTCTTCTTTCTTTCTGAGAGTCCAAGACAGCATCATTATCCTAGTGTGTGATTCCATGATGACAACAATGCTACAAATCAACACAAAACAAAACATCCACACACACATACAGTGCCCCAGCTGGAAATAAGAACTCACCAAAACACAATATACACATGGTTCCACTTGAGTTTTTTAGTGGCATGCGTTGTTGCATGTATTGGTAGTGTGTAACAACAGTGTAACTATTTACTGTTACAGTTGGATTACAGCAACACAGCTTATTGTGCCTCAGTAATAACACATGTATTTATAAATTAAGTGCAGAAGATAGTTGCAAAAGCATTTTCTTCAAAGTTAATGCACATGCAATAATGCAAGAGTAACTGCATTTGTGAGAACTGGTGCTTTTACAGCAGGTCATTTCAGATTATAATTGGGAAGCTTAATTTATTATAAAACTGCATCAAAAGCAGCGTGTTTACATTATCAACATAGCCAATGTAGAGGAGCTTTCCACTAATTTGTAAAGTGTAGCCATGTTGAAACATGATTAACTGACCAAACAACATCTATCATTTCATAGTCCCTACTTATTGATACATTTTTAAATGGTCAGAGTGTTGCTGTGTAACAAAGCCATAACTTTGTTTACCATGTTACAATGCAAACTGTTTATAAAACTGTGACAATCTGTGTGTAATTACACAAGAGATAATAAGCTGTTACATCTGTCAACATACACTAATGTCAATAGTTAAATGAGTTATTTAGTAAAAACTGAAGTTCACACATGTACGCTGTTAGAAATTTGGCCTTCAGGAATTAAAAGTCAGGAGACCTTCAGCGTAGACCTGAGTTTATTGACAAACATAGGAAAGGTATGGGTACAGCTCAGTCGATCACAACCAGTCTGTTAGTGGTCACAAAGCAGTTTTAATCACGTGCATGCGGAAGCACGGGCACAGCCCAGGTCATCGGTCTGTTGCCAGTCCTGTCTCTTGAAGTCCAGACTAGTCCATCTCTTTGGGGTGCCAACATTAAGGGGGGTTGGTATGTTGCCACCTTGGGGGGGGGTGACTGGTATCACCTCACCTTAAAGGCAGGAGACTTCTATACAAACAAAGAAGTGGGGTGATCAACTCTCTGCAGAGAGAGGGTATTATGAGATGGTCATTAGAGTCCATTTGGTAAGTCTCCACAAATAAAGTACATATGATGATAATCATTTCTCTCAATGATGTACTGTCATAATATATCTGTAACAGTGAAGACACCACAAGTAGTTATAATGTTGTTGCATGAACTGTTAATGTGTAATTACACAGTTATTAGACGCACTTAACACAAAGTGTGACTGTATAATAGCCTGGCTCATGGCTCTATCAAACTCCATGTGTTTGTGGTCCATTCAAACACGGTCTAGTAAAACTCGGGACACTTATAGTGAAATAAGTGTCCCGGCTCAAGGCCCAGTCAAACTCTGCTATTATGGTGAAAGCATATGCAGCCAAAGGAACATCATCTTGTGGCCCAGTCAAACTCCACTACCACCATGATGGCCCAGTCAAACTCTACCAATGTTAACAGTGGTTTCATGGCACAGTTTAATACTGCTACAATGGTTAAGTGTGTTCTGGCTCACAGCCCAGTCAGTCTTATGTACCACGTTGAAAAGTGTTCGTGCCCCAGTTAAACCCAGTTAAACCTTGGTGTAGCGTGTCCTGGCTTGCAGCCCAGACAAACTCTGTTACCAAGGTGAAAAGCATTCCTGACACAGTTTAACACACTTACTATGGTGGAGAGTATCCTGGCCTGCAGCCACATCAACCTCTGTTAGTGCATTGAAAGTGTTTGAGCCCCAGTTGAAACTGAGGTGAAGAGTGTCCAGACTTGTTGTCCAGTGAAACCCTTCTACTACAGTGAAAAGTGTTTGGGACAATTTTGCTATTAAGGTCAAAAGCGTTTACAGCCCAGTAAAACTGTGCTATCACGATGAAGAGTGTCCAATCTTGCGGCCCAGTCAAACTCCATTACCACCATGATGGTCCAGTCAAACTCTACCAATGTGAACAGTGGTTTTATGGCACAGGTAAATACTGCTACAATGGTTAAGTGAGTTCTGGCTCACAGTCCAGTCAGTCTTGTGTACCATGTTGAAAAGTGTTTGTGCCCCAGTTAAACCCAGTTAAACCCTTGGCATGTCCTGGCTTGCAGCCCAGTCAAACTCTGTTACCAAGGTGAAAAGCATTCCTGACACAGTTTAACACACTTACTATGGTGGAGAGTATCCTGGCCTGCAGCCACGTCAACCTCTGTTAGTGCATAGAAAATGTTTAAGCCCCAATTGAAACTGAGGTGAAGAGTGTCCAGACTTGCTGTCCCAAAGTGAAAAGTATTTGGGACACAGTCAAACTGAGGTCAAAAGCCCAGTTTACAGCCCAGTAAAATTCAAACTATCATGATGAAGAGTGTCCAATCTTGCGGCCCAGTCAAAGTCTGCTATTTAGGGGAAAAGTGTTCACAAGCCAGTTAAACTCTGCTACTGTGGGAAATAGTCTCCCGTCCTGTGGTCGAGTGAAATTCTGCTACTGTGGTGAAAAGCATTCGTGGCTCAGTCAAACTCCATTATCACACTCAAGCTCTGCTACTGCTGTGAAGTGTTCACAAGTTAAACTGCTAGAAACAGTGTGTCGACTGGCCCAGTCAAATTCTGCTGTTGCAGTAAAAAGTGTTTGTGGCCCAGTCAAACTCTGGTACTGCGGTAAAAAGAATTTAGTAGAAAGTCCAGTTAAATTCCACTACCATGGAGAAGGGTCCTCCGACTCAAGGCTAGTGAAACTTTACAGATGTGGTGAAACATGTTTCAGATCTTAGCCAACGATGGAGAAACACAAAACAAATGAAGAAAAAAGCAACACAAAGCAAATGAACAAATGTATTGTTTTAGCTTGTGTACATTGATTGATTTGAATTCACTTGCTTATTAAGATGAAAATGAACCCCATCCAGAGATTAGCCAATAACCATCCATGACTTTTGCCATGAAATTGTTTGCTTAATCAAATATATCAAATATATTTTCAACAAATCAAAACCTGTTTTTGGTTGTGAGATCACAGCAGGTTTGAAATGTTCAGTTAATACAGAAAAGAATGTCGTTTCCTTCCACGGCTCAGGCGTTTAAACGCTTTATATATGCGGTGCGTATTTAGGCAAATCATTATGCAAATATGTAACTGGGACATGAGAGAGGAATGTGAAGGTCAAACACCAGGGGAGGGACATCTCACCCTTCAAAGCCAGACACCTCAGGAGATTCCAAGTGCGGTAATAAAAAAGGGGATCACATCTTAAAGGAACAAAGGACACTCTGTCTCCCCAAAGCCTGAGCGCTTTGCAGCAGGTATTCTTAGCACGTGCTGCGGGAGCAAAGAGTCAAGCTCGTTCTTTCTTTTTTTTCTTCTTCTTCTTCTTTTTGCAGTGCTGTCGTTTGCAGTGTAGACTCTATGCTGAATGCGAATCAGCAGTGAATCGTTGCAGGCAGAAATAGCTCCTAAAGAAAGGACGTTGTCACGCTTCTATTCATAAACATGCTCTTACATTCCTGAAAATAAAGGTGCCTTTGGAGGGTTCTTGGAAGTGATACAACAGAAAAGCCACCTTCGTTTTTCCCAAAGAACCTTTTAACAAACAGAAAGAGATGTGCATTAGTAAAATACATTACATAATTTAAAGTTTCTATATCACCAGCTTTTTGAAAAGCCCACTGTCGAGGCTTTGTGGACCATTACATTGTAAAAAAGTGCTTCATTAGTACAACCTAAAAATGGATTTTACTTTGACTGAAAGAATCATTCATTCAAACAAGCTGTTAAGGTTGAATAAACCCAGTTGATTTGAAATCAATTCCACATGAATTAATTTTTTAGGCTGTACCAATGAAGAACTTTTTACAGCATATGAGAGTATCCTCCAGTTAACATACTTGTATTCAAATATACATTTCACCCTAATTTTAAGGTGTTTTTTAGGTGGTCCTAATCCTAACTTGAAGCTAGTACCAAAATTTAATCATGATGTAGCATATATTTGGAAAAATAAAGGTGTTTTAAAAGATTTCTTGTATGACACCAGTGATAAACCACTTTGAGTCTTCTAAATAACTTTACAATGGATGGTTCTTTAGAAAACCAGTATTATAAATGAGATGTAAAAACTTGTTTAAATTTAAAGAAGCTCCAAATGCAAGGTTGTTCATTCTCACAAGTTTACTTTTCATGGAAAATAGTTCTACAGTTCTTCAAGGGTTTCTTAGTAAAACCAATAGTTCTATTTATAAACATAGAAGTATATATACAACCATTTTTGAAACGTATTTCTATAGAAAACTCTACAGAAAAAAAAATATTTGCTTTAGAGCTATAAAAGTTTAATAAGTCACTAATAGTAACACTACTAATAAAATGTGTTCTGTATTTCAGTCAGTTTGTGCCACAAGTTCTGTACCTATTCATGATGTGCATTTTTAAACTACAATTTATACATATTCAGTAACTTAAATGTAAATTGAATAGCTGAAAACTTGTTTAGCACACTGTCACAAGTAATGATTAAAAAGAAAAACATTGCAAACTTACACTGTAACAAGTGGATTATTGATACAACCAAATAAAAATACTTTATGTAATAACAAGCAATTAGACTAGTTTTAGACTTTAGCCATTAGACTGTGATTTTTCGTTGTACCAACAAAGCATTGTTTCCACTGTATTAGCGACTTATAATACAGTGGAAATAATATAATAGAGTTTCAGATATAGTAGATTTAGATATATTATTAAACTGTTGGCAATTAAACACAATAACATTCATAACAATGTCATAAAAGCTGTTTATTTTCAGCAGACATCCAATTATGAGTTAAAACAGGCCACAAAAAAACACTAGAAGGTAATAATTTTGGCCCTAATAAACCCCCTATATGTGTTCCTTAATATAAAGTGTTAGTAAGTTAATAAAGTTGATATGTTTATTAATGGTGCCTGGCCTGAGCAAAAAACAAATTTAAATCTTAATATTACATGGAGATTCTTAAAACATGCTCTGCCCTTTCATAACCATAAGTGGTGGTCTTTGCAGGACATCCCATTGAAAGACATCTTAGGGACATTAAAGTGAGTTTTCTAGGGCATCAACCATTAGCATTGACTGATTAGCTTCTTGCAGTAAGTGCTTATGTTTTATTGCAACATGCTGCTGGTTTCCAATTATGGAGGAGGTTCATGAAAAGGGAAATGTTTTCCTATGTTTCCACAGTCCAGTGGGATTTTCCAAAGGGTTTTTTTCTGCCTGGTTCTTCTGTTGATCAAGGACAGCTTTCAGAAACAAAGAACACAACAATTTTTTAATCAGGATTGCATGGAAGACTGTGCTGCTATATTTAGATTCCTTTAAGCATAGCACCATCTAACATAGCACCAAAAACGAGTGGCCACACTCACTGAGATGTACTCAGTTACTTCCAATCCAGTTTAAATCCAGACTTTATGTGTGACTTTGCAAAATAACATAGTTGAGAGTGTGCTTAACGTTACAACATACAAATAATTCACTTCTGAAAACCTTCAGAATAAAGAATACTTGTTAGCTGCGTGACTTCAGATTGACACAGTAACAGAGGTGCCAGGACTTTTCGTAACACAAATATGATTTTAGTTTGGTATCAAATATGTATCATGTCTCCTAATGCCTGTTTCTATATTCATCTCTTAATGAGAAAACAAAGTTAAAGTTACATAAAGGTTCTGGGTTGCACCCTTTCAATCTCTGCCAGTGAATAGTCCTTAGCTCGCAGCCTGCTCAATCTCTGCTTTTGCGATATGAAGTCTCCGGCATGCAGCTTAGTCGAACTCCGTTGTTGCAGTTCGATATCCACAGGATTCCGGCCCGATCAGACCCCACTGTTGCAGCGTTAAGTCTCTGGCCTGCAGTCTGGTCAAAGTCTGCTGTTGCAGTGCCAAGCCTCTGGTTTGCAGTCTAGTCAAACTCTTCTGTCATGGAGCAAAGTCCCCCAGCCTGCAGCCGAGTCAAACTCCACTGTTGCAGTGTAAAGTCCCTGGCCTGCAGTCTGGTCAAAGTCTGCTGTCATGGAGCAAAGTCCCCCAGCCTGCAGCCTAGTCAAACTCCACTGCTTCAGTGTATAGTCCCCCAGCCTGCAGCCTAGTCAAACTCCACTGCTGCAGTGTATAGTCCCCCAGCCTGCAGCCTAGTCAAACTCCACTGCTGCAGTGTAAAGTCCCCCAGCCTGCAGCCTAGTCAAACTCCACTGCTTCAGTGTATAGTCCCCCAGCCTGCAGCCTAGTCAAACTCCACTGCTGCAGTGTATAGTCCCCCAGCCTGCAGCCTAGTAAAACTCCACTGCTGCAGTGTAAAGTCCCCCAGCCTGCAGCCTAGTCAAACTCCACTGCTGCAGTGTAAAGTCCCCCAGCCTGCAGCCTAGTCAAACTACACTGCTGCAGTGTATAGTCCCCCAGCCTGCAGCCTAGTCAAACTCCACTGCTGCAGTGTATAGTCCCCCAGCCTGCAGCCTAGTCAAACTCCACTGCTGCAGTGTAAAGTCCCCCAGCCTGCAGCCTAGTCAAACTACACTGCTGCAGTGTAAAGTCCCCCAGCCTGCAGCCTAGTCAAACTACACTGCTGCAGTGTAAAGTCCCCCAGCCTGCAGCCTAGTCAAACTCCACTGCTGCAGTGTAAAGTCCCCCAGCCTGCAGCCTAGTCAAACTCCATTGCTGCAGTGTAAAGTCCCCCTGCCTGCAGCCTAGTCAAACTCCACTGCTGCAGTGTAAAGTCCCCCTGCCTGCAGCCTAGTCAAACTCCGCTGTTGTGGTGCCAAGTCCCTGGTTTACAGTCTAGTCAAACTCCACTGTTGTGGTTCAAAGTCCATGGCTTAGTGGCCTGATCAAACTCTGCTGTTGCAATGTAAAATCTCCGGCTTGCAGCCAAGTTAAACTCCACTCTCATAATGCAAAGGCCCAGGCTTTGCGGCCTAATAAAACTCAGCTGTTGCGGAGCAAAGTCCCTGGCTTGCAGCCTGGTCTAACTCCACTGTCATTGTAAGGAAGTCCTTGGCTTACAACCAAGTCAAACTCCATTGTCTTGGTGCCAAGTCCCTGGCTCCCAGCCTAATCATATCTTCTCTGAAATGTATTTAAAGTATGTTTAATATTGCGCATATGTTTGATTTGCATCAGCACATCTAGATGTGGCCATATCTATAATCGCTTGCATTAGACGAGACATGTAGTTTATGTAAATTCTTTTTATATTTTTATTTTAGAAAAGGATAATTATAACAATAGTCCATTTATGTGGTACAAGTAACCCAGCATCTAGGCATTATGAACCAAAATATGGGCTTAATGCATATCTGGCCAATTTACATTAACCCAGTATGTGTTCTGTCCCATAGTGACCCAACCATGTGATTGACAACAACCCAGTGTACGACGCTCTGCACAGTTTGATTAAAAGAGTATGTGGCGTCCCACTGCAGCTTTAAAGAGATCCTATTGTTGCTTTGAAAAAGATTGAAGCCTCAGAGAAACAGCAGATCAAGGCTTTCATCAACAAAGTTATTGTAGGAGCCCTGAAAGAACCTTTAACTCTCTTGGTTTGGATGGATCACAGGGAATCTGTGAACATCACCCTATCAAAAATGTATGTGAGTTTACACTGAATATAATTTTAATGTCAAACTTTTCATGCTTGTCTCCACTTACTGAAACTCGGCAGCAGACGATTTGCAGATCATTTGTTTCTTAACTCTCTGTGAAAGAGTGCACTCTCAATAACAGAGGTGCCAAAAAGGGTTATTTGAAGCTGCTACAGAGGAACCACGTTGGTTCCCTGAAGAACTGCTCAATGGGGGATTCTTAAAAAAAACATTTTGTAAATAAATGTAATTGTTTAATACAAAATAAAGTGTTTTCCTTGAAAAACTATTTAGACCCTGTCATTTGCTTGTTCATTGAGTCATAAGTTTATACCACAAGGTATGCTTTACCTTGAAGGCCTAGGAAAGGCATATGTATTTATAAAGCAGGACATGAGTATTCCTGATAGCAATCGCAAGATGATCCAAGATGTCTGGTAAATGAAATTAAAACGTTGTGAACGTTGTGTCTAAGTAATGGTTTACATGACACACCATGTGAAAACACCATGTGTAAATTCTATATATTTTTAGTTATATTACAAAGGTATTGAGATCTGTGTGCCTGTAGACATAAACAACTAACTTTTTGTAGTTGTTATATATAATAGATGACATTATAACCAATAGTACTTCTACTTTTGATTATGTTTAGTCATACATTCAATGTACAATCATAAGGTCTTAAAACTGTTTCTGTTGCAGGAATGGGGCACTGTTGCAGTCCTCATGTATAATTTGAACATACGCTCATTCGCTGCCAGGTTTAGGCTCAGGCTCCTGACTCAGGAGCAGCACCATGTCGAAGTGTGTGAGGCTTTCTGTCAATAGGCCCAGGAGGACTATCAATGACCGTCGAGAGTTGGCTCTATGGCTAAGACCCAGAGACCAAACAGTAGCCTTTGCAGTGGAGGAGCTCGCAATCTCAGGAGGTAGAAGAAGGCTTGTCAGGTCAGGCCCGTGACCAAGAGCATTTCTGTCTCTTTCTCTGTCATTCACAGGGTTGCGCACCATGAAGTCATCCCCCAAGGGTCAGACTGTCGATGCCCATTTCTACTGCACCATTCAGAGATGGTCCGGGGGATAACATTCAGTTCAAAATTACCTGGAAGATGGCCTGATGGCACATTGGCTGACTGTGCACTAAATATTTTGACCCCACCAACACTATCACTACCACCCATCCACCTTACTCACTGGCACCATGCAGTCCTCAATTTCGAGGTTAATGGTCACTGTTTGGCCACAGAGGAGAAGATCTAGCATAAGTCGCAGATGGTGATTGACATGCTTACAGATTGGGACTTCCAGGGAGTGTTCCAAGCATGGCAAGAGAGCTGGAAGCAATGTATCACTGCACAAGGTAACTACCGCGAAGGGGGTGGTAGCCCAGTTCAAGCCCAGTTTTGCCTTGTTATAGGTGCAGTCTACAAATGTTTTGATTGGTGCTTGTATTGCAAATTATGTATGAAAATGAGTTTGAGGGCATCAAAATCCTCAATAGAACCAATATATGGTAGAGGCCTTATAAGTGCAATCACTGATTTGTAACAGTGTTAGAAAGGCATACCTGTATAGGTTACTTCATCTACTTCATTAAAAAATAGCATGTCATTTGGCAACAAATGCAATAAACTGTTCACAACCTTAAGTGTTGCTTAATAAATGCATTATTTAATTCATGTGCCAATGTAGGTAGACTTCAAACAAGTGCTACCAATTAGCACCAAACATTCAGAAACTTGTGGTTTTTCTTCACAGTGTGCATTCAATCTGTTCTGGTCATAACAAAAATGCTAAGATTTGGTGAACGATAAAATTAAGTGGTCAGTGATTGCTTCCGCTCGCTGTTAGTAATTTCAGTACTTCTAAAAAAAAGCCCCTTTAAGATTTATCTTCCTGTAAGGAAAGTTGGAGATCTTCAACCTTGCTTTTTCTTAATCCCATTCATCATCTTCAGCCAGCTTCATCTTGATAGCTCCTCTTTGTCCAAATTATTTGCATAGCAGAGTTGAAAGTGCAAGAGTCAAAAGAAAGCTGTAATTAAAGAGGACGATTCCGACACCTAATAAGAGATGTAATTAAGAAAATGAATAAGGTGTCAATCCCTTTTCACGCCGCCGTCAGAAGGAAGATTAATCGCTCGCTGGGCTAATTTGATTAGTGACAAGAAAAAGGATGACCTGGTAAGTCAGTGAAAGAGAAGAGCAAACCCGAGAGCATCAGACATTAATAAAACATGAAAAGAAAAGGTAGTAAGTGAGAAAAGCCTCTCTGTCTGACTGTGTGGGGGGGGGGGCTATCACCTTATCTGATCTGACTGATCAAGTACACAAAGTGCTCTTGGGTGACTCATGAGAGCGGCTGTACATCCCAGGAGCTACACAGTACCAAGATCAGCGGGAGATGATGGAGAGAGTACTATTTGAGTGCTCTCACTATAAAAGGATGATGACGTTAAACTACGATGCTTCGGGAAAACATAAAGATTTCTGTTTTGTGGATTTGTTTTATTTTATTTTATTTTATTTTGCCAGTTCCAATGTTATGGTGCATTTTATATTCCATGGTAATAATGATAATTCTATCTTTATTTGAAAGTGTGTTTCAATCTTATTTTAATAGAATACATTAGCAAACTAATTGAGACTAATTTTAGACTGTCCTTTTCTGTCCATCAATGGAAAAGCACTACTACTGTGCTGCAACGGTCCACAACCTGAATAATCTGGTCAATCTGGTCAGGTGGCCCTTTTCCATTGATGGTCAGGTGAAAGTGCGAGTGCAGAGCCAACTTAAGAATTCTAGTACTGTATTGTGAACTACTGTACAACAGTATTCTAGCGCCACATTAGGAATTATACTACTGTATTCGGTACTACTGTATTACAGTATTCTAGAGTCACAATAAGAATTCTACTACTGTATTTTGTACTACTGTATAACAGTATTCTAGAGTCACAATAAGAATTCTACTACTGTATTGTGAACTACTGTACAACAGTATTCTAGCGCCACATTAGGAATTATACTACTGTATTCGGTACTACTGTACTACAGTATTCTAGAGTCACAATAAGAATTTTACTACTGTATTTTGTACTACTGTACAACAGTATTCTAGCGCCACATTAGGAATTATACTACTGTATTCGGTACTACTGTACTACAGTATTCTAGAGTCACAATAAGAATTTTACTACTGTATTTTGTACTACTGTACAACAGTATTCTAGCGCCACATTAGGAATTATACTACTGTATTTGGTACTACTGTACTACAGTATTCTGTACTATATCTGTACTACAGAGTCACAATAAGAATTTTACAATAATGTGAGCAATAATGTGAATTGAGATATCATGTTTTCCAACAAAAACTCACATGTACAATACACTCAGGCAGAAATGTTCTGAGTGTAGAGTCATATATATGCATCTACTCTGCAGCAGATGGTAATTACATCAAATGTGTTTATATCAAACATGGTAAATAAGAAACAGCATTAGCCTGAACTGTGGCTACTTTCTTTCACTTCTTATTAGCAAGTGCGTGAGAACATTTTTGTCAAATGTTTTCATCAAGATAGGCCTCATTAATTAACATTATGATTGCAATAGCTCGTAGCTTCTTATTTCTCGCTCTCAGCTTGTCAAATGAATGTAATTAGAGTAAAAAAAAGGTTTTTGTGCTATCTATCACTCTCGATCCACTGAAAGTATGAACAGCTGTGAATAGAAAAATGAAAATTATGTGAACATTTATGTTAGGCTTTTCCATTTTAAATGTCATCAGCTGTGCCAGGAATAGGTTGCTTGTGTGGACAGGTTTCTTTAGATATGATCCCACATCGGAACATGCCATAGCCAACTCATTAATTCATGCCAAACCACTATTAATTAAGCATTAGTGCTGGGCTGGCTAAGAGGGCTATATCACTGGCACCTGAAGTCAATATCTGCAGTCAAAAGACTTTTCCCAGTTTGCGTTCTTGTGGCGGGGGGGGAACCATTCTTGATCCAACCTAAATAGATCAACTGAAACAAATTCAGAGGTCTATAATTTATTAGAATACTATTGCTGGCGCTGTTAATATGTTAGCAAAGTCAGTTCAGACCTTCCCTTCAATATATGGGGGTTGTATGAGAGAAGACTGATCAAGCAAATTTATGGAACTCTGGAGTTCTGGGCAGCTTCTGCATGAAGTTTATAACTGTGATAGGATGGATAAAGGTCTGAGAACCATGGAGAAGATGGGACCGTGAAGATGATTGCAAATATTCTGGGGTAGAGATAGAAAGTTATAGGATGTTTAACCGGAAGGAGCAGGGGTCTCCAAATTTTAGTATATTTAATAACCCAATTGTATCTTTAATGTTAAGCAACTACCCAAACTCAACTGCCTTGAGATGTTTTTTATGTGCTTCTAGATCTTTTTGTGGAGATTAGATAGATTTAGCACCAAATTGTCCACATCAGATAAACAGCACCTAAAAGCTTTCATCTTTGAGAGAGAGGAGAAAATCAGGGTCCAGTTTTGAAAATCTGAAGCCAGAATTGAAAACATTTGGTGTTTCTGTCCATTCCTCCACCATAAGTGCTATGGGTCTGATGTTGCTGTTCAAGAAGCTCTTCACTGAAAAAAGGAAATAGACGCATCAACCAAAGAAGCTGCTGATGTTCTAACTCCACTGAATGTGTACTTTCTGGCCCAGACCCACCAGTGGGTCTGATGTTTTACTATGCACTGTCTAGTATGTAATAATCCTGGGGTATAAGGGTTTAATGATCACTTGAGCTTTTAACCCCAATATTTTTTCAGAGATCATATAGTTTTCCCATCACTGGCACTACTGGGACCAGGTTATCCAGTGTTGCCGACTAAATCCACCATAACCAGAAAAAAATCATCAAAATCAGCACTTGGCTATACAAACAGCTGAAGTACAAAGGCTAAGAACTCCTGAATCACAAAGAAGTGGGTAAATCATTCCATCACTCTTCATCACCCTCTCTTTCTCCCTCTTGTCTTTTGGGAGGATTGCAAAGGTCATCAAGTGGAGTTTCAAGAGAAGTGTGAGCTATAGCAGTTTAAGCCACGGATAAGGCCGCTCTCCTTTAAAGGGTCTCTGTTGTCACTCCGGCTGTGGAAAAATGTGGTTTAGAATATCTGAGCCTTCAGAACGTTTCGCTCGCAGAGGTATTGAGTGTTTGGGCGTGAGGGCGGCACTTCATGCTGCTGTGTCAAAAATATTCTGCATTAGTGCTGTTTTTAAACAATGGCAGGTTGTAATATGGGTTTTTCAGCTGCTGTGCACATTCAGAGATACAGTTACAGTACATTTCACTTTGCTTAAAGGGGAACTCTGGCCTGAACAAGAGTTTAATATATTCAATTGTTGTGCTATGTAGTGTTCTGTAGCGTGGCATTGTTTGGCAGCCCTCATTGATTTGACAGATCTCAGAGTTTTGTATCGCTAGCATGTTTTCATCAGCGTTCTCTCGCTACAGTACAAAGCGATCATTACGCAAATACATCATACAGCTGTTGGGAATCCCTGTGGTGTCAAACAATCCCGACTGCTGGTATAGCCACTAAGCTACGGGCTAATAAACAGGACTAAGCTAGCTTAAGCTAAAACTATAGGCAAAACAGCAGTTCAATATTTAGCACTCAGTGTACAATAGAGATCCTTTCAGTCAGAGAGAAAAAGCCAAACTGAGGGGTTGAAATCAAGTTTTTGGCTTGCTGTCCTCTACATTTTACTTTACGGTAACACTTCCTGTGAGTCCTGTTTTCAAAATGCCATAACAGCCCTGGCATAAGCTTGTATTATGCCACTTAAGTAGTAATAGTGAGATGCATAATAGAAAGAGTTTATGTGATTTCATATAATGTCTGCCCATTATAACATTCTAGACATTTATGTTGTAGTGCATCACAACACATTGTAGAGTTTTAAGTCTGGGCATTTTTTTGTTGTTGAACAAGAAATTTAATTTCAGTATATTAAACTTTATAAAGCCTTATAAGCAGAGTTTACAGGCTCTAATCGATGTGAGATTGCTTAACAGGACATATTGCTATATTAATGCTTCATCTAATGTACTTAATGAACAGATTTTGTGATGCATTTTGAGATTATAGAGTTGTATACTATAGTTGTAAGTATATATTATGTTATTATGTATATATATGATAAACAGACAGGCACTTTATTGCTCCCAGAGGGAAATTCAAGATATCCGCATTTAACCCATCCATGCAGTTAAATATATACACACACACTAGTGAATAGACACAATAGGCTGCAGTGAGCACACTTGCCCGGAGCGGTGGGCAGTCCTACCACAGCGCCCGGGGAGCAGTCAGGGGTTAGGTGCCTTGCTCAAGGGCACTTCAGCCGCGACATTTATAAAGTCTTATGAATATGAGTTTTCCATTCCATGATTTGAAGAAAGTTAGCACAGTTATATGTCTCCAGTAAGATATTCCAAACAGAAGGTTAGCTATCTGACTTGCTTCTACAGTCACCAGCTAAAAAAACAGTTGTTTCCAAACAGCTCAACCTCATTCACCCCAAAGCCGTTGTAGATGCTTAAACGTTTCTACCCATATCAAGATAAAAACATCAGAAATGGGCACAAAATCTCCCTTACATTGTTTCTGACAATAGAAATGGTCCAAAATGACTTAAAACCTTGTTATGCTAAAGAAAAGGCTCTGTATGCCCCGTCAATATAATGTGATTGCTGAAGCCTTCTTATAATTTAATGCAAGCACTTCTATGGTCAATTAACACACTGAATAAATCGGTATCTCTGTAGTAATAACAGAAAACCTGATGATTTGAAACATACTTATAAGTCAATGAGCAGGAAAATTGCTGTGGGTTTCCCATCCACCACCTTTATTTATTTATTATTAGCAAATTTGAGAATTTAATGTAAATGAAGGATGGATGAATAAGAGTAAAATACGAAAATGCCTAAAGGTTCACGCGTTGATGAGTTGGCTTGCTGATAAGGATAAAATCCAAAAAAATGGAGACAGGAAACTGTTTTTAGCACCCTGATCTGTTTGTCCCGGGTGGGTATCTATGAAGTGAGACTTCTGCTGTCAAGAAATGAGCCACAGCCCACTACGTTCTGTTCAGTATCTCGGAACATTTCTACAGGTCTAAGCTAGAACTGTCAAAACTGCTCTACCTAGAGTAACAATTGGTAACAACTGGTCCTCAAAAAGAACAGCTGCAACAGTTTCTCGCCACCTAAGACCCAGTTTAAGAGCCGATCACACTCCATTTCAGTGGGTCTCTTCACTGTTGCCACTATATGAAAAGCAACAAGGCTCATTACTGGAAAGTGGAGTGCAGTTAAGCGTATTCTCAAAACACGAAATGGTGGAAAAACTGATTAAGTTGCATCATTGCAAACATTTCAGAAATTCACAAAGTGTTCGAATGTGAAAGAAGGAAAAACTGAAGTTGGTTTGTTGCTCTTTGTGTGTTCATTGTCGTTCATTATGTATGATATTGTATCAGTTCCAGAAGTCTGAAGTGGAATGGTGAACTTCAAGGCAAGCAGTGAGAATCCAGCGAAAGATCAAGCCGATAGGAATAGCTTAGTGAGGCTCCGTAGGGAAGATAATGGGGCGAGTCTTAACAATAGAGGTGTCAGGGCGAGGTGTGACAGCAGTGCCAGTGAGAGGAAGTGAAACCATCAGAGATCCAAAGAGCAGCATGGCAGTGCCACAGCAAGCAGCGGAGAGATTGGTGAGCCAGCATTGAGGAGAGAGATGATATCACACTGGGCAGTGCCTTAAAACTAGTGAGGACTAGTGAGGAAACTGATATTGACCTGAGACCTGGTTCTGTGGTGCCCATGGACTGTGGGTCAAGTGAAGTGTGGACAGCAGACAGCTCATCGTCTCTTTGATACCTCATCTGTGACTAGGCATGCTCACATACACAGAGAGGCACATTATATAGCTGGAAGGCAACCTATGTCCAACTGATGTCAGTTACCTAGGGCAGCTGAAGGGCCGGTGCTATCTCCCGTAGTGCCGGACTTCACAAAGTGTGTTGTGAGGGGTCATGCTGTGCTCAGACAAAGCCACAACAACATGCCCTGAGAGAGGACTAGGGACAAAGGAAATAGAACATGAAATAATATTTAGCCTAAAAATATTATTAATCATTATATTGGAGTGTTGGTGGCGCAGTGGGTAACGCTTTTGCCTCCTATCAAGACAGGTCTGGTATGTTCTCCCCATGTCTGTGGGAGTTTTCTCAGAGTGCTTCCCACAGTCCAAAGTCATGTCAAGAGAATTGGAGACACTAAATTGCCCCTAAGTGTAAGTGTGTGGGTGACTGTATACGTCTCTGTGTCTGCCCTGTGATGGATCGGTGGCCTGTCCAGGGTGTTTCCTGCCTTCCGTCCAGTGAGATCTGGGACAGGCACCCCCTGTGACCCAGAAAGATAAGCTGCTTAGAAGATGAATGAATGAATGAATGAATGAATACATTCATGAATGAATACTCTTGGTCTGGCTTCATAGTTTTTGGCAAATCAAGTTCTTTGTCCCTTTCTTTATAAAATCTAGAATCTCAACCTAAGAGTCAACTGAATAAAAACCAAATGAAAATAAATGAAAATATAGTAAAGCGACATTCCAATCTGCCCTCAGTTAAGCCACACAGAGGAGATGAATAAGCTTCTTAACAGATTTAGCTTTGTTGACATTTAATACTGATAGAAAGAAGTTTAGATTCTAATTCACTTAGATGGCAGCATCCCTCTTAGCTGGTGTTACAAGTCAGTCTAAGGGATGAGGTGGAGGTCGGTGGATCTACCCAAATAATAAAACCACAGCAACATTGCACAGCAACAGTTTTTTGGGTCCACATGAACCCAAATATGAGACAACATGTCATTGAGACAGAGACATGGTGGAGAACAGACTTATGATTTTAGACCAACAACTCTGCCATAAGCTACACTATGCCTTTGTTTCCTCCTCATGTAGTTATGATTTCAGAGGCAGAAAGTTTGTTTTCTAAGACAGGGATGATATTCCTAACCTGCCCCAGCTTTCACCTTAACTGTTCCTCACTTTTTCTCCATGCGAGCTGATCTGTAGAAAGTCATAAGGTGTCAGAGTTCTTGAAACTGAGTAAACGCAACATCATGCTCTGAATGAGTGTGTACGTGTGTGTATGCGTAAGCAAGCTGACTGTAAGCGTAATACGAGTTGGAGTCATGCAGGGAAGTTGTCATGAGAGATACTGCTCTCTGCGGTAGGTTGACTCATAGGGGGCCGTATCCCAGAGGGCCGTGCTGCCAGCTCTGTCGCTGCTGTTGGGAATTGGGGACGTTTTACTGATTAATCTTTCATATGTGCTTGAGTAAACATACACCATACACGTTACCCATTTAAAGCCAACGCTTCCGTATTTTTCATGTACATTTCTTTTTCTCCCCTGAGGTCCAATCATCACGTTTGTGTGGGTTTATTTATACATCTGCTTGAAACATAGTCATATTTCATTTCCATATTACCACCAACCTCCCTATGACACAAGCTGTTACTGTGCTTTCCAGACTCTTATATGTAAAAGATCTCTGTTCTGTATGGCTGTCCTGTATTGTGCCTTTAATAAACAGTTGAAACACTCCTTAGAACTTCTACCTGAATGGGTGGAGCTGAATAGATATTCATGTTTCTGCATTCTAGACGACTGAGAGCTATGTTCACCGACTTACCAATCTAAAGCTATTAATTCAACTTTAGCTATGGGGTCCCAACAAGAAGTTGAACACTCGGCATGTTTGCTGTGTGTAGAAAAAGCACTTGTTGTGTGTTTGCATTTGCATTAGAACGCTGTTCAGTTCATTTAGTTTAAAGCTGTGCTTCATTTAGTGTTAGTGAATGTTGGTTTTGGGAATCAGCCAAAAACTGAAATGGCAAGTGTATACGTATAATGGTCTAAAGTTACATTATCTAAGAATCAGGAGTATTTTGAGATATCATACACTCGCATATAAACAAACAGAAACTCAAATATCAGTTTAATAGGCTTAAAACATGTTATTTCTTCTTGTTCTGGGTTTCGCCATGTGGAAATGATGTCTGAGTGGAAATTGTGAGCTCATTAAAAACTCCAACTTTCTGAGATATTTCAAAACTCAAATGTTCTGTGGGGAAATTACAAGTTGGAGGAAACTTCTTACACTTATTCTGAGAAGAAATAATTTCAAAACTCTTCTAAATGAGAACTAGAAGTTGGAGGAAACTCTTCAGAAACTTTTTGATTGGGAATTATAAGTATTCTGAGAGCTAGTTGTTTCAAAACTCCATTTTGGGAATGGGAATCTTTGGGAGTTGGAATTACAAGTAATAGAGAGCACTGTAACTTTGAAATGGAAGTTTTGTGTTGGAAGGAGCTCTTTAGACTCCCAAATTGTCCAGGTGGTAATTACAAGTTGGTGAGAGTTGTAACTTGGGAATTGTTGAAGGGAGCTCATTAGACACTATATGAGCTCTATTCAGTGTATTCTGAAAGGAAATTGTTTCAAAACTCAAGTGAGTGTTACAGTTAGAATGAAAAGTTACAGAATTGTTGTAAAGAGCTCTTAAGACACTCAGATTTTAGGTGGAATTAGTTATAGTTTATAGTTTATGGTTTATGGTTTAGTGCAGTGGTATTTAATTTCAGTAAGGTCCAGCTAGAGAAGATTTTCTCAGGCCATTGTCCAGACCATCATAATTTCTAACTTGTGTTATGATTCAGTGGCGTATCCTGTTTATTGAAGTAGCCTAGTATCAGCATCTTATACCATCAGCTACTGAAACACCAACACATCACACATACCATTCAGTATATTTTAACAATATATACTGTTTAAATGCTGAACTGAATGAATTATTTATGACATTCTAATGAATGTTTTTACTCACTAGAAGTAAAAACTATGGCTACATTAAAAAAGTGCATCCTAAAGTGTTTATTTATAGAAACAGTAAATAAAGAAGCATCTCGTTAACTCACAGCTTGACCTGTTGGTTTGGAGACTCCTGTGGGAAGAATAAACATAAGTCTCGGTCCTTTTAAAACAGTCGTGTTTCGCCATCAACTTTCCTTTTTTAGAGCTTGTTATTCTTTCTCCGACCTACTTTACTTTCCGACTGCTGCTTCTCGCTTCCTATCTCTCCTGTGTGCGTGCCACACGCCCGAATATGCACAGATCTGATTGGCTAAAGAGCGCCTTTGGCTATCTTACAACTCACGTGATTTGTCTGTGAGGCTGCTGCGCCGCAAAGCACGTATACCGTGAAGACCAGAAAAGTTCCGCTGCTTAAAATAATTTTAACACTTAAAAAAAACACTTTCAAAATTAAATCGTTCTTAATAGTTTATCAGTTTGGGTCTGCATTGGACAACGTCTGGGTCAGGAACTGGACCGTGGTCCGCCTATTAGTGACCTCTGGTTTAGTGTATCATCACTGCACAAATAAACCATGTATGTACATTGTATTTTTTTTAATCTACTTAATTTGAATACGACAGCTGCCATTTACATTGTGCAAAAAACTTCCTGATGAATAGACAAACAGAAATGCTCTAAAATCACTTGGAAAAAAATCTGGTTCCATTGACCTACAATAAAAGTAAATACTGTTTTCGTCTCTGTAATTAGCGATCTTTTTCTTTGGATAGAGATGATAAGATTTTATTACAACCATGTTTAGAACATGACCATCACGCCCTGCCTGTCCTCGTCCCTGTTTATGTCCTGTCAGTCTCACACGCTTCTGTTTACGTCCTTTCCATGTGGTTTTGTTTTGATCATGTGCTACTAGTGTCTCCGGCCCCCACCTGGCCCGTATCTGTAACCTCTCCTGTGTCCAGGTGTTTATACCCTGTGTGTTCAATCTGTCTTGGTCGGTCATTGTTGTATGGTGGTGTTGTTAGCTCGGTTGTTTCTATACTCTGTTTCTAAACCTTGCGAGTGTGTCCGCCCCCGCTTTCGTCTACTTCAGCCACCAAGCCTGACAATGATACAACACCAATGGTACACATTGATATTTAAGCAAAACATATTACAGAAAAGACCCTTTAGAGTAAAAAGAAAAACAGCTAATATTCCAGATGCACAGACTAGCCGACTTGAGGAATTGAGTGCTCAGGTGGGCGTTTCCCGTTAACGATTGATCTTAGTGATTTACGTACAACTTTAAGAACGACGTAACTTTTGGAAACCCAATTTTGCGAGTGTTTTCCAAAAGTCTTCTTAGTCTTTAAACTTACGAACTTGTTTCAAGTAGCTCTTTGTTGACTCCGCCCCCCGCGTCAGCACTGAATAGGCACTGCCAGTCGAGAACTGAACCACTGATTTACAGTTTTCTCATTATTATGCCACAAATGTATCGTTATGTAAATAATTATAATAAAAAGAACAACAAATAAGCTTTTACATTACTTTTATGAAAAAAAACCCAAATGAAAACATTTCGCTTGGAATTGTTGTCTATAGCACGCCGAGCCAATAAATAGGCACAAGATTAACCTTCCTAGCTCGGCACACTGGCTACACAAACGCAAGTAATTTACTACTACGACTGTAACATTGGAAGAAAATGAATAAAAAATATGTACATTTATATGTGTATATCAACAAATAATGTATTGTACTTTAAGCAGTTTATACTGTTTGTTTTACATGACTACGATGATTCCAACCTTGAATTAAAAAAAGTAAAATGTACATTTATGCACAGTATTGAACTCAGGACCTTCAGAGTGGTAGGCCTCCCACTACACCATGATACAAGCAAACACCTGTTTATTCTTGAAGTTTACTGTTTACATAATTCAAGCTGTTGGATATGATATTTGTTGACATTGGATGTCTTTTCCGTGATGCAATTATGCTTTTAAAAGTGATTTTAAATCTTTATGAATTCATGTTTGTATAAATATGTGGTGGGCGTGCACAGAACAATGCGTTTTAAAAGGATGGTTAGCGCCCTCTTTTGTTTTTGAGACAGAACTGCATGTGAACTTCGAGTTAAGAAGAACTTACCAAGTTACGAGTGGGTTGGATTACTCTTATATTTACGAACGACTTTACGTACTACGTTAGTTACGAAGCCTTTGGGGAAACATTCGTAATTTTAAGAATGTTCTTAGGTATGAAGTTACAAAGTACTTAGCGTTACGAACGCTTTGGAAAACGCAACCCAGCTTGACTAGTTGTTGATCACATGATAATGACGCTAACAAAATAAACACGTCAGAGAATCCATCAGAGGAGCTGAAGACTAGCAATGTGTCCCAGGGCTTGTTGGAAAGGTTAAATCATGTTCTACTGACTTGTGGATTTTGGCTTTGTCACAGGTTTTTAATTTCCTTCACCTTACCAGAGATTAGTCATCACATAACTCTTGACCTTAAAATTGTGCAAACTCCTATATTTTACCTCATATCTTTTACAGCTATGAGCAGCTTCACCTACAGTATTTGATGAAGTGTACCAGGCTCTATGTGTCCCTCTGCTGAAGAACAAACATGAGTTCAGACATCTCTGGAAAAAAACTTAATGGGCAAGCATATTTATTATTTAAGCCCTATTTTTATTTGTTATTTGAACTCATGAAACCATACGTGAACTGGGGAGTGAACAGTATGTTTTAAAATATTAACAACATTCACATACTACATTAAAATCTTTTATTTAAGGATAAGGTTATATATAAGCCACATCTAGCATTGTTGGATGGTTTTTGTTTCATAATCTTTGCTTGCAGGGACTGAACTCAAACTTTTGTTATGGTCTGAATAAAGGGTGAACATGATTCCGTTATGAATTATTAACTTGAACGTAACACCGGATCACAAAGATCATGAAATATTCACTTCCACTGCAAAGACATTGTTGTGTTATTGTATGTAAGTATTGCTGTACATCAATGTAACAACCATATCTAGGCCAGAGTTGAGAGTCACAAAGGCACAAACACAAATATTTATTTAATATAGCATGTGCAGGCTTCTAACAATTACCATGAGCAAACACACATCAATGAGTGTTTGGTGAGTAAACACAAGCGCACACTAATAAATTTTGTTTGTCTAGTTTGGTAGGGAGGCTTAGAAATAGCACTTAATTATAAAGCTTCATTAAAGGGTTCATTATGGAAACGTATACTAACTTATTCACAAAACATTCAGGACAGTATGTAAAATGCAAAGAAAAACAGATGCAACAATTCAGTGGACTCAGAGACAAAGGTAAGATCTATAAGCAGGCTAATTTATTGAAAACAAAAGCAATGAGCATAGAACAGGACTGAGCGGAGGGTGATAGCCAGAAAACCAGGAGAGCCTGACGGTGGTATCTAGGACAACAGGCAGAGCAGAGTAGGGTGAATGCAGTAAAGGTTTGTTACCCGAGTTCAGACTGGAGTTTCCAGGCGCTAGTTTCCTGTAAGAGCAGATGATACAGCAGGTTCCCTAAGATAGAGAAGGTCTAGTTCCAGGCATTGATGTCCTGTAAGAGCAGAGAGCACAACAAAGTCAGATGCAACAATTACCCTGAACAAAACATAGTAAACATAGGCGTGGTTCAGCTTGACTTTGCTGGGCTTGGCTGGGCTTGGTTTGGCTTGGCTTATCCTGCCTTGGCTTGGCATGGCTTGGCTTAGTTTAGCCTATCTTAGCTTTAGCTTAGTTTAGGTTTGCTATGAGTGTACGGGGGCAAACAATACCACGCACTGTGGTGATGGAATGAGGGCTTTTTGTAGGGAGTGGGTGATGAGGAGCAGGTGGCTAAAACAAGGGACATGTGCAGTGTGTTCTAGGCTACTCATTGTTCTGGAGACAGAGACCTCTGGTGGCACTGAGCAGGATTGCTTACAACAGAAAGCAGTGGCTCATTCCAAATTTGGTGATAGCAACACATTCCAACCACACTTAAAGTGGAACTATTGGGTTGTTCCAAGATACCACTTTTCTCAGCTGCCTTTAATGCCTTGTTGTAATTCCACCCTTTTCTTTCTTACAATGTGACATCATCTTGTAACACACTCTATATTGCTCACCTACCAGCAAGCTTGGCCAGCCTTTATACATCGCACAGCAACTGTAACTGTATAGGGCGTGTATAAGCTTAAGGACACAAGAGCTTTTCAGACAGAGGGTGAACAAAGATGTTCAATATCAGAAAAATATTGTTTTTGGAACAATGAAGCATACAAATTAAGTTCAGTAGAGCCCAAAAACAAAATATGACCACTGAAAATGAACAAGTTACATTATCTGCACAACCATTCTGGGGTTTTTCTGTCTATTTTGAGCTTAATTAGACACACATTGGACCACAGGCAGGTCAATCTAGCACCCACACTCATGACAAAGATGTCATGCCGTGACAAAGATGACATTTAAAACACATATTTTTGCCTTTAAACCTCCTCTGCATTAAAGGTCCTTTCACAGATGTGCAGTTTACCCACTAATACCCTCCACAGCCCCTAGTTTTGAACTTTATGCTGGAACAATCTGAACAGTCCTATTTTTCCTCCATCCAGAGAACACATAAAAATCTTAAAGGTTGACTCATCAGACCACAGTATACGTTTCCACTGAGCATGTTGGCATTCCTGAACTCCTGAATGTGTGATTTCCATCACAGAAACATACCGGTTTTTAATGCAACGCTGTTTGAGGGGTTTAAAGAGTTATGGCCATTTATTTGAATGTTTCTGCCTTTTCCTGTACACACAAACATGTGTCTGGATCCCCTAAATATTTAGATGGTATCATGTACTGTAGTGGGTTAAATATCTAAAATTCTGTGGGAGAGTGGGATTTTTGGATATTTCTTTTTTTACAATTCCAATTCTGATTGGTGACCCATTGTTGACTTCCCATGGCAAGATTGTTGGTTTCTTGTGGAACAGTTGTGGAGACATGTGGAGACTCATCATCCTTCCAAGACATTCTAACTAAGTTTACCAAACAATGGACTTAAGTACTCAACCATGTAACCCACACCTTCTTGTTGTCGCTTTGTCTAAACTAGCCAGAAACCTCCTACCTGATGGCCGACTGCCTCTACCTTTGAAATTAAAATAGAGGTGTTGATTCCACCCAGGAATTTACAGTCTCCCCCATCTTGGAGCCAGGATGTCGAGATAATCCCTACAAACAAATGGCATTGCTAGATCGGGAGCTAACCAGATGTAACAATAGGCTAACCATGAGGAGCATACCATGACAAAGGGACATACAAGGGAGACATACAAAATGTAAACAAGATTAACACAAAAGGCAAGGGATACAAGAGGAGGAAATAAGATTTAACACCATCCTTGCCTGTTCATGTATGCTCCTTTTATATCGGAGCATAATGGCATCACATGTTTAAGATGGTTTTTTTCCCCACAACATTGTGAAAGTCTTAAACTGCTGCTATCCCAACTTCTTTTTTTTGATTAAATATAAAACTTTAAATATCTTGAACTGTTTTTTGTTTAAAAAACATAATAATATGCTGCTTTCTGTTTTTGTGTTGTTGTATTGACCCCACTGCCCCAATCATTTTGGGATTGGTTTGTATTTTCAGTCTATCAATTTCAGTCTAGAGCAAACTGTGTCTCCTTATTGACATCGGCAAGTTTGCTAAACTGCTGAAGGCCAAATGGATTGTGTATATGTGTTCATTGTTGTGACATCACAACAACAACAAAGGTTACACTGGCTGATTCTGTTTTTGAGAGGTAGCGAACGAATGCCAATGTTATGATACATTTCATTTATTGACATTGAACACTCTCCTTCATATTCCAGCATTCATGCTCATATGTGCCATATCATGATCCATATAATTGAAAATTCAAATACAAAACAGGTCTTCCTAACCAATGCAGTCCTGTAGCAATTAATATAAACGGCACTGTTTGGATACCAAGTGATAACACCTAAAATACAGCACGTTAAATATCACTGTGACCTTTAAACCTTCTTGCTAAACCGTAATGCAGCTCAGCGTGGCTGCTTTGTTCATCGTTCCAGCTGAGCTGACATCCGCCGCTGCAGTTTTAATGCGACGCATGGCTGATCGTATCCTCTCAGTAATAATCTATTACCTGATGAGTGTGTTCTCAGCGCTGTCTTGGTTACATTAAAGTGTATTAATTATTGGCGATGTAATTATCAGAGCGTTGTTCTCTGGCTAATTAATCTGTCACTAATAGATCTTAAAACCTCCCACCCAAAGCTAATTGATTCTTCTGACTTTCTAACCTCTTTAGCAGAGACCTTTCTTTAATGAGTGGCTTGTTTTGCATAAACAATAGCCCCAGTCCCAGATGTACGTCCCCAGGGGCAGACTGATGGGATTTAGCTCTGTTCCCCACCGGCCTGCTAATCCACAGCGGTCGCCACTGTCACTTCCTCTAACAAATGCACACAACATGCTGCTGGGGAACTTGTAAGCTGTATAAAGAAAACATATAAATTATACACATACATTCAATGATCACTTCATTGGGTACCTTGTATCTACACTCATTGTTCATTTTATCAGCTCCAGTCACCATATAGGAGCACTTTGTAGTTCTACAATCCCAGACTGTAGTCTATCTGTTTCTCTGTATACTTTGTTAGCCACTTTTTACCCCAAGGACCCCCAATGGACCGCCACAGAGCAGGTATTATTTGGGTGGTAGGTTATTCTCAGCACTGTAGCCATGCTGATGTGTTGTGCTTGTGTGAGATGATCAGAAACAGTAGTGCTGCTGGAGTTTTTTAAACACCTCAGTGTCACTGCTGGACTGAGAATCATCCACCAATCAAAAATATCTAGCCAACAGCATCCTGTGACCACTGATGACGGACTAGAGGATGACCAACACAATGTGTGCAGCAATAGAAAAGCATTTGTTTCTGACTTTACATCTACAAGGTGGACTAATGTGGTAGAAGTGTCTATAGAGTGGTAAACGAGTGGACACAGTATCAAAACTCACACAGCACTGCTGCTCTTTGGTGGTCCTGTGAGTGTCCTAACCATTGACTTGGTAAAAGACGGATTACAAAGTACACAGACGGACCACAGTCTGTAATCTTAGATCTACAAAGTGCACCCATATGCTTAGAGCCACGGCGCACAGGAGTAGGACTGGGCGCACCTGCTTCCGAAGAGCAAACGCCTCCACACATTTGTACTGGTCGGGAGAGTGTGCATACTCTGGGACGTAGCTCAAGCTGGTGGGTCCCCGGGGACTGGCTGACCCACGTTGGGCTGGGCTGTGTAGCGACCTGCTACTGACCAGCGCTGGCTTCTAGAAGGATCATGGGAGGTACATGCCCTATTGAGAAAGGTCTGTTTTTGTTGTATATGTCATTGATCATTAGATAAAGGTATGTGTTATGTGTTTGTGTTGTCACTCTCAGGGTGAAGTGTGAGGCTAGCAGTGATCTTCCAGTGCTTTGTATGTGTCTTTCTGCTGGTAAAAGTTAATAAAAGTGCACTCCTCGCAGCAGAGTCATGGTGTTTTACTGTGTGCTGAAAACAAACAACACATACATTATATTGCCAAAAGTATTTGCTCGTCTGCTTTCACACGCATATGAACTTGAGTGACATCCCATTCCTAATCCAAAGGGTTTAATAAGATGTCGGCCCACCCTTTGCAGCTATAACAGCTTTAACTCTTCTGAAAAGGCCTTCCAAACGGTTTAGGAGTGTGTTCATGGGAATGTTTGATCGTTCTTCCAGAAGCTAATTGGTGAGATCAGACACCGATGTTAGACAAGAAGGCCTGGCTCGCAGTCTCCACTCTAATTTATTCCAAAGGTGTTCTATCAGGTTGAGGTCAGTGCTCTGTGCAGGCCAGTCAAGTTCTTCCACACCAAACTCGCTCATCCATGTCAAGGACCTTGCTGCAGTCAAGTTGGATTAAGAGTTCCTTTCGCTGGAAGTAAACAACCCCACACCATAAACTTTATACCTGGCACAGTCAGACAAGTACCGTTCCAAGCACTCCGGGCAACCCTCAAACCCAGACTCGTCCATCGGATTGCCAGACAGAGAAGCATGATTCGTCACTCCAGAGAACACGTCTCCACTGCTCTAGAGTCGTGTGGCAGCATGCTTTACACCACTGCATTCAACGCTTTGCATTGCGCTTGGTGATGTAAAGCTCTGGATGATCTGTTCTTGAGCTAATCGGAAGACCAAATGAAGTATGGAGGTCTGTAGAGATTGACTTTGCAGAAAGATGGTGCATCCGATGGTGCAACCTCAGACCTGCAAGGTCTGACCCTGCAAGTGTTTGTAGAAGCAGTCTGCATGCCTAGATGTTTGGTTTTACACACCTATAGCCATGGAGGTGTTCGGAACACCTCAATGATTTGGATGGGTGAGGCTTTTGGCAAGATATCTGTGTATCTATCAGAACAGATTGGGACACCCCTCATTGTGGTGCCTTAGTATCAGCCTTCCCCTGGGATATTTTAAAAGGACCATCTAAGAGAGATGTCAGTATGATGGGAGTGACCTGTTCTGACAGGGTTAATTCACTGAAATCTCACTGTACAACTACCAGCCAATAGCCAGAGTCCAAGTCTATGAAACTGTATTTGGCAAACATAAGCAGATAAAGAGCAGCAGATGTTTGGTTATACAGGGATTTCGGGCAGGTGGGATTTAGCATGTCGAGCTCAGAAAGGAGCTGTGCTGTTGTTAACTGGCCTGTGGGCCCTGGGGGTTGCCATGTTGTGGGGGTTGCCAGATTGCGGGGCAGGTTGGTGACACAGACATGTTGGCTTGATTGGAGTGAGGGATCTCGCTGGGTGACATGCCATTTCCAGCGCTGTGTGAAGTCTGCGTGAGACAGGCCACTGGGGTGAGCAAATATAACCCTGTCAGATGGGCACTGAGGCATGTGTACCGTGTCTGTGACAGAAAACTTGTTCTCTTTGGTTGTTGCGCTTACAAAACACTGCTTCTTGATTGAAAAACGAAGTGTTTACTTGTCGGCATGCTAGCTGGCTTTCATGCAGCTTTGTAGAAATTTGCATAAAATAGCTCATATTAAAGGTAGGGGCTTTTAAGCCTTTTTAAGGTTGAATTCATCAGAGTAAGAATGGGTTTAGCAGGTGGGGTGCAGCAAACTATTTTAAATGTAGTTACTTTGTGCTGGGAAAAGTGAGCAATTCTGAACATTCGCTCTGTCACAGTTTCAGTTTGAGGCCGTTCCTGAACTGTCTTTTTGAATTTCACCCCAGGTAAAGTGTGACCTATGTGTGACTAGGTCATCATCTCTTGCCTTTTTCTGCTCTTCCCCGTGATGGTTCTTATGAAAGCCTATATTTTTTTTGTCCTTAGGCACAGTCCAACTTCTCTTTTGCCCTGATCTGGTTGAAGAAACATAGAAAAATCAATGCTGCTCCTATGGACTAAGGCCTTGTTCGAGAACTGAACGTTTCTTGCAAGACTATCCCTCCTGACTCCAGCTGTGCTTACACCTATGCTCCAGGGCTGTGGGTGCTTTGAAGCTTAGAAGCCCCAACATGTTACAACTTCAACAAAAAAATGTGTTATAATCTACATGCATTCTTAAAAACAGAAGACGCTATACTTCCATATAGAAGTAGTAACTTCCATAATGCTAGAAGAGACCTCTCTGCTCTTTGAGTCATTTCAATAGCACTAAACAATACTTTCTACCTGTTCCAATAAAAAAGCATTTACCTTTAAAACCCAGCATTTGCCGTATTTTCTTTGCTAAGACTGCAGTGGTGTCAGAAGTGGGATAGTGCCCTATGGGGGACTGGGAGGCATGGCCATGCAGAATGGCCCACTGCATAGGCTCTCTGGAGGAGCTCTAGGAGATAATTTCATGTAAATAACTTCTTGTTGTAAGTGATATGTACATATGTTTGTTTATACTACTCAGTGTGGGGATGTGATGTAATAGTGCAATGTCAATGTCTACTGAGAATAGGGATTGTATGGCTCGAAGTCTTGCTATATCTCGGCTTTTTCAGTAGCGCCGAGCAGCGATGTTCCCTCGCTGACCCCCTTTCTTATAACACAGCATTCGCTTTAAAGTGCAGTGTTTTCTGTATCACCTTCTTTGCCAATGCTAGAATACCTTTAGTTGTGATGCAAACAAAACAAGCTGGTATGTAAATATAAGTATTAATTAAAGTAGGATATTATTAAGTGGTTATATATCCCACTTTTTTACTTACTTACTTAACTATCCCCTGGACCAACAGCACGCAACTGAAGTGCCCTTAAGCAAGGCACCTAAGCCTCAACTGCTCCCAGGGCGCTGTGGATAGAGCTGCCCACCGCTCCAGGCAAGTGTGTTAGTTCACTAGTGTGTGTATATGTGGGTGTTTCACTGCATGGAAGGGTTAAATGCAGAGGTCAACTTCTGCTGTGTGCAAAGAAAAGTGGCAAACAGTTCTAAATTATTTTTTTGTGATCCAAATTTTGTTTATTTATTGAACAATCACAACATACACCATACAAACACACCTTACACAGGACAATGCAACTGCGCATTATACCAGGTACTGACTTTAGCTTCATCAGCTCCATTAATTCGAGCTGTTGAGAGTTCCATGTACATTAAATCTATAAAAGACAGAGACCAAGCTTTGATGGAGAAAGAGTGAGCTGGTTTCCATCAAGTTGCAACCATTTTCTTGGCAGCCAACCAAGATGACGCATTTCTTATACAGTATTTAGATGCAGTAATTCCAGAAAAGTCATTTAACAACAGAATGGGCAAAGTAGCAGGCACCTTCTCAGAAACTAGTTCTGATAACTTAAAGGCAACCTTAATCCAAAACGTGGCAACAGGTGGACACTCCCAGAACATGTAAAGAAAAGGACCACAGACCTTTATTGAACACAGAGTAGATGATGGGCTGCTCAGAACATTCATAAGATAAAGTCTGCAAGGAGTCAGATAAGTTCTATGTATATAATTCAGGTGAACCAACTGATGATCAGGGTTACAAGATGCATTCGGAATAATCGACCACACAACATCCCAATCAAAGTCCTCGTTCAAGACCGGGTAATCTCGTTTCCAAAGTTTGTTCAAAGGGAGTTGTAACTAAGAAGGTTTTTTGAGGTAAGACTCTTATTCTGATTCTTCTGTGTTATGAATATTTTGCAAATAGGATGAGTAGGTAGTGACTGCTGCAGCGAGAGACCAGCCGCTCTAAGAGCAGACCTGAGTTGCAGATAAAAGAAAAAGGAGGACTGGGAGAGATGAAATGTATTTTTAATGTGATTAAAAGTAAGTAGTCTTTTATTATCAAAAACATTATCCAAGTAGTGTATACCCCTATCTTCCCAATGATTTGCAGTGATGGGTCTCCCTCCTATTACTAACCCTCTACTATTAAATAGGGGTGAAACCTTATGAAATTTACAAGATATTTTACACAGTTTCTCTGTAAGCCCTCCGACTCAGCGGTTCGAGAGATTACGGTCTCATCACCATGGCACAGCACCCACAGCTGACAGTCATCAGTGCTAGCAGCAGCAGCTCGTTAGCACATCCCATATAGCCTAGCCATGCACACCCCTCAGTGCGTGGCTTTGTTTCTCTGTAGAGATACTGTGTGGTTTCAGCACCTACCTGTTCGTGGTGGGTAGGTCCAACCAGATTTAGCTTCTCCAAAGTGGGGTCCCGTCACACTCCCTGGAGCCCAAGAGGATCTACAGTCCCTCTGACCTGCCCGGCACTCACCTCTATCCGGATGAGCCTTCCCACAGGCATCCAAGTGGAGTGATACACACCTTAATACACACCTTATAATACATAGATGAATAATAATGTCTAACGATAAGATTCAAAGAGGAAAAAATTCTACACCTAAATACAAATAGTGCACTACAGGGATGTCAGCTTTAATAGGCATTGCATTAGCAGGTTCATTTAGTGGTACGAGGGCAGATTTGAACCCGTTAATTTTAAAACCAGAAAGAAAACCATATTTATCACAGATAGTTAGAAAATGCGAGACAGATTTTACTGGATCTTTTAAAAATACTAGAACATCGTCAGCGCATAAAGCAACATGAACTGGCAACATGACTTGAACAGATATGGGTACCACCTCAGCAGACTGACGAATCATCTGGGCTAAGGGTTCGAGAGAAAGGGCAAAGAGAGAGGAACTAAGAGGACACCCTAGTCGCAATGATCTTAATACAGGAAAGAGAGAAAAGAAAGTCTGTCCTGTCAAGACAGATGCAGAAGGACTGGCGTATAAGATTTTAATCATATGAATCATTCCTTCCCCAAATCCCATAAATTTAAGAGTTGACCATAAAAAAGACCATTCCAACCTATCAAAACCTTTCATAGCATCAAGAGACGGGACAGCCACAGGACACTTAATACTAGCAGCCCTGTCAACTATATGGAGAAGACACCTTACATTATCAAAAACAAGTCTAGATTGAATGAATCCTGTTTGATCAGAGTTAACTAATAATGGCATATAAGGTTGAATTTGATGGGCAATTAATTTGGCATAAATCTTAAGGTCAGAATTTAAAAGACTAAGAGGACGATAACTAGAACTAGAACTAGAACAGGGTCTTTATCTTTTTTCAATAGTAAGGATATTAAAGCTGTGTTAACATCCCTAGCAAAGCTGCCCTTTTCCATAGTGTAATGAATCATATTCACAAAAAGTGACATAGAATTCAGGTGGAATACCATCAAGTCCAGGTCATTTCCCCCTATCAAGTACAGCGGCTTTTAACTTCTCCAAAGAAATTGGATTATCCAATTCCTTAGAGTCTGAATTGGTTAGTTGAGGGAGATTTAGCGTGTCTAGAAATGTATCACATCTAACCGTATCTGGTATTATTTTCCGGTATTATGATACAAAATTATCATTGATTTCTTTAGGGTCAGTAGTGATGTTTCCATCTGGTGTTCTGATGGCTGGAATATCTACAAATTGCTCACTAGATCTAATTTTCATAGCTAAGAAGTGACTGGGCCTGGCACCTTGGAAGTAATATCGTTGTCAACTCCTGTGTATTTGAAATTCTGAATGCTGTTTTAAAATATAATTTATTTATTTCTTAACCAGATCTTCCTGCAAAGCCACATGCTCTGAGAAATTATGTTGTAATGATAAATCCAATCTCCTAAAGTCCTCCTCAAGATTCACAGTTCTAAATTCTAATTTAATTCTGCTGCTATTGGTACACAAGGAGGCATTCAGCTTATTCATGCTCTGCCCACAAATGGATTCATTCATAGCGACCACTGCCAAAAAATCACATTCCACTCACTTTCCCAGTTTTGTCAAAACACATAAACTATTCGAATAGCTTACAATGGCTGTATCCATCTGCTCTGCTGTTATGTTACAGGGTGACTTTTATATTCATGTTGGCACTAACCGCTGACTTACTACTAAGCTCTTGTCAATTATCAAAGGTTTCGATTTTACTCAACAGTGTTTCTGTAACTGGTTCTGTTGTTGGTTTTACTGACCACAAGCTCATTGAATGTTGTCTCAGGACCCTCACTCTCTTTTCATAATCCTAATTCAGCTTATCCTTGTGTGTTTTCCGACTCTCTTCAGACTTTTCTGAACTCTACGCTCTTAAAAACAATGCTTCACTCTCCAATGACACCACTGATGCGCTCCTCACCATTGATGCGACCCTTAAAACCCAACAGGGCCCTTTTCTCATGCCTCCCCATGGTTCACTCCCTGAGCTCAGAGCTATGAAAGCAAATGAAAGGTTTCTAGAAAACTGAATTTTCTGTTCATCATGTACTTTTCAGGGAGCACAACTGTAGGTACCTAAGTGCTGCTATCTCCAACTACGTTCCAACTATTATAAATGGTGCTAGCTTGAAGCCTAAACTCAGTTTAAGAACATAGACCAATTTCTTCATCCTCCCATGCCATTCCACGGATAATCAGTCTCTCAACTCTTCAACCCAGTTAATTCATCTGCAGTCTCCGAAAACATCTTCAAGTCGTCTTCCACCTCTTGTCAGCTGGACCCTGGCCCCTACTGCTTTTCTTAAATCCAGTCTCTCTGCTATCACTTTCTATAGCTCATCTATTTAATCAGTGTTTCTCCTCAGGTTCTGTCCTTACTTATCTTAAAATAGCTGCCGTAACTCCTATACCTTAAGAAATCTGGATCAGACACTTCCACACTATCCAATTACAGGCCCATTTCTAATCTCCCTTTCTCAGCTAAGGTGAAGAAAAGAGTTGTGACCTCACAGCTTCAGGATTTTCAGGATGAGCCTTTCCAGTCTGGCTTCCGTAACCCGCATAACACTAAATCAGCCCTCTTAAGAGTTGTCAATTATCCTCTAGTGTCTACTGAGGCTGGTTATTTCCAGACTTTCTTCCAAAAGCATTTTTAGACTTAGCCCTTGATTGGATCCAGTCCTATCTTACCGACGTTGGTTTATCAGTTCAAGTCATTCATTGCCCCAGTCATACAGGTAGTGCCCTTCATCCTTGGAGCCATTATATTTATTTTATACATCTCATCCTTGTGTCAGATCATTTAAAATCATGGTCCTAAATTTCATTGTTAAGCAGATGATATGCAGATTAACAGCACTGTATCCCTAACATAGTCACTTCAGTTTTAAAACACTGGCTGGATAATAATTTCTTAAAATCAAATGTAGATGAAACTGAAGTCTTGTAGTTGGTCTTAAAACACAAATTTCCAGATTATCTGATCTCACTGTATATGTTGATGGTGCTCCTATTAAATCAGTGCAAGTCACTAAAAACTTACTTACATTCAAGGCCCATATCAAGCCAATCACTTATGCTGCTTTTTATCATTTGCACAATATTGCACACATCCCCCTCTGCTCTGCAATGCTGGTGCCAATGTGCCTTCATATTTTCCTGCATTGACTATTGCAGTTCCCTTTTTAATGGTCTCCCTGTCAAACTTCTCAGCTGGCTTCAGCTCATTCAGAACTCAGCAGCCTGAGTTCTCACTTTTACTGAGCGCTCTGCACATATCATCCCCATCCACTATCACCTTCACTGGTTACCAGTATCCTCCCGTCTCAAGTATAAAACTCTTATGCTAACTTTTAAAGCTTTTCATGGACCCCCACTACATACATCACTGAGCTTCATCATTCTTAGCGTTTCTCTCACTCTCTCAGATCTTCAGGTACTGGTCTTCTTGCGGTTCTTCGTGAAATGCAGATCTTCTAACACCTAAACTTTAGAACTCACTTCCACAATCTCTTCATGACAGCTCTACCATCTCTTCATTTAAAGCTCAACTGGAAAACCTTCCTCCTTAAGTTACACTGTTCCTCATCCTCCATGCAGTCAGGTTTTTTTTCCCTCAATGTACAGCATCCTTGGGTTTGTGAAAACCACTATAATTATGAATTATAATTATAACCACTTATAATTCATAAAGTGAATTATTATTATTATTTATCCTTGGAGGAATTGTTGGACCATGTTATTAGCTTTGAGTTAATATGTATTGTTAAAAATGTTAAAATTTTATGCAACAAGATGGAAAAAATACGGAAATATAATTTGCTACTGTGTTACTATGAGTTTGATTCAGTGGCCTTCCGTTTGGGAATGTCAAATCTTACTTGCTAATTTCTGCCATCACGTCTATGGGATTTCTAATAATATGTCAAAGCTATTGCAGTGGTACAAACAATCTCGGCAATTTATTTACTTGTAGCAGTTTCACAGTGACTTTTGTTTTGGTTTGGCAGTGTCAGGCTATCGAACAAAAACAGGTAAAAGTAGATATAAACGCGATTGGTCTTTAATCAACAACAGGCAGGCAAACATGGGAAAGTCGAAACAGGCAAAGGTCGAAACCAGACGAGACGAAACATAACAAAAAGGGCTAGTCTTAGAGCTTGGTCAGAAATGGGCAATACAGTGTTGTAAACCAGTAATAGAAGTCCAACACAGGGGCAATCCCAAAGGCAAACACACGAGAGGAAAAATAGGGTTGTCAAATGCGTGACAGCTGTGGGAAATTAGAACTCTGGAGACCTGGAGCATAGATGATTGGTGGAATAAGGTGCCGTGCTGGTCCCGTGATCTCCGGGGGGATTATGGGAGTTGAAGTCTGGGTTAGGTTCCGAGTCCAGTTCAAGTTTGTGTTGAGGATCGGAATGTGGTGTGATATATCTAATACTTCTACAAAGAGATGCTTCATTAGGGGCCTTAGAGAACCATTTCATGGTTAAATGTTCCTTTGCATGGTGAAATCGTTCTTCAGATTAAGGGAGCTATATTTCTTTGTATATCGAACCTTTCTGTAAACTACTGTTACAAACTTAAATTGCAATCACAATCAATTGGTTTGGCTAAGTATGTTGCATATACAAGAAATTTGACCCACTAAACATACATATACTTGTTTCTAAATCAGATGTTTTTGAAAATGGCTCTATATAGGACCCATAAGGATTCTGCTATTGTTAGGATGTCAAACTTAGAAGTAGAAGTATACATACAAATTTTCAACACCTACAACATATTCTCTTTTAATATGAAAAAGTATTCCACCATGCAAAGATTCATGCAAATGATCATTTATATAACTAACCATCTTTATAAGTGTGTAGAATGATTTCTTTTCCCAGGAAATCAGTCCCACTCGCTGTACACCAGTTCACTATCTAATTAAGTCGGATGTCAAGTAAATGTTTCAGACTGTAACAATAAGCTTCAGCACAACCTGCAGAAATCAGTTACAGGTTTATTGGAGCACAAGCTGAATCGTTATCATGAACTGGCCAGGTCAAAACCATCAGATCAACTGATGTTAATGTACAAAAGCAGGACATCATACCAATATAGTCAAACGGAGTAACAACGCTCAGGATTGCCAGGAGAACCAAACAAGACTTTGCAACGATTGTTTAAATACCTTATAAAATGGTTGACCAATTACCATGTGACCATGTTTCCAGCTCCTGAAGTTCGACCAGTGGGATAGTACACTGGTTGTATCAACCTATATACCACAGAAAAAAAACAGAAGTTAATGATGATATGAAGGAAGTATTCTTGCTAGTCTTAATGAACTCAAAGCCCTGACATTATTCGTACTTAGATGATCAATACTTATTTTCTTGCAGTTAGTTGCTAACACTTAATCCAGGCAAGCTGTTTGTACCATCTGGTTGTAAATGCAAATATACTTATTTTATTGAGTAGAGCAAACTCAAACAGACAAACAATAAGAGAACACAGGGCAGAGTTACCCAGAATCCATGCTTTCTAGCTCTTATTTTTTATTCAGAACTAACAACATATTCACCTGTTATATCTGGATTAAATGCAACTTTAGATGCACCTTAAGTGTTTTAACAAGTTTTAAATGTGTTTAGTGTGCTGAGTGGTCAGTTTGGTTGTAACAAGACTTAAATTATTGCCAATTGTCCAACTGTAATGTTCATGTCAGAGTATGTAGTTCTAAACGCTCTTCAAGAAAGAAGATTTTTTTATATATCAGTTTATGATCATTGCAATTATGTCAATATTGAAAAAATAGAAAAAAATACTGTTATAATCACTTAAACTTAAAGGCTAAGCCCCTTAGCCATGGTGATTTCACATTGTTTTACATACTGAAAATATATAAACATGACTTAAAATGAAATTCGCTGCTTAATTTGCTTTAAAATATATGAGCTCACTATGGAAATTCCTGAATAGTACCATTTGAGGTCACTGGTGGACAACAGTGAACAGCACTGCAGTAAAACAGCATTATGGCTGACTGGGACTGAGAATTGTCCAGCGCTGGTTCTTCAGATTCTGATGATTTTTCTGTTTGAAAGAGCTGTAATATAGAAATAGACTTAGTCCTGAGACTTTTAGTCAAACCACACCCACAAAAGCAGCTCATCCTGAGTGTAAACAGTATCTAGCTAAATAACCAACATTATTCATGACAATAGCCTAGCAACCAGCTTAACTCACATACAGAGGACAGTTATTGTTGTAAAATATGATCAAAGTGGCTCTCATACGACTCTATAAATCTTCATAATTCAACCACGTTAGCTTAGCATAACTTGAGCCACATTCTTTGACTCTGTAACTTTTCATAGAGCCTTTGCATGGAGTAAACTATGCCCTATGTTTCTAAAAAAACAAAACATCCGTAACAGTTCTGGCATGTATCCCCCAGTGAGCAAGCCATAGGCGATGGTGGTAAGGAAAACTCCCTTAAGACTGGAGAAAGAAACCTTGTGAAGACAAACACTCACAAAGGGAGAACCGTCCTCCTGTGGTCAAACAGTATTTACAGTTTATTAATCCAGGTTCAGAATAAAAGCTAAGAGCATCTCTGTTGGAAAGTCTGGATGGTAAAATCTTTAGAAACTGCACAGGCAGTCATTGACTAAGTCTGTGTAAAAAAGCGGGAGTGAACTGAAACAGTCCCATCGTATCTCAATGCTGATACATCTGGACGACACAGTGGTGCAGCTGAGGGTGTAGCAGATGGCAAGAATGAAGAGCAGAACTGGTGGGTGTCAGGTGAGGAGGAGGCCCTGATGGTCTGTCCTCCAACAGCAATTTTCAGGATCCTTTAAACACAACATGCCTGATAACTTTCTTAATTAAAAATGAGCTACAAATACACATATTTTTCTTATTCTCAGGTATCATTAAACATTCAATGAAGGCCTTGAAGGCTCTGAGGGCTCTCTGCTGGCTTGATCACACAATAAAACATTTACAGTGTAATCTTTCCATGCCACAAAAAAATTTATTTGACATTAAACTTGTGGGGAAATTGTCTTCTGTAGCGATGCGTCGTTGGTGGCTTAAGGAAATCTTTTACACTGACTTTAGTTGTAATTACAAATATGTTTATTATACAAAGAAAGTACAGCATCATCTTCCAATGTCAAATCTTCAAGTGTCAGAGAGAGGCTTCTCTCCTGATTGTGAAGCTCCACTCGTATGTTTTCAGACATTGCATTCTGTCTGGGAAGGCCCCTAGCCGAATGAATAAGACCTCCGAAGTCTCTGCTGTGAGCCTCGTCTTTATACCCAGCACCCCAAGATGTACACATATGGTCTAAATCACCTTCCCATATTTGGTGTGGAAGTAACTATGCTATAAGGCTTGTTAATACAAGCCAAATGTTTCCCAAACCTACCATACATTGACCTCTGACACTAAGTCTCTCTGAAAAACATTCCTTGCACGCACATGCTTTGCACTTTGCACAGCTTTATATGTATATAGAAAATGTATATGAATATATATAAAAATTCATATGTATATATAGAAAAATATATATGGAAAAATACACTTCAAACTATGTAAAGCTCTGTAAATCTTGTTCAACGTCACAACCGAATCTACAGAAGCTACAGAGTGTGTTTTATCGCATGACTGTCAAAGCAATGGTAGTGGCCCCTAGCATTCAGTTTTGAAGCTGGTCTGGGATATTGTCATATCATATGGACATTACAACACGCATATGTTGCCTGCTACAAGCACTCCTAATTAATTTTATAAGTTGGTGCCGATGCCTGTAGGTCACAGTGCGGCGTCTCCTCCCCCGTGTGTAATCCACTCGCAGCAGTAGCTGATGGGCAAGACGAGGGTGACCCTGAGCAACTGCCCTTGCCTTGTAACTCCCAAAGACAGTCTGAGGTGGCAGTTAGCGGCGCCAGACGGAGTTGTACAGATGGAGCTGAAAAAGCATCTCCGAACAGCTGTTTCCTTACCATGTACTAGCCTTCTCCAGAGAGAGAGAGCGAGAGAGAGAGAGTGAAGTGGAGCGCAAGAGTGATTGGAGAGGAGAGAGAGAGAGAGAGAGAGAGAGAGAGAGAGAGAGAGAGAGAGAAAGAAAAGCATGAGAAATGGACAAAATGAGAGTGGGACAGAAAGAGCTTACAGGAGAGAGAGACAGAGAGAGAGAGAGAGAGAGAGAGAGAGAGAGAGAGAGAGAGAGAGAGAGAGAGAGAGAGAGAAAGTGTGTGAATTCTGCATCTGACAGGACAGCAGTGTGTGCTGGGAAAGGTGTGAGTCAGCGCTGGATGTGCAGGAGCCCCAGGCTCCATAACACGTACACTGCTCATAAAAACTTCAGGGACAACTTGTCTTCTCTTGAAATTTGTCGGAGTAGAGTTACTTTTCAATGGAGCTATCCACACTTTTCATCTAATCATGCTATCTAAGTGCTCTCTGTACATTTCTTTGTATAGCAGCAGAGTTTGGCCGAGTAGGTGTCAAACTGCCATGTCTTTAGTCTGGGGGTATAGCGAAGTTTACCTATACCTTTAAACACTTTTGGATTCTGTTTGGTGCTAGAAGATAGTCAGGAGTGTCTTTGCTGTGCTGCCTTTTTACTTTGTAATGAGCTCCCACAAGTTTTTCAGTAAACCATCACTTCCAGGAAGATATCACCTCTACAGCAGCAACAAAGGTGCAACAGAAAGTTTGTATAAAAAACCAACATCAACCTCATCGACCTAGTATACATAAATATACAATGTAGAAAATTGACAGTCAGCGTTAGATGTGTGTGAGGTGGTCCAAGGTGTTGCCCCTCTTCATCCTCTCAGGAAGCAAAAGCGGTTCCCTGACCTGAAAAGAGAAAAGAGCCAGATAATATAATGGCTGAGGTCCTTCACAATCTTCCCAGCAGTAGTAGTGGATGCCATAGATGGTCTACAGGTCAAGAAACTTGGTTAGAATGATGAGGTCCCCTGAATGCTTGAGAGTTTGTCTGTCCTGGGGCTGTTCCTAAAGCAGGCTGTGGTGTTCTCCATGAGGCTGATTTCAGGTTTTCTGATTTCTGATTTTATGAGGCAATGATGCAGGTGTAGAAGTTCTGCAGCACCTCGGAAGGCAGTCTGAAGTCCTTTGGGCATCTAAGATGGTAGAGACGCTGATGGAAGTTCTGCAGCACCTTGGAAGGCAGTCTGAAGTCCTTTGGACATCTAAGATGGTAGAGACGCTGACGGAAGTTCTGCAGCACCTTGGAAGGCAGTCAGAAGTTCTTTGGGCATCTAAGGTTGTTGAGACCCTGACGGGCCTTCTTCACCAAGGAGTTGATGTGGCAAGACCATGACAGGTCCTGCAGGATGTAAACTTTAAGGTACTTGAAACTGCTGATCCAGACAGGGTGATAGCTCCTCTCCTGCTTCTTGTCTAAGGCTAAGGAGGAGATTATTATCCTGGTACCAGTGCTCTAAGTGTTTAATCTTCTCCAGGTAGGCCCTCTTTACATTAGTAGAGATCAGAGACAGTGTTGTTAGCAAACTTGACAATGGTGGTGGAGCTGGAAGTGGCCACACAGTGATAATTGTATAGCAAGTACAGCAAAGAGGCTACCAATCCAGTGGCACAGGGATAGATGATGTCTTGGTGGTGAGTTTGGAGGGCATAATAGTGTTAAATGTTGAGCTGTAATCAACAAGCAGCATTTCGACATAATTACCTCTCCTAATGTCCAGATGAGTCAGCGTTGTGTGGAGCAGGTGTGTGAAGCGGTTGTGGCGGTATGCAAACTGGAGCAGGTCTATGAAGTCCAGCAGTGAAGAGTGGACAAGCCTTTTAAAGCCTTTCGAAGCACTTAATCATGACTGATGCCAGGGCTACTGGGTGACAGTCATTGAAGCAGGCTGGCTGGAACGATGATGGATTGTTTAAACCATGTTGGAATGATTCCCAGCATCAGAGAGAGGTTAAAGGTAAAAGCAAGTCAGTGTTTACCAGGAATGCGGTGGAACCAGATGGCTGTGCTGACCAGCCAGCTGGCTCCACTGATTTCCTGGTAAATACTGTCTTGAATGCTTTCCATGCATTTGTCTCTGCAATGATAAAGGAACCTCTGACAGGTTCTGCAACAGCATTGTTAGGACTGTTAACGTCATGGATACAGCCTTCGCAATCATTGTCCGCAGCCCCTGCTGCAGGGTTTTAGAGCCACTTTGCTGGAACTGTGACTTCAGTTTCCTCCCGTAGCGCCACTTCACCTCCTTTACCACCCTGTGCAATCCCTGTGCTGAAGCCTTGAACTTACCATGTTCTCACTGATGGCCCCTGCACCTCCACTCTCCTGTCCTTGTGGTATACAGAGAAGAACTCAGCTGGCTGGACGGTGTAACTCAGTATCGCTGGTGAAGCAGAGGAAATTGCAGTCCCTGATATACCTCTAAAACTTGATACTGGCCTGGAAGTCATCAAGCTTGTTCTCCACACACTGAACATTGGCTAGCAGGATGCTAGGCAGGGGTGCTCTATGTGCCCAAGTCCTCAACCTGTACCTGATGCCAGCTTGCTTATCTTTGGTCCAGCGCTTTTAATTGCGTCCTTGGTTTTCCTTCAGCATCTCTCTTGGCCAGGTTGGATCCAGAGTTATAAACAATGAAATGGGAGTGAATTGTAGACCAATAGAAACAGGAGTGTTTCTGTAATAGCTATTGTTAGTCACAGTTAAAGGAAAAAGAATGTAAAGTAAGTGACCACACAAAAAATAAATAGAAACAGGCAAAGTGTGGTGATGGCAGACAATCTCACTGGCTTAATAAATATTACATCTTGATTAATATTACAGTCACCTAATTACGACACCTGTCATGACAACTCATTATGGCATATGGCATCTGACGTGATGTGTCAATGTCAGGGTTATGTGAATGTTATGTAGCAGAGACCCAGCAAAGTGTTACTTATTACAGTAAACTTCTGTAAATAAGCAGCAAGGTTAAGAATAAAATATGCAACCCAACAGTCTTCATGCCTCACAAACCAAACTCACAGTTATTCTCTAGTTATTTCCTCAAAGACACCTGCCCAGTGCTTTTCAGGCATACAGCCAGGAGAAGTATCCTCGTATGTGAGTTTGCCAGTTGCGCAAGTTTCTGTGTACTGGGAGATGGGGAGTGTTTGTGTTTCACTTCAGAAGGAAAATCTCTCTCCTAGAGTGGCTTTCACTTGTTTACACTTTGTTTACAGTAAGCCCAGCGGACGGTCCATCTTGGACAAGAGAGTGAATTGGGTAAATAGAAATACATTTGTCTTGTCATATTCAATTTCTCCCCCCAACATCACTACTGGTATTCTTTAAATACCCAGTAAATATAAATCTGTGCTTTCTTTCTAATAAGTTTAATATAGATTGTACAGGCAAATAGTAAAAATGTACAACATTTGACTAGCATGTTGGACCATATTTCTCTCTTCCCTATGGTCTCAATGCTTTTATAGGCATTTCCTATATAATCACGACAAGGTTGACGTCTCTTGCCCCGCCCACTAGAAACTAGAAATCCAAAACTTCAGTCTTTAGCTTCCTGTCGCCCATTAATTTATTCATTTAATACTGTTCGTTGGTACTTCATTCACGTACTGTTATGTCTGTCCATCCATCCGTATGTTTGTCCATCCATTTGGTTGTTTGTCCCTCCAATGGTCTGCATGTCTGTTCATCTGTGTGGTTCAGTTAGCACCATGTAAAAGCTGGATAATGATTTTATTTCTGTATGAGGATCGGAGCAGCCTAGGAGTGGTGGACATGGAATTGTCAATCAAGCTGGCAATCAACCCAACCAGTTCTCAGATACTACTAACTTTTTTTCATATTTATCTCATATTTTTTATTTTGTTATTCAAACTTTTTTACTCTGTGTTCCATAAGGATTGCTGTTTCTTTGGATTATACCAGCAGCGTAAAAGGCAAAGAGGGGCTGAGATGATTTAAGCCATGTGAGTTTGGCAGAATGTTCCAGAAAGTTACATTCAAAAGATGATAAAAATATAACATACGGTCTGTCGAGAAAATCAATGGACTTCAGTTATGTTCTCACAGCAGGCAGATTTCCAAAGACTTTAAAAAGTTTCAAATCCTTTTGAAAATCCCTTCCAGCGCATTGTTACTTTCTGTGCATGTAAACAGTCTGCTATGTTATAAAGCTCAAAATCCAAAATACACGCTGGAAGGAGAATTCCAGCTCTTTTCAATAATATAGGGGAGCAGTATCTTGTAACACAGTACTTATTGTCTGTTTTACACAGTAAATAGAGAGTTAAAACAGTAAAACTATACCTGCTTCAGTCTGGTTCAGTACTATTAACAATTTCTACCAGACTTTCAGGATCCGACTCTGACTCAACCTGATCTGGTAGAACTGAAACATGAAGCAGGATGTCACTCTAAAATTGATGAATAATTACAATAATTTGCCAAAGCAAAGGAAATGAAAAGCAATATGCAAATTAACTAACACTGTATTCTTCTTCTTTATCCTGGTTCAATTTGTTTTGTTTGCAAATTCGTTCAATAGTTTTTAAGATAGCAACACCAGTTTTCAAGATATCAACTCCAGAATGTTTGGTCTGTTGTGCTTATATACAGCTTTTTGATTGGACATATGTTTTTTCCATTTAAATGAATGGGGTGCAAAAGTTTATGAACCCAATTTACGTCATGTTCATTAGTTACCCTGTGTGGAACCATAGCAACCCCATGCAAAACTCTAGCACCCTTCTGGGACACTATAGCAACTCCTTATCAACACCTTTGCAACCATGCAAAATACCACAGTAATGGTTCAGCAACAAACTAGCAACCACCTGAGAACAGCTTAAGCTTTTTTTCAAGAAAAAAATAGATTTGACATGTTTTCATTGTTTTATTGCACGCAAATCAAAACGTATCTAATGAAGTAACTTCGACAATGACACTTGCATAACAGACACAATGTAGCCCATTTTTTCTGAAGACAGAATGACAAACAGACAACAGACCCACTGCTAAGCCTAAAGATACATTACCCTTTAACCCATTCTCAAAGAAGGAGGTGACTAGCATGTAAAAAATGTTGATTCCTTCTTCAACAGTGACCATAGAGCCACTGTAAAAAAAAAAAAGGCTCTTCTCTTTTAGCTAACAGAAGAGTGGGGGGGGGGGGGGGGGGGGGGGGGGGGGGGGGGGTGTGTGTGTGAAAAGAGTGCAGTGCAGCTGCCGCCCCTGCTTGCCTGGGGCTTTTCCAGCTTTTCCATGACCATGGTGAATTAGCACCCAGATGCTAATTGATATGGAGCATGGCCACAGTCACTCTGCTGCATTAAGCGTTGGGAGACTTTAGCAAGCAAACAGGGCCCAGCGATTAACAAGTCTAATTAGAGCAGCTTTCAAGATATTCCAACACACACACACACACACACACACACACACACACACACACACACACACACACACACATATACACACACCATCACACTTACTGCGGAGATGAAGTTCCTTACTTGTAAACCTTACTGTTTAAATCACACCTCCAGTGTTCAGACAGTTCCCAAAGCACACTGTGTGGTTTTCACCAGCCTGCAGTTCAGACACTCTATGGGAGGCCCAGGGGGTGTTGAGGGGGTTTGGTCTGAAGTAGGAAGTGAAATTTCTGCATATGATAAGAAATTCTGAATTTTGTGGTGCTATGGGCTATTAATGTGATTTAATGTGATGGCATTTCTTCCATTTATAACACTGTAATGAGGCATTATTCCTAAGTAATGGAATGTATGGGGCAAAGACCACCTACACTTAAGAGTACCTATATGACCAAAGGTATGTGGAAAACACTCCTAACTATTGAGTTCAGGTGTTTTAGCCACACCCATTGCTAACAGCTGTATAAAACCAAGCAAATGATCATGGAATCTCCACAAACACGTAGAACTCTACTGAAGACTTTAAACATGTTACGATTATAGGATGCCATCTTTTTTATGAGTCAGTTTGTGAAATTTCTGTTATACTAGATCTGTCCCGGCCAACTGTAAGTGCTATTATTATGAAATGAAGCAGTCTAGGAACAACAACAGCTCAGCTGTAAAGTAGTAGACCCTACAAATGCATAGAGCGAGGCATAATGAATAAGATCCTCTGTTGCATTACTCACTGCAGAGTTCCAAACATCAGCATAGGAACTATGCATTGGGAGCTTCATGAAGTAGGTTTTTAGGAAAAAAGCTCCACACAAGCCTAAGATCACTATGCGCAATGCCATGTGTTGGATGGTGTTGTGTAAAGTATGCTGACACTAGACTGTAGTGCATTTGAAGCAGGTTCTCTTGAGTGATTAATTACGGAGATAATGGTCTTAGGCTGATCTGCAGGGTTTGGGCCTCTTAGTTTAGGTGAAGGGTGATGTAAATGCTACAGCATACAAAGATAGATGCTGTCAACAATGTGGATAAGACCCTTTCCTGTTCCAGCACAAAATGAGGTTCATAAAACATTGTTTAATGAGTTTGGTAGTACACAACCCTGACCTCAGTCTCTTTGAACGTTTGTAAAAATGAACTAGAATGTTAATTGTGGGTTAGGCCTTCTCCTGCAATATCAGAGCCTAGCCTCAAAAAATCTCTTGAGGAAAGCCTTCCCAAAAAAGCAAAGGAAAAGTCAAAAGAGGGGATAACTCTATATTAATGGCCAAAGAATCATAAATAAAGAAGGCAAAGCAAAGATCTGATTGAAAGTACATTTTCAAGTTCATTTATACCTTGTTTACAAAATGATACTTCCCAAAAGAAGCAGTGGTGGGTTGATTTAATCCAACTTGATAAATACAAGAAATACATTTGGTTGGTCCAATGAAAGAGTAAAGAAGTCCAGACTGGCAGTCAGGTATGCTCATTTAGTTGCACAATATGAATGTTTACAAAGTTCCCCAGCAAACTCCCACCTAATCCTGGGGATTGTCCATGGACTTGTTTTTTGCCTTTAATGGTTCACAGTAAAACAGCAAGTCAGAGCAGAGCTCATCCAATTATTCATGAGGTCACCAAAAAATGAAAAAATGTTTGATTCATTCTAGGGTTAGATCATAGGGTGTGAATGGGTGTATAAACCATATCTGGGCATTTTTCACTCAATCCAAGTAACATACTCTTTTATGTAGACATCAGATACCAAATGTAGTTAAATTATTCAGTTAAAATACAGAATAAATGCATTCTGTAGGATCTTTATTGGAAAAGAATGAAATCAATTTCTTCATAAAATTAAATTGACCACTTGCATAATAATGATTGATTAAACTCTCAGACAATCACAAAGGTCTATAAGAAGAAAGCCTGTAAAACCAACCTGCAGTGAGAATAGAGACTCCAAAACAAAGGAATAAAATGTGAAATTCAGTTTTTGTATCTGGAGTATGCAGTTGTTGTTGTTTTTTGTTCATTTCTGAAGCTGTAAAAATCTATCATGGGACATTGTTTGTGAGAGTTTCTCACATTATTGTAATTCCCCCTCCCATCCACTAAGGGTCAGTATTATGGTGGGGCATCTGTGAACCATGAGGTAATATAGGAGGCCCAGTGGATGTGGTTATGTCTGTGTCTCATTATACGGTGCTATAAAACTCTTGTTCTTGGAATGCAAATGTTTTTCAATTTGTTTTGTTCCTTCTGTTCTCTTTTATGGTTTTCCATGTATCTCAGTACCACCAATCTGCCTCATGGGGACTTTCAAAGCAACCTCAGTCTACATCATGAATGGACGAGACCTTTAATATCATTCCAATATACTGGCTCAGAGCAGGATATTCCCCGACTGGGATTGGCTGTTAACACAAAGGACTTGTGGACTGCTGGAGTATGACACTGTTCAAAGACAAGCACACCGGTGACAGCTGTCCATTTAATTTGTGTTCCTAAGAAGTTATTTATGGACTTTTCTTGTGTGTGCTTCATTTTCCTTTGGCTTTGGTTGTGATTATTATGTTATTGGTAGAAGTTGGATATAGTGAACACAGTTAAATACTCTTGGCGGATGGTACTCTCCTCATTTTTATTCCTGGGAACGTGTTTCTGAGAAGTCGTGATTGTTACACTGTATTCGATATGGATAAATATCAATACAGATCAATGTTAAAGGAGAATTGTGGGAGCTTTAGCAGTGGGGCTGCAACTAAATTACAATTTAATGAAACACCCACACACACACACACACACACACACACACACACACACTAGTAAAAAAAACACACACACTGGGGGGGTATTAAGCAGTGATGGACGGCCCTATTCCATAGCGCCCAGATAGCAGCTGGGGGTAATATGCCCTGCTCAAGGGCTTTTTAGTCGAGTTCAAAAGTCTATGGTGGATGTCAGATTTTCTGTTGTCTTCTGTCCTAATTACATTTCATTCCTATTCATGTTAAATAGTCTCACAACCAAAAAGGCTATTCCAGACGTGTGGACTCGAGTCACATGATGACTTGTGACTTTACTTGACAACATCACTAAAGACTTGTGACTTGACTCAGACTTTACCTTTACTGACTTACCTTTACTACTTTGGCGCATATGGAGAGGCGGGACAAGCCGGGTAGCCATCCAGTCAAACACATACTTGCACAAACGTTATCTTTCCGCTGCTAGCGCTAGTTTAGCCTTTCTTAATCCTAGTCCTGAAAGCACACTGTACAGTTCAGAGCGTGTTCTGCTGTAAGCGCTGTATTAACTCAGTAAGGTGTGGTTAATGATCAGATTAGTTAGATCAGGTATGTGGTAAGCAGGTGAAACGTTATAAATCAAAATTTGTCAAACAAAACAGTTAATTTGTCAAAATTAACTGTCAAGAGTTCAAACATGCTGTTAGAACTGAAAGACCCAGTCCATATATTAATGCTTATGGGTTTAGAATGTGATGTCATTAAAATTCCTGTAGGTGTAATGTGTACTAATACTTCCATACAGTGCAGTGTTTCTCAGCCTTGGCCTTCAAGGCCCACTGCCTCACATTTTAATGGTTTTTCTGCTTCAACACCTATTTTAACTCGATAATGGAGTGGTAATGAGGTGATTAGTGATTAGAACTGCTTGAAATGATCTAGTTTCATATGCAAGTTATTTTTATTATAATACAAACTTTAAAAATGTTAATGTTATATTGATGTCAGTTTAATATACTACTAATCACCTGCATCAATTGTGTTAAATACTGAAATGACGTTACATCTGCAGGTGACTTGACTAGGACTTGAAGTTTAAGACTTGGGACTTGACTCGGGACTTGACTTGGGACTCGCTTGTATTGACTTGGGACTTGACTTGAGACTCGCTTTTATTGACTTGGGACTTGACTTGAGACTCGCTTGTATTGACTTGGGACTTGACTCGGGACTTGATTGTCAAGACTTGAGACTTACTTGTTACTTGCAACTTAGTGACTTGGTCCCATGTCTGGGCTATTCTGCACTGCTTTCCAGCAATTTGTTCTACCCATCAAGTGGTTCTACCTAGCATGCACATACCGCATACCATACAGCATAGGAATGTTTTATTGTGTTTTGATTGTCAATTTAATTAATAACAATCACAAGTGTCCCTGATAGCTTAAGATTTAGACCATCAAAAGATCCTAATTATTCTTTTAATGCTGCAAAATTTTTCCAGGAAGGACATTGGCCAGCAACACTAGAATGTTGATTGTGAGCCAGGCCTTGCAGTCCAACATCAGTGCAGGACCCAGAAAAGTCAAGGCTATTATAGCCAAGGGCGTAGAATTAGCATGTACGGAAGTGATGTGTCCCCATCAATATCCAACGATTAATGGATTGTCCCCACCAACAATTTGATCCCCTCCAAAAAAACCCAGATCTGTCAACGTATCATTAACCTAGAAGAGCAGACAGGGTTAAATCACGTTCTCTACTGGAGTCTTATCTCGCCATAAGACATATGGCAAGTGTGATTGGCTGTGCCCACGTGAGACTCTTTAGCTACGTTTGGTTGTTAGCAGCGCTGAAACTGGAAGGAAAACTTATCAGTCATACGCAAGACTCACTGTGCAAGACTCAGGTGCAACGTGGGCGACACACAGGTGTCAAAAGCGAGTGAGGATGGCAGCAAAAAAAGAAGAAGGTGGAGCTGTTCTTCAAAGAAATGTGTAAGTCCACCATAATAACGTTAATGGCAATGCTAGGCTTTGGGGCACAGCATACAGCAAGCTAACATCGTCTGTAACTATGAAAAAAATGGGTTGGAAATTAACTGCCAACTGTTAATTTAACATTATATAATTCATAAATTAAATTTAATATTGTTATTCAGAATAGTTTAAAAGCACGTAGAATACCATATGTAGTATATCAGTCTTTTATAGTTTTATGACGGAGCAAAGAGAAAACAAAAACAAAATATTTGCGGCATTCGCAGATACCAATGTCAAGAGTAAAACTACAACCTTGATTATAGCCACAAGGTGCGTTAACTATATATTAATACTATACTAATATTAGTTTTGGAATGACATATCCAACAAGCTCATGTAAGTATGATGTCAGGAATACTGAAAGAACAGTGTTTATTTACTGTTTGTTAATTTAAGCTAATTACACTTTTCTAAAGAAGCAATGAAAGTTTGTTTTTCCCCAACTTGATAAACACAACAACAAAAAAAGACGGGCAGTCAGTCATGCCCATTAAGTTCTACAATATGTACATTTATGTGGTTCCTCATTAGCAAACTCTTGACTAATCCTGTGGATTGTCCATGGAGTTGTTTTGGCCATTAATGCTCCGAGCTTTAAGAAGATTTGAGCACCCATTTATTAAGGGAGGATTAAAACTGCGGAGGTGCCCCTAATAAGGGTGTGATTCGTTTATCATTATAATTACTGTATTCTCTATTTGTCTTCTGGAGTCAGTGACCTGGAACAGCCCTCCATGAGCAAGTCTCAGACGAGCTACATGCATATGCAATTACTCCTGCCAAGGAGAGGAAAAAACACTGATCCTACCTCAGTCCCTGCAAGGCCGCTCATTGTATGCTAATATAATAGGTGTGAGGGTCCCATTGTTTTCAGGTTTCTCGTCCATCCATCGACTCCATGTAAAGTGTCACTGACTTTTCAGCAAAGGTATAGTTCAGCCTAAAAATGCTAATACAGCTAGCCATGAATTTAGCCACTAAGGATCACTTAGCATGAGGCCGCTAACTTGGCTATATTTGTTTTCTGTGTATAGCACTGCTGATTTTCATGAGCAAACTACCCCTTGAAGGTTCATGTTGGCAGCACACAGAAAGCAGACAAGGTCAACAACAACAATCCCTGAAGCAAGACGTGCACTTAATTAGATGACAACCAAAACAACACGGCTGTTTTCACAGCTAATTAAAAATGAATTACCATTTTTAGGTAGAGACAAACATCAAGCTAATCTCCTAAACTTCTTATACTCTTAAGCTTTATCAGGAGTAAATTATTACTCTAAAGTCGATTTAATTATGGTTCTTAAAGGTGAAGAGAATTGAAAACTATTTACACTCTCATAGTTTGAATTCAGTACATAGAACTGACATACTTTGGACAATATTGAGCAGCATTGCTCAGAATTTACTGTCATTTACTTTGATCTACCTCAAGTAGCTAGTATGTAATGTTAGCTATTAGCAAGCTTCACGCAACCAGGATGTATACAGTGCATCCAGAAAGTTTTCCCAGCGCTTCACTTTTTCCACGCTTTGTTATGTTACAGTCTTATTCCAAAATAGATTACATTTATTTTTTCCTCAAAATTCTACATACAATACCCCATAATGACAAAGTGAAACATGTTTGTTTGAATTTTTTTGCAAACTTATAAAAAATTAAAAAAACGAAAATAATCATGGTATCTAAATATGAAATATTAAGGGAAAACTGTTTCATTCTAGGACCAAATCATAGGGTGTAAATGGACTTCACTCAGGGTTTCACCAGATAACAATTGTAGGCAGCGTCCTTTGACCACTGACGAATGACTATGATCATCACAAACTGTGCAGCAACAGATAAGCTATCATCTCTGACTAAACGGATGACAAATAAGGCAGGAGTGTCTAATAGAGTGGACAGTGAGTGGGCACAATGTTTAACTTCAGCAGCACTGCAGGGTCTGATCCACTCACACCAGCACAACACTATCACACCATCACCATGTCAGTGTCACTGCAGTGCCACTTTCCAAATAGAAACATGTATCCCATTTATGTCAATTTTATCATTCTAAATTATTTGAACACAACATATACTGTTTATGGGAAAATTTCATGGCTAATGGATCAATGCTCCAAAATAGCTTGGTAAAATATTCTGGTTCCATTGACATTACATTATATTTGTAATATATAAATGTAGTATTTTGGAGATCCTTATTGATACCTTACTGTATGGTCCCAGTAATAATATTGTAATATAATATTGTAATTATATTGTAATAACTTAACATAATATACATAATCATGAGCACTGATGTCAAACTAGGCAACTAAACGCAAATTAACCAAAAGTAAATAAAATTTCAGTTTTCCATTAAAAAAAAAAGTTAAACCAGGTTAAATGCTAAAAGTTTATATTTAACTAGTGGTAAAGTTAGTTAACATTAGTCTAACTGGATAATGCTTGCTATTGCTTTTGTTTATGTCATGTGTGTCTTTGTGCATCAGAATTTAATGTAAAAATTTACCTTTTAAGTATTCTTTTCTTGTTTATGTGAACTAAACAAAATCTTTTAAATACTTTAACATAATGGCTGATTCATTATTAGATCAAGATTGTTAGCTTCTTAGCTTTTGAAACAAAAGTTTAGTGTTTCTTAGCTTAGCTTAGTTTCTTATGATATAAATGCTTGTTTACTCCATTGTTAATTAAATATTGATAATATATATAATATAGAGAAAAAAATTATGTTGTAGATTACAGTATGCAACGGTGGCACAATGGTGTAGTGGTTAGTGCTGTCGCCTCACAATAAGACGATCCGGGTTGGATTCCCAGTCTGGGCGGTTCTGTGTTGAGTTTGCATGTTCTCCCCGTGCTTGAGTGGGTTTCCTCCCACAGTCCAAACACATGCATGTTAGATTAGGTCTATGGTGTACCCTGCCTTAGACAGGGATTGGCTCCCCCCTGTGACCCCGACTAGCAGGATAAAGAGGAAGATAATAGATGGATAGGCGGATGGACAGTATGTAGCACCACATGTGCTACCATGAGAGGAGGCAAGATACTAATGGCAGGAGTGACAGTCGCATCATCCCCAAGCTGCCAAAGATGAGCATCAAATGAGCATCAGCTGGCTCTTTAAAGCAGTGCGCTCACATGAGCTGGGAGGGAAAAAGAAGAGCTGGCTGCTCCGCCTCCCTGCCACTGTCTCTACTCCCCAGCAAAGCATCAGGCATGATCCAGTGGCTTTACTGAGGTACAGAAGGCAGGACCCAAGAGACAGGGCTCAAGGCATAGGCACCATCCTCACGCCACTCATGTCTGTCAGCGTCTTCTCTCTGTCTACTGCTGTTTCCTGTGGTTGACAGCTTCCTCCTGCCATTTCTCGCAGCTGTTGTCAGCACGTAGGGTTCGGGTACCGCCTTCCCGCTGCCTCTCGCAGCTCTCATTGGTTCCCAGGAAACAACCACCTAGTATGGAGCATACTGCAGTCAACATGTATGCAGTCAATTAAAATGCAGTCTTGTTCTTTATCATTACTGTAAACAAACATTGCATATAGTACAGCTCTGCTGCCGGTCAGCCATTGTAAATTTACAGAGTCGTTTTTGGCAGTGATAGAACTGGAGCACACAAGCATCACTTTCCAAACATTCCCAGACTACTGACAGAGTATGAGACCCAGAGGAGAATTTCTATGATTAACCCAAGAGTGCAGGAAAAGTGCTTGAGTCGAGTGACCCATAAACGCTAACATCCATGCTAATTAAAGCTCGGTCAATACGCCCCCAATCATCTGCGCGTCGGCCCAAATGACAAACATAGGAATTAACTTCAATGAGCAGCCAGTCAGGGTCAGCTGGATGTACGAGAGAAGGCAAAGAGCAAAATGTGAGTTGGTGCAGCCGCAATGCGAGCTCACATCCGACGTGAACTAAAACACTAATTGTGCTATAACTGTGAGGGGCAGAGTTTAAAAGGTATTGAAACAGGACAGCAATCATTAGTTTTGCACTGTTGCTTTTTCATACATCTGGTCCTGAAAGTTAAAATCATGCTTTCTTGTTTTTTGGGAATACTTTTTCAGCAAAACTTAAAGGCCTGCATGCCAGTCAGCCAACATGACTGCCATTGTTAAACAATGACAGGGCTTTTAAAACACTACTACTGATTTAAGCCATCTTTTTTAAGTATTCTTGCAAGAGTACCGCCTCCTCTAGTTGCCCAAACTTTAGTAGATTGAATAAAATATGTAATCAGCCTCAGCCTAAGTAATTTCCCTCCCATGATTCTACCATTTCTTGCCTAATACTCCTCCAAGTATGAAAAAATTTACTTTTCAAAGTATATAGCTTGACCCGGGATACAAATTGTGGGGCAAGTACAGCCAATCGCTAAAATGAATGTGTTAACCTGGCCCCTCTGTCAGGATTCTACCAGCTGCATTCTGATTGGCTGTTCACACATGTATACACATATTTGTGTGTTGGTCATTTTGCACTGCTCTGATGGAAATCAAAATGTTCCAGCTAAGTTCATCAGGTCTGTTCATGTTGTGACTTAATTTTTAAGATCTAGGTGCAACACATGCTGCCATCCAGATGACATCTTTTTCAAGACAGTGAACCACATTCTTAATGTAGTGTGGCACCATAGTAAACTAAGTCCGGTTGCTAAACTTGCCTGCCAGCTGTCCAAACCAGTCACCCTCATTGGCTGCATTATGAAAGGAAAAAAGAATCAAGACCTCGAACTGTGGAGCATCTGAAGTCCTAGAAGACAATTCCAACTCCATTCCCAAGGTCTTACAGAGTGCTGTTAAAAAGTGGCAGTGATGAACACAGTGGTGAACATGGACTAGTCCCAAAATGGCCATATATTTTCAACAACTTCGATTTCTCAGTTGTGATATGTAATTGATGTCTGTGATATTTTTATAGGGTTTAATTGCTATACACATCTTTGTTTGTTTATATTTTTTTTTACAGTGTTTCAATACGAGCACTCTCACACCCAAACCAACCTCACAACATACAAACATTTTTTTATGGTTCATTGTTTTCTCAGTTGTTCTTAAAGAACAAGTTTGAAAGATGATGCAACCTCTCAAATTCTTATCCCAAACAAATAGGCAGCAAGACATCAAGACAGGGTTGTCCACTTCTGTTGTAAGAGACAACGAAACACAGAATACATTTTTTTTCTCTCCCTCTGCAAATCTTACCAATCTAGAAAAGATGTTGCAACTTAAGAAACAAGCTTCTTCCCTTTACTCGCCAAGAGTGTCTTAAGCTGTGGAAAGCAGTGCCTACAGAGCACTGCTTCTACTTATACCACTTGTTTTGTTTGCTGGCGAATGTGGTTTCTTGCTAGGAATAACAAGTTTCAACTACTGTTGCATTTAATGATCCTTTCGTTGGCTGCCTGTCCTTAAAAGCTCTAACTGGCAGCAGGACCTTCAATACGATTGACAAGAGATTAGAACACACTGTTGGAGCAGCCACTTCTTCATCTTCTCATGTTGGACTGATTCTGTTCAGCACTACAGTGTCTCAGCTTGGGGTACATAGTGGTATTATGAGGCAGAACTGGACAGGACTAGCTGGTCAGCAGGCTAATTTTGGTAGATATCTCTGCAACATGATACATTGTTGTCTTCAGTTACCATGAAAACAGTTATTTCTTCACATTTTCTTAACAATATAGTTTGTTTTGGAATATTTCTTACCATTCACACCTGTACCAGTGGCCTGATAACATTCTGAGGTCTGTGTTCAACAATACAATGACAAGCCAACTTTATTTTCATTTGGGATTTTATCATATTATTGCCAATTTGATCCCGTAATTATACAGCAAGCAATAAAGAAAGCCACAATAACAGCAAAATGAAATAAATTGTAATAAATAAATAAAACTCCCTCTCCAAAAGATTGCTGAAATTATGAAAAAATATTTCTTGACCTTTCAGCGAGCATAGGACTTTAGCAGATGGTGTGGCTCAGAAGTAGATAAATATAAAGCTGACCTTCTTTAATGGAAATAAACAGAAAACAAAACGCTCTGCTTTGTCAGCAGCTGAAAAACTCTAAAAGCCACCTAATAGTGGACTGGCCATACGGAGGTATGTACCACAGCTTATTGTATGTAGATCCATTGTTGGGTCCTTTGATGTTATCATAATTATTTTGTCTCCTTTAAGTAGATTTTGAATGACCAAATAAATAGTGTTTCTCCAACTTCCTGTATTTAGCCCTGTGAATAGCTGTTCATGATTCCTCTCATTGTCTCCACCATCCTGTCGCTGGTCAGCATCCTATACTTTCAACTGTTTCAAGCTTAATTGTCCTAATAATGGTCATAATTGTCAATAATTTGAAATAATAATTTGTTTTTAATTATAAGGTGCCCAAAATAACAGTTTCAGTTTGGTTTTCTGGGCTTTGAGTGAGAAATGATTGATTTGGTATTTGTTTTTTTTCCAAAGCGTTCTGAAAAGTCTTTACCAGCACACAAGGTCAAAGGCATCAATATTTCTAGCATACGGATTCCGCATCCAAGAACCACAGAAAAAGACAATAGCCTGGACAACTAAGACTCGTACTGCCTTGAGTGTGAGTTTATTAGAAGGCGTTGCAGTATATCCAGTGCATCAGCAGGCAAATTGCTGACTGTGCTTCCTTTTTCTTATGGTGTGACTTACGCACTGCTGGTTGCACCACACTATGCTGGTCAGCATGTCTTTTGTGGGTAGAAATTTGATTCAATTATGATTCTATAGCAAACAAGTCAACGCATTATGACAGCTAATTGCACCATTATTCTATTCAGGCTTATCTAGTGGGTATGGATCAGAATACCAATATAAAAATAATACATTAGGAACTTTTAGGGGGTATTGGTTTTGTTAGCTAGAGAACTTCTATTTGACACACTCGGTTAAATATTTGTGAAATTGGTTAAAATTTACATTCCAACTTGATGAAGGAGATGAGCCAGGAGATTTTAGATTGCAATCACGATTCATCTTCTGAAGAAGTTTGATCTGAGAGCTGTGCTGACCTCACCACCTGCTGTGTTGTGTGAGATGATGGACCTGAATCAACATCCGTCCAAACCACACAGTGGTGAGTTATATTTGGGCTGAATGAACCATATAAATCAAGCTAACTGATGCCAAGCCAGTACCTTTTTCATAAATATCTTTTGAGTAAAAAATGTAGACCTGTAAATGTTCTCCTAAGCTTTATCAACTCTTCAGAAGTTTTAAAAGTTTGCTAACACATGTACCCCAAGGACTGATTAACAGCTTAATCAGGTTGGCATTGCTTCGAAGTAAAATTCAATTCAGTCCAGTCACTGTTGCTATTTAGTAGGAGAAATTGGTAACTTCTGGTTCTGTTCCCAGCCTCGTGTGCTGGGAATGACTTAACTTCAGTTGTATTTCTTTGTAACTATTTAGAATTAGTTTGTTTGTGATTATCTTTTGTCAAATTATTTCTTTAATAATTCTCTCTGAGAGAAGGGGGGTGGGGTCAAATGTGCTGTGGGAAGCTGCATCACATCTACCCTTTCCATATCAGCTCTCTCTCTCTCTCTCTCTCTCTCTCTCTCTCTCTGTCCGTCTTCAGTGTTAATTATAGAACACGAACAAGTGCTGCATAGCAAGAAAGCAAAGTTTTGGAGTTTCTTGAAAAGTTGACCCCAAAGTTGTTTCAACACATGGTTCGGCTTAAAAGAGCAATGTGAACTATTTCTCCAAAAGTACACCATGAATCAGAAAGAAGATGGGAGTTGGGAGTTAGACATCAAATGGGTGTTTGGAAAGTTACAGTGCATGTCTAATGTTGCTGCTTAAGACACCTTGTAGGTTTTGCTTGCTACTAAAATTTACCTTCACATGAGTCGTTCGAAAGATCCATCCATCCATCCATCCATTATCTTCTGCTTTATCCCTCTACTCAGGGTCATGGGGAGCCAATCCCAGCATCATCAGGTGAAGGTCATCTGTCCGTCACATAGCCAGCACACAGTGATGAACAACAAGTGACCGATCAACCTAACATGCTTGTCTTTGGACTGTGTAAGGAAACCAGAGTACCTGGAGGAAGAAAGGGGAGAACATGCAAACTTCACACAGAGCGGCCCGGACGTAGAGGGAAGTCTCCCCAGAAAAGGCGATAGATAATGTGTAACCATCGTCCCTTGGATACAATTATGTTAGAAATTCCAGCTCCAGCCACAAGGGGTAGTAAGGAGCTACTTTAGCTTGAGCGGGGGTATAAAAGAAGAAGAGTTTTCTAGGTAGGCAGCATGCAAACGATTCACTGAGGTTTGATGCCTTTGCCAAGGTCTATATTGAGAAAACCTGGTTTTCAAGCTCAATAAGGATTTTTATTATGCTCTTGTTTTTATCACCTCACATTATCACTTGGACTCACGGGAGTGGACGCGTTCTCTGGGCGCGTTGGGAATATTATAAGGACTTTGAATTATCAACTGGTGAAGCTGGACATTATTTCAACTTTTTCATACAACAATCCAGAGTACCTCCAGCTATTTCCACTTTCTAATTGGGATCTATGGACTGGTCAAACTCAGAAGCTACAACCCCGGTGAGGAGGATCTAATTACGGACTCTTTATGAACTGAGAAAGCCCTTTATACTTTGTGTTGAGTTGTAGGTTGAATCCGGTGGTGAGAGTGGGTTGGTTTTGTGGCACATACTATACAATACATGCTTTGCATATACTATCTGGTGGAAGAGTGGTTAATTCAGCACAAGTAACGTAGGCCTTGGATTTTTTTATCAGTGTAGGGGTTTAGAGCCTAGACCGTTACAAATGGATTGATGGATGGTTAGAACAGGTTCATTCACTAACAACAAAAAAAATTTCTTGGTTGAACACAGGGCTGAGCGAAGCTATGCTGGTCAATCCAAAATGTCTGACAATTCAGACAGGCATAGCCACATCAGAAACCCTTGTATGCAACCAAAGAACTCAAACAAGCAGATGCAGCAATCTCTAAACACCAGAGGTCATGGCACTGATGTAGAAAGTAATGCAGAAGATTTAACTGACGAATCAACTCAAGAAGATTTGAAATCACATGAGGATGATTTGGCTCCCCGTGCTCGAGCTCCCACAATTTCAGTCAGCATGAACCCTGCCAAACTTGATACTAAGGGTAAACACTTAGCTCCAATCAAGCTGAAGCACAAAGGAGTCACAGTGCAAAGTGATGAAACTGTCATTCAGCCCCAACCAAAGCCTGACCCTATTGATGAAGATGCTGGAGAAGGTCCATCATCCCCGGCAAAACAAAAAGGAGATGGGGCAAGCACCTGACACGTGAGTTCAAAAGTGAAAGAAAGGGTGTTATGAAACCAGGTACCCACTCCTATGAACCATCCACTCCTGATCTGATTGACAAGTGGTCAAAATCTCTCATGAACACTATGAAAGCCTATGAAAATCTTGGGAGGAACCAAATGCCTGAAGCAGATTCTTTGTCTACATCTTTATAATGGTGTGATGATCACAATTTGAAAGATAAAGAGTGCACTGAGTTGTCAAGTCAATCGGGTTGTGGGGATCACTGAAGAAAGTTGTGAAGGAGGATGAGAAATCATAAAACTCTTCCTGATAGCCCTGAAACTGGAAGAGATTGATTGGAACAAAATTGCAGAGTGTACACGGAAAGTCAATGAAATGGTGAGAGACTATGAAGAAAGTATGGCTTGAGCATGCTGGGATAAACAATGAGTCAGACTCTCTGGATAAAGTTACAGCCCCTGCTCTCAGGAGCAGATCTATCAATGGTCTGAAACCAGACATTGCTGTTGCTTTAAAAATGAAACACACAGGATGGAATGAACAAACAGGAACGGCTGGAGACATGGTGCAATTGTGCACTGAGCTTCAGGGCGCTAAAAGAATTAGCGGTCTGAAGCTTAGTGAACCTTCAACAGTGAATCAGTCCCAGAAAAGCAAAGAATGAAAGAAGTGTTGATCTGTTAACATCTCTGTATGTAGACATCATTCAATGAATCCAACTTTCTCCTCACTATTGCATGACTCTTTAATAACTTCTCCAATGACTCAAGAACTGTTAAATTGCCACCTTCTGATTGACTTATACATTCCTTGCAGCTCTATTCAGGAATTGCAGCAAACTTCAGACATGCGTTGAGTTCTGCTATATAACACAGGCTCACATTTCTCCATGTTTTCTATGTGCATTGTGACTATAGGTTGGTGAGCTGCAGCAGCTCAATCATGAGATTTTAATGGTAAAAGTTTTTCTATATACTGTCACCCACATGTCTGAAGTTAACCCTCCATTGTGTGCAAGAACCACCCAACATGTCCACATGGGTTAAAGATGGGCTGCCAATTGGGTCCCCTTTAGCCTACCCAGTTGAAGCCCACACAAGCTTTGTCCATTGGCTCTACATGTGTACAATCTGGGCTTCAAGTGGGTCCCATTTGAGCAGTCATCCACTGGCCCCATAGTCAAAACAGAAATAACCGTAACCCTGCTGGCGGTTGTCTAACTGGGGCCCTCAACTGTAGCTTAACTGAGGCCCACAACTGTTACCCAATTCGGGCTCAGAAACTGACCCAGCTGTAAACCACAACTGTAGCCCAAGCAAGTTATAACCCAACCAGGGGTCATGTATCACCAATCAAAAAGCCTACTACAAGCCCATTCCCACATAAAACATAAAGCCTGAATAAATATCATATTGGCTCATGGACTTGTTGGTTGGGTTATGTATACACAGATTATTTGTGGTGCGTTGCCTTGAGGCAAGCTTGTGTTATAGTGAAAAGAAATGATATAGAGTGTAATATGAAATGCAGAAGAATTGGAATTAAGCTACACAATTTGTGTCAAACTTTAAATGATAATAAACACTAAAACAGTTGGTTCTGCTATAAAAGGGTCTCCAAATGGAACATTTTTCCAAAACACGATGAATATGTCCTTGTGCACTGTGGCTCTGTTAGGACTGCCAGGCCAAATCTTATTTTTGCCATATGCATACAGATTTATGATTGTCTGGGCAGCAATAAACAAATAAAATCAGATTTTTGCAAATCATGTCAAATCCACATTTGAAGGTGGCGTGAAATGCAGTTCTAGTTGGAGTTCCAAACAGATGTGTCTCAGCCTGGACACTTCAGCCACTTAAATTGGACTAGTGTGTCTTTTGCATCATTCACAACCCAACAAACAACTACACTGTCAAATCCTGAGTGACGGAAGTGCTGGGATTTAAGGAGAGCACCAAAGAGTAATTGTTTGGAGGGTGCAATGATGCACCTTTGTCACTCATATTCCTGCATATAAAAGCCATGTCACCAGCGTAGCTACAGCAGCTCAGATAGGTTGATGGACACACAAATCTGATCTAATCACTTACAAAGGACAGCGCAGTCGTCTCAAAACATCTGATTTAAGAAACAAATCTGATTTGCCTGCAGTCTGAACACAGTTGGTGCTGTCTCAGCAGTTCAAGCTTGGGAATTTAAAGGTAAGTTTGTAGCTATACTGTCATCCCTATATAAAACGTCACTCTCTGTTGTGTGTGTGGGTGGGGTGGGAGGAGGACGGGGGGACAATGTTTACTAACGAACATATGCTTTTGTTATTTGGGTTGTGTTACCTTGAGTCAACATTGTGTGATAAGGGAAAGAAATGATAGAGAGTGTAATATGATGTTTTCCTTTAAATATTTGGAATAAAATTGAGTAACTATGCAATTTGTATTGGTCTTCGGAAGCTATAAATGCCTACAAAGCCAGTTCTGCGTTAACACAGGCCTCCAAATGGCACAGTTCAGCAGTTTCAGCAGTTCGTGCTCGGGTTTTCAACAGTAGGTGTGTAGGGCCTGCTGCAGTCTTGTTTACTGCTGTAGTTTTGTTTACAGGGACGCTTTAGGGTAGAAAAGTTTCAAGAGGAACTCAGACAGAGAAACTATGAGGCCCACAATATCCCAGCTGTGCTTTCATACACACTTACAATAAATCATCTTTTCTGACAACAGGAGGTATACCGTTCAAGAAAATTCTTTTCTTTTCCTCTTTATTTCTCTCCCTCCTTCCCTCCCTCTCTCCCTCCCCCCTCCATCTCTGTCCAACTATTTAGCTGGAGCAGGTTTGGTGAAGACTATAGTCTAATAAAGTGGACAGTGAATGGACACAGTGTTTGAACTCCAGCAGCACTGCTGTTGAACATGTCAACTAATAATATTTCATTAAACCTAATAATCATATTGGGGAAAAGAAAGAAGCTAGAAGCTTTATGGGATTCTGCCTCTTCTGGGACCCTTGGAATCATCCTAATAACCCCCCCTACAGCACCCCTGCGCCATGACGATTGCACTTCATCATGTCTGCTCCACTGAGTCGGCTCACACTGAAGTCAGTGCCGTTAAAATCCCCAGAAGCCCTTTAATTATTCACTTACTGCCTTTATACTTTGCTTACTTTGGGGTTCTTTTACTCTTTTACTTATTTTTATATATAAATCACTCTCTGGCCATTTGCCAGCTTACATCTGTTCTCTGATTTCAATAAATAAGAATAATTATCAGACTCGCTCTAGTGACTGGATCACCTGTAAGGTACCGAGAGTTTTTAGTGAACTGGGAAAATCTGCTTTTTGCTACAATGCACCAGCGAGCTGGAATTCTTTACAGGAAACTCTGAAGCTCAGCTCGCTGGGATCACTGAACCATTTTAAACTTTTATTTTCTGGTCACCATCAGAAAGTTTGACTGTTTTAAGTGAGTTTAACTTTCTATTAGGATTTAAATATTTATCTTATTTGTTTATTTTTATGTATTTTATGTTTATTTTATATTCCTTTATTTGATTTTTTTCTATCGTGATTGTTTTAAATGAGTTTATTTTTTTTAGTATTTTAGTATTTTTATTATCTTATTTGTTTATTTTTATGTATTTTATGTTTATCTTATATTCCTTTATTTGATTTTTTTTCTATCATGATTGTTTTAAATGAGTTTATTTTTTTAGTATTTTAGTATTTTTATTATCTTATTTGTTTATTTTTATGTATTTTATGTTTATCTTATATTCCTTTATTTGATTTTTTTTCTATCATGATTGTTTTAAATGAGTTTATTTTTTTAGTATTTTAGTATTTTTATTATCTTATTTGTTTATTTTCATGTATTTTATGTTTATTTTATATTCCTTTATTTGATTTTTTTCTATCATGATTGTTTTAAATAAGTTATTTTTTTTTAGTATTTTAGTTTTTTATTATCTTATTTGTTTATTTTTATGTATTTTATGTTTATTTTATATTCTATTATTAAAATGTTCTTTTTTACATTTATATTTTATTCATCTACATTAAATGTTAATCTATATAAAATTTTTATTTTATTTATTTATTTTTTTGTTCATCTTGTTTTCAATCCCTTAAAATGTAAATGCTCTGGTGCATTGCAAATGAAGGTCACCCGTCAATGTATTTCCGAGATAAAATAAAGATTGATTGATTGATTGATTAATTTACTGATGCATACACACACTACACACTACATCCAGTTAGGTCATGAGAAAGCTTTTACTGTGCTGGGATGCATATCAATGCAAGTGTTGTGAATTATGAGTAAACAGAATACGGAAATTGGGTGTCTGTATTCGGTCAATGTGACTTGAAAAAACAGAATACAGTTATACATTTAGGTGTTTTCTTTCCAGTTACTTTAATTTTGTTTTTGCAGGTAAACAGTAAACATTCCATGTACACTTGGGTAAGACTTTCATAAGCACTCCCCTGGCCAATCACAAGGCTGACAACACCTGCCCCCACACTGCCCCAGCCCGTCTGTCTGCATACCTGTTTATCCGTAGCTTTTTGTTCCAGTTAGTGTCACATAAAAGCTAGAGAATGATGTTAGTTCTGTATAAGAGGCAGATCAGGCTTGGGGTATTGGACAGAGAACTGTCAATTAAGCGGCTCATTAGCCACACCCAAACAGTTCTCCAATAGGTGTGTTCATCAGATTTTATGCTGTATTTTATTATATTTATATCTATATTTTTCATTTACACTTTACTGGATGTTTAATATAACCCTGATGTTTGATATATTATAAAATGTAATATTTCAATATTTTAATATTTGAATATTAATATTTTAATATTGTTCCCTGGAACTTTACAAGAGAAGACATTTTTAGTTTTTGTCCAAGTAACGTTGGATCGTTTCTATTGGTCCATTCCTTGTGACATTTTTGCAGTTTCCAAATTATGTCCGAAAAACACTGCAGTGACATATAGAGTGCTGTGCAAAAGTCATAGAGCATTTTTTATGTAATCAAACAGTCAAAGCAGGCGTTTAGAGTTTTTTTTTTGTGAAACTTAATTGACCACATGCTTTTAATATGTTTTTTTGTTTAAAATGTTAAATAAATAAATAGAAATTGTGCACAAATATTTACCAAAAATGACAACTGTTGTGTATATGGTTGTATATGTATGCAACATAAAATAGTTTGAACATAATATATATAAAATAATACACACACAAATTTTGGCTTCTACAGGGGTCACCACAGTGAATCAACTCACATACTAGATTTGGCAATGTGTTTTACGTTGAATGCCCTTCCTGACACAATCTTCGCCAAATATCCAGACAATACACATTCATGCACACACCCACGGGTAATCTAGAGTAATCAATCAACCTAACATGCATGTCTTTGAACTGTGGGAGGAAATCCACTCAAGCACTAGGAGAACACTCAAACTCCACACAGAATGGCCTGGACCAAGAATCAAACCCAGATCTTTTTGCTATGAGGCAACAGTGCTAACCACTACACCACCGTGCCACCTATATATGAAATTATATAATCCTTTCTATAATAAGCATAATATCAAATCTATCAACGTTTCACTTTTTCCACACTTCACTTCCGTGCACTCCACTGCACTCTACTGCCACTCTTCCATCTTTCCAATCTCAAAACCATCCACTTACGGTTGAATCCCTCAAACAATAGCTGCCTCCACTGATCTCTCTGACATCAAAATCTCCTTCAAACCAACACAACAAACACTCACACAAGCATTTATACAAACTCACCTCAGCTGCCATCACATTTCTTCTCATGTGCATCTACAATAGCTAAATGAGATATTTCTGAGATGATAAAAGTGCATTTGCTGCTGAGGGTACAGAGTGTGTATGCAGCCTAAGCATTTCGAGATTGCTTAGCTACGGTAGCTATGGTGTTGCTAGATGGCGGTCACCTAATAATGCTGTGCACATGTCGTTCCACATGAAAATGTTACATGTATATACATGTTGGTATGGTTATCAGACTACTGGGGATTGGTACATGACAATAGTTCACTGGGGACTAGGAATGAATTCTTCCAGAGTGACACAAAGGTCTGCACACTGGCCAGTGATGACCAGATTAGACAGGGAACCCTACAGCCACAAACCCAGCTAAACACTGACCCCGCCACACAGCTTCCTCTTCTGACACCCACGGTAGGGCTTGACGTACACAAACACCTCCAAGCCGTTAGTTCTCTCTTTCTGTTCTGCTTTTCACCCAAAGCACACAGATGAACCGAACATGTCTACAGCTTTTCAATCCGGTCAGACATGCTGGTCCCGCCATGAAAACATGCCTGCGGACCCTGAGCGGTGCCAGCTGGGCAGAGTGGCCACCCCGGGGCTTGTATCTTATCAGCTTCTGTCACATTGGTGCCTCCCCTGGCACACTGGGGGTGGGGGGTGTACTTGGGGTTCAGGACACGCTGCCATGGCTGGACACTCTAACAAAGGCTTGGGTCAATAGAGCCTGCAGTGGCTAATTGGGCTTGATAGATAACCCGCTACGTCACCACCGAGAGGCAAATAGAAGGAGTCAATGATTCTTTCAGCCTCTTTAATATTCCATTTTGTTTCTCCATCCAGTGAAACACACCCCTGAGGGATGTTATATGTGGGAGCTTTTGTTGTCATCATGAGAAACTTTACAGGAGACAGAAAAAACATTCTTAAAGATTTTTTATTATTCTTTTTATTGAAAACCAAAACAGTTACAAGGTTGATTTTTTAATTTACTCTTCTATTGTTTTGTACTAGTCTTACTAGAGCATGAAGACTTTTGCGGTCCAACTGCAGTGCAGTCAGGGGGGCTTTAACCTGCTTATGGGCCCTATGGGGTATAGTTACACACCAAAAACTCAAAGCCTTTCTTTTTAATGAAGGTATACACACCGCTGCTCCCAGTCAGCAACTCCAGCACTGCCATCCATACTTGAATGAACTTAATCCCAAAAGCAGACCATTAATAAAAGCCGCGGTCGGTCATGGATGGAAATTGGTCGTTTCCCAAATGACTAGAATTTTCCACCTTTCCACCTTAAATGATGCAGCATTGAAATGATGACACCTGTAGCTAACTTCTGCACCATTCACACTGCAGCTGTTCACTCGGAAACATCCATAAATACATCAAAACTGTGAACTCCAGCACCCTTCACTATTTAGCATTCCACTTACCATAAACATTTGTCCAGACAACATGACTAGCTAAGTTAAGGCAGGCAGCTGAGATATGCAAAGGCAGAGAACACAGCAAACTTCAAAAGCTAATCCTGATCTTCAAAGCTTAAAACCGTATGGAAACCGCAGGCATAACATTGTCCATTCATGCCCTAACTTCTGGATGCTACAATTTTATCTGTGCCATTCATCAAATATCCACGTTCAAGATAAAAATGCCACAAGGATTGTTCATTTTGGGAAGATAAGTGCTGTTAGCTAGTACAGCTAATGATGCATTAAAACTCCAATGGCTGTGAGAAATTAGCATCTAATACTTTTAAAGTGAAGGATGTTTCATTAAATACTGCACATTAAACTTTCTGGTTGATTGTCTATAATATTAAAGTGTTAGGGTTAAATGTAAGTTTTGCTCTGAGGTTAGGGTTAAGTTTGGGGTTAGGGGCAGGTTTAAAATCTTTCCCACCCAATCATTTAAATTATATATATATATATATATATATATATATATATATATATATATATATATATATATATATATATATAATAGTGTTACAATAGTGTAGAACCAACTTTTTTGAGTAATTTCTATTCGTCCAGTCATTGAATATTCATGCAATGTCAACCAGGTATTTTCAAATGGTGTTACAAGGTTTTAATACCCCATATGGACAAAAGTATTGGGACACCTATACATTAACCTGCAGGAGGATTTATAACATCCTGTTCTAAATCCATGGACATTAATATTGAGTCGGTCCCTTTTTTTTAGCTATTACAGCTTCCTTTTTCTGGAAAGGCTTTCTACAAGATTATAGTTCACGGCAAAAGTGTTTCATGGGGTTGAGGTCAGGGTTCTCTGTGGGCCAATCACATTCTTCCACACCCAACTTACACAACAAGTCCTTATACATAAACTCAGTTTATGTTTCTACTGATAAAAAATGACTGTTAAGCACTTTGACATGCCACTGGTATGAAAAGTACTCTATAATAAAGATCTATAAACAACCCTGTAGCATTTTCCCTCCTCCACCAAACTTTACAGTCGACAGAATGCGCCAAACCCAGATTCAGCTATTAGAATCATTCGTCACTCCACGGAACATGTTTCACTGCTCCAGAGTCCAGTGGTGGCACTTTACACTTCTCCATTCAACACTTGGTATTGGGCTTGGTGATGTAAGGCTCGCATACAGCTGCCGTGAAGCTCACAGTGCCCAGTTTTTGTGCTAATGTTCAAGCTGGAGGAGGTTTGGAACTCTGCAGTTATTAAGCCAACAGATTGCTAGCCACTTTAACACTCTTTAAAACTCAGCACTCAATTACCCCACCTTCTAACTTTACCTGGTTTGACACTTCTTGGCTCCTAAACACTTCCACTCTTTAACTGTACTTCTCACAGTTGATCATGGAATTTCAAGAACTAACTCGTTGAAACGACCCATTCTTTTACAAATATTTGTAAATGCAGACTGGATGGTTAGGTGCTTTATTTTATACACCTGTGACAATGGGAATGGATGAAACACCTGAATTCAATGATTCAGAGGTGTGTCCAGTACTTTTGACCATACAGTGTATATCAGTGACGTGTTCTGTTTAAATGCACACCTGGGTTTTACTATGCACTAGCTTCCTAGACACAGATTAATCCTAGTCTTGAACTTAGATGCAATGACAATGCTTAATCAGCATAGGTAAATGCTTTTTTAGTGCAGATTACAGATTAATTTAGGACTACAGAGTATTGTCACTGTCCATTAAAAACCATGTCCATTTTTGTCGATTTTTATTTTTCTACATCATGTGAACATGGGGGCTACTGTTTATACTGTGTGAAAATGTCATAAGGAATAGACCAATAGAAATGCTACAAAATAGTTTGGAAACATATCTGGTGAAGGTTTCTCGCCTCTCCTGTAAAGTTGCTATTTTGGTTTTCTTTGGACAGCGACAATACGCTGTATAGGATCAACCAGGTCTATTTGAATATGCTGTTGCTTTCGTTTTGCAGTTGTCTGTAAAAGGCAGCGTGTTACTGTCCCTGAATAAAGGTGGTCTGCATGATTTTCCTTCGGTATCTACTTGTGACGTAAACATAGCCAGCACTCTGAAAGCTCTGGCCGTAGGCGAATACAAATTGGACCTGAAAAAAGATGAGAGGAAGTACGAGAGTAGCCCTGCCTGTGTTTATCTTCACTTTAGGTTGTGCTGCTTTGCATTGCAGAGGCGGATGCTGGGGAAGCGAGTCGGCCGCTAAGTGGACCCTTGGGAGAGACGGCGGGGATTTAAGCACAGAACAATTCTCTCGGTTTCTTATGAAACCTCTTCGCAATCTCGCTCTGCCTCACTCTGTTTCTCTCCCTCTCTGATCCTATGGCGAAGCCTCTCTCTGTCGTGTGTGCTGTCTATTGCCCTTCTGCCTTTTCTCTCACTCTTTCTCTCAGACAGTGTAGTTGCGTGTTCCAGCCTAAGGACCCAAGAGCAGCTAAGTAGCTGACAACTAATGAAAACTTATGGAACAGTAGTGGGAGCCCTAAGCCTGAAGCCCTGTCTCTCCAAATGTTTAGGTCAAGCCTAGTGTGTTATATTCTCTCAGCATGTTAAGAGAACGCTAAGACTTGACGGTGGGCAAGCAGGCATGTAATTAAGGCTTGATCTGTAATCCATACAGCCTGATTGGGGAATCAAATGAACCACCCATGTTCTGTAAAGATGGACGAGCTTTAAAGAATGTGAGCAAAAGGTCTATTTTACACTGTGTGAAAAAATGTAAAGACCTTTCACTACTTTCACACGTGCTTGTATTCCCCAGTAGGCTTGATCTGGCAATTAACCTATACAATGCCCATCACAATTCCTGAAAAAACAGAAGAGCTGTAACGAATCAGAACACTCGGTTGCAATGGTGAAACCCATGAGCAGGCTTGTTTATTGAATAACACCAGAGAATGTAGAAACTGGGCACGTAGAACTGAGCAGGGTGATGGATAATCAGGCAACCAGGAAACCCAGAAACCAGGGCAGCTTAGCAGGTTAGCTGCGAGAGCAGGTCGAGTAGAACAGATGGGAAGCAGCCATAGATGGTAACACCAACTAGAGCTGGCTTTTCCAGGTGTTGGTTTCCCGTCTGAGCTGTGAATAGAGAAGTCTCCTCTGATGTTGTGTTTTCCAGGAACAAAGTCCTGTCCAAGCAGTGCGTAGAACAGATCCCCTCAGCCGTAGCATTTCCTCCAGGATAGAAATCCAGTCCAAGCAGACACAAAAAAAACATTTCCAAGGGTAACGTTAAAAATCAGTTGAAAATAGAGTCCAAGCAGAGTTATGGACCAGTGAGTGGCACAGAGAGAGTGTAGACTGGACAAACCTCCCTATTGGGGTTACGTTGAGTTAATTCTTCACCTGATCAAGACATAGAGCAAGACAGTGGAGACTTAACTGACTGAGCTTAGAACGAGAGTAAGTCCACAGTAATGCTGAAGACCTTGACAGAGCTTGACTTGATCAAGGGGGTTGACTTGACTTGGCCAGAATATCCTAACTGAACAAAGAAACAACATGAGGCCTGCTGTGTACGCAAGAGTGTACATTCAATACCACGCCCTGAGAGGAGACTTCTTCTGATTCTTCTGATTATGTCTGCAAAGCTTTTGGTTTTTCACGTTTTTGTTTAATATGGTAGTTAGGCCAAATGTGAGCCATCATTTAAGTCCTACAGGTTTTGATTGTGAAAATTCTATACATAAAACAGAGCATCCAGTTCAAAATTCTACACAGCTAAGCTGGTCTATGTTCTTGCAGCTAACTGAAACCATGAATTTTTCACTGTGCCAGACGTTTGTCCTCTGGGCACCAATGACAGCCATGAGAGCCGGCAGAAAGGTGGTGCCTGAAACCTGCATGCTGACGACAGTCACGAAACTGGTTCAGCAGCAAGGCTACCAGGATGGAATGTTGGGCATAACATAGTGGCTTCACTGTGGAACCCTAGGCAGGGCACAGGTCATGTCACATACACCTTACTCAAGCCAGTATAGAGGCTGTTGTCATCTCCCTGCTGTCCTCCTGCTATTTTTCATAACCGCCATTTGTGCCCAGGGCACCATACCATATTAACATTTGCTTGATTACACAACTGTAGAACAAATTGTAGAACAATTGCAAAAATGTGACCTTTCACATACATACACAATCAATTGCACATGCAGTTAAAAACTATCAATCTACGCTCTGCTACAATTTGTCATGAGGTTAAGTGGGATTTGTGCCATTGTTTAACATTTTTGCTACAGAAAGATGCCTGTGTAGGCAGAGCATGGCTTATTCATTGACACAGTGAGCAACAATTCATCATATTAAAACCTTGTAAACTGGAAAAATATCTAATTTCATTAACTTGTAATAAAAGTTGAGGACATTTGTCTTTCTCCTATACAGTTACCTTTTCTGTAATGCAGGGTTTTGGTGAATGCTTGATGCATCATATTATCCAAATAGAAAGTAGATGCCACTCCCCACAGAAAAAGCAAACATTTTCCCTATGCACATAGTATTTCTGCTGTTTTGTTATGGCAATTGTTAGCCTAGTGATTGGCTTGCTATACATGCGTGTGTTCCTGTGTATGTACTATCGAGGGATCTCTAAATCCCTGCTCTTATAATGGCACATTCCCTGCTTTTATATTGCCCTTTAAATTCCCCGCTATAAGCACTGTCGAGGCGTGTCTGACACTGTTATAGTTTTTCCACCCCTGAGCCACAGTGGCCGGCTTTGACCACTAGGGAGCAGTGCACAAATTGTCTTCAAATATTGATTGTGTGGCAGAGAGGTGTGTAAGGCAGGCCAAAGCATCAGGGTCATGCTACGAGCATGGAGCTCCCCAGGAGAGGAAGAGCTGTCTTCATTTTCCCGCTGCTCAGAGGTCAGTGCCCCCTACAACTCTGGGGAATACTGCCACACGTTCAACCTTTTACTGGAGAGAGGATAGATCTATAGACATACACGCTCACATCCACCCACACTGACACAAACACACACAAGTGTCTGTGTTTGTATTCCTGTCTTTGTGTATGTATGGGCCTACCTTTACAGGTCCAGTTGCTTTGTTGCTGTCTTGGGGTTTAACTGAACCCTTTAGATCAAAGTTCATTCAACCCTGGGAGTCATTTTTTTCCTTTCTTCCTGAATGCTGACGTGTCTGTGTGGTCCCAAGATTGATGTGTTTGCAGGCAGTTTGTTTGTTGACAATGTCTTAACTGAATTGCTTTGTTTATACCAAGGGCAAGAGGAGCTGGTGAGTTGCTGGAACCAGGTATCAAAGTATGTGCCGAAGTGAGTCCTACATTGTTATGATGTCAAGGAAATCTCTAAGACTCTCAGACTAAGGCATGAAGTTCATCACCAGAAGAAGACTTTTAGAGGAGTGTTCTCTGGTCAGAAGAAACATAATGATATAGTAATGATCAGATCATGCTGCCATAATAAAAAGATCCATGTATATAGCACAAAAGGATGAGGCTGTTAATCCAATAAACACCATACCAACTGTGAAGCATGATGGTGGCAGTATCATGTTGTGAAAATGTCTTGCTAGAAAAGTGACTTATATGGCATCATGAGAAGACACTAGAAAAATCGAAAACTGGGTCTGGATGTCCTTAGCCTAGGTCTATGTCAACTTTTGGTCCCAACGGTTTTACATTGTACCAAAATGACTGTAAAACACTGAAGAATTGTCTGTAAGTGAATTCTCAAAAGCAATGAAACTGATATTATATCTAAGATTTCCATTTTTCTATAGTAAATATATGGGTAAGTAGAAAAGAGACTAGTATGACTGCTACTAAATGCCGATTGGTTGGCAAACTGATCAGCTCATTGGCTGAAATAGTTTAAAGTAACTGATATCATAAAAATAATAAAGCTGAGATAACCTTAGAAATTCAAAGTCTTGCTAGAAATGACTTTAGGAGCTTGTCGTAGCTTGTAAATGAGAATTTACAAGATATGCTTTTAAAGAAAAGCTATCTATAAGCCAATACATTTGAAGCTCAGGAGCGCCCTCCAGAGTTTCAGTTCACTAGAAATGCTATGTCTTAATCACACATGTTAACAAATTAGTTCTAAGAAACAAGTGTCCTTTAGTAAATGGAGTGGTTCTGTTCAGAATAATGCTTAGTTTGATGCTTAAATGGTTCTTCTGGTTGAGAATAGACAGGTCATTACACTAACACAAATATGCAAACAGACACAGAGAAAGAGAAAAAAAGGGAATACTTTTTATACTGTGCTAAAATTTCATTATGAAGGTACAAAGAAAATAGTTCATAATTATTTAAAATAAACATAAAAATAAGAATAACAAATTTTGACATGAACTACTAAATTTAAGACAACTATGTAGTCAATCTATAATCTATATATACACACCCATATATCAGCCTAGAACAGGATGTTCACACTGCCATCCTAAATATACCAGCAGCCTGTAGGGAAAGGAGGGCAGTATCCCACAGCTTCTCGGCTTCTGGACCCCTGTAACGAGAGTTTGAGCTGCTGCTGGGCTCCCCGTGGCCCCCATGGCCCCTGGGCTCAGAGCTGTACGCACTGCAGCTCAGAGAGATTCATCACTGCTCACACAGCTAAGAGCACTGAAGGGTCCGGCTCAGCCTGGGACAGAGCAGGTCAGAGCTGACACAGCAGGGTCATCCCACAGAGAGAAATACACTATACTGCAGAGGGAGAGAGAGAGAGAGAGAGAGAGAGAGGGAGAGAGAGAGAGAGAGAGAGAGAGAGAGAGAGAGAGAGAGAGAGAGAGAGAGAGAGCAAGTAAATGGAGAAAGATAAAAAAGGGAGAGGGAAAGAGATCTGAGAGTAAGAAGAAATAGAGCAAGACATGTTAAAGATATCAAGAGCTCAAGAGAGAGGGAATTATCAATGGAAAAAAGCAAAGAGAAAAACGGAGGTAAAGAGGGAGGAAGAACAAATAGAGATTAGGAAAAGAAGAAAAAAAGTAAACCAAGAAAAGAGAAAAACACATTTAGAGCAGAGAAAGAGAGGGAGTGAGAGAGAAAGAAGAGAGAAAGAATGATGATGAGCTAATAGAGAAGGAAAAACAGGAACAAAGCAAGAAAGAGACCATGACACTAAAATAGAAAGAGAAAGAGATGGAGACTACAGGAACAAATAGAGAAAGAAAGAAAATTGAAGAGGAGAAAAACAAGACCAAGAAAAGAAAAAACACACTGACAGCAGAAAGAAAGAGAGAGGAATGAGGGATCTCTACTCCATCTTCTCAGTGAGCCAAACTCGGATCAATCAAAGTCAGCCACGCAGCACAGAGCAAGGTCAAAGCCAGCCTGAGTGAATGAAAGCTCTATTAGAGTTCAGCACTGCTGAGAGAGAGAGTCAGGGGACAGGACGGCAGCCAGAGACCATTAATTAATTAACACTGCTGAAGAAAAATGCATCAACCATACCATTAGTTCTCAGGAACCTTTATTATAATGCAGTACTGAGTACAAGCAATGTTTCTTTATAAGTGCGTCTAATTCTTAATTATAGCAGTTTTCTGAAAACAAGGCTTAAAGATGACCATGTGCTGTCCCAAGTTGACCGCGTATTTTGGATAAGACTGCATTTTGGCGTTAGTCTGTAAATGAAAATGTTGTAAAACCATATAAGCCTTGATTTTAGGTGTGTTTTTATGGATAAATGTGTCAAATAAACCTGCCTCTGATCTCTGCCCATGAGTGCATTCTTTCATAACCACTGTTGCTAGGTTAGACAAGCTTTACAAAATGCTGGTAAACATCCCATTCAGGCTGGTGAGAAATGGTGGGAGAAATCTTTTTGGAAGGGGCTACATGACATTAAGCTTTTGGTAACTACTGAAGGGCTGCATTCATAAGTCTATGCATCAGCCTTTTATGACAACAGACCTAGACATTTATAAAGGCTTAATAGAAAGTGCATCAGTTTCCCTTAATTAAGGTAAAATGACATCAAAACTGTGTGAATGTTTAAGTAGGTTCATGTCGGCCACATACAAAGGCATATGTAGATGTCATGTATCCTTATTAATGCTGCCCTGTAGTAAAGTGTTACCAAGTTTCCAGTTTAAAATGCTTCTGAGCACCAAGTATTGAGGACCAAGCTCATCGAAACCATAAACATAAAAAGGAGATGGGTCACTGATTCAAATGGGATTGGGACAGCTCATTACATAGCATCAATTTATGGGGAAAGTCTCAATCTTTAAGAAAACAAGGCAATCGACTTGCTGGTTACCAAAGTCTTTGGAAAAGTCCATTCACTTGTTATCCCAGTTATTTCCAGCTATGCCAGAATGTTAATACTAAAAGTTAAATTACTATTAAGAAACTGTTTGTAGTGTTTGGCACAAAAACACACAAAATATTGTATATTTTGGCTTGGTCTGGCTACTGAGCTTGCACAGACCTCTACAATGTGGGTTCGCTTTCACAATTTGGCTAGTGTCACGATACCAATGACCTTTTCCTGCTCTCAACCTAACCAGCAAGAGACCTCTTTCTTGGAAGAGCAGGACTTGAGCTTGTGTTAAGCTTTACAGGCTTTCCCATTCATATTTTAACGACTGACCAGACTCCTCAAGAAAGCCCAAGGTCTGGACTATTCAGGACCTTTGCTATTCATTAATGTTAATGGTAGAATAACGCCTTCGATTTGGACAACCACATTCTTTATATAGATGGTTATTCAAGCGTACTTAATAAATGGAGTGGCTTCGTTCAGATAAATGCTTAGTCTGATGCTTAAATGGTTCTTTGCATGTTTAAATGGATCTTCAGGTTGACAGTTGACTGGTAATTTATTGATCTACATAGAACCTTTTTGAGAATGGTTGTATATTGCACAAAAGAGGGTTCTTCTATTGTTAGTAGGTCAAGCTTGTATATATAGAATCATATACAGCACAATCTTTATCAATCAGAATAATCATTTCTCAGTGCAAATAAGCACAAAGAATCATTTTCTTTACTAATAAACCCTTAAAGATCCATCTTTCTTTAAGAGTCAAAACTCAAAAGATAAGCAAAAAACACCAAAACATCAATACAGCAAAGCTAAATTCTGTTAACGCCCGCTGTAGGATTTCTAACATTATGTTATTAGCGCTCAGCTAATGCTGGAGCACATACATGTTTTTTGGCTGCTCTAAATAATAAAGACATTAAAGCTTGTAAAAGACATTCCATGTTTTATTTTAAGATTGTAATACACACAACTGGTTCCACTGTCGCTTCCTATTTATGACGCTACATACAATGCAAAATATAAGGCCTTCAGTTCAGCTCCTGAAGACCTAACCAATGGGGGAGTTACTTGGCTCAATCTACCTACATAACATGGAGATAAAATTGTGACTTGATAATTTTTCATTGGGCTTTTTAAGGTTTTACCCCTTTTGATCCCAACCGAAATCTTTAAATTGACATTCAGCAGTATTAGGTCAAATACATCACGCATGATGATTGTAATCAATATAACCGGAGCTTAAAATGAGAAGACATTCGATTAAGAAGGTCTAGAAGCTTCTAGCAGCTGCACAGACTAGTCAACTTGTACTCAGGCGATAAAGCTTTAAGCCTGATGACATTTAGTCATTGATAACGTGATCCAAGGCTTGGTGGAAAGTCGCGCCATGGTCTACTGACCTGTGGGGTTTGGCTTCATTCCAACATTTCTCCACTGAGCTACAGAAATGGAATGTTGTTATGTCCACTTTCCTGAAGACTACACTTACAAGTAAAGTGTTGTTGGAAAGAGGGCATAACTGTTGAGTTGCAACACTCTCTGGACAGTGGGATACAAATTTGCAAGGTTTTGGCTTCATCATGGATTTGTAAAGTCAGATTCGTTTCTTGCCAAGCATTCTCTCTTGTGCTGGTTTATTCATGACATCTTCTGTGATTAGTTGGCGTCAACTAGACCTTCATCACATAACTGTCACAAATTGTGCGACCCCTAGAAATTCTGTAAAGCTTGTCCAACAGTATCTATAAAAGTGTTGGTGGGCAGGGCATAGAAGGATCAATGTTCAGCCTTTTAAACGAGGGGCGTACATCACATTCATAGCATTCAATGACAGATCAGTCGTCAAGTTTTTTCAGCACCGAAACAGCGTGAGTCATTTTTTGTACTTTTATCCCAGAAGCCGGCGGCTTATTAACCGTTTGATTTCATGTGACATCAACAACATGGCGATATGATCTAGGCAAACATAACTGAAAAGAATTTTCCAGCAAGTGCAAAGGCCTTCCATTAATTCTTAATGCGTTGTTATCGTCTTATTCTTCCACCCTAATTAGGACTCCAAGAAAAGGTTGCGATTCGACCCTCAGAAACAGCTGGAGAGGAGTGTGTGATTGATGCATTTGACGCATATTCTCCTCAAACAGTCGTGGATATAAAGTCTCTAGAGCGGAGAGGTGATTAAATACTGCATCTACTGCACTGGAGTAAAACCTTGACCCCCCCACCCTCTCCCGCCCCGCACTCTCACATACATCATTAACGCTCTCTCTCACTTTTTTTCACACATGGCCATGCATGTACAATAGTGCTGTCAAAGTAAAAGCATAAACCTGTTCAGTCATTAACAGAACTAGCGGGTTTTTATGACGTCAACACATTTTCCCAGTTGAACATTTGGAACTATTCGTGGTAGCAGCTGCAGCACCCTGTGATGTTGCGTTGATGGAATCCGGGAAGGTAGCTCTATTCAAATACAGTTTAATAAAAATAAAGACTGGGAGATCTATGGATACATCAATGAGCAGCAAACTAACAAAAGCAGCAGAAAAGCTGTGTTGGGGTTGTTAGTCAAAAAAAGTAATGTATTACACATTACTCATTACTTTTACTCATTCAGTAATACATTACTTATTTACTCCATGTGGACAGTAAATTGTTACACTACTTGTTAAATGACTTTTGCTTTACTTCGCAACATATCATGAGAGGCACTGTAGTGTAATTGCCAGTTAACAATAGGCTATGACATTAAACCTTACATATGCCCACATGTCAGCACAAACCATTCGTCCATCATCCTCCGCTTTACCCCACTAGTTGGGGTCACGGTGGGGTTGGAGCCAATCCCAGCGCCATTGGGCGAAGGCGGGGTACACCATGGACAGGTCTCCAGTCCATTGCATGGCCACCACACACTCACTTACACCTACAGGCAATTTAGAGTGACCGATCAACCTAACGTGTTTGGACTGTGCGAGGAAACCGGAGTACCCAGAGGAAACCCACTCAAGCACGGGGGGAACACTCCACACAGAACGGCACGGCCCGGGAATTAAACCCAGCCTGGGGATCGTCTTGCTGTGAAGTGAGAGTGCTAACCACTACACCACTGTGCCACCCCAGCACAAACCCTCTCCTTATAAAGAGGGCATACACTGTTTTTTCCTTTTATGCTTTTTGATAAAGACCCCCAAAGCAGGCAGCAAAGCTGAATCCTTGTGCAGTAAATCACTGCCTGTGCAGTCAGTGTGTAAAGAAAACAGAGTCCAGATTTTGTATTTGTTTGCACCAAAAACATTGCCGCAATGGCTTCATCTCTAGTAGGAACAAAAATCTAGGAACTTGCTCTGCTCAATGCTCAATTCTTGTTGGCAATCACCACATCTCTCCTAATTTGCATAAAGTTAAACTTCAAAATATGTTGCACTGTCACCTTTCACAAGAGATCACCAGCTCTCATTGTCTCCAGCAACTTCATCACACTGGGACACTACTAGTGTGAACGCAGGGTTAGTCATTGTAATTTGAGTACTGACTTTAGGAAGAGTAGTGCATTACATTACTGAGTTGTGGACAAATGTGGTGTAATGGCAGTAACACATAACCCCTAATGCTGGAGCCTCCATCCTAACAAGAAAGCGTGAGTGGCAGCTGTGGTCAGGTTTAGGTGGTAAGCACTAATAAGCACTTTTCCTTTTTATTTAAGTTAAGCAGTGCTTAAACAGATCAGCTGCCCCTTATATATATAATATATACATTCATTGGTTGGGACAGCAGCTACCACTGGTCTAACTGGTGATGAAAATTTCAGGTTCATGTGAACTCTGTAGTTACACGGTGGAAAGAATTGTCATTGAAATATTGAAAGTAATAAATACATTCAAAAAATAAGGCTTAATTTTGTCCACTTGTATAGCCACAACAAAATGCACTGCTCTGTAAATGGATCAAATAAGATATACGTCATTCGCAGTTAACCACACTAAGTGATTGATTGGGATTAAGTACACAGAATAATGCATTTAATTTTGATCAACTAATTAAACAATGTGATCAGTCACAGTAAATTACATGGAATAATGTGATTAATCCCAACTAATCAGGCTAATCATAATTAATTGCTTAGTTTGACAGCCCTAATGCACACACATCCACATCCATACATACGCAAACATGTACCCACATATATATAAGTATGCACACATACATACATTCATGTATTAATATATGGGTCAGCGACAAATGTGCGATTTTGAATAATTGTAGACCTTTTTAATTTAAACGTGATTCAAAACAAATGTAGTAATAATAAGAATAATTTAAAAGGATAAGATGCTGTACTTGCATTAATCTTCTCTATGTGTTAATATTTCTTTCATTACTTTTTATATTGACAATTATAATTATATTCACAACTATTCATCCATACACAGGACCATCAGTTTTACCACCAATAAAATGTCAGGCGGCGCAGCCACACAATTTTAAAGTATTAAAATAGACTTTAAAGTTATTAACTACTGAAACATTTATAAACTAGCCTCTGACGCTCATATAAATGTCTTTTTTCTCAAATAAATAAACATCATGACAGAGTAAAAGTTCTTTGTTGTCAGTTGTGTCACATTACTTCTGAGTACATTAATTTATGGTCAAACATTTTAGAAATACTTTTAACATTTTCCTGTTTTTGCAAAGTATTATTACTTTAAAGAGTTCATTTAAGATCTCGAAGTGAAACTCATGCTACACTCTTTTATTTTATATGTTATATACACTGCCTGGCCAAGAATAAGTTGCATACTCTTATATTTGGTTGGTTGGCTTCCTTTATCTTTTGAAGTCAGCATGCATTTGCCATAGCATTGTGTCAACAACTTCATGCAATGGCACTAAATTTATTTCCATTTGCATTCATTGTGCCAAGATTGTGTACTGAGAACGGGAGAGCTGACCCAGTCTTCTCCAGCACATCCAAATGGGTTACAGTCAGGACTCTGTGGTGGACAGTTCATGTGTGAAGATATTTTATTCAGTACATTCACTGGGCTTAAATGTATTGCCAGCTAACATTGCTGAGCCTCTACCTGATCAACTGAAGCATCCCCAGTTTATAAAACTGCCACCAGAGGCTTGTACCAGTGGGCACTATGCATGATGGGTGCATCGCTTCATGTGCTTCCCCTTCTTACCCTGATGCACCCATCACTGGTGAGTCATGACCCTTGTTTTTCATCTCCAGAGTCCAGTCTTTATGCCCCCTAGTAAATTGAAGCATTTTTTTCCGATTTGCCTCTCTAATATATGGTCATCTTATGTGATATCCAATCGCGGTCAATCAAGTTTCTTCTCTGACCACATTTCTCTATCAGAGTTGATGGCTTTAAACTCTCCTTGCATGTTGTAATAATGCATTGGTCAGTTCCTAACCCAAGTCCAGTCACTTACTGAATCATTTAGGGTTAAAAGAATAGGTATCAGCTGAAGCATATTAATCACTGCAGTAATTATACGATCAAAGGCTGTTAAGTTTTTTTTTAATTCTGTTCAAACTGTGATTATTTTTTCTCGTTTGGCCAGGCAGTGTAAGTAAATTACTTTTTTAGTAGTTTACTTCTTCTGCATATAGTGTAAGACAGATATTGCCTTTGAAAGGTAATAAATAATATTGTCTTGAAATTGTTTCCACATATAGGAGGTTTTGGGGAATAATGTAATATATGTTGTGTATTTATACATTATTTAAAAAGAAAGCAATGGACATGGACACAATAAATGCATGTCATGTCACTGACCCATACACATATCCATTCATCCAGAAACACACACTTGGCATCCACAACCAATATGCTCCCATACATTCCAGTCAGTTAACATAGTTCATGACTTGAAGCTAAAGAAGTCCAGACTGTTTTTCCCACATCGTGTGATCCGTGTCCATTTGCACCACAGGACATATTTTTATTTTTAGAGAGAGAGGTGGGGCGTGATTAGTCCATCACCAAGTCTTTTCACTGGTCTGTGCCATCAGATACAGTATACAGCACAATTCTTGAGTCTATCCGTCACAAGTGTTTCATTTTCCTCTTGGTCCGTGATTGAGCGCTCTCTGCTATAACTGGGCCTCTTTTTATCCCAGAATAGATATTCCACCTTAAAGAAGAGCCTTGGGTCTCTCTCAAAGGGCCGTCATCGTCTCGCTATCGTGTGACCTAAAAAAGAAAAAAGAAGAAATAATGAGTGTGCCACGTGTTTTCATGTGAAATGTGCGATACTGTTCTGGTGCGGAGGGTGAAGGATATCTCCTTCACTCCAATCAGCGTTCAGCGCCGATACCAGAACAAATTCACCCAGACACTGGAGAGAGACTACCTACTGCATATAAATCAGCAGAGCGAGAGAGAGAGAGAGAGAGAGAGAGAGAGAAAGAGAGAGAGAGAGAAAGAGAGAGAAAGAGAGAGACAGAGAGAGAGAGAGAGAAAGAAAGAAAGGAAGAAAGAGAGGAAGAGAGAGAAAGAGAGCAGGAGGAAGGGAGGAATGGATGGAAAGACAGAGAGAGAGGAAGAGAGAGAGGAAGAGAGAGAGGGAGGGAGGGAGGGATTGATGGAAAGACAGAGAGAGGGGGGGTTGATGGAAAGACAGAGAGAGAGGAAGAGAAAGAGAGAGAGGGAGGGAGGGAGGGATGGAAAGACAAAGAGAGAGAGGAAGAAAGAGAGGGAGAGAGAGAAAGAGAAAAGGAGGGAGGGAGAAAAGGATGGAAAGACAGAGAGAAAGAGAGAGTAAGAGAGAGAGAGAGAGGAAGAGAGGGAGGAAGAGAGGGAGAGAGAAAAAGAGAGAAGGAGGAAGGGAGGAATGGATGGAAAGACAGAGAGAGAGAGGAAGAAAGAGAGGGAGAGAGAGAAAGAGAAAAGGAAGGAGGGAGAAATGGATGGAAAGACAGAGAGAGAGAGGAAGAGAGAGAATGAGAGAGCGAGTGAGAGAGAAAGGGAGGAAAGTAAGGAGAGAACAAATAAGAGAATGACAGAGAGTAGGAGACAGAGAGAGAAAATGATAGAGGAAGAAAAACAGAGAGGACGAAAAGTGGAAAAGGAGAAAGTGAGAAAGGGAGAGAGAGGAAGGACAAAAAAGAGGGAGAAAAGAGGAAGCGAGTGAGAGGAGAGTGGAGAGGAAGGGGCGAGTGTGAGAGATGAGAGAAAGAAAGCAAGAAAGGGAGATAGAAAATGAGAGATGGAGGAAGGGAGAGGGAGAAAAAGCGAGAGAGCAACACAAAGGGAGGAAAACATAGAGGGAGAGTGGTGGAGAAATAGGAGAGGAAAAGAGAGGGAGAGAGAGAGAGAGTGCAAGAGTTAGAGATGGAGCAGAAATGTGGAAAGAAAAGGAGAAAAAGAATAAAAGAAGTGGTGGAGAAGAAGGAGAGAGAAGGAAATGGAGAGAGATGGAAGAGAGGGAAAAATAGAGAGAGAGTGAGAGAGAAAGAGAGAGAACAAGAAAGTGAGTGGAAAGAGGGGAAAGAGGAGGGAACGTGAGAAAAATGTCAGGAGAGAGTAGGAAAAGAGGAATGGAAAAAAGAAAGAGTAAGACAGAAACAGAAAGAGAGACAGAGAGGACAGCCAGAAAAGGAGAGAGGAAAGACGCTGTATAAATGAAAATGTGTGAAGGTAGTGTGAAAATGAGAGGAAAAGAGGGAAGAAGAGATAGTGGAATAAGAGAAAGACAAAGACAGAAGAAAGAAATAAAAGAAAAAGTGAAATGTAATATGAAGAGTAGTTTTAAGTTTCTGTGAAAAAGCTGAATAAGCTTCTCCTCTCTCCGTATTGTTCACACACACACACACACACACACACACACACACACACACACACACACACACACACACACACACACAGTTAAAGCTCAGTGGAGCAGCAGTGCATGAAACTCCTTCATCTGCAGCTCGCCACCTCCCGTTGGCGCCTCAGCTTCTGGTAGGATTCCTGATTAAAGAACTAATCATACTCAGCTTTTAAAAGTCTAAAGCTGTTACTGCCATTGATGCAAGTTTGTTATACTACTTCAATATACACAACCTTTATTAAGATATTTATTAAGGTCTTGCTTCACTGCGATCTAAGAACACTAATAATTGCATTGTTGTAGTACCAGACATTGTCATAGAAATTTAGCATGAAATTATTACCTAAATTCACAAAATTGCAGCACTTAACATATACAGATCCAAGACACAGCCAGGTGACGTCTGTAGTTTATTGCTGTAAGAGTTTAATATGTTACTTATACTTCATTATATGTTCTGTTTTATAAAGTTTGGTAACACTTCCTGTGAATCCCGTGTTCATCATGCATTATAAAGGCATTAATACTATGTTATATAACATATGTAATAGCTCATAATGTCAGGCATAAGGTTGTGAAATTGCCCTTAAATAATATTATAATTATAATGCTATAATTACATGCACAACAACTCATAAAGCAAGATTTTATACAGTCAGGTTTGATTATTCAATATAATATCTGTTTATAAGAACACTGGATAATGTTATAAAGGGTTATGCCGGATCATCACAGGCTTTAGTTGAAATGAGATATATGTGTTAATAAAACACATACAAGAAGACGTAAGCAAAGTCAGCTTGCAGCTTTTACTGCTGGCTAGCATTAAGCAGCTGTTTGTACTGCTTTGCCAGTTACCTTTGGTTGCTAACTGCTAACAGTTTAGCCTAGCACTGCAGTATCCAGTTAGTTAAAAACAAATCAACTCTATCAAATTTACTCTACATACAATGTGTCCACTCTAAATTCATCCCAAAGGTATTTCATCGGGTTGAGGTCAGGACTCTGTTCAGGCCAGTCAAGTTCTTCCACACCAAACTTGCTCATCCATATCTTTATGGACCATGCATTGTGGGCAGTCATGTTTGAGCAGGAAGGGCCCATATCTAAACTTTTCTCACAAAGTTGGGAGCATCAAATTGTTAAAAATCTCTTGGTCTGCTGAAGCATTCTTTTCACTGGAACTAAAGGGCCGAGCCCAACTCCTGAAAAACAAATTTGCACCATAATCCCCCCTCCACCAAACTTTACACTTTATTACAATGCAGTCAAACAAGTACCGGTCTCCTGGCAATCACCAAACCCAGACTCATCCATAGGATTGCCAGACTGAACATATTGGAACACCTGAATTCAGTTATTTGAATGGGTGAGTGAATACTTTTGGCAATACAGTGTATATATAAATAAATACAATGATCATTGATATATAGGGAATATGGAACGTATATGGAAGCCAAATGCAGTATAAGCTATATGCAGAGCGAGAAAAAGGTATATATTTGTGTGTGTGTGTGTGCGCGTGTTTATTACGCATTGTTCAATATAACAATTTAATCATTAGTGATTGTCCCATATAGACCGTGCAGGTCATAAAGAATAAAGCCTAATGCAGAGTGAATAATCTATTTAGAAATCTTTCAAATATCAAACATTAATAAACTCCCAATATGTTTTTCTTAAAATAAAGTGATCCCATGTCAGCTTTTCAGTTTTGCAGAACAACATCGACCTCGTCTACTGACAACCAGTAGTGTGGTATGAATTGCAAGTTGATCAAGTTCAACCAGTTCTGAATAAATCTATATTCTACATGGCAACTATGCCACCCCATCCCATTGGCTCTTCAGGATGACTGGCAGGCCGGCGTAGCCAGTCAGACTCCTGACGTCCGGGGTCATAAATTCAAGTGTAAGCCCATGAGCCGCCATCCATCGACTGTCTATCCCGCTTACCGATTTAATTAGGACTCTTGATTCGAGAGGCTCGGCGGAACCTGTAGCCCATAATGCATCCTAATGAAGGCGACAGATGTTGCGCTGTTATTCCGTCTCTCTGAGCAATTACTCTTATGGCGCCGGCGTGCTCACCGCAACTGTTTTCCGTTTTGATACGTCACCTGTGAGGAAGCAGCACCTGCGCCGCCCCATAGCACAAATTGCCTATCCCGTCTTTTGCCAGAACGAACGGGCCCTGGGCTCGCGGCAATCTGTCGACACGCGCAGGAGCGCAATTAATACACGGAGCGGCTCGTTTGTATTTACACATGTACAATTCTCTCTCTCTCTTTCTTTCTCCTGGCTTTTCACACTGCCTGAACCTTCTGCTACTATTGTCTCTGCACGCTCGCTCACTGCCTCGCTTCAGGCGACTTTATGTGGTGAAATTTTAACGGAACATGAAATTTTACTGGCCACTTGATTGAAAACCCCAATTCGCTCAAAGCTTGTAGCATATTCTGCTGCAATCAACGCAACTTTCTGTTTCATGCAAAAGAAAAGAAAATTGGAGGTTTTTGGATACTACAAAATGTTCTTTCACACTGCATGCAATTACATATTTCCACCAGAGAGGTCTCCAAATCCCCAAAAAACCTCAATCAACTAAATCATAGTTCTTTTTAAGTCAATCTTGTTCCTCTGGGCCACAATATACAGGTTCAAAAAATGTCTAATGAACATCTGTTGTAGGTCACCACATTTCTCTCCTCTCCATGTAAAATGAGTGGTCCTAAACATTGGAATTACATTTATGTAAGCATTTTCTAACCAAGGCTAACATGGCTTGATCCACCCTTTCTTCAAGTCTGAGCAACGTGGAAAGCTAAAGCTATCTTAGTAAGCTATCTAGACTTTGCCTTCTTTAAGGTACCAACATATTAAAAAACTGGCTTAGGGGCATCATGAATACAGCAGGGTCACTTACAACACAAGCAGCACATCATCAGTGGCTATGTTTACATGCATAGATTTCCTCCAATCCGATTAAATTAATTCCAATTATAGATTAAAACTGAGGTGTTTATATGCTCACTCTACTCAACAATCTGATGAAAATCTCTGTTTACATGCACAGTACAAGTAATTGAATGCAAAATAACACGCATGCGTAGAGTACAGCTTGGTGTAAACGTTACCATGACAACGAGTAGCAAGCGAGTTCAGTCAGAGTGAGAGCAGCAGAAGTATAGTTACCTGAGGTTTCAGTTAGCGTGCTCGTGTTTTTAACTGCTTTAAAATGATGGCAGACTCAGAAAAACATATTTCACATGTACTTATTAAAGAAGGGCCGAGAGTAAGACGTCACGTCCTGCAACACCGTTTTTATTCGTGTTGAAACGTCCATCTGTTTTTAATTTGCTCTATAGTTCCTTTGTTGTTCCTTTGCTCATATACTCTATAAGTGCTGAACGTACCTAAGCCTTCTGATTGGGAATGTAATCAGATACAGACGTTTACACGGCTATTCCTTTAAACAGATTATTCACAGGATTACCCACCTCATTCAATCGAATAGAAATTGTAATCGAAATGACCTCAATCGGACTAGTCTATTCAGATTAATGTATATACATGGACGTATTCTATTCCGATTGAGCTATTGAGCTATTAACGGATTATCAGGCTAGCCACAGTCTAAAGAAAATCATGAACATGAAAAATTCATGATAAATGGACCAATAGAAATTCTGATTCCATTGACTTACATTAACAGTAAGTAAGTTTTTGTCCTCTCCCACGTTTACCTGAGAACAGCAGCAGTATTTTCACCTGAAGGCTAGAGCTGAACAACCTACCATTCTGTCACCCACAAACCTACCATTCTGTCACCCCCAGTGAATGCAGGTTGTCTGGTGCTGGACCTTGTACAGTCCATGATTGCAAATATTAAAAGTCTCAATAATCCTAAAGGTCAGTGAGTTGATAAATCTAAAACTGTACCTTTAAGTAAGCAGCTCAAACAAAACAGTTTGTGCATATAGTAATGTGTGATCAGTTTGCTTTGTTTACAGAATTGCAAATGCATCCACAAATATGTCCAAGATCTAATACTCTATGTTGTAATATAAACAAATCTTGTTCAATTTGGGGTAAACCTTGTTCAGCTTTCTGTACGAGTCAGTGATAGACAGCTGTCAGTCATGCATGTTTACTGGAATATTAAGACCACGCTCAAGCCATACTCAAATATTTATTCTATTAAGTTTGTTTTTCAATTGAACTGGATATTTAACATCACAATCAAGTTAAGTACAATACAAAAAAAACAATAAACTTACTAACTTGCTAGAAAGCTAACTGTGACATCATAGGTGTTTGTGACTGAAGAGCACTCCTCTAGAAAGCATTTTAACCCTCATTTTAAGTTGGAAAAGCATGACCACTGGTGATGAGCGCCCATTAAGGAGCACCACAGCTTACTAATCAATGCTTAGTATCATGGGCGTAGGAGTGGGTTTGACAACGGGGGGGACACGTTTGCTTATATGAATCAAAGTCCATCCTGTCCCTTAAAATATTAGCTATAAGCTGATTCCACTGTAGGTAAGGTAGTAAATCACTGTATCTATAGTTACGTAGAACAACATTTGTGGAATTACAGTAAATTGTAAATAAATAAACAAAATACAACATTATCTGTACTTCTGTTTATTATTAGATTAATCCAATTAAAGATCAACAAACAAGATACTCCACATTACATGGTACTGCTTTCAGAAAACTTTTAAACTATACATGTTTGGATTCTATACAAATATAACCAAACTTATTATTTTCTTTGGAGCATAATGCTGAAAGGTAATGACTAAAAAATGTTTGTTAAGGTTTCCTGACTAGACAAGACTAACATTAATGTTAGACAGTGAGGCTGTGTCCCAAACAGCTCACTTTGGAACATTACATACTGAAAGCACTTCTAATCCTGGTGTCCTTTCATTTATTCATTCATTTATTTATTTATTTATTTTATTTATTATATTTTATTTTGTTATGCATTTACTGTATTAGCAGTCTGCAGTTTGAGACATGGTCAGAGAGTAATGTAACTTTACGTTTCAGAGTGCTTTCTGACAAAAGTTAAATAAATATTAGCTACCCAAACTCTCCTAATCTGTTACCATAACAACATATTGTACTAAAGTAGTTTTTGTTGCATTATATATTGTCATCATTGCTATTTACTGCTCTCATCACTGACCTGGTGTTTAAAACTGGTGCAAACTACCCGACGCTCCAACGGGGTGAGAGCTCGGGTCAGTGAAGCTGTGACTGCAGGATATTTCTAAACAGGCATCTCAACACAAGTCTTAACAAAGTGAAAGACCCTTTCATTTTTATCCTCTAGTCTCTTATCCAGCATGAAGAAAAATCTAGTTTTGGATGTTTTCAAACCCAACTACCAGGTTAGGTAGACGAAGGCTAGCATGTGTTCCTTTTGGACATGGGAAACACCGTCCTAGGATTTCAGACTGCTGCTGGCGCAACATCATTGGACAGCTTGTAGAAGAACGCTTATGCTAATTATGTTACATCAGCTAAAAGATGCTCAGCTTGGCTAGTATTGCGCTGGGTGACTGGATGATTACACTAGGCGAGAGGGACGACCGCCCTGCTCATCCAGACAGAGAAAGGACAGTTATGTTCTCTCTGACTTCTGGCTACAGACGACTGTGGAATCACCTTATATTAACTGGTTGTACTGAATAACAAACAGTATTGCTTGTGAAAAGCCATTGCTGTGCAGACTGTACAGCTGAAATACCTCAGGAATAGCTATGAAAGCTGACAAGGCTTCAAAGTTGGACTTGGTAACATCCAGACAAATGGCTTTCTTTCATTTGCCATCATTATGGATCCATGTAAAGCTGATTCTGGACTATTGAAATGGAAAAGATTGTGAATTATTACACAGTTACGCCAACAGTTACATCATCCTGAAATTACCACAATGTATTTCTTGGCCCTGGACCTTGAGGCACACTGTTCTGCACATTTTAAAGCTTTTCCTCCTCAAAAATTAAATACTTATGCTGTTTAAATACTCAAAAATTGGATGTTAATGAGCTGGTCAGGTGTGTTGAAAGCAAAGAAAGCAAAAAAAATCCAAGGATCTTTAACATACTAGACAACAATTCAATGTCGGTCATACACTGAATACTGCTTGCTACTTTTGGGCACAGCCTGTACTCTGTTAGCATGTGTGGTATTTTGAACATAGTCCAGGTATGCGGGGCACAGCAGACATTCATTTTACATGACCATTTTGCTTCTGTTATTGCACATAGATATACTGTATCTGTAATATAGATATATTTAAATGCTGTCTGATGGGCTGTCATGCATTGTGCTTCATTCAAAGAGTATTCCAGACTGAAACACTGCTTATAACTTCAGTGAGAAGGGGCAGGGGTCAACTGCCGCATGCTAAATGGGTGAATATATGATGGCTGTTGAAACAAAACCTGATATTTTCATTTTTGTTTCCACTTTTGACACTATTTGAAAGCATGATGTTTTTTATATTGTGTGTAACTTTTATGATGAATGGACCAAAATAACCAGCCCAAAATGACTCTGGTTCCATTGACTTACACTAAATTAAAGTTTTATCTCTTCTCCTGTAAAGTTATCGTTTTAGAAATATAAGTTATTGCTCAAATAGCAGTTTTTATAAACACATTTGTTATTGTGATGTCACATAATCATTTTAGTCATAAGAGAGTGTTTTTGGACAGAGGAGTAAATGTTGAGTCAACGAAACTTGGGCTTTCCATGATAAGGGCCCTTTAGGGGGAAATACGAGCCACTTTCGCTGTGGCTTATATCCTCTGTGTGAAAGAAAGATTCTGATGATTTTTCTTTTTCTACAATATGTAAATAGATACGATGTTTAGTATTGTGATGCAAACTTACAGAGTCATGAATTCTTGACTGTGGTGAAAACATACTAAAGCACAGGGCCACTTAGGTGAACAGGGTTAACGTGACCACCATCCAAACATCAAGTTGGCCTGGATGTCGCTTAGCACCATGAAACCCTGCCATGAAGTGCAATATGGAGAGATCAAAAAGAGGAAACAAAGATGCTCCTGGAGGCTTTTTGGGTCTTCAGCAGAATTCCATCGGCACACATAGGAGCAGAGGGACAAGAAGTGTGTTTCTGAAGGACAGATTTGTGCTTGAAAATGCCTGTGGGAAAATTCGCATCCACAAAGAGTTCCTTTTCAAACAGTCCCTTGGTAGGACCATTTCTCTGCAGGCATTTGGACGGCCTGCTGCTCTTCAAAGGTTGTGAAAAGGTTAGCAAAGAGTTCTGTCTGACCCATTTGTGGTCTAAATGTAAAGTGAAAGCCAGCGTTCTATTCTCTGTCATAACTTTCTGTGACCTGCATGTAATGCAATGTGATGTGCTACTGCACTGGGCTATTTATGTTCAGTAACAAAAAAGGTCCTGAATGTTCTGCCCCAGCCTAGCTCTCTGACTGTGGTTCTGATGTCCATATTTACTGCCTTATTCAAGGTCTTCAGGCGGGGCTGGAGGCATATCTGGTCAATCCTTTTTTAAGTCTCTAAAAACATTTAGGCCACCTGTGTGTGCAGGTTTTGAACCATCCAGGTCACTGCCTTTCATAGCCTACTTCGACTGGTCTCAAACTTCACACTGTACCCAAATGACTTGAATAGTTTGGTGATCCAACATAATCTCCAAGGTTTCAGATACCTCCAATCCTTCCAGATACCTTCAAGAATGTTCTCCCTGTTCACACTCGTCTAGAATGCTCTCCCTATTCAAATGGTCTAAAATGTTCACACCATTTACCTAGTTATACAATGTTCACTACACTATTGTTCACTACTGTTCACTACTCTCCTTCATGTGATTTAGAATAATCTCCATGTATCCTGTTTTTAAAAAATATTTTTTTTTTATTTATACTGATTTAGAATGCTTTCCTATATTATGCTGGTCTACAGTGCTCACCTAGTCTAAAATGTGCACACGGTTCTAGTATATTCTCTCTACATCCACACTCTTCTAGAGCATTCTTCCTATTTACACTAGTCTAAAATTCTCTCCTATTCATGCTAATCTAAAATGCTCTCCTTTTTTCAGAATGCTCTAGCCTGTTCACAATGTTCATGAATGCTTTCCCTGTTTACACCATTCTGGGACGTACTCTTCCATTCACACTTGTCTAGAATGTTCCCCTATTCATACTGTTCTAGAAAGTTCTCCAAGCCATGCTGTTTTAGAATGTTCTCACTTTCACATCAATATACATTGTTTTTTTTCTATTTACACTGTTTCACAGTATTCACACCAACTCACCTATTCACTCTGTTCTAGAATGTTGTACAGTTCATTCAGTTCAGAATGTTCTCCTATTAACACAATTTACATTGTTGTACAATGTTCATTTTATTAGTATACTCTTACTCCATCCACACTCCTCTAGAATGCTCTCCCTATTCACATTGTTCTAGAATGTTCTAGCCTTTTCATAATGTTCCAAAATGTTTTCCTTATTCACACCACTCTGAAGTATATTCTTCCATTCACACTGATCTAGAATGTTCTCCTAATCATACTCTTCTAAACTGTTCTCCAATCCATGCACTTCCAGAATACTTTTTTCCCCTGTTAATTCCATTCAGAAATGTACTCTTCCACTCACACTAGTCTAGATTGTTCTCCAATCCACCCTGTTCTAGTAAGTTCCGTCTTTTACACTGCTATATAATGTTCTCCGCTATTTGCACAGCTATACCCCCTCCATATCCACACGCTTCTAGAATGTAATTTTTGATATTTTCCCTGGTATTTCAATCTAAGAGTCCAATAAGAGTCCAATATAATATGAGAATAAAAAGCATAAAATGGTAACATAACGGATTAATAATGACAGAAATAAATGAAAAATAATATAAGGAAAAAGTTGATTCAAAAACAAAAGAAAATCATCAATAATATTCAAAGAACAATCTGATTTAGAAAAGACGTCTTCCCTCTCTAACTAACCATTATCCCATCTAAGCATTTTCCCATCTAACCATCTAACTCAGTTCTTTCTCAAATATACCAGAACCTCAGACCAAGCAACCAACCGGCATAAGGCTTGACCTCTTTAGTCACCCTAATCAATATGGCAAATCTCTGAAGATGTTCCAAAGAAACTTGATAGTCAACAGAGTGGAGGTCACACAGGTATCTATAGGGACCAATATGTACCTTACATTATCGTTCCAGCTGTTATCCTGTTGAGATTGACCCTGCAAACTTACGTAATTCCCTCTCTTCACTGTAGAGTGACCTTAAAGTGATTTTCACAGAACACACAGAAGTTTAACACCTGTATACATACAGCCAAACCCCCTCCTTACCTCCTACACAATTTATCCATTTTATCAGCTCCACCTACCACATAAGAACACTTTATAGTTCAACAATTACAGACTGTAGTCCATCGATTTCTCTGCATACTTTATTCATCCCCTTTTCCTGTGTTCTTTTATGATCAGGACTGAGGGAGGTGGATCATTCGTAGCACTGCAATGACAGTGACATGGTGGTGTGTTAGTGTGTGTTGAGCTGGTATGAGTGGATCAGACACAGCAGTGCTGCTGGACTTTTTAAACACCTGACCAGCAACATCTAGCCAATAATGTCCTGTGAGTAGCTTCCTGTGACCACTGATGAAGGACTAGAGGATGACCAACACAAACTGTGCAGTGTCTATTGTCTCTGCATTTGCATCTACACAGTGGACCAGCAAGGTAGGAGTGTCTAAGAGAGTGGACAGTGAGTGGACACAATGTTTAAAAATTCCAGCAGCACTGCTGTGTCAAACCAGCACAACCGCCATCACGTCAGGGTCACTGCAGGGCTGAGAATGAGCCACCACCCAAGCAATATACAGTGCCCTGCAAAAGTATTTTTTTGCCACATTTCAGGCTTCGAACATAAAGATATGAAATTGTAATTTTTTGTGAAGAATCAACAACAAGTGGGACACAATCGTGAAGTGGAGCGAAATTTATTGGATATTTTCAACTTTTTTTAGAATTAAAAAACTGAAAAGTGGGGGGGTGCAATATTTCTAGGCCCCTTTACTTTTAGTGCAGCAAACTCACTCCAGAGGTTCAGTGAGGATCTCTGAATGATCCAATGTTGACCTAAATGACTGATGATGATAAATAGAATCCACCTGTGTGTAATCAAGTCTCCATATAAATTCACCTACTCTGTGATAGTCTCAAAGTTCTGTTTAAAGCGCAGAGAGCATCATGAAGACCAAGTAACACACCAGGCAGCTCATCACCCTAAACACACCATCCCCACTATCAAACATGGTGGTGGCAGCATCATGGTTCAGGCCTGCTTTTTTGACAAGGAAGATGGTTAAAATTGATGGGAAGATAGATGGAGCCAAATACAGGACCATTTTGGAAGAAAATCTGAGACTGGGACGGAGATTTATATTCCAACAAGACAATGATCCAAAACATATAGCAAAATCTACAATGAAATGGTTCACAAATAAACGTATTGAGGTGTTAGAATGGCCAAGTCAAAGTCCAGACCTGAATCCAATCGAGAATCTGTGGAAAGAGTTAAAAACGCTCTCCATCCAACCTCACTGAGCTCGAGCTGTTTTGCAAGTCTTTCATTTTTTTTTTCTAAAAAAAGTTTAAAATATCCATTAAATTTCATTTTACTTCATGATTGTGTCCCATTTGTTGTTGACTCTTCAAAAAAAATTACAATTTCATATCTTTATGTGTGAAGCCTGAAATGTGGCAAAAGGTTGAAAAGTTCAAGGGGGCTGAATACATTTGCAAGGCACTGTATCTTTTGTGGTGGATCTTTGGGGGGTCCTGATCACTGAAGAACAGGGTGAATGGGGGCTAACAAAGTATGCAGAGTAACAGATGAACTTTGGTAATTGCTGTAGTAAAGTGCTCCTATATGGAGTGGACAATGTGTGTAGATACAAGGAGATGCTTTTAATATTATGGCTGACCTGCGTGTTGGGTTTGTTAGGCATGTTGCTTTCAGGTGTTTTTAAGACTGAAGCGAGGTTAGCCTGCTTGCTTTGTTTTCGTACTTTTTTCCCCTCATTACTCCAAATTCTTTAAAACCCCCCTCAGAGGTAGTTCGTCCTCACCTTGGTAGTTTTTACTTTGTTGCCGGTGCTGCAGGACCAGCCGGTGAGGTCTGGCAGAACCTTACATTCCTCACCATCCAGGCACGGATGCATCTGACACCACCATTTCTGCAGGACAATGGACGCTGCGGGGGTGAGAGAGAATCAGACAGAAAGTCAGACACTCAGACAGGCAGAGAGCGTTTCTCAATACCAAGAACTTAATTCTCAGAAGGACGTTCTTACAGACGTTACCTTGGAAGAATATGAGAACAGAGAATGTGCCTGAAGGAATTTCAGATGTATTAAATAGTCATATGCAGCAACAATAAGCAAGAATGTAGTAGCCTAACAGCTTAAAGCAGCCAAAGCCAGAGTTTTATATATTTATATTCTTTATCAGTTTTACAGAGCTCATCATTTTACATGGTTTTCAAGTTTTAATTCTCCAGCATTACGCAAATACATCATAATCATGACTGCTTTAAAAGTCACTAATCTATAGGCTAATGATAAAACCTGTGTGTAAAATACTTCCAGTTATTTGGTGTCTGGCTACTGCAGTGTTGGCTAGTTTCAAATATACTTGCCTCGGTGGTGCTGGTACTAGCTTTAATAGAAACTAGAGATGGAAGGATCAATCGGCTATGTATCGGTATTGGACGATTTTAAACAAATGAGCCAAATTTCTGTATTTCCAGCTAGCTTTTCATCCAGAAAGAGGAGCCCTCCGGCCAACTCCTTGCAATTCCTATCAGAACAGCTAGGTGGAAATACACACCCTTTCATTTTCAACAGACTGTCTGAAGAAGCGGTGTCGCAAGAAAAGCATGCGCTGATAGAAAGCATGTCGTCCGTCTGGCAGTGTTTTACCGTATGTGACACAGACTCATCCAGGGCGTTTTTTAATTTAGTAAAATCAGCGTGTCTCATAGGAGAACCAAGACAAAGACATTTAACACATTTAGCTGCACGCAGCTGAATACAAGATCTACATTTAATGATTGCAGTTTTTACAGATTTACTTTGTTTATTTACTGCTAATTTTGTTACAAATATTATGCTGTTTCATATGAGCTTGTTAAAAATGGTAATAAACCAGGTTCAACCATGTTTCATGACTTGCCTGCGCTTATAACAACTTGTAGCCCTGCCGTGGCATATACCCTGCCCTCAATCGGTATCAGCTATCGGACGATCGTGCTGAAAGGTGATCGACGGTCAGAATCGGCCTCAAAACCGCTGATCGGTCCATCTCTAATAGAAACAATTCTGGAAATGCTCTTTTCTTGTTTGGTAGGTCTTTCACATGTTAACACATGACACATCTCCTCTTTTAGTTTGAGAAATGAGCAACAACTCAGTCTTTCCACAAGTTATTTGGGAAAATGGATGAACCGTTTTGCTACAGCGCCACTCTGAGGCAGACCCGTGCTGCAGCTCTAGTTAGTTAAGAATACCATCGTTGATTGTCGGCGAAGCAGCTAAACAATGACTTTCCCTGAATTTGCTCTTGAGCACATATTTTAACGGATAACACAACATCAGAAATGGGCACTTTCAGGGTCTAGAAGGTTAACTAGGTAGACCCATACCCACTAACCTTTGCACCTTGGATACAACCAAATTATAAAGGAGTTGCGTCTCTGATTATATACACTATCGCTCAAAAGTTTAGGATCACTTTAAAATTTCATTTCATGTAATTTTCATGCAATTCACAAACAATACTGTCCATTTCACAATTAATGTAAGTGTATCAGATGATTTTTAAAGAATTAAAATGTTTGTATTTTTGTATGGAGGCTTATTTTGCATATAGTCCTATTATCAGCAATTCTCCGTCCTCTGTCTAAATCTCCTGGTACGGCAGCCAATCCAAGTTAAGGATGTTATTGGGCTAATTGGTTATTAGGACACTCTTGCTCAATTGTGATGTACAGCTGAAAAACATTCTACTAATAAGTGAGTATAAAAGGGAGAACAACATTCTAGGTTAGTTTAGTATCTGAAGCATCAGCAGTTGATGGCTTGCTGACCGACTCAAAATGGCCAGAAAGAAACAACTTTCTTTAGAGACCCGTCAGTCCATTGTTGTGTTAGGCAAGGAAGGCTACTCCATTAAAAACAAAAACATTTCACTGTGATCCCAAACTTTTAAGCGGTAAGGTAGATACAGTTATATACAATATATATATACAGTTGCAGGAAAGTTAGTGACTGATTTTCTGCATTTTTATAGTCAGTGTGTTGCTGGCTCTATGAGCTTTTCGTGCTGCACCTCGTGCAAAATAAGATATTCTCCTGCCTTCCTGATGCATGTTTGTTTGCACTGCAACCCTGATAATGGAGCTCTGATTGGTCAGTCTAATTTTAACGCATCCGCATAATGCAGAAAATGCAATGGGCTCCAATAAAAACAGACAGGCAGTGTGCAGTCCATCAGCTTTGGACTGCGTTAATATACTTTCGTTTTTTCGTATATATATACGTTCGTTTTTAAAACTAGTGGACTAGTGTGAACAGACCTTAACTCTTACCTGAGGATATAGTGATTCTATCCCTAATTAGAACACAATGGAAACAGGTTTTATCATTTTTTTGCCTAAAAAAAAATGATAAAAGATATTTGGAAAACCATAAAGCTACACCTCTAATTTTAGTTGCTCGCTTGTTGGGCTCCTCATATGAGGGGTATTGTAATGATGATTTGATGGCAGTTACAAAGTTTGCTATATATCCTACTGTGCAAAAGTCTGGGCACCTAAGCTGATTGTTTGAAAGTCTTCATCTTATTAATACATATATTTCCACCAGTAAGAACACCAGATATCACTAGAACAGATGTAAATAAGCATTGAGAAACACCCAATCAAAAGAGAAACCGAGAAAAGTGTTTTTTTAATAATTTTTAATAATGACTTATTCGGGTTTTCAAGCTCAACCTGTGCTTCCATGATCTTGGAGCATCATTTCAACCCTTCCTCCCTTTCTTACACACCAAAAAGGAAAAGCAGTAAGACTACTCTGTTTATGAGAGTCTGAACCAGTCTCCACAGTCCATAATAAGCGGCAGTCAGCATGAAAGCCAGCTAAAGACGAGACATACTTCTACAAGGACACCTTTATATGTGACTCAAGACTGAGTTTGATAATTAAAAGCCTACAGTGATTCTCTTGAAGAACAAATACAGGTGCCTCCGTCTGCTACTCAGGTAAAGGACAGTTCCTTCTGACATTTTAAGGCAAATAACCCGAGGTCTCACCTGAATATAAATAAGAGGTTTTAAGAGGGGAATGGGATTTGGTGTTTATAATCATGGCTGAGGGAACAGGCTGTTCATTCTCAAGATGAGGAGACGGTCCAGGACTATGGAAACAGTGAAAATAATGGGAAGGGGAATATAAGTTGCTACACTGGCAGAGGGTCATTCATTCTTTTTTGTTTGTTTCTTTCATTTCTTGCACTTTCTGCTGATTCCAAGAAACTACCACTGCATTTCTCGGTGCACTAATTAATATGGCAGCAGGAACTTTGTCATACAATTTAATTTCCTGTCATGCTTTTAGCATTAGTTAAAAAATATATATAAATAGTAAAAAGTAGGGTTTTACACATCTGTTTTGTCCTGAGTTCAAGGTGCAAAATACAGGAGGGACTTGGGGGTCCACAACGCTCTAATAAGTCCATAAACCCACTGAATGTCTCAAAATCAAAATTCTGTTGGGGTCCCTGAAAATAACACTTATGATGAGTTGCTATCATTGCTGTTTCACTGTTTCACTTACAATCTGCAAGCTTTTATCTTTGCTATTCTTATCTAACTAAAAGTCCAGCATTGGTTTCAGTTGGTCCTTCATAGCCAAGCAACTGTAACTATGCCCGGTAGCCAGCAAATGTGGGACACCCCAAATAGCAGGTTTTTTTACTCTTGTGTTTGAACAAAAGCAGTACGAACACAACACACTCCAAAAGAGGTTGTGACAGGGGAAATTGTAAATGTTCAAAAACGAGCTCTACATAAGCGAGGATGGGTCGAGATTCGGCAATTTCCCTGCATCAACCAAAAATCCAAAAATTAAAATAAATAACACTCCTCAGCCAGGAAGACTACAAGGATTCAAGCCTTTTCACCATCCACAGTGCATAATAGCATTAAAAGATTCAGGGAATACGAATCAATCTCTGTGTATACAAGGTAAAAGGGCAAAAACCACAAATGAATGCCAGAGAACCTTCAACCCCTCAGACAGCACTTCATTATAAACCAGAATGTTTCCGTGATGGATATCGCCGCATAGGCTCAGGAATACTTTAACAAACCACTGTGAATAAACACGTCCGAGGCTGCATTCACAGGTGCAAGCCTGTACGATGCCTAGTGTAGGTTGTATATAAAAAACATTCATAAAGGCTGATGACTTCTCTGAGCTCAAGCTCATCTGAAATGGACTGATGCTAAGAGCAAACATGTATTGTGGTCTGACGAGTCAACATTTAAGGGTGTGCTGCAGACCAAATAACTTTACCAGTCCAATGATCCAAAGCATCTGTCTTGGTATGGGGGATATTAGTGAATACAGCATTGTTACTGCTGAACACATATTGGAGTTACATCTGCTGCCTTGTAGACATCGTCTTGATATTCAATTTAATGGCACTGTCTCCAGATGAAAATATATGTATATCTTATTAAGATTTAAATATGACAAAGGTCAGATATGCACAGTCACACAGCTGAAGACTTGTACTAAATAACTGCTTTCAGAAGTAGTGCCACTGAAAAGAATTAGAATACAGAATTATTTGCCTCTTGTGTGCCTCTTGCAGTGAAGTGCAGTGAAACACCCACATATACACACACTAGTGAACATACACACTAGAGGGCAGTGAGCACACTTGCCTGGAGCGGTAGGCAGCCCCATCCACAGCACCCAGGAGCAGCTAGGGGTTAGGGACCTTGCTCAAGGGCACATCAGTCGTGTCCTGTTGGTCTAGGAGATCGAATCGATGACCTTCCGGTCACAAGACCGGATCCCTAACCTTCAGCTCACGACAGTGGTAAATATGCTTGTTTGGTGTTTGGAACATGTTGCAGGCATTACATTTGCAATAAGAGTTTTTGTTTAAAAAAAAAACATATGTAAACCAAAGTTCATATGATAGAATGTCAAAAATGGCCCTTTTGTGCCATTATTAATTGAATACAGGTCAAACAGAATTTACTATTTAATTTAATTACATAACCCCTGTTCAATTAAGAAGCAACATGCAATTATTTGTAAATACAATCTTAAGAGTTCTGCTTTTTTATTATTTACGTTGTATATACTGTACTGTTTTATTTATCTATTTTTTATACTCAGTGCCTTGCTATCTCTTTGCTGCTGTAACACAGTGAATTTCCCCACTGTGACATTAATAAAGGTTTATCTTATCTTAACGCCAAATCATTCAGTATTTAGTGGGTCTACACTTAGCCAGTGTCCACATTTACTGCAGTTTCCTTTCTTTTCAGGAGACTCACTTCCAGAATTTCTGAGAAATCAGTCTTGGAAGTTCAGTCTTGGAAGCTGGTTTAGCATTTTCTTATTATGATCCAAGTAATCACCATTAGAAACTAAGGGCGTTTTCACCCTTGTCCTAAATACTTGAGTCCAGACCCAGGACCAAGTCTGTGTTTCTTTAGGCGGGAGAAGCTTGTTATCGTCTGCTTGTTTTCACACACAAGAATTCCATCCATTCCGAGAAGTCCATCCAAGCTGTTGATCAATTGAGTGACTTCACACAACTTCATTTACATCATTTATCTGTAGCTTATACAAAATGGTAGGCACTGGCATCATCTGTTTGCTACTTTCTATTATTTTCATTGGATAAAAAACATTTAAGCCACAAAGTCCTCGTGGTCCACAGCATTACTTTCCCTGCTACCACAATGCTTCAAATAGGGAGGTTAGACGTTAAGTCGAAACACATTTGGTTAGTTTCCACACAAATCAGCATACCGCCGCAAAATTTACTGGAGGTGACCCCTAGACCACCAGTTTCAGGAAGACCAGAGATCAGTTCTCCAGGCTACCCCCAAGCTCCAAAACAGCTTTCACACCTGACCAAATGTACCAACCTTGAAGAGCGAAAGGTCCTGGGTTCGGAAAAAAGCAGCTGTGAAAGTACAGTTAGATTCATCAGTCCAGAAAACATCGTGCCATTGCGTGACTCGGCGTTCTAGCGCAGATGGTCTTCATTTTGGTCTGTTTTCTTTTCTCTGTGAGGAGCCTCTTGACAGATACACCTCCTCTAAGACCCAGATAAACAGCAATTTCAGCTCCATGTTGGTTTCAGATCGGAGATCTGTGGTTCGGATGTCCATCTCTCCACTCTGAGAAGTCTGGGCTGTCTTCTTAGTGTGGAGAGAGGGACATCCGAACCACAGATCTCAGATCTGAAACCAACATGGAGCTGAAATTACTGTTTATCTGGGTCTTAGAGGAGGTGTATCTGTTTTCCAGATGGTTGTTAATTTTGTTTTCCAGATGGTTGTTAGTATTCACCTTTTCTTTGTTTCCTTTAAACAGTTTTTTTTTTTTATTCCAGTTTTCCCAAATTCTCATATTTGTCACATATTTTATAATATGGCAGCAGCAGCTGTTGTTGGGAAAATGTGTTGGCAGCTGCAACTCATTTGTTTGAGAATGCAAGAGTTAAAGTGCACAGAAGTAAAGAGTGTGTAAATAAGATATCATGCACTGTTAATACAGCATAGGAGCTGCACTGCAATCATACCAAAGAAGGTCTTCACCTTTTAGTGAATAACTATTTTACATACAGTTTAGAACTCCAGCGGAGAAAGACTTGTGTTTAAGGCTCATGTCTATCACAGGCGGTGTAAACTTAAACACCAATTAACGTGGAAACATATAGATTCAACCAAATTTGCAAGCATTATTGTTTGTAAGGGTGATATTAAGGGGGAGTACTCAAGCATTCCTTCAGAAGTACCGACAAGTGTTTAAAAGCTGTAAAATGCTGTTTGAATTCTAAAGGCTCAGAAAGTGTCACCTTGAAAAAGGGCCTGCTGTGTTGTGTCTTTCAGTGGATGCTACACTTGTTTCACTTTCCAAACAAACAACAACTTTTTTTCCAATTCAATTCAGCATTTAGCAATGTCACCTTTCTTCCTTCTAAAAAAGCTGGCCTACATTCAGCACCTCATTTCTCTTGTTCTCTCTCTCTCTCTCTCTCTAGCTCTCTCTGTCTCTCTCTCTGGCTCTCCTTGCCCATATTTGGAGAAATATATGTCAATTTATTGCAGTGTATGCAGATATGTACATTTCCTTTGCATATGAGTCTCTCCCTCTCTCCCTCTCTCCTTCTTCCTCTATACATAAATACACACACATATATACACACACACATACACATATATATATATATTGTGACGTGCCTGTCCCATTCCCCTGATTGGGTTTTAGTGGGTGGGGTTAGATCTCATTAGGAGACTACTTACACCTGTGTAGGGTGCTTTTAAAGGGGGCCTTTTCCTTTGTTTTTTGGTTTTTGGTTTGTTGCAAGCAGCTCAGTTTTTGGGCCTGCTTGGGTTTACTTATGTTTGGCATTATGCTTTGGTTGTTTCTGTTAATCTTTAGATTTCCTTTGGCCACCTTTTGTTTCTAAATTTTCTGGACATGTCCTTTTTCCCTTCATTTTTTCATTAAACTTATTTTTTGCAATTTGAACACTGTGTCCCCTATTTATTTGTCACGGTTCTGGGCCAGTCGTGACAAATGATATATAAGTATACATATATAGGTCTTCAGATCGACATTTATGCAAGAACATAGCTAGACTTCACAAATGAAATAAACTTCACATGCCTTTTCCAATATGCCATGGATCACAACGTGGGAACACAAGAGAAAACCCCAGAATCTCACAAATGTGTGTCTAGACAAACCCTAGACACACCCTGTCTGAGATGCTCAACCACAGTGAAGGTCCAGACAGCCTGACATATGTAGAGTGCTGTAACATCACAAAAGTAAGAATAAATTACTTCCAACTTTGCATGACATGTGACTTTTGTATAGTCTTCAGTAACAAATATCTGATCTTTGAAGCTCTGTAGATGAGCGAATCAGCAGATTTCAATTTTAAAATGAAGCCAAACTCCACAGGTCAGTAGAACATGATGTGCCATTTCCAACTAGCCCTTAATCTTTTTGCTCACCTTCAGGAAACCAGAGATACAGACCCTGACTACAGTTAACTAGTCTGTGCAACCCCTGTTAATGAATTGACCCAAAAACATAAAGCATAATTTGTTTGTAGGCAATAATGAAGAACATTTCATTATCTGGCATTTTGCCTTGGAAGGATTAGTTTTTGTTTTTTATTATATTTGTTAGGACTTAAAGTATGCAAAAAATCCAATCTGAGTATTTATTCTATGTTTTATTTTGCTTTCTGTTATTTTTCACTAAATATCCTTCTTTCACCAACCCCGCCCTAACAGGCTGATCAATTAAGCCTCTCTGAAGAGCCTGGCTCTTAGCAGACCTCCTAAAGAGAACTGCTGATTGGTTCTTTGTCACTCACAATGGACAGAGCAATGAAATCCACTGCTGAACAAGCTTTAAGAGGAATTAGGCAGAAAGAGTTCACACAAATCCTTCCAAGCAGCAAACGCGTCCCTGACAGAGTGGCAGGGGGCGAGAGACGTACAGAGAAACAGAGAGAGAGAGAGAGAGAGTGCAGAAAAAAGAAGAGATGGGGAGAACCAAGAAACAGCCAAAGACAGAGAAGAAATGGATTGATTGAGATAGATGGGAGAGATGGGAGAGAGAGTGAGTTACACACTCAAAAGATGTGTTGGATGTGTATAGTTAATTGCAAATGAATGATCCCAACAGACACCAAGTTTAATGATGTTAATCTGGCTATCCCTGGCCTCTCCTCTTGCATAATACCACCCTATACCTTAAGAGGCGGTAGTGAGCCACTGTAGCATCGAGTTGAATCAGTCTAACATGAGAGGATGAAGACCTAGAGCAGCTCCCCAGACATTCTAAGCTCTTATCAATCACGTTGAAGGTGCTGCTCCTGGTCAGATCATTTAAGGGCAGGTAGCCAATGAAAGGAAGAGTAATGTCTAATGCTTTTGGTAAGAAATCACATCCAGCAGCAAACAAAAAGAAGTAGAACAAGATCTGCTAAGTAAAACATAAGTGCTGCTCTTCACCACTGGACACGCTCTTGGAGAGTAAAGGGACAAAGGACAAAGTGATTGTTTCTTATAGATTGTTCTAAATTGAAGAGAAAGAATGATGGACTGTGCATTATCTGGTGATATGATGCCCACTGCTGTTCGGAGTATGAATTCGACAGGTTGCGGCAGAGGCGGATCCAGGGCCAGGGCCAAGGCCACAGGGTCATTGGCCCCGGTTCAGATCTGATTGACTCTGAAGTGCTCCTGTCAAGTCCGCTGTTTCTTAATAGCTCTTTATCAGTAAATCACTTTTATTTGATTTATTTGTTTATTTGATTTCACCATTTTACATGTGTTTTCTTACTTAATACCAGCTGCAGTGCACATACAAACTGAGTGCCGCCAGGCCAGTGTAACTGATCGACATCATGGTTTGTGTGAGTAAAAATATGTTTAGTTTAAAATGTTTTTATACCATATCGTCACTGTCCAAAGAAAAACATGTGTCTCCAAAATTGCAAATTTACAGGGGAGGCCAACTACCTACTTCAATTTTAACATAAGTCAATGGAACCAACATTTTTTCCAAGCTATTTTGGAGCATTTCTATTCGTCCTATCATCATGAAATTTGGACACAGTCTACATGGCAGCTGCTGCTTTTAAAGGATGTAGAAAAATAAAAATCGATAAAAATGGAGATGCATATTTTCTTTGGACAGCAACAATATGGGACTTGTGTTAGAATTTATAGTCCTGATCAGCATTACCTGCTGTAATTTTAATGAATACTTCCAAGCTCAATGATTGTGTAAAATACTAAAAGCTATGTACACAAACCAGACAAACGCAGGCAAACACGGTGTGCCACAACAGCGTTTAAATGTTATTAGAATGTATGGTATGGTTTTCTTATTCACCTGGGTTCTTTAGGTATGCCGGTTCAGATCCTCAACAGTCTAAGGGCAATTGCAACCATCAGAATATTTCTGCTTGTTCTTATTTGTCTGGTCCATATGCTGTGGTCTATCGTTATTCAGTGAGGTAAATGTTTAGTCATCTGCATGATTGTGTAATATATGGCATGGCCGATATGCCAATTCACAGATTCAGACAGTATTACAGACAGGCCAGGTGGATATTGTTTAAAAGAAGTCTCAGCCTACCAGTAAGCAAGAACAGTCGTAGCCAGTATGAGAGAATGGACAGTACAACAACAAAGTGTCGAGTAGAAGCCGGTGAAGAGCCCTATAGTGAGGAGGTCTGGTTGTTGTGTGGTGCTCACTGAATAAGTAATTACACTTGAACGTAAGACATATCTTTGGCCCCTCTGTGTTGAGTGTGCCCCTGTTTTTGAAAAGTCATACATCCGCCCCAGATCCACCTGCATCATCTTACAGATTGCTCTTTTAAAAAGTTGAAAAAAATAAAGCATAACATTTTATAACATTTTTATTTTTTTCAGAGACCACACACATCTGTGTATACATAAAGAAAGAAAGAACAAGAGAGAAAGAGAGAGAGAGAGAGAGAGAGATACATTATGTGGCAGTTTAAAAAGATATGTCTATATAACAACATGCATAAATAAAAAAATCAGCAAGTAACAAGTCATTTGTAATGTGAGTGTGTGTATGTTTGTGTGTGTGTGTGTGTGTGTGTGTGGGTGTGTGTGTGTGTGGTGTTACGATACAGAACTGCAGTCTCTGTTTAAGTGGCTCTAGAAATTAATGCCTGTGTAATTAGCCTTAATGTAAGACAGCAATTATGATGCATAACAAGTGCTTATGAAGAAATGCACTCGTTAAATAATCCATGTGTGAATGAATGAGAGCATGTTTACAAGACTGTTTCTGTATGAGTATAAATAGAGAAAAGAAGAGAAGAAAAACAGAAGATAACAAAAAAGAAGAGAAGAGAAGAGAAGAGAAGAGAAGAAAAGAGAAGAAAAGAGGAAACAGAAAAAGAAAAAGAGAAGATTCCCAAAGAGATGAGAGTGAAAAGAAAAGTGAAGATTAAAGAGAAGAAATGAGAAGTTAAAGAGAAGAGAGGAAAAAAGAAAAAGAAGAGAAGAGCAGAAAAGGAGATAGAAGGATAGAGAGTTATGATAGAGGAGGGTTGTATACAGACCAGATGTGTTGTAGGGTTGGCTGAAAAAAAGGCTGAAAAAAATACACCAAAGCTTTGAAGGTTCGAAGAGGGAATGGTAAACAGACCAGCTGTACAAACCAGAACTGAGAATGTGCACAGGCTTGTAAGGTCAGACAGATAAGAAGGAGGGCTTCAAAAGTAAGAAGGATCTTAAACTGAATGCTGTGTTTTATAGAAAACCAATGGAGATCTTGGAGAACAGGTGTAATATGATGGAGAACTCAGGTGTGGGTGAGGAGACCAGCAGCAGAATTCTGAACCATCTGAAGTTTGTGAAGTAATAAAGAACTAATGTCTGCAAGACGAGATCCACAATAGTCTGAGAAGCTTGAAATCAAAGCATGAATGAAAGAGCTGGTCAAATGTAAGCTATATTGTGTAAGTAAAAGAAAGAGGAAGGAAAGCGTCAAGGATGACACCCAGATTTCAGTCCTCGGAGGAGACAGACAGATTAACAAAGAGAAGAGAAGAGAAGAAAAATAGAAGAGAAGACAGGAAAATGAGAAGATAAAAGTAAAGAAGAGAAGGCAAGAGAATAAAATTGAGAAGAAAAGAGAAGAGAAAATATGTTTGCAGTTGTGAAAACTGGGTGAACCTTTTTGTCTCTTTCTGTCTATCTATGTCTCTTTCCCCTTTTTTTCTTTCTCTCTCTCTCTCTCTGTCCCTGTGTGCTAGTGTGGCTGGTAATCGTTAGCCCCTCATTCCCCTGCGACCCGTCCTAATCCATGCACGATTGCACGTTAGTGCTGAAGAGATGTCTAAGATGGACTGAAGTGGAAAAGCAGAATGAAATAAAGGACGCAGTGATATTTACTCAGCAGATTCTGCTAATGCCGTGGCTGAAATGTGTCTGACATCATGTGGTGGTCCGTGAAATTGCAGGTACTTCTGCATGCAGTTCAAGCACCGTTTGGATTCATTAAAGGTTATTTATGTTATTAAACGCAAAATGATTTTGTAATAAAAACAATAATGTTACAAACAATAACTATTCATAGAGTAATTTTAAATATTGCAAACTGGACACTTAACTAGTTTTTAGATGTTTTTTTTAATGTGTGTAGACACGGACATCTTCTCAAATGAAATAATTCATAGGAAGTCGCTTCAACAGACTAGGTGATGGAACGCTGTTGTGAACGCTGTTGTGAGGATTTGATTGTCTTCAGCAAGGGGGGATTGATACCCTACTAGAGCATGCTTGGAGAGCTCAGGTTCATGTATGGCTGCTCCAGAGCAAAATGTCAACCCGTTTCTATGGAGATCATGCAAGCTAAATTTGTGCAAACAGGACGTGGAGGTGATCCCACAGATGCTCAATTGGGTTAAAATCTGGCGAATTAGTGGTCCAGGGGTAGTACCTGGACGTCTTGATCATGTTCTTCCAACCAACGTGGGACATTTCTAGCTGTGTGACGTGTCACATGTCTTGCTGGAATATCCCATCCGCCCCATGGAAGACAATCAGCATGTATGGGTGTACATGATCTGCAAGGATGGACTTATACCCTAATCGTTTGAGAGCGCCTTCTACATGGATGAGTGGGTCCAGAGAATGCTACGAAAACATTCCCCAGACCTTAACGTTGCCCCTGTATTTGGGTTTCCTCCCACACTCCAAAGACATGCATGTTAAGCTGATAGGTCACTCTAAATTGCCAATGGGAGTGTGTGCGTGAGTGTGTGCGTGTGTGTGTGTGTGTGTGTGTGTGTGTGTGTGTATATATATATATATATATATATATATATATATATATATATATATATATATATTCCTTCTATCATCGTCTGTGTGTTTATGTGTGTGTGTGTGTGTGTGTTATAACAATGGCGTTTTGAACTCTGTATAGTTAAACATTATCAATAAATTAAAAAATGAATTAACTACCACTGAATAAACACTGTTACAGCTGAAATACAGCAGTACACATGTACAAACTCCGGTGCAGCTTGACAGCTGACACAGCATATTTTCTTTTATGTAATAATGTGTAAGAAGGTAAAGACATGTATTTTAAAGTCTTTTCTGATTGTAACTTTAGTATTGCTGTTGCTGTATAAATACCATTACTTTACAGAATAAGTTAGAGTCAGAACTTTCAATAGGCTACCATGTCACAATGTAAGCACACTATTACAGCTAGCTATGATTGGCAAGGTTGGCCTTTCCTGTGCAGATGCAGTGGAAGTCCTCTCATACTCCGAGACAAGTATACATTTTCTATGTTTTGTGTTCTATCATCAGCCTTGTTGGAAATATAGCAGCTTATAGAAATATAATTACCTGTAACCTGTTTCACATATGTAAGTACACAGTAATAAATCATGCTGTTGCAGCTGTTGAGATAAAACTCGAGATGGTGCATGTGCGTGATAGTGAATACATCACTAGCAGTTCCACTGAAGTGGGACTGCATTATGTCTCTGATGTAATTACACATGTGTAATAGAGCACACTGCTATTTGTCTAAGAAGGCTTTAGTGGGAGGTGTGTTATTACATTATGCAAGTACTTTGGCACATCTACACAGATAATTATCTAGAGTTTAACTAGCTGCAGTACTGTGTTTGCATTGTGACATGGTAACCACAGATCTAGCTTTAAACTATTTTGTAATTTTACACAGTTGTCACAACACAAACATGTTATTAAGTGTTAGGAAAGTTGCAATTTCTGTGCAAATGTAGTGTGTGTGTGGTTATAATGGGGCTAATTACACATCTGTTATAGTCTTGTTTGAAAAACAACAGTTAATACATTTGCAATTACTCAGTAACAGTGATTACATTACCAGTACTTACATTGATGTATGTATTGTTATTGTATACTTGCACAATATTTGACAGCTACTGATTTCTTAAACCTATAAAGTATTGAAACTTGAAAAACTGGCTTTCTATTCTTGACAACTCTGAAGAGAAAGTAGAGAAAGCAAAAACGGGCAAGAAACAAGTAGGAGCAGAGAAAAAGTAGATGAGAGAAAGACAGCGAGACAGTAGTTCAGACCAGTAATTCTCTCTTGATCACTGTTTGCGCTCTCATACTCATCAAGCCTTTAATCATCACATTCAGACATGTTTTCTGAAACATAACACAAGCTAATTATCAGCTAATTGAGTGGCACACGTTTTCATGTATCACAACATATCACCTTAAACAGCAATTATCAGCAGATTGAAATGTCTTATATTAACAACTTATAACTTATATTAACAGTTTTTGTATATTAGGAGGAATATAACGGAAGATTTATTTATTTATGTCAAAATGTATTAATTAAGCACAATTAAAAATTCCTCTTATCAAATAAAGCTGCTCAGCCAAGACAACTTTCCCTCTTTAATTTTTCACTGGAGATAAAGAGGTTACAAACAAGATTATAAAGAGCATATATATATATATAAAGTATGTATGTATATAGTTGACTAAATCATGTTTTATATATCTTTTTCTTGAATTAAGTATAAAGTAAAAAAAAATAGACATACAAATTAAGTGCTAAAGTGCTTAGAACATCATTGGCTATTCTCTGTTGCAGCTAAATTTGAGGTATAAACTGCCACTTGATACAACTTGAGCACACAGGCTGAGCACTGGAGGCTTTATAAAATGAGGTTTCATGGCTAAGTAGCTTCACAGAAGTGTAAGATGACTATGTGCAATGCCAGTGTTGGCTGGAGTGGAGTGTTATATAGTGCCAACAGTAGAGTTTGGTGGAGGAGGAATAATGGGTCTGGAGCTGTTTTCAGGCTTCTCAGTTCCAGCGATGTTAAAGGGTGATGTCAATGCAGAACTGAATAATAATTTTAGAGAATTATATTCTTCCAACACTATTAAGCAGTTTGTGGAAGATTCCTATTCCTGTTCCAGCATAACTGAGTCCCTGTGCACAAGGCAAGCTCCATAGGGACATGGTTTAATGAGTGGAAAAGCTCCAGTGGCCTGCCCAGTGTCCTGACCCCAACTCCACTGTACACCATTGGGAAGAACTGGAACATATATTGTGAGCTATGGCTTCTTGCCCAACATTAGTGCCTGACCTCACTCACTTTGTGAAATGCCTTCACAGGAGAGTAGAGACTGTTATAAATATATATATATATATATTTTTTTTTTTTTACAAATAATTTAAGTTGAAACACTTGTCTTTAAACAGCATGGAACTGTAATGTACAGTATTAAAATATTGACTAAATATCTCATTAAAATGACTTGTGCTTTTAATTTTTTGAAACACTACATCATTATTTTGACATGTTATTATTTCACTATAGTGTATCAATATTCTATAAGATATTAAGTGATTATTTAGATAAGAAAATTTGTCAAACTTTACATACTTTTCTCAATGGTCTGCACTTCTGTACACCAGCTTAACTCCGTCTGAGAGAAAAAAACAACTTCTTAACAAGCTAATTCCTAGTAGCAACAAACTATAATCTCGGCACATCAACTGGACTGAACTATCCTTACCTTCTACTGACCTGTATTGACTCTGCAATGCAACACTGCCTTTGACACACATTAATGCTGTCTAATAACTCTCTAGCTCTCTCTTCAGGCCACAGAGCCACAAGGAAGACATCCAACCCCATTATAATACACCCAACGCAACCTCAAGCTGACCCTGCTGGCCTTTATTCCTTACAGGGTAAGCATTCGGGCTCACGGAGCTGACACACAACTTGCGGGGAGAGCTGCGAGGCCATTAGGGTCACCCGGAGGCTTCCCATGTGGCCTCGGGGCTACTTAAATGCACCATCTGCTTTTCATTAGCACAGGGAGAGGGAGATTACTTGTCTTTTAAGCCTGTTAGAAACAAAATCAGAAATTCAGTTCCGCCGCAATGAGAGAGAGAGAGAGAGAGAGAGAGAAAGAGAGAGAGAGAGGATGAGAGAGAGACAAAGACTCTAATGGAACTCTGAGATAAAGGCTGTGAAGTCTATTCTTCTCCTACATTCATTTACCATAATGGAACATTATTAAGTAGAGCACTCTAATAATAAGGTTCAAAGCTGAATTGTCAAAACTTCAGATTTATTAATTAATTAATTTAATTAAGTTGTAAATAAAGCAATTCAGAGTGATTTGGAGTGAAGTGCACCATTTGAACTGTTTGCAGTGGTGGTGAGGGGAACTAGATGTCTGAAGAGATGAATGCCCTTTAATGCACCATTTTAGGTTTAAGACTTTGCTTAGTAGAGAACACTGGTACACGCAAAATTATGTAAGACAAAAAAGACCCCAAGGAAAACCCTGTTTCTTGAATTCACCCCAGTAACATCATATATAAAACTCAAAAGACAGAGCAATACAAATAAAAAATATGACTTTGTTTAATAAATGATTAACATTACTGAGTGTCAAAACAAAAGCACAGTACTGTAGTTTAATGGAAAAGTATTAAATCCTTCATAAAAGTCATGAAGTCGTTATATAAGTCATGCTGACAGAAACACCTACGCAGCTACATGCTATTCCATCGCATAGACATATTGCATAACCAGATAAATCACACATGTCCTAGTGTTCATATCATAATATGGAGAGAGTATAATAGTTTCAGAATGTATTGTTCTCCTCTGAGCCCATATTTTCCACATATATATGTAAATGAATATTATATGATTATAATATAATATTACTGCTGATTCAGCCTATAGGCATTTATACCCGCTCAGCCATGTAGACTGTTTCCATCCAGATTGCTTTCTGGATGAGGTACAGTGCAGGGTATAGCCAATCAGAACTGAGCTAATTTCAATTATTCATCATCCTGTGTAATTGTGTACTGAATCTTTTTGGTGTGCAAATTAATAAACACTTTAGAAGGAAAAAATAAATTATACTGTCCCTTTAGTTAGTCATTTGTAATAGATTTACATGCTTTTCTGTGTTTCCTGTGTCTTAATGTCCTCCCTGATGAGCTTAGTTTGCTCGGACTGGTCAGTCTACCTGCGCCCTTCTAACTTGTCAATCGCCAAAGCAGCATCCTGCTACAGCTTACGGTCCCACACAGCTGTGGCTTTTCTTACCATGGTGTGGGCTCTTGAGCAACAGTTGGAGTCCAATCCAGAAGGTCTGGCAGAACAAGTTAGTAGATACATCTAGACTGAAGCTAGATTAAAGTTAAACTTTTCACTGTATCAGCTCTCTATGTGTGTTGCGTGACGGTGTGACAAGCTCGCTGAAAGGCACGCAATAAGGATTGTGTTACAAGATGATGTCACCTAGTGGGTTGGGTTCAAACAAGGCATTACAAGAAGCTGAAAAAAGTGGTTTCTGTGAGTTTTTCCCTTTTGCATGTATTTTGGGATTTAGAACTTTGTAGATCATATGCATGCACAAAATCTACAACACTCTAAAGCACTCTAAAGGTCACTAATAGGCGGGCCACGGTCCAGGTTCGGACCCAGACATTGTCCAATGTGGACTCAAACAGATGAACTACTGAGAAGGATTTAATTCTGACAGTGTTTATTTAAAGCGGAGGAACTTTTCTTGTTTTTATGGTATACGGGCTTTACGGCGCAGTAACCTTACAGACTAATCACGTGCCTTGTAAGATCACCAAAGGATCTGTGCAGATTCGGGAGTGTGGCATGCACACAGGCGAGGTATGAAGCGAGAAGCCGCAGTCAGAGAATTAAGCGAGTTGGAGCAAGACTAATTCAGATGGTTCATTCCACAATGAACATTATTAGGAATAAACAGCGTCTCAGGCTCACTAATGTGTATGAGAATGGCTCTGACACCATTTCAGCCCAGATTTAAAGACAACCAAGAATTCACTTTTCTCACTAAACAAGAGAAAGAGTGAAAGAGGAATACAAGAGGCCATGAACTGTTAAGATGTGAAACTGAGTTAACAAGAAGATTGCATGTACTTTTTCTAAACACAAGCACTTTATGATACCCTTCTTTTCAAAAGCATTGTTTTTAAGTAGCCCTTATTTTAAGGAATATACAGGATATAGCATTGAAATGATTGAAATTGTGACCATCCGGACCTTGCTCTGAGAAAATTTTCGCTAAATGGACCTTACTGAATTCTAGTTAAAAACCTCTGCTCTAAAGGAAAGAGGAAAATTGGAAAAGCATACTGTGGATATTTTAAAAAGTATGTAATGTAATTATGCATTACCTACGTTGTTACAAAATGAGACATATTTAAATTCACTATTAACAGTGACTTCTATATTCTATATTCAGACAAACATGGTAAACATGAAAAAAGCCCCTAACACTGAACACAACAAAACTTTTCATCAGATCCATTTTTTTGCATTCATATGCCACAGAGGGAAACCTGCTGTAAAGTGTAAAGCTCATGGGATCTGGAGCTACTTCAGCATGGGACTAGTCCAGGACACTTAGGTGAGGGTCAACAACCAACAGACATATTGAGATGGGCCTCTGAGTGGCCATCTGCACCACGAGAGACTCTAAACATAACTTGCTACCAGAGGGATCAAGTCTCAAACCACAGAGTGAAGTAAAGGTCTAAGTTCACCATCACATCATCTATATGTCTGCAGTTAGTATGATGAGAAGAAAAATTGACCATAGATTAACAACTATTACTCTTACACCCTATTGTCCCTGTAGAAAGCATATAGAATGGGTCTTTTATGATCATCTCTCTCCCTCTCACTCTCTCTCTCTCTCTCTTTTTTTTCTCTCTCTGTCTAGCTTATAATGGGTTTTTAATGGCTTTAGAGGTCTATGGAGACCAACTAAGACTCAAAGGAGCTCCGCGACTAAAAAAGAGACCACAAAGCCAAAACAGCCGTCAAGAGTCCAGGAGAAACGGCAATGACCCTTAAATCCTTTGGCCTAGTTATTACATTCACGTGTGATGTTGCTACAGCAATGTGTTTGACTTTCTGATATGAATTTAAATATGAAAAAAAAATATAAATAAATATACATTTCAGTCTAAATCAGTGGAGTGTCTGATCCAGCATAACACACATTAACATAACCACGTCAGTGTCACTGCATCGCTGATCCACCATCCAAATAATACTCGCTGAAATTGGCTACCAAAGTCTAGAGACCACAGTCTGTAATGGTCAAACTACAAAATGCTTTCATACTGTAATTGGAGCTGATACAATGGATAATAAATGCAGACACAAGGAGATGGTTTTAATGTTTTGGCTAACTGGTGTACATGAAAATGGCTAAAGTGTCCTCATAGTGGAGTGAAGAAGGCAGGCAGTGGTCCGATGTTCCACATTTAAAGCCTAAATGACTCAAGAGTTGGTTAGTGTCTGGTTTCTTACTTTTTCACTGGAACCAAGTGTCTAAAGTAGACTAGCATGTTATTTAAGCTAATGTACACCTAATTAGCACTGTATGAATTGTAAACCTCAATCATCACACAATTGTCACAAACTGTGATTCAGGAATCTTTAAAAGACTTCTGACACTGTTATCTAAATACTGCTGATTTTTAAATATAATTGTATTAATTTTTATATAGCACATACTGTCATCATACCACATAAGCAAGTTTATGAACAATAGCTTAAAGGGAAATTTCAAATTTCTGCATAATTAAACGTGTTTTGATGCGAAATGCTCCGTTCTAGCAAAAAAGTAGCTTTAAAAAGCTACTTCAAAGAAAGTTATCAGGCTTCCTGATGTGTGAGTTCAGCCTATAGCATTTAAAAGGTAGTACATGCTTTCTGAGGTGAAATAGTCCCCAAAGAAAACATATTATTTAGATTTACAACCAGTTTACCACTGTCATCTCTAGTCATTTTGAATAGTAAATAAAATTCTTACATTTGCATTGCAACCTCTGGTTCCCATCACCACCAATATAAAGAAGCGTGTAAGTTTCTCTACAAATAACCATTTTGTATTGAACCACTCTAAATAATTCAATACCAAATATGACTTTTTTCTTCAAAGCAGTCTGAGGCATGTTTGATGATTTAGTGTGTACTCATACTAGGTGATTTATGCAATGTCTGAACACATCAGACCCTTAAAATCCAGTTTGTTTGACTACTGTGACTAGCAGTGCTTGGGCGTGGTCCAACTAGAAGAGATAGGCTAGGGCATGGTTCAGTTGGACTCACTATACTTGTAGCATGATCCCTAGCCATGCCCAAGCATTTACCCCAAATACATCAATGATATGAGTGTCCCTTTAATCAAACCATGATGGCAAAGGGCTCACTCTGGTCTATGGTGCCAACATGTAACTGCTGCACTATTTAAGGTGTCAAATAGGTAGTCAACTTCAGCACTGTATGACATGAGAGCATCAACCAACATGCAGAAGATGAGGCTCGTTGGGTAAAGCTGCCCCAAGGGTGAAGCTCATTCCTGTCTTTGAGTAGTTTAAATGTTCTATGGCTCTAAGGAAATATGTGAGTGCCAATTTACAAAAATTTGCAGGGGCATGACCACATGTCACAACCTCACATGGGGCTAGTGCAATTTCATCATTTTTGCCATGAACACCTTCATCAATTTCATCAATTATAAACCTAGATTGTGGCTATAACGACCTTCAGAGTGATGATGTAAGAATGCTCAGCCTAGACCGTTAAGTGCAGTGTGAGTGCAGGCCAGCGAAGAAGTGGGTCCAGTCGTGCAACCAGGCATAATAGGGATGTTATATATTGTTATATAATAGCTGATGTTATATATTAGCTAAATTAGTTCCAGAGTTCCAAAACTACAGAATCAAATTGTCTTGGTTGATATGTTTTGCCAAACTATCACTTTAGGCTAACACTGGAGCCGATCTAACAAGCTGCCTCTATTCGAGTCGCTCTCACAAGATAAACACAATCTACTGTATCTGTCTTCTTCAGTGGAGCAGAGGGGGGTGATGGAGTCGCTGTATCCCAGGCAGCCTGAGTGCTGTTAGGGGAAGAGATTGTCAGGGATGGCCCTAGAGAGTTGGAACTCCAGCAGCGTTGATAGGGGTGAGTGACCCTCACCCTCTTTGCTTTCTCTCCGACAATTGCTGGAAAGAAAACTCCTCCCACTCGTTCATCAAACTGAGGAAGACAGGGGTCAATCAAACTGACCCCAGTACACTTTCTCTCTCTCTTTTTCTCTCTCTGTCCGTAGAAAAGCAATAGAACAGAGAGCACATGTACCAACAGACACGCACACACACGAGAGCCTTACAGTCTCTTATGTATCCATACACACTCTGACTAAAATTGGATGCTGTTTAAAGGGGTCATAGTTTCTATGGTTCCTCTTCCAAATCAATATAAACAACGAATCAATAGACAATGCACATCAATTGCCTCATCGTTCTAATGTGTAAATCATGTAGCTATGACAGTGTGGAGCCGAACTGTGGGAGTTCTAGTTGAGTTTAGGTATATCATTCTGGTGTTTATTATGCTTGAATATGATGCTCACCTTCCACGCAGGATGGCTGGGCACGAGTTGTTCCGGCAACCTGTCCGGGGAAACAGGAGCACTTAACGGTCTGAGAGCGTTCCTCAATCTTATTCTTATTGCAGCACCGATGAATCGCTACAACTTCACACGTACCCTGTTTCACCTGATACGACCCTGAAAGAAGAGAAGAGAAGAGAAGAGAAGAGGAGGTGAAGTGAAGAGGAGGTAAAGTGAAGAGCAGATGAAGAGAAAATAGAAATGAAAGAGAGAAGAGAAGAACAGGAGAGATAAGGATAAAAAAGGACAAAAGGAGGCCAATATGAGAAAATATAAGAAGAGAAGAGAGCCAAACATAACAGAGAAGAGAAGAGGAGAAGAACAGGAGAGATGCGAGGAGGAGGTGAAGTGAAGAGCAGATGAAGAGAAAACAGAAATGAAACAGAAAAGATATGAGGATAAAAGAAGGATAAAAGTCCAAGAAGAGAAGAGAAGAGAAGAGGAGAGAAGAGAAGAGAAGAGAAGAGAAGAGAAGAGAAGAGAAGAGAAGAGAAGAGAAGAGGTGAAGTAAAGAGCAGATGAAGAGAAAATAGAAATAAAAGAGGGAAGAGAAGAACAGGAGAGATTAGGATAAAAAAGGACAAAAGAAAACCAATATGAGAAAATATAAGAGAAGAGAGCAAAACATAACAGAGAAGAGAAGAAGAACAGGACAGATGTTAGGAGGAAGTGAAGAGCAGATGAAAAGAAAACAGAAATGAAAGAGAAAAGATATGAGGATATAAAAGAACAAAAGAAGACAAAAGGAGACCAGTATGAGAAAATATGAGAAGATAGAAGATTACAGAGAAGAGAAGAGAAGAGAAGAGAAGAGAAGAGAAGAGAAGAGAAGAAAAAAGAAAAGAAGAGAACACAGAGAGATGAGAGGAGAAGGTGAAGTGAAGAGCAGATGAAGAAAAAACAGAAATGAAAGAAAAAATATGTGGATAAAAGAGGACAAAAGAAGACCAATATGAGAAAGTATAAGAAGAGAAGAGAGAAGGAGATTATAGAACAGAGAGCCAAAAGAGAAGAAAAAAAGGAGAGAAAAGAAGAGAACAGAAGAAATAAGTAAAGAGAAGAGATAGAAGTATAAAAGCAGACCATAAAAGAGAGCAGAGCAGAAAAAGAGAAACAAAAGATAGGATGAGAGAAAAAGAGATGGAAAAAGAAAAGAACAGAGTTAATATTTGTCTGAAATTATCAAAATATGAATGTTACCAAAGAAGTAACTCCACTAATTACTGTATAGTTCTCTTTGTATTAGTGTCCAAATTCCATCATCGTGTCCCAACTAAACTTTTAAAAGGAGTTTGTTGAAAGTGATGTACACTCAGCCATGTTTCAAAGATGTTTGTCCTGTGAGGCTTTTTGGAGAGCAGGCCCCATTATAAACAGCACAAACCATCCAGAAATACTCCTGAGTTTCCTGAGTAAACACACCTTTACACTACTGCTTTATTTCCTCTCCAACGAAAAACTCCATCATTATCACCCAGAGAGAGAGAGAGAAAGAGAGAGAGAGAGAGAGGGCTGCCACGCTTATGTAAAGAAGTTTTGGGTCTATGCTCAGTTTTCCGCTCATAATAATCCACATGATGGCACTTAAGATGCCATCCATATTTGATGAGACTGGCAGTGTTTAACAAGCACCTCGAGGCCTGCCAGCAATCTCTCTCTCTCTCTCTTTCTCTCTCTCTCTCTCAATTTATGTCTTTCTCTCTCGCCCCCTATCTCCCTGGCACTGAATCATATAGGCCTACATAATGAATACACCGCTGTGCTGTCCTGTTCAGGCGGTGTAAATAAGGGTGCTGGAGTGAAGGATTCCTTACAGCAGCATTAACCCCGCACTGGACACCCGCCAAAATCTGTCTCTGAGAAATATGCACCCAGAGAATGTGTCAAGTTTCAAATTGCATCTCATCTACCTGGAATAAAGTGTTATGACTGTTTACAGTGCACTTCCATCTCAGTGCTGCGATAATAACAGAGACCCTAGTGATAAATGCTTTAGAGCACGAGTGAAGGAAATGGTTTTTTTTTTACAGAGGAATCAAACAGTAACCAAACCAAACGCTTCTCAATTGCAAAGTGCAATAATCGTAAGTGGGAGTTGAAGCTGTGAGGAGTTACTGCCAACAGAAAGGGATAAAAAATGTTGATATATTTGTTCGTGTAGTAATAACACTTGTATTAACTCTTTCTGCAGCGCCCCTAGTGGCCATTGGACTAGGTGGAATTGACATCAACGTATTAGAAATGAGTATAATGGAATTAAATATTTATTAATAATCTCCATTGAGCTGAATCTGCATTGAGATGTTGGTCAGCTGAGAGAGTCCTGAGAATCACTGCTTTGTTTGTTCAAAGACCCCACCCCCTCACTGTAATATGTCCTATTCACTGCATTGTTTGTTCTAAGACCCCGCCCCCTCACTGTAATATGTCCTATTCACTGCATTGTTTGTTCTAAGACCCCACCCCCTTACTGTAATATGTCCTAATCACTGCATTGTTTGTTCTAAGACCCCGCCCACTCACTGTAATATGTCCTAATCACTGCATTGTTTGTTCTAAGACCCCGCCCCCTCACTGTAATATGTCCTATTCACTGCATTGTTTGTTCTAAGACCCCACCCCCTCACTGTAATATGTCCTATTCACTGCATTGTTTGTTCTAAGACCCCACCCCCTCACTGTAATATGTCCTATTCACTGCATTGTTTGTTCTAAGACCCCCGCCCCCTCCCTGTAATATGTCCTATTCACTGCATTGTTTGTTTTGAGACCTGCTCCTTATTATAATTGACCCTAATCACTGCATGTTTTGTTCTGAGACCCCCCCCCGTTATAGACCCTAATTACTGCATTGATTGTTTTCCGAGACCTCCCCTTCATTAAGACTGCTCCTAATCACTGCATTGTGTGTTCTGAGACCTCCCACTTACTGTGATCAGCCTATCACTGCTTCCTTTGCTTGACACCTAGTCCTCGCTGTGATTGACCCTAATCACTGCACCACTTATTCTGAGACCTGTCCCTCACCGTGACAGGTCCTAATTAGTGAATTGTTTGTTCTGAGACCTCCCTCTTACTGAGATTAGCCCTTATCACTGCATTGTTTGTTCTGACACCTATCCCTCGCTGTGATTGGCCCTAATCTTTGCATTGATTGTTATGAGAATTGCTCCTCTTTATGACAGGTCCTAATCAATGCATCATTTGTTCTGCAACCTACCCCTCATTTGGACAGGTCCTAATCACAGCATTGTTTGTTCTGAGACCTCCCCCTTACAGTGATTGGCCCTTATCACTGCATTGTTTGTTCTGAGACCTGCTCCTCATTATGATTGGTTCTGATCACTATATTATTTATTTGCATTGAGACCTCACCCTCACTATGATATGTCCTATTCACTGCATCGTTTGTTCTAAGACCTCCCTCTTACTGTGATAGGCCCTAATCACTGCATTGCTTGTTCTGAGACCTCCCCCTTACTGTTCAGGCTTCATAACCGTTGTCTTCTCTTAGGTGTCAATGTCGTTACTGTCATCATCACATGATCAGAGGCCAGTCAAAATCAAGCCTATAGCCTCTTCATTAAGCAGGAAGGTTGACTATTCTGTGCAACACCTAGTTTTAATCACTGCATCATTCCTTCTGAGAACTCCCCCTTGACTATGACTGTACAAACCAGAGCATTGTTGGTTCTGAGACCTCCTTCTAATTGTGCCTCGGTCTAATCACATATATTCTGGTAATCCCTTCCGACTAATGGTCCATTGCATGAAATGGCCTTCTAACAGCGCAGCGATGTACACCAAGTATATTTATGACAGTGTGTTCAGAAGTAGTTTGGTTTTATTTAATTATTTCATCACTTGAAGTAGAATGCGTTTGAGAGTTTGTGTTGTGCATAGGTCCTTGTTAGTGAGATCGGGGCAGGAGGCTTGAGGCTTAGGCAGAACACAGGGGGGCGGACACCCTGTCTTACACAGAACAAAGACCGCACCACCTCCTACTGGCATAATGGGGTCATCGGGGTACAGAGGGACACTGAGGACAGACCCACACATATCCATGGACACAAAGTTCTCACATCTTCTCTGACCTACACAAACACTTCCTCATTGCTGCCTCTAATAAGCCCAATCACTTTCATCTGCGATGTATGTGTAAACAGGAACACAAACACTGCATGCAAAAATAAAATAAGTGACGGGTTCCAGGAATAAACCATTCTGGCAATGAGCAAACAGTCTTTCTGTCAGATCTGTTACAGTTTTCTTGAGGAAATCCAGTAGGAACAGGAGATTAGATTACAACGGCCACCTTATTACAGCACAACCTGCTCATAAACGTAGCTGGTTTCAGTCTTTAGCTGGAAGGAAGTAGCATTCATGACTTACAGGAGCTTGGTTCCAGAGTAGGTGGCGGCATTTCTGGATTTGTATCTGCTTTCTTCTTTGCACGGTAAGAGATTTAACTTGCATTTGTAGAGCATCGACAAACTGTGTTTACATACCAAAGTTTTGGGAAGTGTTTCTGCAGCCTGTGCAGTGATTTTCACTACAGAATCATGCCTGTTTTTAATGCGGTGCAGGTTAAGAACTCGTTGGTCCTTGTCCCTTGCACACAAAGACTTCTCCAGATTTTTTAAATTCTTCTGTGAGCCTTCCCGCTCAGTGCCATCAGAGGTCTTTGTCCCAAGAGTTCTAGTAGCCTAGAACACACAGCAGCTACCCCTTTTATCCCCACCACCTGGCACTCATTACCCCCTTACTATTTAGTCCCCTCACATACAAACCTCAGTGTGTGGGATTGGACGTAATCCTGGTTGTACTAACCAAGCCTCTTGTTCATCTCTGCCAAATCAAGCTAAGCCAAGCTAACATCGGCCCTGGCTACGCTGAAGCTGACGCCAAGCCAAGTCCAGTCAAGTTCTGCCAAATCAAGCCGAACCAAACCCACCAAGACTAGTCTAGTTGAGTCAAGCCAAACGCGCTGCATGTTCAGCCAGGTCCAGTCAAGTCATCAGGCTGCTATCTCTATGACACAGGCACGTCGTGCCAAACTAAGTCTACCCGGCCACGCCACGCTTAGTCAGTCGGGCTACGCCGAGCCCGGCCTGTACTAACTCTGCCTGTTCGTTAGGGCTTCTGCTCGAACCACTGCTCTTACAGGAAACCAATTCCTGGAATCTCTAGCCTGAGATCGGGTTATACCTCCATCTCTGCTCAACTTCTACTCTGCTCGGCCTTTTCGCCTGGATAACTTTCTAGGCCCCTCTGGTTTCCTGGCTACCGCCCCTACGCATTGCCCAGTGCCCTGGTCTAAACATTTCACTGTACACAATAAACAGCCTACATATTGATCTTACCTCTTTGATATTAAGGAACATTATTGTTGCAGTATTTGCCAGTGCAGTCTTTGACAGAGGGATAACCTCCTTCCCAACCCAATCTGTATTTGAGTATTTTATTATTTAGCTTCAGCAGTGTTTTGCTGGCCAGTTTAAACTTTGTTGAGACATGTGGCTGATTTCAAATATATTTTTAAAAATGCAATAAAATGTAATGCAAAATAAAATTAAAATGAAGCATCAGGCACTATACCTGTCTTGGCTGATCCACTATGCGTGGGTTAAAGAAGGAAACTGTGAAAATTAGATTCCTTGCTGAGCTATCACTTTATTTCCAACTTGACGCAAATGTAACACAGTAAGAGTGAATTCGACTCCGGGGATTTTGCTGCTCAGGTGCTGTTGGAATGGGTGTCACTGCAGTGAAGATGAAGCTATCGCTTTTCTCTTCACACTACTGCTGTTGAGAATGATGTCATTCTTTCCTCACAATCTTGTCTCCCCTGGCGAGAGGTCACTTCTCGGACACTCACTCACAATCACCAGCATAACTTGTTATCCTGCGGCTACTCTTTGTGGACTGACACTGGACACAAACAAGCTATATGAAAACAGTAGGTTTGGTGCTTTTTAATGTTAAAACCTGTTTTACTACAAGTGGCACAAAGTATTTGTCAGAAACACATATATTACAACACAATGTTAGTACATGGTAAGTCATAGCAACATGACAGTTAATCATTATTGTCATTTTAAAACAATATCAGTGGGCATTTGTGTAGTCATTCCATAATGAATGGACCAAAATCAATAGAATGTCGTCCTTTAAAGAACATTTTTTATTAAGCTAGGCAAGGTTCTTTTACCACAGTAACAAAACTTTCACTAATCTGTCTATTAAAAAAACAGCCAATGCAGCAAATCAGATAACTGTAGAACTAAAGTGCTCCTATATGGTAAGTGGATAAAATGATCAAATGTGTGTAGATATAAGGAGGTGGTTTTAATGTTATGGCTGATCAGTGTACGTTAAGTAGTTAATATAATGTAATGCAAATATAATGTTAAATTAAATGTGTTAGACAAATGGTAACACTTGGGACACTTTTTCCCAACCAGCCTGATGAGCTTTTTAACTCTGAGATTCACCGCTCCAGTTTATCCCCATATTTTTCTTCTGATTTGCTCGTAATGTATGCAATTTGTCATATTAATCACCTGTAAAAGGCTTTGAGCGGAGCAGGCCCCAGGGAAACAGCACCATTCCCCTGTGCTAGCAGCTCAGCTAGCAGCTCAGCTAGCCGCGCTAACCACGCTAGGGGGTCTAAGAGGCGCCTTACAGCGACACAAGCGTAATAAATCTCCCATCATCTCCAGATCTGATGAGATTTCAGGCATGGCTAACCACCTGCCTCCCTCTGTGGGTCCTGCGCAGGGATCTGAGCGCTGCTACCTTGAGCTGAAGGGCCGCTCGTGTGGCTGATGTGCCCTGACAGGCCGAAGGCAGACGAGCGTGATTTATCTGAAAAAGATGCGTCTTTGTCTGCGGCCGATGACTGACTAGCGTGTCCACTCCGACTCCAGCGTGTGAAGGGGGGCGCTAAGTGTTGAGACTTAGCGAGAGCATGGTAAACAAGTTGAGGAATTAGCCTGTGGAAAGGGCTTTCTAGCACCTGCTGAGAAAACTGGTTACAGAAGTGTTTAAACAGAGGCCTTAGGCAGAGCTGCTCAGGCTGGAGGAGGGAGTCTGCAGCTCAGTCCTGGTGTGTGTATGAAGGGTTTGACTGAAGGTGTGAAGTTTTTATGCTTTTAATCTGGCCATTGTTTCCATCTCTCTTTCTATCTCTCTCTCGCTCTCTTTTTCTACTCTTTACCTGTCTTTCTCGGACCGTCTCTCACTCTCCTCATCTATTTTCTACTTTTACTTCTCTCTCTCTCTCTTTCCTTTTTTTATCTGTCTCTTTCCCACTGCCTCTCTCACTTCCCATCTATTTTCTACTTTTACTTCTCTCTCTCTTTTTCCTTTTTCTATTTGTCTCTCCAACTGCCCCTCTCTCTTCCTGCTCTATTTTCTACTTTTACCTCTCTCTCTCTCTTTCGTTTTCTGTCTCCCTCCCATTGTCTCTCTCGCTTCCCATCTATTTTCTACTTTTACCTCTCTCTCCCTTTCTTTCCTTTTCCTACCTGCCTTACCCTTACTGTCTCTCTCTCAAATCTGTTTTCTATGTTTCCTTTTTCTATCTCTCTCTCCCACTGTACCTCTCTATCGCCATCTTTCTACTTTTGTTCTACCTGCCTCTCTCCCACTGTCTCTCTCTCCCCATCCTTTTTCTATTTTTACCTGTCTTTCTCTACTCATTACTCAGTTTTTCACTATATGCCCCCCTGTCTTTTAATGTTTTTGTCTTTCCTTCTTTTTATTGATTTCTCTTTGCTCTTACTCTGTTTCATTCCTCTCTTCTTTATTTTCTCTTTCTCCATCTGTTTTTCATTTGCTTCCTCTCTTTTTCAGTTTTGTCTCTCTTTAACATTCGCGCTCAACATATTTATTTTTCCTCTGCTCTGACCTCTTATATACACACAAATATATATGTTTGTAGTCCACTACACACACTGTCTCACTTTCTATCCTTCCCCCCTCTATTTTTCACTAGACGCCCTGTATACCTGTTTCTCTCTTTCACTTTGTCTTTGTTTTTGTTTCTACCCTTTTTACATTTTATCTCTCTCTTTCATTCATTAGCTCACGTTTTCTCTCTTTGTTTCCTTTTCTCTCTTTTTCTTCTTCACTTTTTATCTGCCCCTCTCACTCCTCTGTTTCTGTTTCTCTTTTTTTTACTCTTTATCTACCCCCTCCTCTCCTTCTGAGCTGTCATGTCCCACACACAGCATCAATCAATCTGACATTATCTGGGTTTAACAGCCTCCGATGTGGCTAAATCAGTGGATGTATGCTAATCTAACAGGTTGTTTGTACGGCTGAGTGGCCCAGTGGAGGCACCTCATTTATACGCAAATCTATCTCCAATAAAGCTTACTCGCTGTGACCACAAAGTCCTCTCTGAGAGAGAGCGAGAGAGGGAGAGTGAGGGAGAGAGGGTTTGGTACTCATACAAAGCACCTGTTTTTCCTGCTGTTACATAAACTCTGATTGTGGACAGGCTTCAACAAATCAATCACAGGTGGTGATCAGTTTGATGCTGTGTAAGAATAAGGCCAAACCTCTCTAAAGAATAACAATCTAACCTGCACTAATTTCTAACACTGCAATACACTGCACAGAGCAACAGTCAGAAAGCAAAAATGATGGGAACTACAGCATCAAATTCCTAAAAAAGTATATGGCTAAAGCTAAAGCTTAGAACAGGTTCCTGTCTTCAGCTAAAGGCTTAGTCTCAGCTACACATGCTCTGCCCACACGTAGACTGAGTCTTTAGTGTGATAGTCTGATGTCTTTAGTGTGTTAACCTGGTCATACTGTCAGGATTCTTCTAACTGCTGTCCACACTCCTGTGTATATTTTGCACTGGTCTTATGGGAATCAATTTGTTATATCAACTAAGTTTGTCCTAGTAAACAGCAAGTCTCAGGCACTTATTCTCCACTGTGAGAGTGTGTTAATGTCATGGCTCATTTTGCCTCTCTCTATGCATTCTATGCCAAATAGCAGGCTTGTAATTTGTCGTTTTGTGATTCTTGGTCATGTTAAGTGGCGAAAGCTCTCTAAACTCTCTAGATGTAAGACTAGTAAAGGCCTGATGTTATTTAATTATTATACTCCCAGACAAAGGCCAAAGCCCAAAAGTACAATGCAGGTGGAGATGGCTGACTTGGTACCCACAACAGGCTTTTTTCAGCATTTAACACTAACTCTTTCAAACGAAATGCTAAAATCTTCTTTTTGCTAGATCGCTAGATCTACCCACTCTGATGGCATTCCTTTTGTTGATAATACTTCAGTGGACCCATCTCCTAGTGCACAAAATCTTGGTTGACGTTGTTTTGCATTTAAAATCTCTGACTGAGTCTGCATTCTTCTCTTTTTGCAGTATTTCTAGACTCTCCCCTCTGCATACTTTTAAAAATGCTGAGGTCCTGGTGCATGCTGTCGTTTACTTTCCATTACTGCAATTCTTTGTTTTATTCTTGGCGTATCTTCTAAATGTCTTTACTCTTTTCAGTACATTCAAAATCAGACTCTGCTGTCAGAGTCGTAGTATCCATTAAGAAAGCCTGTATCAGCCCTGTCCTTCACCAGCAACACTGGCTACCAGTTACAGAACACATCTGTTATAAAATCCTGCTGTTGACCTTTAAAGCCTTGCATGGCTTTGCACATACTCATCTGCTTTCTTACATCCTCATGCCCCATTGCCTTACAAGCTAAGGTCTACTGATTGCAGTCTTCTGGCTGTTCCTATAGGTTCAGACTTTCCACTATGGGTGGCAGGTCTTATAATGTTGTCATCTTCTGGACCTCCTTTTATCCTTTAATCTAGCTCTCTTTTCATCTTTAAAGCTCTGCCAAAAACGTTTTTCAGCATACTTTCATTTTTTTTGTTTGTTTTTTCCCTTAAATTGTAAAGCATCATTGGATATGTGAAAGGTAACATATTATTATTATTATTATTATTATTATTATTATTATTATTATACTTTGTCCTATATTAAACCCAACTAGCTCAACAAATTGTTTTGAGTGGTACAATTTTGAATCTTCCTTCTTAAAAAAAACTATTTTATGCAAATGTACCCACAAAGCTTTACTATTTATAGAACATAGAGAGAAAAGCATCCCACACTTACTTTATCTGCTGCTCAGGTGGGTGTGCAGCAATTTACCTGGACATGTCTACTTGATGTTTCAATAAAGGTATATAAAGCTTACAAGCCAGACGTCGGTGAGTGTATTATGCCCATCATGGCTAGGCCTTGCAGCTACAGCCAAATACAGATCACATCTTCAATGTCTGATGGCTTGTTAATGGCTGTATAAAGCTCAATAAAGTTGATAACCTTCAGAAAACCAGCCAGTTGTTGATCAAATATTAGATATCAGATGGTTAACTGATGGCTTTATAAAACAAAATAAAGTCAACATCTTAGGGGACATCAGTGTTACAATATAACCGGCTATCTGAAGCCTGTTATCAGCTATGTGAAGCTAAGCAAAGTTCAACTCTGCAGCTAATAGCCAATCTGTTGTTTATGTGAAACAATATCAGGTACGCAAAGCTGAGGGATATATAGCGATTCTGTTCACATCCTCAGAGAGCCTCACATCTTCACAGACAGATGGTTTCCAATAGAGAATATCACAAATGACTAGCTCCTGGCTATATAAAGATTTTAAAAATGTTAACATCTCCATCTAACAGCCAGATGTTGTACAAACATGAGACAACATCAGATGGCCAGCTGAAGATTCAATAAAGCTAAATAATCTTCACACCACGTAACAACCAGATGTTGTTCAAACATGATACATATCAGGTATGGCCAGCTGACAGATATACAAGCTTAAATAAAGTTCACATCTGCAGGTAACAGCCAGATGTTGTTCAAACATGACACATATTAGGTATGGCCAGCTGATGGATATGCAGATCTAAATAGAGTTCACATCTGCAGGTAACAGCCAGATGTTGTTTAAACATAAGCCAATATCAGATGGCTAGCAGAATTTCTTGCTGCCTGCTATATAAAGCTAAATATATTTTACATCCTAAGCTAACAGCTTGGCTTTGCTCAAAAAAAGACACATCCAATATGGCTAACTGAGGGCTATGAAGTTACCTGAAAATGAAGTTGTCAAGCCAGTATCAGATGACAAGTGTATAAAACTCAATAACTTCGCATTTTCAGATGGCAGCCAAATATTGTTAAACATGAGTCAGTATAGCAGTTTATTGGCTATTTAAACACTAAACAAAGTGTGCATATTGCTTATAACATTGCTAAAGCTAAACACATTTCACATCTATGTGATATAGATATCATCTAAAAGCAGAAGATATTTGGTTATGAGACGATATCATGGCTATCTGCATTTGACATTTTCACTTTGTAGCTAGATGCTGTTAAGACAGTTCAGATATTCAGATATGGCTAGCTGAGGCCTTTATAGCATAACACACATTTTCAGATAACAAACCGGACATTGTTTAAATGAGATAATATCTGATATGCAAGCCAGTGAGTGACTATGCAAAGCTAAATACATTTCACATCTTCAACTTAGAGCAGAAAATAATTAATTATGAGACAATAACATGGCTGGCTAACAAGTATATGACGCTAAATAAACTTCACATCTACAGGTAACAGCCAGATTTCTTACTAAATATAAGACACTATTAGATATTACTAGCTGAGAGCTATAGCTAAAGCTAAATACAGTTCGCATCTTTATTTAACAGCCAGATGTCTGATATGACTAGCAGCTATATAAAACTAAATGAAGTTCACATTTTTTTAACAGCCTTCTTTTCAAAGTATGAGAAAATGTGAGGTATGTCCCGGTGACAGCTATATAAAGCATCAGATTAACATTCAGAAGTCTTTCATATATCAGATATAAGTAGTCAGTGGTTGTATAAAGCTGAATAGAGTTCACATATTTAGCTAACGGCCAGATATCTTTCTAATAAGACAACGTCTGATCTGGCTAGCCAGTGGCTATATAAAGCTAAATGAATTTCACATTTACATCTAACAAGCAGAAGTTGTTTAAGTATGAGGCAATATCACACAATACTTGCCAACGGCTATATAAATGTAAATAAATTTGATATCGTAAGCTAACAGCCTGGCTTTGTGCAAATAATAGACACATCTGATACAGCTTAGTGAGGCCTATAGCAAGTTAAAGTTAATATAATCTAACTGTCAGATGTTTTAAAAATATGAGAAAACTTAAGGTATGCCCAGTGGCAAGAATATAGAGCTAAATCAACTCTAACATTTTCACATAACAGCCAAATGTTATTTGAACATGAGTCAATACAGCCAGCTGACTGCTATATGAAGCTAATTACAGTTCACACATTCAGATATGGCTAAGAGATGATAGTCGTGTAGCTAAAGCTAAATGCAGTTCACATCATTATTCAACAGCCAGATGTCTTTCAAATGAGATCATATCTGATATGGCTGGCCAGTGGCTATATAAAGCTAAATGAAGTTCACACATTCATCTAACAGTAGAAGATATTACATTATGTGCCAATAACACAGCTGGCTAACAGTTATATACAGCTAAATAAACTTTACATCCACAGCTAAAAACCAGATTTCTTTTTTAAATATGATACAATAATAGTTATTAATAGTTGAGTGATATATAGCCAAAGCAAAATACAGTTCACATCTTTATTTAACAGCCAGATGTCTGATACTGCTAGTGGCCATATAAAGCTAAATGAAGTTCACATTTTCTTTTAACAGTCAATTCTTTTCCAAGTATGAGAAAATGTGGCAGCTATATAAACCTTAACAAAGCTTACATTTCAGCTAAAGAGCCCCTATTAGCTGACAGCAATAAATAGCTAAATAAAGTTCATATTTTTCAGATTGCAGTCACATCATCAAGTAAATAGACAGATATCCTTCAAATGTCAGATATAAGTGGTTAGTGGTTGTATAAAGTTTAATAAAGTCCACATATTTATCTAACAGCCAAATATCTTTTGAAAGAGACAACATCTGATCTGGCTAATCATTGGCTATATAAAGCTAAATTAAGTTAACATCTTGATCTAACAGGCAGTAGTCGTTTAAATATGAGACAAAATCATACATTACTTGCCAACGGCTACCTGATATAGCTAACTGAGGCCTATAGCAAGTTAAAGTTAATATAATCTAACGGTCAGCTGTTTTGAAAATATGAGAAAACATGAGGTATGCCCAGTGGCAAGAATATAGAGCTAAATCAACTCAAACATTTTCAGATAACAGCCAAATGTTATTTAAACATGAGTCAATACAGCCAGGAATAGGAAGCTAATTACAGTTCACACATTCAGATATGGCTAAGAGATGAGAGCTGTATAGCTAAATCTAAATACAGTTCACATCTTTATTTAACAGCCAGATGTCTTTTAAATGAGATCATATCTGATATGGCTGGCCAGTGGCTATATAAAGCTAAATGAAGTTCACATATTCATCTAACAGCAGAAGATATTAAATTATGAGCCAATATCATGGCTGGCTGACAGCTATACAAAGCTAAATGCATTTCACATCTTCGGCTAATGGCCAGATGTTGTTCAAATCCAGTGGTCCAGCGTACAGCTATATAAAGTTCACATCTTCAGCTATGTGGTTTCCACTAGGTCACACCGAGTTCACGACAGGTAAGGAGTCAGCGTTTGAGTTAGCACAGACCGACGCTAACGAGCACCAGAGCAGAAACACTCTAATGGACTGTAGCTGGACCCTCGAGTCATTTCTCATTTCATGTCCAGGGTGTTAGTGAAGGCAGCTTGGTTTCCCTCGTGCTTTCGCCACGTAGCATGCTAGCTTTTAATTGGATGTGTCAAACCCTCACGCAGACTTGAGGTGCCATTGTGGGGATGTTAGACGCGGCGTGTCCGGCCTTTCTGTCACGGAGAAAAGGCTGATGAGCGGAACGGAGGCAAACAGCTCAGAAGGAACTGAGGGGGGGGGGAATAAAAAACAAATGAGCCTTCAGCGAGCATGGCTTTTTCGCTCTTGCACAGGCTAACCAGAGGAGGCTAAGAGCAGGAGGTTGATGGGCCTCAGAGGGAGAGCTTTACAGGTATATTAGAGCGTGTGTGTTTGTGTGAGATCATTACATACTATGCTATTAGAGCAGACTTTGTTCAAGGCCTTATTACCAGCAAACGGAAGCTGACCTAGTAGGCTATCCGTCTCTGCAAACCTTGCAAGAAAGGCGGTCATTATCATTTAAAGAAAAGACAAAACAAAGAAAATCCAACATTAGTCTTTATGTTGCCTCTCGTGAATGACCATCACCCAGTCGCTCTCATCTGGCTCGGGTGGAGATTCGGACCATCCATTCCTATTAGCGCTTCACAGCAGCACGGCGCTAACAGCACTGAGTTTCTCTGCATTTCTAAACCTTCAGAGCCACCATGTGGCCACCAGTGGTACTGCATCTAAACCAAGCAGCAGCATCCCAGCATCAAATGACTGAGGGAAATGCATACGACAAGCTCTCGGGAGAGACATATATGCATTTTGGGCATTGAAGAGAAGCATGGCTCTCTGCCAATTACTCTGTAGCTGTGTTTTTTTCATTTAATATCTCTTTTTTGTTTGTAATTTTTGTAATTTTTGCAGCAATTTTTTTTGTAGCTCCCAATTAGTGATAAACCCAGCACCAAAACAAGGCAGGAGATGGCTCAAAGTGATGAGTGTTGTGTCTACATGTGACGGAGGTGGCAAAAACTGACCTTCACAGCACCAGCAATGTGTAATTAGCGTACCAGAAAAAAAAACATTAAAAAGTTACATAAATAATTAAATAAACAAACAAACAATTATAACCTCTGCTCTCTCTCTCGCTCTCTCTCTCTCCACATCAGAGAGAAAAGAGAAACAACATCAGTCAGGGGAAAAAAAAGCAGAGCACGATGATGCTGGTGGCATTTCTGGTGGCCATAAAAAGGTCACCTTGCATTAGTATCAACAAAACAGAGGACAGGCATAATTAAAGAAACGGGCGTAATTAAGCAAGGGCCGCAGCTGTCTTTGGGGAAGGACTTTGCATATTATGAATGATGCAGGGACTAGGGCCGAGAGTGACCTTTTGCCATGCTAAAATATTTATGTACTGCTGGTCACCGCCTCGCCGAGAGCGGAGCGTTTCATGAATTATGCAAATCAGAATTAGTTAGCTCATGGGTGTCAATTAGCGAGGGAAGTGGACATTATTTCAGTTTTGCTCTTTTTTTTTCTTTTTCTCTCACTTGAAAATGTGGGGTAGGGTGTTCGGTGTGTGTGTTGGGTGTGGGGGGGGTGTTGGATGTTAGGGCACAGTGAGGTGTGAGGAGGTTTATTGCATGGCCATTTAACATCATGCATATTAATACAGTCATTACGGAATTGTCTTTCCGCATCCGCAGGAATCTCCTCGACGTGGGGATTGGAGCGGAGTGACTTTGCACTTCCTTCGCTGCCATCCACACACAGCACTGACCGCACTCCTCTAAGGACTCAAGTGACCCGTCATGGAACTGACCGGATTAATCCAGCATGAATTTTTCAGTATCTGCTATGAAACGCTTTATGGTAACACTTTATTTGGATGATTCCCTGCAGGTGCTTAGTAGAAGCTAACCTTGTTTTTAACCCCTCAGACTGCAGACTTATTATTCAGGTATTAATCCAGTATGACTTTTTTTTTTATCAGCGTCTCTGATTAAATGTTTTATAGCAACACTTTATTATCATGGTCCTCTATAGATTGTATTAGATTTGTATTTAACCCTTAAAACTGTATGCTTACTATTCAGTTAATAATTCAGTCTGAATTGTTATCAATGTTTATCACTTTATTTTCATGGACCTTCATCTATGCTAAGCAAATGCTCACTTTGTATTTGACACTTAAAACTAAATGTTTGCTATACGGTTAATAAATCAGTAAATCAATAGTAATTAGTATATAGTAAATCAATAAGTATTTATCTGTGTCTGTCATGAAACACTTTATTTTCCTCTATAGATGTTTAGTGGAAGTTTGCATTGCCTTTGAACCCTAAAACTGTACACGTATAATCCAGCATGAATGTTTTCAGCATCTATTGTAAGCCAATTTATGGTAATGCTTTATTTTTATGGCTCCCTCTAGATATTTAGTAAATGCTCACTTTGTATTTAGTCCTTAAAACTGCAGGTTTATTATCCAGTTATGGCACATTATGGCAATACTTCATTTTGATGGACCTCGGTAGGCGCTTAGTAGAAGTTTGCCCATTCCATTATAATCCAGTATCAGTTTTTAACTATGAAACACATTATAGTAACACTTTATTTTGATGAGCCGCAGCATCTGCTACAAAACACTACTTAATTAAATGTTTTATTTTGGGGATCCTCTGTAGACGCTTAATAGTAAGTTAAGTAAGTTAAGACTCACCTTGTCTTTAACCCTTCAAACTGTAGACTTGTTATGCAGTTACTAATCCAATATAAATATTTCAGTTTCTATGACGACTTAATTTGTGGAAACGTGGCCCTCTCTAGATGCTAAGTAGTTATATGCTAAGTATTTATATTTATAAAGTTCATATTTTTCAGATTGCAGTCACATCATCAAGTAAATAGACAGATATCCTTCAAATGTCAGATATAAGTGGTTAGTGGTTGTATAAAGTTTAATAAAGTCCACATATTTATCTAACAGCCAAATATCTTTTGAAAGAGACAACATCTGATCTGGCTAATCATTGGCTATATAAAGCTAAATTAAGTTAACATCTTGATCTAACAGGCAGTAGTCGTTTAAATATGAGACAAAATCATACATTACTTGCCAACGGCTACCTGATATAGCTAACTGAGGCCTATAGCAAGTTAAAGTTAATATAATCTAACGGTCAGCTGTTTTGAAAATATGAGAAAACATGAGGTATGCCCAGTGGCAAGAATATAGAGCTAAATCAACTCAAACATTTTCAGATAACAGCCAAATGTTATTTAAACATGAGTCAATACAGCCAGGAATAGGAAGCTAATTACAGTTCACACATTCAGATATGGCTAAGAGATGAGAGCTGTATAGCTAAATCTAAATACAGTTCACATCTTTATTTAACAGCCAGATGTCTTTTAGAAGATGTCTTAGATGTCTTAGTAGAAGTTTGCCCATTCCATTATAATCCAGTATCAGTTTTTAACTATGAAACACATTATAGTAACACTTTATTTTGATGAGCCGCAGCATCTGCTACAAAACACTACTTAATTAAATGTTTTATTTTGGGGATCCTCTGTAGACGCTTAATAGTAAGTTAAGTAAGTTAAGACTCACCTTGTCTTTAACCCTTCAAACTGTAGACTTGTTATGCAGTTACTAATCCAATATAAATATTTCAGTTTCTATGACGACTTAATTTGTGGAAACGTGGCCCTCTCTAGATGCTAAGTAGGTCCTAACCTTGTCTTTAACCCTCAAACTGCAGTTAATAATCCACTATGAATTGTTCAGCATATTCATAATAAAACAAACTTCATGATAATGCTTTATATGGATGGACCCCTTTAAGTGCTTAGTAGCGCACCTTGTCTTTAACCCTTCGAACTGCATATTTTTCAGTTTCTATGAAGATGAATGGTAACACTTTTTAATTTTAATGGTGGCTCAATTCATTCATCCATTATGATTTTTTAGCATGTACCAACACTAAAACACTATGATATTGCTTTATTTTGATGGTCCTCTTTAGGAGCTTTGCAGAAGCTCAAATTGTACATTAACTTGTCTTTAACCCCTTAAACTGTACGTTCATTGTTCAGTTATTAATCCAGTATGAATTTTTCAGTATCTACCATGAAATGCATTATAGTAACACTTTATTATGAAGGCCTCCAGCATCTACTACGAAACCATTTTTTAATGTAATGCTTTATATTGATGGTCCTGTGTAGATGCTAATTAGATGCTCACCTTTTCTTTAACCCCACCAAACTGTAGTTATCAAATCAGTTATTAATCCAGAATTCATTTTTTTTTCTGTTTTTATGATGATATAATATGTTAATACTTTGTTTTGATGGTCCCCTGTAGGTGCTTAGTAGAAGCTTGCCTCGTTATTAAACCTTCAGACTGCAGGCTAATTATTTAGCTATAAATCCAATATTAATTTTTTACTACCTACTGTAAAACATTTTATGATAATACTTTATTTTGATGGTCCCCTGTAGATGCTTAGTAAATGCTTGTCTTTTGAATAAATAAGCATTAAGGCGTCAGCATAGCCAGCATTATAATGAAGGCAGTAATTGGTAATTAACTGGCCACTCATTACTGCATTATTAAGCAATAACTAAACATTTTCCCAAGGCCTTTCATTTGTCTATTAAATGTTATGCTGCTTTTCACAACATGTTATGTGTTCTAATCAGTAATCAGTAAATCTGAACCACTGTGTCTCCGGACTCCCACTAATTAATCTGTGCAGCTGCGGGTGACCCTGGGGTACCTGTACTTCCCCGAAGACTTCGGGTTCCCCCAGACACTGGTCGGCATGACAACATCACCACGGCAATTAGGAAGATGACCCGCAAGAGCCACATGGACCTCCCAACAGGTCCCATCCTGAGCAAGAGAGAGAGAGAGAGAAAAGAAAGAGAGACAAGGAGAGAGAGACAGTGAGAGTGTGTTCATACAATACTATATGCGATATATAATACTATATACTATATATACAATGTTATAGATCGTTGCTGTCCAAAGAACAAAATGTATCTCCACTTTTGCCCATTTATTCTGCATCCTTTGAACTCAGCAGCTGCCATTTACATCATGAGAAATAATCATGATGAATTAACCAATAGAAATGCTCAAAAGTGGCTTACTTTGGTTCCATTGACTCACATAAAAAAAAATTAAAGACTCTTTCTGTCCTCAACTATAAAGTCTAAATTTTTGAGATATTTGTTTTTCTATGGACAGCAATGACAATGGAGTCACCAGTTAGAAGTTCAAAACTTGTTCATGTTTTGTATTAATTATTTAATAGTTTTATTAAATTATTAGGAATTCAGAAGCCCAAGCTAACATTGTCATGCCAAGGGACTTTGAAGGTGTCATAGAATGGAAACTGTATGTCTACATTGCCATAGTTAAACAGAGTTCGGTAAATAGAGCTGACATACCTTCAAATCCTAAGCTGTTACATAACTGTCCTGACTCATTAATGTATACATCCTGTAACAACCTGTCGTTTTCCTGTATGTGGTCATGTTGACATGTTGCTTCTGTGTGATCATCATAGTGTTTCGCTGCAAACCAGCCAGTCAGAGCAGAGATCATCAAATTATTCTATAGCGTCTTTAAAAAAATATGTGAATTAGAACTAAAGTAGAGTAGAAATCACACTTCATGTTGATTGTCTTACAGTTCAATTCGATTACAGTCGATTACAGCTCCACCTACACATCTCATCTTTCATAGCAAGTGTTGTTAGGTGGGATAAGCTTTACAGATGCTGGCAAACATCCCATTCAACATAACACCATGCAATAGCACACCTTGTTTGGAGTCACTACATCACACTGCAGGAACTGCTGCGCTGTTGAGCTGCACTGTGTTGTTGTAACTAATTGACAGTAGGCAGGTTAGCCTGTCAGCTTTAGCTCATTAGTTCAATAACAAAAAACTCCTGCTCCAACCTGCTCCCACCAAATACTGTGAACTTTGCCTACATACAAAATAATGATTATTTGAAGGTGATAGAAGAGTCTAAACGAAGGGATTTTGCTATATGTGAGCTTCAGTTTCTTATTAGGGTGAAGGGGATTTTGACCAATGTTGTTGGCTGGAACATAAATAAAAAGTCAACTGACTCTAACGTTTCAAAATTAAGGCAGATCAATTCCTTAGACTGTTTTCAATCCCCTCAGTGCAGTGATGTAATCTCACCCAGCGGTCACTGTCTGCCCCAGACTGTCCAGTCACTCCGTCTTTAACCAGCAGAACAAGTCGGACATTTCTCACCCCTCCTCTGTGCCTGTAGATAAACTGAGAGAGAGAGAGAGAGAGAGAGAGAGCGAGAAGAAAAGAGAAATATGAGACAATATATAAATGAGAGTGTTAGAGAGACAGAAAGAAAATAGAGGAAAGGAAGGAGAGAGAAAGAAGAGAAAAAGGAAATAGAAATATATAGTCATAGGGAGTAACAGAAAGAAAAAGAATAGGAGAGAGAAAAAGAGGACACAGAGGAGATGCAAGAGAAACAAGAAAAGAACAGAGAGAGATGAAAAAGAGACAAAATAAAGAAACATAAATATAGAGTTAAAGAGAAAAACAGAAAAACAAAAGATGGAGAGCAAAATGAAAAGAGAAAAGGAAATAAAGAGAGAGGAGTACGAAAAAAAAAGAAAGAGAAAAGAAGACAGACAGAAAGGAATACATAAGAAAATACAGAAATCAGAGACAGTGAGAGAGAGAGAGAGGTAGAAAGTGTAGTTAAAAGAGTTAAAATGGGATAGAGTATATAATAGGAGAGAAAAGAGAGAGGGAGAAGTGGGAGAAGAAAAAAGGAGAAAAGAGGGAAAAAAGGGTGAGTGAAAGAGGGACACCTTCAGAGACACATGGCCTCAGGGCTCAGTTCTCACAGTAAGAGCAGAGATGAAGCTGATTTATTGTTTACAGTGTCTCACCTCCCCGCCGGCTCACAGTGATCTCATGATCAAACCCACCAACTACAGCAGAGAGACCACCGGCAGAGATACACACACTTGCTTAATGCAGCGTCTCACTGGGGTCTGTCTCTCTCTTACACACACACACATACTAAAGAAAACCCAAACCCCGAGTCTGGTCACAAATACTGCCCCAACACACACACACACGGAGAGAGAGAGAGAGAGAGATGCACAAAGACTTACAGGACTATGTTGAAGTCAGAGCCTGCCCCATGCTTATTTAATCTCCTTTAAAACTTATTTAATCTCCTTTAAATTTGAAAAGTAATAGAAATCTGCAAAGATTTCATAATTCAAGTAATACCATAATTCCAAACACACCCAGAGACCTGGTTCAGTTATAATCCAGAACTAAAAGAAATGACTAAGGTGGGTTTCTTCAATCTTCCATGACTGACATGCAATAACAGGTAGTAGTTATGTACCAGTTTTACTGTTAGCTTGTTTATATATTTATATATTTAATTGGTAAATAGTTATTTTTAGTTGTTTTAATGGTCTTGTACTCTAATAACAGTGAAGTAAAAGAATAAACAGGCTTATAAAAGTAAGTACTGTATGTAACATCCTTATTTAAACTAAGCTATTGTCACAGAGTTACAAAAGAAAGAAGCTGCAGAAGTTCAAATGAAGCTCGCATTTACTTTACGATCATTACTGTACTAACAGTGACCCACTTACAAGTTAAACATTTATCTTTCTTTTCCATTCCTTTCCTTTAAACACATGCGGGAAAGCTAGGAATATGTATGTACTTTTTCAATTTCATTCAAAACATACAATTTTCATTTTCACGTTTTCTTATTATACTTCTGACAAGTCACTGGTTAACAAAAAACATTTTCATAATGAATAAAAAAACAAACATCCCAAAGTAATCTAATTCTGTCACATATTTTGTAATTCATAAACATTTTAACTGAAACCATTTTACAATCTCAATATAACCCACTTTGTAGCAAACAAGCTAAATAATCAGAACAAAATCAGTGCAGTAGATTAAAAACTACCTGTTAAACTACATAGGATCTCCATCTGGCGCCTCAGCTGTTGAGCTGCTCTCTTTTGCCCCCTTGTGGCCTCATACTGTCATTACAAACTACACCTTTCACTAGTTAAAATTAGTAACACGAGTTTATATGACATTGAGAAAAAACAAAGGAAGGAGGAAAAGATGAGAGAGAGAGAGAGAGAGAGAGAGAGATTAACAATAAAAGAGAGAAAACAAAAGAGTGTGAAAGGCAGATAGGAAGAAAGTGAGACAGAATATATATACATAGTGACTGAGGTAAAGAGAGAGAATGTTACAGACAGAGAGAGAGCAAAGACATAGAAAAGAGCAGTCAATAAATAGAAAGAGATAGAACAGAGAGAGAGAAACAAATAGAACAGAGAGAGAGAGAGAGAGAGAGAGAGAAAGACAAAATATAAGAACAGCAGAATGACACAGGTGTGATAGAAAAGCTATGAGTACATCTTTGTCTTCCATGGCTGGACTATTCTAGAGTCTCTGCACTTGTTTTTAGAACTTTGTGAGGACGTACTCTCCTGATCATGACAACATGACAACATATAAAAAAACCTTTTATGAAACCATGCGGTTCTGTAGGCACAGGATTTGTTTATCAGGCTAATGCTGCTTCAGCAGTAGCACCCAGTTTCCAGCTCATCACTCCAGACTCTTTGGAGATATGCATGAGTGATGAGACTCCACTCTGCACTTCCTGATTTGAGGTGCACTCCAAGTTTTCTGTATTGTTTCAGCAATACTTGGAAACTTAAATGTGATTAATCACAGTTAATTGCACAAAACCAGGCTAATGATTGTGATGAATTGTTTTAATCGTGAACATCCCTCGTTCACTAGCATTCTGATTTGGTCCATTACTTGGCAAAAGTGAGACAGAACTCATTGAAAGTCCTTGCAAGTACTGTAAAACCGACACAGGCTTGAGCGTGTGATTAGGAATGCGGCCCTACAGTGCAGCAGCACATTCTCTATTCTCTTTACACAGGCAGGAGCACGGTGTGCATTTCTATCACCTCTGTGTTCCACGCACTCATTAGAGCACATGTGCACACACACACTCACACACACACGCACACACACACACGCACACACTAACTGCACAGACATGTGTTTATCTATAAAAATGTGAACAGTCTCAAAGTGTAACGCCCTAGTAGATATCCTTTACCTCTGTGTCTCTCATTCATTATCTCTCTCTTTCTCTCTTACACACACTCTGCTGTTGCAGGCGATGACGTCAGGTCGTCATCCTCTTTTACTGTCCTGCAACTATTCTCACATCTCATCTATATCTACAGAAACAGAGAGGGTAAAAGAGAAAATGAGAGAAAGAGAGTGACCAAAAGTTAGATATTAACATAGAGAGAACAAATGCAAAAGAGAGAGGGACAAAGGATAGGTAGAGTTGAAAACAGAGACAGAGGAGTGCGGAAAGACTAAAAAAAAACAAGCTAGAAAGATAGAGAAAAATAAAGAGAAAAGAGAAAGAAGGATGGGAGAGAGGAAAGAGGATAGATAGATAGATAGATGAGAGGGAGACAGCAAGAGAGAGAGAACAAATGAAAACAAACAAGAGAACAAGAGAAAGAGAGTGATAGAGAGCGACAGAGAGTAAAATACAGGGAGAGTAAAAGAGAGAAAGGGATAGATAGATAGATAGATAGAAAGATAGATAGATAGATAGATAGATAGATAGATAGATAGATAGATAGATAGATAGATAGATAGATAAAAAGAAGCGAAATTAAGTAGAGTAGAAAATAAAAAAGGAAAGAGAAAGGATGATAGATAGATAGATAGATAGAGAGATAGAAAAAGAAAAGAAAGAAGAGAAAAAGAGTAGAGTAGAAAATAAAGAAGGAAAGAGAAAGGATGATAGATAGATAGATAGATAGATAGATAGATAGATAGATAGATAGATAGATAGATAGATAGATAGATAGAAAAAAGAAAAGAAGAGAAAAAGCGTAGAGTAGAAAATAATAAAGAAAAGAGAAAGAAACATAAAAAGAGTAAAATACAGAGACAGTAAAAAGAGAAAAAGAAGGAGAGAGAAAGAAAAAGTAAGAGAGAAGAAAGAATATGGCAGTAAGAGAAAAGGTCAGATTAATAGAACGAGAGACAGAAAGAGCGAGAGAGAAAATCCCAGGTGTCTCTCTGTCTGTCTGTCTGTCTGTCTCTCTCTCTTTCTCTCTGTGTTTGTTATTTATATGGTGTATTAGTATAAGTGCTCTTCAGGAGCCGGGGCACAGCAGAGTTCATCACGAGGAGTGGAGCCGTCAGGAGATTGTTTTGATTTCCACCTGGCTTGACCTTAATCACACACACGCACACACACACACACACACACACACACACACATTCACACACCTCATCATACCACCACACACACCTCATTGACATGCACTTTGAGAAACAACTCCAACAGGAGACCCATTTCACATTCAGTACTGTGTCAGAGTCAGAGACAGGAGACAATCGTACAGCCTATAAATTTTCATCCTTACTTTCTGTTTTCAGTGACAAAGTTCTCACAATAACCACCTCCCACCTTCCTATGTCACGACCATCACAGTTATAAACAGGGTCTGGCATTCTAGTTCCAGTTAGAAGCTGCCTAGAACTCGAGCTCGCTCCCCTCCCTCAATCAGCCTTACCCTTTACTACCAGGACACGGACCTGTGACAGCATCTTTCTTTAAAGGAAAGCAGTACAGCATGTGTAAATATTTAGTGACAGTATATGCGACAGATCCAGCAAACCTTAGCAACAATCCCAAAGGCCTTCTCTCCTTGTGAGGTCAGCACTCATCAGCCACCTCCTGCTCTTCATATCGCTGCTGTCCAAAGAAAAACATGGTTTTTATTTTTTGCATGACTTGAACACGGCAGCTGGCGTTTACATTTTGGGAAAATGTAATGATGAAATGGACCAATAGAAATGCTCCTTCCATTGAAAGTCATTTTACAGACAACTTGTTTTTCTTTGGACAGTGATGACATCAACAAAGACACTTTGATGAACATGAAGCTGAGCACTGAAGCTGCTTTATGTTTCCCAAGCTTTGCATGTAGTTTTCTCATCCTGTCTTGTTTTTGTCTGGTGGTTGATTCACACCCACTAGCAAGGTATTCCTTTATCCGATGATGATACTTGTTGGAAAGGTGAAGGCTAGCTCGAGGGGGGGCTGCACAACATCTTTCCAAACTTACCGTTCATGCAGCATCGAAGGCCAACACAACACGTTTGGAGGAGAATTTCAGCACTGCAGCTGTTAGATCAGCTAACAGACCCCTATGCGCTGGTACGCACCCTCATAGGTCGAGACCAGTTATGCTCCTTTTTAGAGATGGAAGGATCAATCGGCTATGTATCGGTATCCACCGATTTTTAATCAAAATATGTGATTGGTGATCGGCCGATATCTCTCCAGTGTAGCCGATTCCGAGAGCCGATCGATGGCGTTACACCAATGAGCTTCATTTCCAGCTAGCGTTTCAGGTCAGGTTTCAATTCCTATCTGAACCGCTAGGTGGAAATACATACCCTTTCATTTTCCACAGACTGACTAAAGCACCGCGCCTCCCGAGAACAGTTTGCTTTCACTGCATGTCCGTCTGGCAATGTTTTACCGTATGTGACGCAGACTCATCCAGGACATTTTGTAAAACTATTAAAATCAACTGGTCTCATTGAGGAACCAAGACAAAGACATTTAACACTACTAATCTGATACGGCACTGCACTCAGCTGTGTACAGTGAGACCAGATCTGACCGGTACGAACAGTACAGCAGCGACAATTCAAGGTCTAAATTTAATGATTGCAGTATTGACAATATTTGTTTGATTTACTTTGTTTATTTACTGTTAATTTTGTTACAAATATTACGTTGTTTCATATGAGCTCGTTAAAAATGGTAATAAACCAGTTTCGATGTTTCATGACTTGCTTGCGCTAATAACTACATGTAGCCCTGCTGTGGGATATAGCCCCGCCCTTGATCGGTATCGGCTATCGGCAGATCGTGCTGAAAGGTGATCGGCGATCGGAATTGGCCTCAAAAACGCCGATCGGTCCATCTCTACTCTCTTTGACTCCCACTCACAGATTCCTGTGGTATCATTATGGAAACTGTGGGAGTGTTTGGACAGCTGTGCCACCTGGGATCGGTCCCCATGTCCAAAACTATCCAAATTCCCTAAACAGTGAATTTAGCATCTTTAGTGCACCTACTGATGATACAGGCATTCGATTGTGTAATTTGCATAATCACCAACAAAAGCACTGGCCAATAGAATCGGTCTAAGGTCATGATGCACAGTGCCAAGTGCTGGCCAGAGAGGTTTAAAGCCTACCAGGGTTGGGCTGTGGAGCAGTAGAACTGTGTTCTCTGGAGTGATGGAGCTCCATTCAGTACCCTTGAATGAAATGAGGTGAAATGATCCATAACTGAACATCAGTACCCGGCCTCTCTAATGCTCTTATGGCTGAATGCAATCACACCCTCAATGCAATGTTCCAACATCTAGCGTAAAGCCTTCTCAGAAGAGTAGAGGCTGTACCCGCAGCGAAGGAGAGCCAAGCTCACTACCCTTCATTTCAGAAGAAACGCTGGATGTGCAGGTATCTACAGCCACACACAGCGAAGGAGAAATTGCGACGTTTTATTAGTTCCCTGCATTGTGAGCATAAAATATGTAGATCCAGCTGTCTGTTTGTGTCTGGCTATAAATACATGCTAATGCAGACCTCATCCTCATATCAGCTTCCTCACTGCTGCCGTCTCCAGGTGTGTGGAGATGCACCTGAAGAGCAACATGCCAAAAAGCCATTAACCTCCTGCAGCTCCTTGGAGTCACATCTTTGGAATGCCTGCATGTGCACATCATGCACCACATCAGCAGCACCAGCCTGGATCTTCATTACACTATTCCATGCAGCAAAGCTCAAACAGAGCGGAAAAACGGCTCTATCTCCATCAAAACGGGTCTGAAAAACAAGCACCCCCACCAGCAAGAGGAGGTCTGTAAGCAAGAGGTTGGCAACAGATCAAATTGAAACTTCCTGAGCCTAAACATTTGCAGTGTTGAAAGTTTTGACAGTTTTGCACCGGAGTTACTAGAGTAATGTGATGAGCTACATGCCTGAATGCCCCAAACCGTGTCCAAGTTATTAATTAAACTGTATCAACATTGTCAAGGTTAAATAAACAGAGTTCAGTACATAGAACTAGACTTAACGTAAAGCTTAAACACTGTCACTCCTCCTTCAAACACAAATCCTGCTGTTACTAAGGTGGACAGTAAAATAAGCTGATTTCAAAATCAGCTAATTCCAGAGCAACAGCAATACAGATGGTGGCTTATGTGCAGAAATCTTTCATTCCAGGCTTTCAAGGCAATATTCATAACCTAATACTCTTTCCAAGGAACCAAGCAACAGGCATGTTCATCTTTAAGCGAGGTGGAAGTTCAAGGTCACTGCGACTAGGGCTGGGGCAACGCGTCGACGTAATCGACATAATTGATTACGAAATTGCATCGATTAGCATAACGTGCGTCGCAAAGATGGCCACGCCTACTGAAAGCATGGATTTATCTGTGTACATCTAAAGTTGTGGGAGTATTTCACACAGAAACACAGATTTTAAAATTATTAACATGTAAAGGCTGATTTACTCCTGCTGAGCAACACGTCCAGTAAAGGGCAGTTCGGAGTACATCAAACATGGCGATGGCAGATGAGCTCGTAGTTCTTTATTTAGTTCAAAAATAACTAAAAACGACTGTTTGTCTCCGCGCCGTGGAGAAGGCATTTCGGGGAATTTCTAATGAACGTGCAAAACCTCTCTTCAAAAAGTTTCACTGTTTCCTCTTCGTTGTGTCCGTGTGGAGGTGGTCGCGTCGTGCACTGGCCCCGCGGTCTCCAGCCGTATTGCTTCATCCCGTCTGTATCCGTAAGCTTTCCGAAAACAAATGTATGTACGAAATGAACCCAGAGTATGGACAGAAGGCTCTGTGCGTATCCGTATTTAACGCTGAGCATAAATAAGCCTTAAAACATGTTTCTTGTAGTAGTAATCACTTGACTACGCATTGCTAACCGTTTCTTAATCATCCAGTGTAGATACCTAAGACTGTTCTCAATACCACAGGAGCTTTAAAACACACATAGCTGCTTCTCAAATGACTCTCTGCTAAAATATATAGTCCACAAACTCTGAGTTCTTGTCTGTGAGGCGTGTAGGCTACGTGTCATTTGTGCCTCTGAAAGTCCAGTCAGAGCGTAAAATTTTTTTAAAAAAATTAAAAAAAAAAAAAAAAATATATATATATATATATATATATATATATATATATATATATATATATATATATATATATATATATATATATATATATATATCGTTACATTATTCGATTATGAAATTAATCGTTAGGTGCAGCCCTAACTGAGACACCTTTTAAGGTGGAACAGAACATTTGCAAAACATGCTGGTTAATAGGAAGCCAGCTTCAGCTCGTGGACAGCTTTAATTCACACTTGTTCGTTTGCTTTGCATATTTTACTCTGAACAGTTTCTCAAACCATGAATAATATTGAGCTTCTTGGCTCAGCATTTAACCCTGAAGAGACTGAAGAGAGGAGCAGTTTCACCTTTATAAGCATCCCAACCCCAACAGTAACCTGCAAGTAGCAGCCATGCTGTGTGAGTTCATCATTGGTCATCTTAAACTGAGAGTGTCACAGTGTGTAACAACTTAAATTTACTTTGTGTTGATGCCAAGATTGAATACAAGTTGTTAGTATAGATCAGGGGTTCCCAACCTTTTGCAACCCAAGGCCCACGTAACCCACCCCAAAACTTTCCATGGCCCCCCAGAATATTTTATATTGCCGTTTAAAACCAAATACAGTGCAATCATCCATTTGACCTGTGAAACTGACTGCATAATCACACAACAAAAGAAACTAACCATTTACACCACTTTTTGTCACTCACCTAATGAGGTGGCTGATGTTGTTTGCCAGCTACCAAGTGGTGGACGTCAGGTTGAAGTGTAGAAAGTTGCAAACGGAGGTCTGGCCTAGCCTAGTCCTGTATTTGGTCCAGCCTTTGCTATAAGCTGTGCAACATGGTAGGAAGCCTCAAAAGCTTCAATTCAAGGGTCTTTTTCCTGCTTTGGTATTCTGCTTCGGTATTGGTAAGTTTGTTCTCAAAAAATTCCACAGGTTTGGATGCATTCTCTCTGTGTTTAGTCTCCAAATGTCGACGTAACTTGTTTGGCTTCAACGCTTCATCTGCCAAGACCTCCAAACACACAGCTCAGAGTGGTAGCGGCTCGGTTTCTGTTCCTGTGCACGTGAAGCCTAGTGCTAGCTACTCACTGCTGTATTTTCTTCTTTTCGATTTATGCTTTCTTTTCTCTGTTCTCTCAGTAAGAGATACAGTGGCTGCTTTATTTGTAGATGGTCCAACTTCAGGGTCTTTTGTTTAACCATTTATCCATGATGTGTACACAAGACAACAGCTTCACTCAGACTGAAGTAGCTAACTAACTAGCTAGTTAATCCACTAGCCAGTGCTGCGTGGCATGTGACTGTACTATGCCAAACCAATCAATAAACTCAAACTAAACACGTTTTGTTTTGCAAATAAACAAACTAAATATGCTGAACTATCTATTTATTGGAGAAAAAATACTTAGCAAAAAAAAAAAAAAAGATTTTTGGCCTACAGCCCCCTTGTCTGTGGCCCACAGGTTGAAAAATAGATAATGTTAGTTACTGGTAAGCTCCAAGAATGAGGACGGAGCTGATTTACATGGAAGATTATTTTACTTTCCTGTCTGTGTCTGTTGTAACATGTAGCTTCTGTGTGATCATTGTGGTGTTGTACTGTAAAGCAGCAAATCAGAGGCGAGCTCAACAAATCATGTATACGCTCACCAAAAAGCAGGGATCTAGGCATTTGTAGCCGCAACCAAAGTCACATCTATGTAGACATCAGAGATCTACATATAATGCTGGGTACATGCGTTCTATGGTGCTAAGCAAGGGCGTAGGAGCAGGTTCGACATGGGGGGGGGGCACATTTGCTAATATGAATCAAAGCCCACCCTATTTCCTAAATATTAGCTATAAGCTGACTCCTCTGTCAGTAAGGTAGTTAATCACTGCATGTCTAGTGACGTAGAACAACATTTGTGGAATTACAGTAAATTACAAATAAATAAACAAAATACAACATTATCTGTACTTCTGTTTATTATTAGATAAATCCAATTAAAGCTCACATTACAAACTAAACAAGGTACTCCACATTACATGGCCCTGTTGTCAGAAAACTTTTCAATTGTACACGCAATATCTATATTATACACATATATAACCAAAACAATTATTATTTTCTTTGGAGCTGAAATGAAATGACAAAATAAATGTATGTTAAGGTTTCCTGACTAGACAAGACTAACATTAATGTCAGAGACAAATTAACATTAAAAGAATTTTTTTTTTTTACTATAATCTTTAGGTGTGCTGGGACACAATTTAAATCTAAACTAGGGCTAGCTAGTGCCCCTGGTCTGCAGTTTGGGACGTGACCAGAGAGTAATGTCAGAAAGCTTTCTGACTAAAGTTAATATAAACGTTAGCTAACCCAATCTCTCCTCGTCTGTTACCATAACAACACATTCTACTAAAGCCATTTTATTGCAGTATATTTTGCTGTTCATTGCTCTCATCACTGACCTCACGTTTAAAGTCTGTTGCTAACAACAAACACAGCGCGTGAATTGCGACAGCTGCCAAAACGCGCTTTTAAAACAAAGTGTTTCTAAACAGTTTCCGCTTTTTCTGTGGTTTAATTTTTGGGTGGGACAAATCGCCAGTGGCCCTAAGTCAGTAAACAGGGGTGTTTATGTTTTTGCTGGTTATGTGTGATCGTGTTGGCCAAACGTACAGAACAGTACAGGCTACCACTGTGACACCAAGTATCAGAACCACATAATAAATTCTATTTGAGATTACTTAACAGCTCGACATGCTCTGAGGCAAGTGTGTGATTTGGTAAGCTTCCATTACTTCTTAGCCACATTATCCTTGTAGCTCCAGGGCGAATGTAAAGAAGCAAACTTCAGACACTAAACACATCTCGGCTGACTGGCTGTGTTTAAGGGAAGAATTGTGTAAATGTAATTACTTCACTGAGCTATTGCTGTAAAGGCAGCATGAAGAAGCACTATATTGAAATACGACAGGAGGGACAGACTTAAGGGGGCTTTATCTGCCTTCCAGTCCATTACTTTCACTGCATCTGCAAGCAGTCTAAATGTGTGTCTATCTGTGGGGAATCCCTCCCTCTCTCTTTCTCTCTTTCTCTCTTTCTCTCTCTATTTCTGTCTCTTTATCTCCCCCTCACTCCTTCTGCTTCCTACTACTCCCTCACATACTCTTTATCACCCCCTTCCACTCCCCCCTCTTTCTCTATCCTCACACTCTCTATTTCCTACTACCCCTTCTCTTTTCTCTCTCTCTCGCTCACTCTCTCTCTCTCTCTCTCTCTTAATTTTTCTTTTTCCTTATCTCTACCCCCCCCATTTATACTAACCCCCTTACCCTCTCTCTTCTACTCTGTTTCCTCCCTCACACTCTTCCCTCACTTTCTCCTGCCTCCCACTCTCTCTCTTATTTATACACCTTCTCTCTTTTTCTATCGCTCCCTTATACTTTCGGTTCTACCCCTTCTCTTTTTCTTACTCTCTTTATCATTTCTACCCGTCCTTTCTTTTTCTACTCTCCCTTTTATTTCATCTGTCTTAGTTTATGTCTTGCTATGTTTCGTTTCCTCTCTACTTGAACCGCCCACCCTGTCTTTCATTTTCTTCTCTCTCTTTCTCCCTCTCTCGCCACTTCTCACTCTCTCCCTCGATCCCACTCTTTCGTCTCCACACTTTTTCTGTTCCTCTCTCTTTCAATCACTATCATTCTCTACCCGCATCTGTTTTCCTCCATTCCTCTCGTTTTTTTTTATATTACTCATGATAAGACAGTAATTTTGTCTTCCCCACTGGAGGTAAATCTGATTCCGGTATGTATATTTGTGAGTCTGTGGCCGGATATTTGTGTAGGCTGCGTGAATGATTGAGCATTTCAGTCACATTATATTTTTCTAAAGTTTAGATTTCATGACAAGTTTTATGTTTAACTTTCACAAAAAAAACACCTTCATATCTAGCTATCCTTAGAATACTGGGTTATTTGACAGCTCTGATTTCTTTTGATTCTTTTTTATCCTCTCACAGCTGACAGTCACTTTGTGTCTTCTGAGCGTTTCTCAGCTTTGGGAGCTTAAAGATCATCTCCAAACACTTTGAAGATTTCTGATGATAAAGTAGAAACGAAGTTAAAAAGACTTTGTTTTTCTTTTCTATAGCCTTGTCTTTGTAGGAGGAGAAACTTGCTGTTTTGGAGATTACAAGGCTTCGTGCGGACTGCAACCATTTCCCTTTAGAAGCTAACACAGTAATTTATTAACAGCACTTATTATTTACAATGTTAACAGATTTTCCTGGTTTGGTCCCTTAAACTATTCTTAGTAATGCAGGCTGAAGCCCAGCTGCATGCTGTCTTGACAAAACCTGTGACTGAAGACCTTTTGTTCAAATACAGTTTTTAAATGGTGTTCACCGCTTTCATTGTTCTAAAGTGGACAAGGCTTATGGATATGCTATATATGCTATATTAACATTTAATCAAATACAATCTTTGCACATTTATTTATTTTTTTAATAAATATCCCAGTACTGTCATGTATCTGCTGATACACGTTTTTCTCTTGCACATTACCTAATTTATTACTGCACTACCTTTTTACCTGTGCTCAGGTTGTATAGTTTGTATTTATATATTCTTGTATATATTCTTCTTGACTATTGGAGTTCTTTATTCTTCTTTATTTATACTGTGTTATATACCTTATTGTTTTTTGTACTGTGTTTTGTACTTTGTTTTGTACTGTGTAACTGCTACTGGCTGCTAAATTTCCTTTGGGATCAATAAAGTATCTATCTATCTATCTATCTATATATCTATCTAGATAAATCAATGAGCAGCAAACTAACAAAAGCAGCATTAAAGTGGAGCTCTAGTTTCCCTTGAAAGTCTGAAGAGAGCAAGGATCCACACGCTTTATGAGCGGGAGGCTATAATCACAGAGGAGTTGGAACCAATGGCTTTGTTTACATGCAAGAATTGTCACCATTCTGATAATATTCAAGACTGAGGTGTTTATATGCACACTTGACTCAATTGCAGTGAGTATAGCAGCACAACAAACATCACATGAGTAAGATGAGTGGCAATGTATTACCTAAGCTTTGCTTACCTTTGTAATATGGCAACTTGAAAAACTTTTTCTATAGTTGGTGTTGATCCACAGTCCTTGAATGTCTACTTCGCTACTTTGAACTTTACAGCTGTCCATCCTGCTATTAGCCTTTTAAATTTTTATTAGTTTTTCCATTTTTTTTATTTTTCTATTAGTTTTTCTATTATTACTACTATTATTAGGCTACAGCTGCACAAACAGAAATTTTGTAGCATACATAGGAGTCTGTTTGAAAATGTGTTATTTTTCAAACTTAAACTGCCCTAATGTTTAAGCAAATAACAGAAATATCAAAACAAGATCTCTGAAATTGACAGGAGAAGGATCACTGCTAATGGCACCCCCTTGTGGAGAATCTTCAGATTGCCAAACATGACTGGGAGGGTATGTCACTCACCCAGTCATTTGTCATGAAATTTTAACTTTTTTTATCTTTACCAGTTTACAGCAGGTTCTAGTGCGTCTAAACTTAGTCTTGGCAAGATAAGCATCTCAATATTTGTTTATAAACATTATCCCATTTCTAAAATGGATAGCTGGTTATTTAGGGAGCTGGTTATTTTGCTTTTCTCGCATTTCATTTGCCTCTTGACAGTACTGATACAGCATAACTAGTATGCAATATACTAGTAATATACCAAATATATACTGGTATTCATGTAGCCCATGTTGTCTGGCTACGCCAGCATTAGACAGCTGTAAACTCACTTGCTATAGGGGTGCTGAGTTGTTTTTTACTTAACTCTGTATCTATGCTATCTTGACTATATGCCCTTGGCTATGAGCTAGTGTTAAGACTATGATGCTTTGTAGTACGACAGTAACTTAATAAATAATAGACTAAAGAGTATAGTATCCACATTGTGATTGGCACGTACGTAACTTTAGCTTTTTTGGCGAAAAAATCAGTGATAGGAAAGCAAATGTGGTCCAAATTGTCACAGCCCTAAAAAAATCAATAAACTCAAAATTTTAATGCAGCCAATAATTTTTTTTATATTTTCCATGGTGTAATAATGACTGAAGTCTTAGAGGTAATAAACGGTTAAAAGAAAACTGTGAACATTGTTTGAACGCATATATTGAATATGGCACACTACATGTGGTAACTACAAATCAGCTCCAGCGTGATGAAATATCCTGCAGAAAACTACCCGTGACATATTTTCACACACACAATTGCCCCACAGGTGATGCACTCAACGCTGCCAAAATGTCACGATACGCTGCAGAGGACGGCATTGTCCAAGACCATTACCTGAACACGCACACACACATACTGCTTTTAGTATTGACTTTGTTAGAAAGGGATAGAAGCTAACGTTACGCAGAAATTGATCGTTTCTGCACTTAAGTCCCATTCTGGGCCCCACTGCTGGGACCACCATCTATGTCCTTAAGATCCGATGACTCCAGATGTGCTTTTTGTTGTTTTGCTCTTTTTTCCACCCAGACAGAAGAAGGAAATGAAGTTGTAACAAGAGTCCCGCAATCTGTGTGTGTGTGTGTTCAGGTAATGGTCTCAGACATTGCCGTCCTCCATTCAGGATTTAAGATGGCTGCTTGCGTTTTAGGCAATGCAGAATCATTTTTTTATGTTTATAGATTACAGCATATCACACAGCATCAGAAACCACATCGTCGACTCACCACAGTTTGAGGCAAGTGAGTGATTATTTGGGTAAACAGTTTGTACAATGCTAATTGTTGTCCATAAGCGGCCACACTAAAAGCAAATACAGGATAAGGAGAATATTGGGTAAATTTGAGCACTGGCCTATCGCTGCTCTGTGCTGACCAGGTCCAGATTGAGCTTGAATGAAACTGATTTTAGGTGCGGACTGAATCCAAATTGTCCAATTGTCTAAACAAACACTGAGTCATGATCAGACCCAGTGACAGTGAGTCCAAATGAGAGCAAAACCAGTCAAAACAAAGTAAGAAAGAGAGCAAGAACAAGTTGAGACCATGTCCAAACGAGAGCAAAACAGAAACTTAAGGATCTGAGACTATATTCACATGAGAGTGAGATCAAGTCGAATCGAAAAAACGAAAGTTCGAACGAGTCAAGATCGAGTCCCAGACCAGATGAGACCAAGTTTGGATGAGAGCAAGAACAAGTTGAGACCATGTCCTAAGGAGAACAAGACAGAGACTGAGTCTAAATGAGAGTTGAAACAAGGCTCAAGTCAGAATGCTGAGTCTGAGTCAAAACTGGGTCTAAATGTGAGCAAGCCTTTGTCAAATCAAGAGCAAGAACAAGAGCAGGTTTGAATGAGAGCAAGAACAAGTTGAGACCATGTCCAAATGAGAGTGAGAATGAGACTGAGTCTAAACGGTAGTGAGACTAGATCAATGCAGAGTCTAAATGAGAGGGTTACCAAGTCATGGCCAAGTTCATTTGAATGCAAGGTTTATCCCAGACTGGAGGAGACTTTGTCTAATTCAGAGTGAGACAAAGTGAGACCAAATCTAAAGGAAGATAAAACCGAGTCCAAATGAGAGTAAGAATAACTTAAGACCATGTCTGAATGAGAGCAAGAACCAGACATGCGAGTGAAACCGAATTGAGATCGAGACCACGTCCAAATGAAAGTGAGTGAGAGCATGAGTCAAATTTTTCACCTGATTAACTGACCTGGAGTACATTGTGATGCCCCCTGGTGGTATGTTCTGGTCTTCAGAACTCCGCCACTGAGCATAATTTCATTCCCTCCATTTCCTTGAGATCAATTCACAAATATCACGTTCCACATCAGAGCATATAAACACACTCAGACGCTACTTGTTCTTTTGAAAGTTCCATTTTATCCTGTTCATCTCACTTCACTATGCTTTTAGTCGTGTTTGTGGTCTGCTTTGCTGTTTGCTTTATGAGCAGACATGCTCGCACTAACAGGCTAATAAACATTCTCCCCAGCAGCTACATCAGCACTATTCCAAGGCCATTTTCCAGACACTACGCATATACATACAGACAAATAAACACGGATCTGGCTTTACAGCTTCATCCACCTCCACTGTCTGCAGCAGTTAGTGCTAACACTGCTCAGCCTTGAAGTGCTAAACTTTACAAACTGCCACTAATCCACCCCCGACTCCCCATGCCTATTCATCAGCCTCGTCAATGCAATGCAAAGAGGTACAAATGGCTGATGACAGACACACTGGAAGCAGTAAAATGCATGAGTGTTGTTCATATAAAATGTATGTGTTAGCAATTTAGTCACATCGGGGGCTTATCAAAGTGAATAAAACTGATTATAATGTGTTTAAAGTGTCCTGTGTTAGGCCATTTAGTTACATAGCTGGTTCTAATTGTGGTGTAGCGTGGCTTAAATAAATAAAATGTTGCTTGTCAGCTGTCAATATCATGGTGAGAAATAGGGCCATGGCCATTGACTTACACATGGCTCATACCACATTACTTTTTAACCAATATTCAAAATGAGACAACAGATTTTTGATCAACCTTCAGAATTGGTTAATAACAAAACATCACACTCTTCAAGATCATGCTAACAAACCAGTGTGCATTGACAACCAATGGTCCCATCTTACAGAGTCTGTTCCTCATAAACAAACATGACTTCCATTCATCCATCTATTATCTTATGCTTTATTCTGCTAGTCATAGTCACGGGGGGGCTGGAGCCAATCCCAGCCTTATCGGGCGATGCCGGAGTACACCATGGACAGTCCATCCAGTCCAACACACACTCATGCACACACTTACACCTACATGCAATTTAGAGTTACCGATCAACCTAACATGCATGACTTTGGACAGTGGGAGGAAGCCGGAGTACCCAGAGGAAACCCACTCAAGCATGAGAGAACTTGCAAACTCCACCGTTGTATCTCACCAATAGGTGGCGCTGAAAGAAAAAGGAGGGAAAACAGAGGCAGGCCACAAAAAGGGCTAAACCAATAAGATTTTAACACAGCACCAGTTTTCTAAATGAAGCATGTACTGTGATAAGCACTGCTTGTGTCTGTAGCCTCTTTGCTAAGCTAACATTAAGGTAATTAATTCCATCGTTCTCTCAGAATTGAATCATTATTTTAGGTCATTTAAGGTAAAAATGTAATGTATTATAACAAAAATAACTTGCATATGAAATTAGATCATCACTAATCACCTCATTAGCAGTCCATTACCGAGTTAAAATAGGTGTTGAAGCAGAAAAAACACTAAAATGTGAGGCAGTGGGCCTCGAAGGCCAAGACTGAGAAACACTGCACTATATGGAAGTATTAGTACACATTACGCCTACAGGAAATTTAATGACATCACATTCTAAACCCATAAGCATTAATATCTGGACCGGGTGTTTCAGTTCTAACAGCATGTGTGAACTCTGCTGTAGCTCTGCATGTACTAATCAGTGTTTGGCACTTTTCTGCACTACTTGAACACTTCCTGTCTGAGATGCTGAGCTTCCTAAATGCTTTAATTCTTTAGTAAAGTTCTCAGTGGACGGTGGAATATCTAGGAGGGATGAACAGAGGCGTTCACCACATTAGGTGTTGTTTATCATTATGTCGCTAAGTTTGCTAGCTTGTTAGCCAGCTGACTAGCTAACTGCTCTATGTGAAATATACATAGCAGAGACTTACTGATCTTTGTGCCTCAAAAGTGGAACAAAGTTTGAAGTGGTTGCAGCTCCATCTGTGATCTTGACTCCACATGTCCTGCATGTCGCAGTTCTTTTTTATTTACTACAGCACAAAATACAACACTGGCAGCCCCCCCAAAGCTTCCCGTGATTGGCTGCGGAACTTCAGTTGTCGTTAGGTTACGTGTTAGGTTAGATAAACTGCCCAGCTCTGTAGCGTTACAGCACCATTCAATACAAAATGATCAGTTATTTGATTCAGTTTTTCTTATTTATTAAGTAAAAATATTGTGGCAAGTCTTTTCAAGTTTTAAAGCTCAAGTCCGATTCCAAGTCCAAGTCAGTAAAGGTAAAGTCTAAGTCAAGTCGCAAGTCTTTAGTGATGTTGTCAAGTCAAGTCTCAAGTCATCAGTTTAGTGACTCGAGTCCACGCGTCTGCTACACACATTGTATGAGACAAGACAAGCAAGAAGCTCTATAAGTGACTTCTATCACAGCAGTTTGCCATAAAAAAACAAGTAAGGATGTTAATTTGATTAGTGATTAGTGTTTAAGTGATTAATTAGTGTTTAATTGACATCCCCTGCCCCTCCCCCCAAACCACTACACACGCACACCTTATTAGATGCTGACTTGTAAATATTGAACATCGTTTTCAAATGAACATGGCTATTACTGGACTGTAAAGACATGAGTGGTTATTGAAATATACTGTTACCATCTTGTAGTGAGTCACATAACTAAAGAGTCTGGATTTATCCAATGCCTGTCAAGCTACTCCCAGGGAATGAATGTTTGGTAGACCCCTTTAGTCATTAAGGATTTTTTAAAGATATTACAGCAGGTTACATAAGGGCTGTGCAGAACCACAATGGCATTACATTACATATCTAACAAAAACATGGTTTCTTATAAACACAGTAATTACTGCAACACTTCCTAAAGGTTGTTTCCACCTCTCACAAGCACAAAATCCACCCAAGTAAAAACAGCTGAAACGTACTTGAGATAAAACGAGCTGTTTTCACTTTTTGTGTTTATAAATAATTTGATGAGCTCTGCTTTGATTGGCTGCCTTACAATAAGACACTGGGTGCGTCCAAAATCGGCTACTAAGTCTGTAGATATTAGATTAGACCCAGTACATGCTACTTGAGCATTAAAGCAGTAGGCTTTTTATGTATGCGAGTGTTTAGTATCCACATACGTACTACCTCACACATCCTACCACGAGTCCCGCTATTTATCAAAAGCCCCATTTATCATTTTAGACACTTTTTGGGACACTAACCTGCGTTTTTGTCAGAATCCGTACTCAGAATTTAATAATCTTTTTACCTCAGAAGCAGCGCTAACGTCTGTAGCCGCAGTTAACCAGCAGTAGCTACGTACACACAGCTGACATCCCACTTTACGCTGTTTTTCCCCCTCTGCTTTAAATTCATCCGCAGCTCCAACTGAATCATGCCTTCTTAAAAATGTCTCGCGATTCAGTAGGTCATCTGGTTAACATCGTACTGCTCGATGAATACTGAGTATTTGGACATACTAGCTGTGCTGGCCTACTGTTTTTACCTACTGAGTAGTAGGCAAGTACATGATTTAGGATGCTCCCATAGTGATGATTACGCAGAAGCAACATATCGAAATAACTACAGATAGGAAACTAAAATGAACTTCTGTGTTAATAAGTCTGGTCGTCACAGCATTTAGCTAGCTATGCTAGATGCTAGTAGCTAACATTACCTATACTAGCTAGTGGCTTTCAATCTTGGCATCAACACAAAGTAAATTAAGATTTTCATGCTCTACAAAATCTTCAGTTTAAGATGATCTGCTTCAACTGGCAAACTGGGATAAAATTACAGGTTGGAATTGGCTACTAATAAAGGTGGTCCTATATTCTGCCTCTTTGGTGACAAACGGTAAGTGAAGTCTGCTTGATATTGTCCAAGGATTTGAGAAACAAATGAGCAAATGAAAACTGTCCAGGATCTTGTTAATGATGTTGAGACTAAAGTTCCTATTGACCAGCTTGTTTTGTAAAACTTATGTTCCGCCTTAAATGGTGTTGGTGTTACAGCATAGGATTTTGGAATTGGCCTGTTTTACTGCTAAGTAAAGTTTTTACTACAAATTAAGTATGTCTCCCCTAGTGGCTTGAACCCCTGAGCATGCACCCATAAACCCATGAGATGATCTGAGCCTGAATTACCACTTTTGTCCTTCATGCATGCTATATATACTTATATATAAGTTCTCACTGTTTGACTTAGCTAAACCTAGGGCGTGAAGAATTACTGCAAATGTACCATAGCACGCTTAAAGCTAGAGCAGTTTGTTATGCATGCTGCTCACAGGCACTCAGTGTGTGAGGAATTACTGAAAACGTGGCATAGCATGGCTAACACTAATGCTGTTCTGAGCAAGCTGAGGGGAGGTGACAGCATATGTCACACTTGGTGAATTTGTCATTTGTGTATGCTATGTGATCACAGCTAGCTGCTGTGTTTTCTCTGCTGCAGCTGGTGGAGCTCTAATGATTGTGATGATGGGACATCAGAGCTTTGCTACGGCCTCAGTCAGCCTGTTTAGCCAGCTAATAATCTCTTACTTGCCATTCCTTTTCAGTGGCTCCTTTTTCTTGCCTTTTGATTTTGGTAACATTTTACTGTTACAGTCCATTATAACTGAAGTATACATGTCTTAACTCTTATCATATTTCATTTAAGCCACAAACTGCTAGCAAATATTGCTACAAATCAAGAATAAATGTTTTTCAAATTGAAGTAACTTCCATTCTCAGTGTGTGTGCACACTTGTGCATTAACTATCACTGTACATAGTACATACATCAATAAAGCCAACGTATTTTCTCTCGTGGCATATATGATCTTCAGTTCTTCAACCAAGTTAATAGAGCTTGTCTTCCTTAACACTTCTGAGCGCCCCCTCTTGAGCAGTACCAACACTTCTGGACGTTTCCCCTCAATAGCTCTGACCTGCCATGCACAAATGGGTCACCACAATGCTGGAAATCCCACTGATGATGTGCTGATAAGGAAATGGAACGCTAATAATAAGTCTCATAGGATTAATGCCAGGCTTCATGAAGCTCTGAAATGATAAGGGGCCCACATTTCTGAAAACCAGTCATTTTTCTTGTCACTTAAAGCAGCTAAAATATTCTTCCACTCAGTGGTTCTTTTCTATTTCACTTATTGTCTGATGAGTTGGTCTAGTACATATGTTACAGGTTTACAACCACTGTAATCTCTATATAAACCAGCACTTAGAACTGTGAATGAGAAGCCGTTCAGTTTCCACTATTGTTATGTTTTGAAGAGGTATAACCAGCTTAGCTGGAAAAATCTCATCAGATACAGAAATGTCTGCTTAGTTCATGGGATCATGCAACAAATTAGGTCCCCTTCTTCTGTCTGGTTTTATTAACTTCAAATATACTGCAATTAAAGTTAATAGAGGTGCAGCTAAGGGGTGATTGCACAATTCCACGCAGGATTACTGCATTTAGTCAAGCTGGGTTTTTTGCTTCAAAGCATCACATCAGTGGAATTCAGTACCACAATCAATTAGAGAATCTCCCTTCAACTATTGATTAAGGTATAATATTAAGAAATGGCTTAGAGGGAACCGGAAATACATATAAATGTATGTATAATATGAATTTATTATCTTTGATGCCATCAGGTGTAGGGACTACTGAAGGAAATTAGCTTTTTAGCTAAATCAGAGACATCTATCAGAATGGCTAATGTTGATTAATGTACATTGTGCCTTTTAAAAATAATATATATATATATATCATTTTTTGGGGGGGGGGTTTGGTTGTTTTTAAGAAGTCAAGGTCAGAATAACCATTACAATATCTAATGTTTTTTTTATCTATGAAATAAAAAGGGGGAACAGTTCCAGTTTCAAGTAATACTATAATAAACCAACTGATAAAATTGGGTACTAACTATGCAACTTTGTAAATCGTATCAAAAAATCATACATTAGCTGATCATGGTGAGTGAAACTGTGCTAAGCTATGAAACACTCAAAAATGATAAAAGATAATTGTAAAAGAGGGGTCTCACTAAGTCTATTAAATTAGGCAGGGATAAGAAACAAAAGATTCAGTGGTCATATAAGCCCATCATTTATAATCATACTGAACATTTTGACAGTGAAAAAAGACCTCCACCCCCATGCCCCCCCCCCCACCCCCTCCCCCCCCATGTTATCTCATCTCATTGTTATGATGTTGTGGACTTTTTTAATGGCTTGTTCTGGTGGAGGTTTACACAACAGTATTCTGTAAAACTAGGCCAGCAAGTGGTAGAAGTGGTAGCAGCAGCGCCCTCTGTGGGTCAAAACAAGCAGCACGTTTGCTCCACTGCAGGTCTTTCTCAAGATGTTTTTAATTCCCAGTTTTCTAGTAACAGCTCCGGACGGGCAGAAGCTACCAAACATGAGGACTGTCCCCAGAAAACAGGGATGTGTGATCACCCGATTAAATGGACACTTCTTTTTTTTCTTATTGGCACAACAAAATAAAGCTATAGTTATCAATGTAGCTGCCAGACCATCTAGATACATTACTAGATACCTTGGCTCTATTTCTCTGACTGGAAGGGTAAAAACCTGTCTCTGGTCTCTATTTTGTGCTGAATATATATAGAATTGTTGTTCTTGATATTGTTCAATTGTTGACTTGGTTCAGTTCAGTCTGTTGGTTAGTGGCCAGGCTAGCAGTCAGAGTTGGTAGGCATTACAAGGACTCCATTTCAAACATAATTCGGTTTAGACCAAAATGCTGTTCTAAATAGATACATATAGCATAGTGGATAAACCTCACATGCTGATGATTGGGGCTCAAATCCCACTTTTTTTGTGCTAGGTATTTTTAGTTGCCTTAAGAAAACATTGCCCTTTTTGCATTGACGCCTTACCCCCATAATGTCAGTGCACACAGAAAGCGCCAATGTATGTACCCATGTGCATCTGCTTGTCTGTCAAATCTTGCCCTCCTTTTGTCTTGTAGCGCTGTGAGTCCTAACTTTATGGCTCACACTTTCGATTACTCTCTCGCTGTGCTCTCACTTGCACTCTCTCACTTCATGTTTCTACTCCCTCAATCTCGTTTTGACGCTCTCTGTCTGTATCTCTCACCACCTTTCTCTTTCTCGCTCTCATCTCACCCACTTTCTCTCTCTCTCTCTCTCTCTCTGTTTTGTTTTCTGTCTCAGTGTGTCAGCTGTTGTTCCCCAGATCAGAGGGCTGTAAGTTTAGAACCGTGGTGGAGGTGTATTTAAGGACGTGTCATGTACTGTAGTAATTATACATGCTGTAACGAGAGACGAGAGCTTGACGAGTTCACGGCCGTGCCATCCAAACACATTCCTTTCCATCTGCTGATCCCGTATCCGCCTGAATTCATTCACCAATGCACTGCCCTATGGCAGAGAGGGTCTGTGTTTGGATTAGTTGATGGGAAAGCATTGGATTGCACCCCCTACTGGCCAGAGAGGGTTTTCTTTTTCATCACGTTCAGTCATCATGCCTGCATGGAATACAATCTGAACAGAATAAACTGACTTTTTACTTAAAACTCAGTTCTTTTCACACCATTCAAACAGCAGCAGCTCCTTACATTGTGCCAACGTGTCATAACAAATGGACCAACAAGAATTGTTGGAATTGAAAGTAATAATCAAAGGAATAGTTCAGGGAACAATCTGATTTGTTATTCTTTCTAGAGGTAGTATATCAGTCAAAGCAGTCCAGTTTTTGCTTTGTAAGATTAGAACTGAAGCTATGGGGCTAACATTGCTAACACACATTAGAATTCAGTAGTCACCCAAACTGCCCAAACCATTTCTATACAAAAAATCCTCTTAAGTAAAAAAAACTGCATCCAGGTCTTTATTAAAGTGAAGAAGTTGTGACAACATGGCTGACTTTTGGGTGACTATTTGTGTGAGTTCTTGTGTTGAAACATGGAGCTTCCTATAAGTTATTACCTTTCAGGGCGTTTTCACACCTGTAGTTCGTTTCACTGGTCCGGATCAGTCCCCCCCCAAAGCAAAAACTGAAATGCACCAAAATGCGCCCCAACAAACCACTTGAGCACATTGTCTCCTCTGATTGGTCAGAGCTATCAGGCGTGCAAACAAGAAAGTAAACACAGATCCGGTTTTCCCAAACTACTGCACATTTCTTGTACAGCGTAGCACGGAGCAGCGGCAGAGACAGTATCTGTTCATAGCTGAAATAATAATCTGATAATATACCAAACTACAGTCCACCAGCAGAACACCCAGCTCACTTTACATATCAAATAGGCAACGTACCTCACTGCTAGTCCAAGAGAGACCTCGCTTCATTGTCCTCGCCCTATTAGCTGCTACAGTTATCCAGTTGTCTGTTTACGCCATCTGCCGCATCCCATACTGCAGAGCACACCTCGCTGCAGGAGATGTTTAGATCATACTTGTGGAAAACACCTAATACTTGGGTCTGATCAAGGTCGGATCATGTTCTCACCACAAACAAACCGCTCCGGAGTTTGTTTGGAACCGGACGGAGACCACCTTGTTTTGGTTTGCAGCTAAATGCGATTACTGTTTTCACATCTGCCAAAATGAACCGCACCAAGAGTGCAAACGAACCAGAGACCGTTTTAACCAGACTAACTAGTGCTGGTATGAAAACGCCCTTAAACAGATATGAGGATGTTGTCTGAAACATTTTTTTATAATAGTTTTTAAAACTCTGAATATGAATATTATTATGAATAACAATATGCTGGTTTATAGTTGTTTGTAATTTTGTTTACATGCCTTAGTTTTCCCAAATGTATTTCTCTTACTGTACATCTGTATTCATTGTGTGAAATGCTCTGTTCGAGATCCTGTGTCTTTAAGCCCCGCCTCTCAGTAAGCCTAGTGTGCCATGATTGGTCAGGCAGCCCACTGTGTTCTGATTGGTCAATCGCCGGAGCAGTGACACCACTACACGTTATGCCCCCGTCTTCTAGTGTGCAGTCAGAACTTCTCCTGAGCGGCTGTAAACGCTGCCATGGCTATTGCTGCGACAGCGTCTACTTGACATACGAAACAAAGCTGTTACAAAGCTGAACAAACTCTTCCCAGGGTCCAGAAGTTCCTGTGCCTGTGTGTCGTACAAAGCTTGCCAACAGTCAGGCAGTACAGATTGTGTTACGAGATGACGTGCAACAGAGAAAGGGGCATCAAGCTGCTCCCCCACCCCAACTAAAACCTAATGCTGCTGTTATATGAGGTCATTTTTTGTTGATGTAATCAAACCGATCTTTACAGATGGCCATGGTCCAAAGCTCACTGTACAAGAAACAAAGCGTATTAATCACGCTTCGAGTTCAAATTATGATTAATTGAAAATAAACAAACTTCACGCTGAGACGCCTTTGATTTTCAATGAGTACCACCACAGGAGATCAGTCGGGCTCATGAAATCTCTTTCACCCTTTCTCTTTTCTCACACCCCTCTCCGTCCCCATCTTTCTTTCTCTCTCTGTCTCTCTCTCTCTCTTTCTCTCTGTATATATACCTCCCTCGTGCGCGTGCATGTTCTTGTCAGTCTTGGGATTTCTTTCTCTCCTCACGCTCTCACCCCATCTAGGGCCAAACATCACTATTATTTCCCACTCCCTCTATCGCTAACAACCAGCCCACCGCTCAGCGCTTCGTAATTATATTAATGACCAAACGTGCTGGGCGTACAAATCAAGAGGGGCAAAGGTGTGTGTGTGTGTAAAAGAAAGAAAGAGATAAGAGAGAGTAAGGGAGGAAGTGAAAGACAAAGAAAGGAAGGGAGAAAGTAAGGGGCACATAAAGGAGTGCTAAAGAGAGATACATACAGAGTGAGACAGTGAGAGAGGTACAGAGGATATATATATATATATATATATATATATATATATATATATATATATATATATATATATATATATATATATATATATATATAACCACGCTAATCACGCTACTTTGGAGCATCACACAATGTAAATAACATATATATATATATATATATATATATATATATATATGTGTGTGTGTGTGTGTGTGTGTGTGTGTGTGTGTGTGGGTGTGTGTGTCAGTATCACTGTATTCATATAATGGATGATAGAGTAAAAAGGGACTAACAAATTATGCAGATAACCTAAAGATCAGCTACAAAGTGACAAAGTGCTCCTACACAGTAAGTACATACAATGAGTGTAGCTATATATATATATATATATATATTTAATGTTATGGCTCATTGGTGCATTGGTGTGTTTATAGTTTATATACACAATGAGAGAAAAATGAGAGGAAGAAAGTTTGATCAATTGTTCAAGTCACTGAGACATGCAGGCACTGCCAATAAGTGAATTAGTTTGTGTCTGTGACTTCATAGTGCTGTTCTCTGTGGATTACAGGCCTCTCACCTCTTATGTTTATTTCCCCTCTCTCCCTCTATCCCTTTCTCTCTCTCACGCATACAAACACACACGCGAATGCTCCGTGTCCTGGTACACAAGAAGCATCACATGACCCTCGAAACAGAGTCATATCAAAACCTGGAATCGATACAGACCTAGGATAAAAATATCAGATCAAAAGGAATCAAAATGAACTGAATTAAATATATCATATATGATATCAACTACTGGAATCAAATAGAATCAAAACAAACTGAATCAAATATATCATATATGATATCAACTACAGGAATCAAATAGAATTTAAACAAATGCAATCAAATATATCATATATGATATCAAATACTGGAATTAAATAGAATCAAAACAAACTGAATCAAATATATCATATATGATATCAAATACTGGAATCAAATAGAATTAAAACAAACTGAATCAAATATATCATATAAGTTATCAAATACTGGAATCAAATAGAATCTAAACAAACTGAGTCAAATATATCATATGATATCAAATACTGGAATCAAATAGAATTAAAACAAACTGAATCAAATATATCATATGATATCAAATACTGGAATCAAATAGAATTAAAACAAACTGAATCAAATATATCATATGATATCAAATACTGGAATCAAATAGAATTTAAACAAACGCAATCAAATATATCATATAAGTTGTCAAATACTGGAATCAAATAGAATCTAAACAAACTGAGTCAAATATATCATATGATATCAAATACTGGAATCAAATAGAATCTAAACAAACTGAATCAAATATATCATATGATATCAAATACTGGAATCAAATAGAATTAAAACAAACTGAATCAAATATATCATATATGATATCAAGTACTGGAATCAAATAGAATTAAAACAAACTGAATCAAATATATCATATATGATATCAAATACTGGAATCAAATAGAATTAAAACAAACTGAATCAAATATATCATATATGATATCAAGTACTGGAATCAAAACACACTGGAATAGAATCAAAAGTAATTAAAGAAAATCAGATGAAATCACAACAAACTGAAATCAAATGGAATGAAAAACAAATGTGAATCAGAACAAAACTAAATCATAACAAAACAAAATCAGAATCAATCAGAATTCAAATCTGGCCTCTTTGTACACTTTAGTCGAGAATGGCATTAAGTAATAGAGAAAGATTAGGGTTTCCGGATCGGAACACTTAATCTCAAAGCACTCTGAATTGTGTAGAAATGCTGATGTGGCAGCCACAGGGCACCGCCACCCCCTCACACCTGAAGGCGAGCTATATACACCTGCAGCTTATTAGCACAGGTGTATATAGCCTCCTCACACCCCGCAGTCGGGGCATATTATTGATGCTGCCATTGTTTTGTTTTGCTTTGCTATGCCTTGGTTGTAAATAAAACTTGCACATGGATCGTTACGTACCTCTTGAGTCCGTATCCTTACAGCTGATAAATCGATGGACCTTCCCCTTTAACCCTTTATCCATTTAACGGCAGGTAAACTTTATCATTCCTGAAAAAAGCATCCAGCTGATGATGGACTCTTTGTGAGGGGAAGCCTGGAGAAGGGTACTGTGGAAACATTAAAGTCTAGTGTTGTTTAATTTAGAATGGTGTTGAAGAGCTGTTCATTGATTAGATCATGCATGTAGAAGAGTTTGCATTTTGGTTTGACATAAATATCTAAATGCTTTATGTGATCACTGTTTAAGCCCACATGCATTAGAAGTATCCACCAATGTCACACATAGATCTTCCAAGGACAAATGGTTCAGTGAACAGTGGAATGACCTTTTTGGAAGTCACAAAGGGTCACTTTCACACACACACACACACACACACACGCACACACACACACACACAGTCAATACAAAGTCGTCAAGAGCAAAACTTACCCTCAAACTAAAGTATAAAATGAATCAAATCAAAACAAATGTAAATTGAATAGAATTACAACTGGAATCAAATTAAATCAAACAAACAGACATTCAATATAATCTGGTGTCAAAAGAAATAAAAACAAACTGGAATCAAATGGAATTAAACAAACAGACATTTAATAGAATAAATCAGAATAAACTAGGATCAGATGGGAAATGAACAATCTAGAATCAAACTGAATCAGAACCTAAGGAATCAAATGGAATCAGAACAAACTGGAATGAAATGAAAATCAAACAAACCGAAATCAAATTGAATCAAAACAAACTAGAATCTAATAGAATCAAATAATAATAATAATAATAATAATAATAATAATAAAATAATTGGGAATCAAATGGAATTACTGCAAATCAAAGCAAGCTGGATTCAAGTGGAGTCGACTGGAATCAAATGGAACTAAAATAAACTGGAATGAAATGAAATTAGAGTGAAATTCAATCAATTTGAATCAGAACACACTGCAGTGAAACTGAATCGGGACAAACTGGAACAAAATACCAATTAAATAAAAGCAAGCAAAACTAGAATTGATTAAAAAGCAAACTGCAATTGATTTGGAATCAAATAGAATTCTGAGAAGCTTGAATCACGGGTTCTGCTTTGAGTGGAAAGAAAGTCTTTATGTCAAGGCTTGTGCAAAGACATTTGAGATGGGATGACATTTTTGCATCTGAAACATCCTCTTTTCTCCACAAAGCGATGTGCGGGTGATACTAGACACCTTGTTTGATCATCACTTACACAGAAATCAATGCCGCTGTCCATATGCTGTGGTTTTTATCATAAAGCCTGTACCCGACAGCCAAAGCTGCTCCGATCCATAGAAATCTCCTGCAGAGTTTAGACCGAAACAGCCTACACCCAAAGTCCACCCAAAGTTCACTCTTTTATTTTAAATTGCAAAAGAATTTGTACGGCTAATGGAATTACCAAGTCAAAATATATATTACCAGTCAAACAAGTGCCGGTTTTAGTCAGCGCCATTCATTGGATCGGAGGCATTTGTTCTGGACATTCATTTTAGCAGCCGAAATGAACCTCACGGTCTTACACATTAAATTAACTACCAATATAATTAGGAAGTGAAAGAGTTATCAACTAATCATGTTTTGGTTTACGACGGACTACAGTCTAATCCTTCTGGAAGTTCTACATACATCACTAACTATACTTTCAAGTACTGCCACTGCAATTGGTCAATGCCGTGCAGCTCTGCTTCTGCTGCTCATGCTTTGATTATGTGATCCCTCCTCTGGACAGAGCTCACAAACAATCCCAAACAAGGCCACAGCACAGCAGAAGGAGGAGCAGATTGATGTATGTTTGCAGTTATCACCTTTGAGTCTATTAAGTAAAAGGTACCACAGCACACTGAACTTAACCATAAATTACTATAAGAAACAGTACATACGAACATTAACAAGTAGCTCAGCCCATTTCAAGGCAGATACAATATGGCACATGTTCTAATCCGGGAACCTCTTATAGTAACATGGCACACAAGTCCAAAGCTTTTAGTTTGCTTTGCATTTTCATGCATTGTTTATTGTTTATTTAAAACTTAATGTAGACAACATACAGAGATCAACCATAAAAACCTGACTTGCTGCCATGCCTTGCTTTCTCACCATGTGATGCACAGCTATATGAAGAGTGGGAGATGCATGTGGGTTCACAACATTAATCGACATGAGGTTTCTATCAACTTCTACAAGAGTTGAAACTACATTTGTCAATTATTGAAAAGTTTGATTTGTTGAGGGTCGCCAAGCTCTGAAAACACTGTCAAGGGAGCCCCATAGAAAAAAAAGTTGTCACAGCACATTTCTTTACTGTTTCAGCTTGAAAACTGGTAGCGTGCCAGGCACACGTCAAAAATAGTCCCACACCGTATTTTTGCGCCCCACACACACGCATTATGGCTGCGGTGCCTCATGACACACACAGCTGGTAAGCTGAAATGCTTAACTGATTAACACAGGAGTTCATTGCTTGCAGCACTGCATGGCACATCATGCAGCGTGGTCTGTTACAGTACAGTCTGTGTGTAGACTGGAAGCACTAAACCCAGAGCTCTACTCTCATTAGCTTGATTCTAAGATATAAAAGAATATCTCATATTCCCACCAGCAGAAATGAGCATTTTCATTGTTTCAATGTTTTTGATAAAGAAAGGTAACGAATCAAGTAAAAGATTCCACATTAGTGTGGCAGGTATGCGTTGATTATATGATGCCATATTAATTATTAAGTAGTTTGTTCCACGTTGTATTTTTTTCTATGTAGGTCTCGGTGCTCAAAGGTATGTTCTCAAGTCCCAATAGTCCTGTATGATATGCAGTGAGCATCATCATGTGAATAATTTTAATTTGTATATTGTATACTGCTAGTTATAAATGGCATTTATATATCTTTATTACATTAAAAGCATGTTTGAGGCCCTGTAGGCTAAAAGCTACACTCTACAGACTGTGCCATCAGCTCTGCTAAAACACTGGCCCATGAGGACATCTTCTGTCCACTCTGCCAGGCCGAATTCGCTTTGACAGCGACATGGGTTTTATACACCCTGTACTGCCAGAAACATATTGTAAATTGATTTTCTTGCTTTGTGGTCTTTGGCTCACCACTCGGATTACATTTCAACTCACCAGGGCCAAACTGTTTTTTGGCTGCTCTTATTTTATGCACTGATTCACCCTACACCCGATGCCCTATAATTAATGGACTACACCTTATACATAATGCACAGTCACACTCTTCACCCTATAGCTTTACGCCCCACACTGTTATCTGTGGCCTCTTTCATCCGAGTCCAAATTGCAGTCATCAGGCATTTTTGCTAATTGAGCCATGTTCTGAACCATGTTCTGGCTATTATAAAGTTCTTTAATAGCCACTGTTGCCAGGTTGGGCAATATAAATAAATAAATATAGTTTGAATTATTAACTCACTTTAAACGGCTGCATTTTGACCAGAACTGGGTTATGTGGGACACTTTCTCATTATTTTGTATCAGATTGTTTTGTTTTGTAAAGCCAGTCAAACCGACAGCAACTGCAACATGGTCAGAGATGAATAGCTCAGGTAATGACCTTCTCAATAACTGGTTATAGTGGTTGTAGAGCATAGATAAGATCTAAAAGTATTTCCAGTTATTGTTTCCATCATGATATTGTGTATATATATGATGTAATCACATCTACCTTTGATTTATTCATCCTAAATTGGAGTGTAGCAAACATAGCAAACATCTCCTCTTCTTACAAATACAACTATTTATGATGTGGGACGAATTGGTTTGTAAGATCACCCAGCAAAATGGGCAGCGCATGAGTAATAGAACCAGCACTGGGAAACAATACCTTGTTCAGTCTGTGCTACATTCCACACCCTACACCTTCTGAACTTCTGCACTCTACAGCGTACACTGACACACCTGACTCTGGTACAGAATGTCTTCATTAACAGATGATTCATTAATTAAGTGATGAGTTCAACCTGGCATGTTAGAACAGGGAAAGCATTAAACTGCAGTGTGTGGGCTTGTAGCACTGCAACCAGAGAAATCTGCCCTACGCCCTACAATTTATACTTTACACCCTACACCCTATGCCCTACATAGTATACCTTTACACACACCCTACACCATATACCTTCACTTTGTATCTAATACTGTACACCTTATAATATGCACTCTACACCATATGGCCATACTTTATACCTTATACCTTGCAGCAGGGTGGTCCAGTCGTATCCACAAAGCCTACAGCCTACACTTTATTTCTTATGCAACAAAGTCTGAACCCTTTAGCCTGTATCCTACACTTTATACCTTACGCCTTATACGGCACACATTTCTTGCTTTATAACTTATATTTTATACCTTACACCTTACAGCCTACAATTTCTACTTTACACCATACATGTACTTCACATCCTATATCCTAACTCATATTCTTTATGCCCTCCGTCCTACGCCCTATACTTTATATTTGTACATTTTTTTTGCTATGCAGTATACACCCATATATCTTTATACACTCTAAATTTTACACTGTACGCCTGATACCCTACAGCCTACATCTACTTACACTGTACACTTTATACCTTACACTCTACACTTTTACTTTACATCCCACACCTTATACCTCATGCCCTACACGCTAAATCTTATTTTTTTATGCCCTGTATCCTATGCCATATCTTGTACCCTACACTCTACACTTGATCTTTTATACTCTATGGCCTACATGTTCTACTTTACACCCTACAGTCTACACTTTCTACTTCACACTATACACTATATACCTTATGTCCAGCATTTTAGACTTGCACCCTTCACCATACATTCTACATCCTATAATTTATTCCTTACACCATATAGCCTACACCTTTTACTCTACATGCTGCCTGTTATAACGCACACTCTATACCATATGGCCTACAATTTATATCTTGTGCCATATATCACACACCACATCATATATCCAGCACTCTATCCCCTGTGCCCTGCACAGTCAACCTGTACCCTACACACTACACCCCTCAGCCTATACCCTACAACCTACGCCCTACAACATGCACCCTATAACTGACACCTTAGAGATTATGCTGTGCATACTCTACTCTACTCTACTCCCTCAAACTTTTGCCCTATTACACAGAGGTGTACTGTAAACATACACAGTGCATGTGTGTGTCACTACACAGTGAGTTTGAGTGAGTGTGCATGTTCATCAGTGACATCAGTATTTTAAAGTTGCTCAAAATTGAGTTGACAAACACACCAAGTAATGAACTGCAAATACTTGCCTACGTTTGCTTACACTTGATTTTGTGATGAGGATTCAGGAAAGGTTTTCTTCCTACGACTCTTTCTTTGTGCACAGCATACTACTATTTTTAGTTATTATTGCCATTATGATATTATATATGAACCATGTAATTACAACATTAATCTTATAGGTGCATTATTAATCACATCTACATTTGATTCACATTCTAAAGTGAAGTACAGGTTTGCGTTGTTTTCCTTAAAAGCCAAACAATAACAAAAACATAGCAAACATCTCCTGTTCTTACAAATACAACTTAATTCATGATGTGGGATGAACTGGTGTGTAAGATCAGATAGGCAGCAAAATGGGCAGCTCATGAGTAACAGAACCACCACTGGGATACAATACATTGTTCAGTCTGTGCTACATTCCTCAACCCTACACCTTCTGAACTTCTGCACTCTACAGTGTAAACTGTACGCACCTGCCTCAGGTACAGAATGTCTTCATTAACAACAACTTCATTAACAATGTCTTCATTAACAACTCTTTATTTGTGCAGCTGTCTTCGCACAGTATAACAGGACACCATCACGCCAGAGTCTTCCCGAATGCCTTTTGCAGCCAAACAAGAGTTTGGATTTGCCTTTCTAGCAATTTTATGATCAGTTCTGTCTGAGCTATCATCCTATAGCTTTTCCTGCTTGGTAAGCATCAGTTATTCTAGCAGCTGCTTTTAGAGCCTATGGCTGCTGATTGCTGGGATGAGGTTTGAGGAGTCCGAGTATTTACAAAGCTTTGAGACTTTGTTAATTTTGACTGTGACTAACTTTCCTCACAGTGACTATTTCCATTGTGCTCTGCTCCGTTTTAAGCGTTTCATGTTTTCACAAAGGTTCTCATTACAATGCTTGGTGCAGCAGTTACACCGTCCCTCCTCAGGCATCATTTAAGGTGGACTTCAGCTTAAGTTGAACATTTTAGTGGCTAACAGTTGCTCACGGCACGTTAAACGTAGCAGATAACAGGCTGGAGTGTGTATAAATGCAATTGAGTCTCTAAACTATGCATGTTCATCATTCTTTTTATTTGGCATTTCATTAGCTAGGTGGAACTGTTTGAGGTTGTGTGCTCGTGGTAGGTTGTAGATCTTTATTAGTGTAGATTGTTTATTAAAGGTGGAGAACGACAGGAGATTGCTCTGTACTCTTTTATTTTGATATATAAATCTGGCTCTGTATTAGAATCAACATTCAACATCCATGGCTTCCCCAAAAAGGGGGGGGGGGGGATTCTGCTCACCGCCGTGGTCTGCAGACCGTTACAGCTTATGGTGGTAGAGTTTTCTGTTGCGGCCCTTTGAAAACAAGGGAATATCCGGTTTGCCATCGTCTGTCAACCAGAAACATATGAACTCAGCAGAAGTCTGTTCAAGAGCTCAAATCTCTCAGCTGGCCCAAACTTTCTCATGGTGCCTTTTTCTAACTTCTACTTTTGGCTTATTCCCTTCTACAGAGGTCGCCATGGTGAGTCAACTCACATACTAGATTTGGCAAAGTGTTTTATGGACATGGACATGACTCTTGCCATGCCCCTATGTAACTTCGTTTTTGCCGTCAGAAGGAAGATTTGGATTCTTGGGATTTGGACACCGACGTTTCTCTGAGCTCTCACACTCTGGTCTGCCCTGGTCAGGCCTGGTCCCTTCATAGGCCAGCCCTTCTTGCTCCTTCGGGCCATTTTGGGCTACACCTGGCCACATCGTAATTCTTTCTGGAGGAGTGGCTCTCAAGCCTAGAAGGTCTAAAGATAACATTGCAGGGTCTTGTTCTCGAGCCTAGGGTTGCCTGTCATAAATGCAGGAGGTCACAAAGCCCTGACCTTCCATTTATATAAATTCCCAACACTAAGGACAACACACACTAACCCTACAGGCTAACAAGCATGCCTTGGACCATGGCAGAGGAAACCCACGCAATCACGGGGACATGCAAACCCCACACAGAATGGCCTTGACCAGGAATCGAACCCAGATCGTCTAGCTGTTAACCACTGACACTGTTAACCACCGCACCACCATGCTGCTGGCTTTTTTAACTCTACAATTGTACAAAAACAAAAATAATACACTAATCTCTCTAAAATGGTGCATTTCATCTATAACGTCATGGCTTTTGGAGATCAGGCGTGCCCAAATTTTATCACTGAGCATACACACACTAATCTAAACACATACACACCCACACATTTATAGCCATTTTCTAACACTCGTAACAGGCCTATCAAATGACTAAGTATCAGATTTGTTATCTCAAAAAGGAGCTTTATCAATAAAAAAACATTGGTAGCAATCCATTTCCAATCTGTACAACTGAAAGAGAGCATTTTGCTTCCATTTATTCAGCCCACAGAAGCACTTATATCAGCCCGCACGATAAATAAATAAATGAGTTTCTTTTTAGCCATAGACGTGTAACCTGAATACGAACGTCTTTGCTCTACTTTTCTCCAAAGCAACACAATCCACTAAGTGGACTCCTCGGTCAGACTGCTCTGCGCGGGTTCACGCTAATACGCTTGTTTTCAATGTCGGCTCGCTGGTGGGCTTTTTCCCTCCGTCTGCTTTATAATGCCATTCAGATGCTCCTCTCAATCTGATCGGACGGGAGAGGGTGTATTGGGAGAGTTTCCAAAGCCGACGCCTGGCCTGTCAATCAGGAGCGCCTCGCAGAACAAGAGAACGAGTGAATGAAGGGGAAAAAGGCCTGAGTGGAATAAAGCCATTCTGACTGCTGGTTGAACAAAGGAGGGATTGAACTCTATTAAACAGCACAAGAAAAGAAAAGTAAGAATGAGGATAAGACAGAGACAGGGACAAGAGAGAAAGAGAAAGGGCGGTAGTAGGCTTAATAGTGAGAAGACAGAAAGAGGGAGCAAGAGACACAAAGAACGAGAGAAAACTAGAAGAAAAAAGAGAGAGAAAGGACATTCAATGAGAAACCCAGGAAAGAGATAGCATGAGAGAGAGAGAGAGAGATTAAAAAGCAAAGATGACAGCAGGCAGTACTTTGCCCTCTGCTGTGATCCACAACCTCTCCCTCGCTCTCTGAAGGAGAACACATCCACCTAAATGACCTACAGCAACCTCTCCTCCTCTCTCTCATTCCCTCTGCACCCCCTCTCCTCACATCCTTTCATCATCCCCTTTCATCTACACTCAGAGAAGAACCGAATATGAAAAAAGAGAAGACGAGAAGAAAATGAAAGACGAGAAGAGAAGGAACGAGAGGGGAAAATAAAAAATGATCAAATGAAATAAAAAAGGAGAAGAGAAGAGAAGAGAGGAGAAGAGAAGAGAAAAGAAGAGAAAAAAAGAGAAGAGAAGAGAAGAGAAGAGAAAAGAAAAGAAAAGAAAAGAAAAGAAAAGAAAAGAAAAGAAAAGAAGAGAAGAGAAGAGAAGAGAAGAGATGAGATGAGAAGAGAAAGGCATGAAAGCAGAAAAGAAACAGAAAAGATGTGAAAAGAAAAAGTTAGAAAAGAAGTGTGGGCACAGTGTTTAGATGAGACACGGGGGCAGAGAGATGATGCGAAGGGAAAAAATAAAGTAAATGAAGACGGAAGATGAAGGAGTGCAGACTGTCAGTCTCCACACCACAACTGCATTCCTCTCTCTCTCTCTCTCTCTCTCCCATGCTCTTGCGTTTTTTTCCTATCTGTCTCTGCCTCTCGCAAAACGAGCACAGTAACACAGTGAGACCAGGCCGAAGATAGAGAGAGAGAGAGAGAGAGAGAGAGAGAGAGAGAGAGAGGGAGAGAGAGATAGACAGAGAGACAGAGCGACAGAGAGAGAAAGCAAAAGAGAGCAAGAGAGAAAGAGATAGAAAGAGCTTGTTAATTACACATGCTTATTAAGCCATATAATCTGAATCTTTTGCTTTATTTCTTTTCTGTTTAACTTTTATCGTCGCTGTATGTGTAGTTAGTTCATTTCACTGCTCTGCTGATGTTTATTAATTGTAGTTCTTGAGAATAGAGCTACTGGACTCTGAAGGGACGGAGGTGTAATAGGAGAGAGGGAAGGAGAGGGAAAGGTCAGTAATGATGGGTGGCGGTTTGTCTTTTAATGTGACGGTCAGTGAGGAATAAATCCCCAAATCTCCTCTGTCTCACCACACGGGGGTCTACAGGGGTGTCACGGTAAAAATGAGAGGTGGGGGGGCTTCTGTCTCTCCTCAACGAGGGGAGCGGAGCGGCTTGATTAGTGGGGGCGGAGCCAAATAACAATTACAACATGATATGGGCAGGATCCGGTTACTGCACCATGAACACACAGCAGGGCATTTAGAGGGGCAGCGCGCGCGGGCGGGCGAGAGAGAGGGGGGGGGAGAGAATAGGAAGGACAAATTACAGAAGACAAATGAAGAAAGAGAGAAATATAGAAAAAGAGGAACACAAACAAATGAAGGGAAAGGGAGAGAAAAAGAAGGAGCGGGATCACATACAGAGAAAGAAAGGTTGGGGAAATCAAGAAAGAGTGGAAAAGGAAGAGAGAATGAACAAATAGCAGACAGAAAAAGTGGAAGAGAAAAAAAAGAAACGACAGGAGGAGAGATTCATTTTATAGAGACACTATTTCCTCTCGTTTTGATCTCTCTCGTCAATTACTCACTCTCTTCTCTTTTCCACCACCCCCTTCCCTCTTCCATCACTCTCTCGCTCACTCTTCTCCGCGAGGACCGATTACAGAAACGCGTCGGATCAGCGGATTGAGCTCCGCGCGCGCTGCAGCCGCTTTATAGCGTCTCACACAGTCAATCAGTCAATCAGCTGCGTCCTCCAACTCTACCCGGCCAGAGCGCGAGCCCGCGCGCGTGCGTGCGCGCGTCCCCAAGTCTAACCGAGTCTCCTCTCTCCATACCTGGAGCTCCGCGCGCCCGCTGCTCTGCACGTGCTGCTGCTGCTGCGGTTGCTGCTTCTCAAAGTTTCCCGCCACTGCGCTCGAGACACATGCCAGCAACCAGCGCGCGGAGTCAACAACAACAAAAAAAAAACGATACAAAAATACACACTAAAGAGTCTTACCCGCGTTTACTGCTCCATCCGCCCTCTGTCCACTCCGGACTGAGGCTGAGTGTCACTCTGCACTCCTCCTACTCTCTCTCCTCATCCCTCTCTCCGTCTGTCTCGCGCGAAACGGAGGTGGCGGCGGCGCAAGCACTTCAGGCGCAGCCGCTTTCACTCAGAGCAGTCCTCAGCGGTGCACAGTAAAATCCACGCGCGCGGGGGAGGGAAAAAAGAAGCGCCAAACGTCCTTGGAAAGATCCGCGCGCTCCGCAACGCTCCTTAACGGTGGCTCACTCTCACTCTGGCCACGCGCGCGCGCGACTTCCCCCCCCCCCCCCCCCCCCCCCCCCCCGCCCCCTCCCGCGGTTCCCGCCGTCCGGTGGTGAGTGATGTGGGTCTGATTCGGTCTCCGCTCCGCCCTCGCGCTCCTCCCAAAGCCGCCGCGATCGATTTTGACAGCGGAATCGCGAGTTCGCTCTCGCTCATTCCGCGCACGTGCAGCGCACCCCTAACGCTCCCCCCAAAAAACACGCATACACACACGCACACACACCCCTCCGCGCGCTGGAATTTTTTTAAAGTATGCTCGCGAGCTGATGTCATAGGGCTCGCGCACTGAAATGTATTGTTTGATGTTTACATCGCTTTTTAACGTTCAAACGTTTAAATTAATGACATTTTAACGTTTTAATCGCAGCTAATTTCACAGAGCTTTTTAATTTTAACCCTTTTATGTTTACGCAACGTTTTAGAAGGCCTGTTTTATTTCTTTCTGCAGGTTTTTAGGCATTTTCTGAAAACGAATGTCTTTGTACTGAAGGTGAATTTCGTCTCATCTCATTCAGACTTTCACTCCACATTGGACTCTACATGCTACATTTCTATCATGTTGAAAAAGATGACAGCTCATCGATAACCAATCACCTCCCCAATGACTTTTGAACGGCGTTCCATCACTTATATCGATTCTGGATCGCTAAAACAGCTCGAGTTTGACAGCTCTGCCCAATCGCACGGTTTTAATCCCGGCCGTTCAGACTGGAACCATGTGCGGGGGGTTTTGTCAGGTTCGTCTTTCATTTCTTCCCAGGCTCAATAAAGTAGTAATCCATGCTTTCATTTATTACACAGAACAGACAGGACTGAGATGCTCCGGGATTAATACGATTAAAGTGTTTTCTGAAGGACTCTTAAAAATAAAGCGTACTGCTCCAGGACTGGGCCCTCAGCACTTCATCAAGCAGTGGCCTGTCGAGCAAATGGACAGCCCATCTGAACTGTCCTTTCAAAATATTGCTTTTGCATTCAATATCCTAAATGCTATTTATTTTCACCACTGAGCACTGAACCGTCTTCAGTCCAGACGTTTAGGCACGCCTTATAAAATATTAACAACTAACAACCTTGTGATGCTCCCCAAGACGTTCACTACTTGTTTCTGAGGAGAGGGAGAAAAAAAAACGCTGGCCAATTGCACATTTCATCCGGAACGTATCGGGTCATATCGCATTCATGCGGTGCAATGCGCAAAAACACAGATAGAGCTAAGAGACAGAAGGGCTAGAAGACATGCAGTGATCATGGGCTGTGTTCATTTAGAAATGCCTTGCCAAATACATGCCGTTGTTTTATGCAGCACCACGGACAGCGTATTTTATTGCTCCAATTGAAGTTCAAGACATCTCAGCACCGGGGACAGTAACTTGGTCATTTATTATGGCTCCAATTATAGTTAATGGCATTTCAGGACCACGGACAGCGACTTAGTTGTTTACTATTGTTCCTATTGACGTTAACGGCATTTCAGCACCCTGGATAGTAAATTGGTCGTTTATTATATCTCCAATTGATGTTAAGGCCATTTCAGAACCACGGACAGCGGCTTACACGTTTACTTGAGTTCCTGGTGTAGTTAATGGAATTTCAGCACCGTGGACAGCAGCTTTGTCGTTTACTATACTTCCTATTGGTGTTATGGGCATTTCAGAACCATGGACAGCGATTTATTCTAATTAACTTATTTAGATTAACCAAACAATTCAAGTTTACAAAGGAGTACGTTGTTCCTAACTTAACTTAACTTAACTTATGGTTTCCATAAATTCCAATATTAAGTGAACAGAGCAAGATCACACTGGCTGAATAGCACAAGGAAAGGAATTAAGAGAAGAAGTTATACTCTTTCTACAGTGACCTGATTGCCTTACGTATTAAATTCTTTAAAAGAATAACTGTAATATATATAACGTTAAACACACTATAATTTTATCTGAACAAGACTGGGCTATCTAAATTGGCAAGGGCAAAAAAATGTGAACTAATATATATATATATATATATATATATATATATATATATATATATATATATATATATATATATATATATATATATATATATATATATATATATATATATATGCATTACGGATACATATCATGTTCACAGTGGGGTTTAACAGAAAACAGTAGAGAACTTTTAGAATGTATAAAAGTGATATAAAAGACAGACAATTGTTGGATAATTGGAGGAAAAAGCAAGGAAGCCTTGTCTGGCCTAGTGAGAATCCCACCTTTTTGCTGAAGAGCATTATGGAAACATGTAGTCATAACCTGAGGAAGATTTTTTCCAACTCAATCAATATTTCCACTTTTATCCTCTGGGACGGAGCCTTTTCTGCCTTTTGTGAGAATGACATAGGAGCAGCACTGTATAATGATTTATTTAGTGTCAAACAATGTATTCTTTTCTTAGATTAACGGCATCAGTAGGCACAGCATAATAGACAATATATATAAAGAGGAATGGAGATTAAAGGACAGATAAAGAGGAGGAGGAAGAATGAGGAAGAAACCCCTAAATTAGCCAGCATTTGGTAAACATTCCAGAGCCATACATTACTTTACCCACATATAGAATATAGGGTGAGTGAGTGAATGAACAAGTGGATGAATGAATAGTGAAATAGTAAGTAAATGAGAAAATAAATGAGAATGAGTGAGTGAATGAGTGAGTAAAGATGGAATGAATCAGTAAGTAAAAGTGATTGAATGAACAATGAATACAAAAAGTGAATGATTTAGTAAGGGCATAAATGAATATATTAATAAAAAGAAACATTCAACAAAATATTGAAGGAATCAAGTGATTAAAAGAAAAAATAAATGAATATTAGGACTAATGACTAAATAAATGAATGGATGAGAGAGTGGTATGGTTAAATAATTAGTGAATGAGTGAGAAGTTGAGTAAGTGAATGGAAAAATGATTGAGAAGTCAAGAATGAGTGAGTGAGGGAGAGTGAATGAATGGGTGAATGAGTGAAAGATTCGGTAAATCTAAGTCAGAAAGGGAGAGTGAATGCATGAATTAGAGAAAATGAGTGAGCGAATGAGAAATAAGTTTGTGAGTGAGTTAATAAGTGCATGAATGAATGGATAAATGAGTGAAAGAGTGAAAGAATAAATTAACAAGTGAATGAATAAGGCTTAATGATTTTATAAGGAAATAACGCACTTCAAAGCACTTCATTAAGGACACTGAGTAGATTCCCGAGCAGGTTTGTTGTTTCAGTGAAATGTAGATTAATTTAACTGTAACTGTGTCTCTGGGAACAGCATAAGAGAACTCAGAGGCTGTGACAATAACACAAGACTTATGACACATGAAGGAGAGTCAGACTGCATGCTGCTTCTGTTAATGATGAGGAACCAACAATTCAACACCCAGGATGCCCTACAAACAGCAGAGGAAAGAGGGGAGGAAAACTTCATTACAGTGTTTATCGCCTAATTCTTAAGGATCTCTAAAATACTAATTTTACAAGAGAGAGTCTCACTTGTGAGTGTGAGTGTGAGTTAATGTAAAAAATATTATTTGAAGCCAATTTTGGAGCTTCTATGTTGGTCCAAGCAAATTCAACAAAATTCTTAACCAATCAGTGTACAGGTTAAGTGAACAAACAACTAAAGATTATAAAAAAAAACTTGGAAATAATTGTTTTTTGTTGGATGGCGATGATATATATGATATACATATGCAATGAAAACATTCCACACAATGTGCTCAAATGATATGAGTTGTAAAAGAAAAAAAAACCCAACAAAAATCAGCTATTCTACAAGTTTATTAAAAAAAAAAACTCACTTGCATTTCCAAAGTCAATGCGATGCCACATGCCTAATATAGGGGCGTTTAGGGTGCTGACCATAAGTAGGACTGAAACATTTAATAAAGATCCTTTTCTAATCTGATCATGCATGAGGATGGTTCGATATTAACCGCTGGACTTCTCTGTAGTTCCAGACACCAAAACCCCAATCAGTTCAAATACCTTCACAAAGCACACTTTTCCCACACGGTCCATCTATCATATAAGACCTATTTAGTGTTGCACTGATTTATAATGACTATTGCAAAGTCCTTGGAGTAAAACAAACATTCTTTCAGCCTCAGCTGAATCTGCTCAGAGGACACCAGACCAAACCCAACATGAGAAATTAACACGACTGAGGAGGTTCAGCATCGCCATATGCAGTGCTGTACTGCCATCTAGTGGCCAAGCAGGCTCAGTGACAGAAAGGCATGGGAGAGTTTTGAGGTCACACAGATTAATGACGGTGAAAAAGCCCTTAGGTGTGGAGTTTAACCTCATATAGAGCACTGCACACAATGTGATACTGAACAGGACAACTAAAGGCAGCACAGATCCAATTCATGACATTTTAAGATCATGTATCTGGAAAGAATTGAAGAGGAATTTCACTGAATTCCTGTTAAACTTAAACAGCTGAGCTAAGTTATTCAGAGTTGTGTGATGTGAAATAGTTAAAGAAACAGGCCTTGGAATTCTTTATAGGGGAATTGATTGGAACTAGGCATGAAGTGTACCACACCAATACAACCCTATTTATTGTTCAGCGAACCAATGTTTTAGGCTTAAATCTACTATGTTTTAAGTCTACAAACTACTACAAAACAATGTCAGGCAGTGTATTCATAGCCATTTCATGTAATATGGTTCAGTGACGCACATTTTAGAAGAACTCTTGAGATGTCTGGTACCTATAACCACTACTCTACATAATTTGGATTCCCTAGTCCAGAGCACTGCATGTCTAAACACTCTGAGTGGTCTCGATTATGCAGAAATGGAATTTAAATTCTATTTTAATTAAATAATATGATCATTTAATATGTGTCAGTGATTAAAAGTGTGATAAATGAAATTCCAAAGCCAATCTATAGCATATTCAGATTGTATGAAGATTGTTCTTTTAGTCTGGACTGCGAATCAGATCCTAACCACATCTGGATGTGGATTTAAAAGTGATTCCAATCAGACTTTTACAGATGCGCCTGAACGCTTAAACTATCTGTCCAATCATGGAACACGAGCATTTGCTACATCATAATTGATGCCTACAGTGTTACTACAGCAGTTGATAGGTTGGTGATGTCTGGACACACATAGCTTGGACAGCAGTGTGTACAACCATCTCAAAAGATCTAATTTGGGAAACAGATTTGATTTGCCTCCAGTTTTAACACAGTTGTTCATCTGAGTCTGTGATGAGTGTAAAAATTGTACAAATGACAAAACACAGATGTTCTTGTTGGTTTGTTTTTTTAAATAAGTTTATTTCAAGTTCCAAAAACACATTCAAATACACATTTGCAAAAACACTGACAAGAACACACAAATTACATTCCTCAATGACCCTCTTTCCCTTTACAAAGCAAATACTGATACAGAACCATTAAAGTTGAAGATGTAGTGTTTTAAAAAAAACACAACAGCACCTGTTCACTGTTTAGTCACATTCGGTAAGCATGCTAGATATCATTGGCAGTGATGTTAAGACCGTTTAGGGCCTTTTCTGGAGTGTCTGAGAACATGGAGTGACTTGTTTCTAAAGAACTGGATGTGCTGAGCCAATACATGTCTGAGCACACTGGATATGCAACAAAGTGTAACCTACACTTACCGACTAACAAACACACTCATCGAGCACTGTATTAGGAACATCTTCCTCTTATCTACACTCATCATTCATTCTATCAGCTCCATTTACCAAGAGTTGCAATTTGTAGTTCTATAAATACCGACTGTAGTTTCTCTGCCTACATTCTAACCTTGTTCTTCAATGGTCAGGGCCCCAACAGGACCACCACAGAGCAGGCATTGTTTGTGTGGTGGATCATTCTCAGCAGGTGTGTTAGTGTGTGTTGTGCTGGTGTGAGTGGATCAGACACAGCAGTGCTGCTGCGGGAATTTTTGAACACCTCAGTGTCACTGCTGGACTGAGAATAGTCCACCAACCAACACTATCCAGCCAACGTCATATGGGTCATGTCCTGTGTCCCCTGATGAAGGACCAACACAAACCATTTAGCAACAGATGAGTCGTCTCTGACTTTGTATCTACAAACTGAACAACAAGGTCTAATTGAGTGGACACAGTGCTGTGTCTGATCCACTCGTACCAGCACAACACACACTAACACCACCATATCAGTGTGACTGCAGTGCTGAGAATGACCCACCATCCAAAGCCATCCATACCTGCTCAGTGGTGGTCCTGTGAATGGAAGTATGTAGGAAAGTATGTGGAAATACAGATGCACTACACTCTGTAATTGTAGAATCACATCACCAGCTGCATCTATTTGGTAAGTGCTACTGATAAAATAAACAATGAGTGCAAATACAAGTTGGTGAGTGTATATTTATCAGCCATGATTAGAATACTATACATACACACATACATACATACATAATGGGCACAAACGGTACACTTCATTCAATAAAGATTCAATAAATAGATCACTGATTTAGCCTTCCACTCCTTAAAATACATTCTTGCCTATATGCCCTGTACATCCAAAATTAAACAGAAAAACTCTTTAAAATGAGTGAATTCAGGTGCAGCCTGCTGAGACAGGTGCTCAACCACACAAACACAGCTTTATACAAAAGCACTGACCAATAGATTGTGTCTCTCTGGCGCAGCTACACCTGAGCCAGGCTTGAGGGGTATAAAGTCAGCACTGGGCTGTGAAGCAACAGTGTTCTCTGAAGTGATGGAGCTCAATCCAATGCCTTTAGGATTTGCTGCAGTGATCCAGAGCATCATGGACAGCATCAGTACCTGACCTCACTGATGCTCTTAAGGCTGAATGCAATCAAATCCTCACAGCAATGCTACAGCATCTAGTGTAAAGCCCTCTCAGAAGAATAGAGGCTGTTACTGCAGCAAAGGAGGAATAAACCCCCATTAATATTCTTATTTGTAGAAGAATCAGGCAGGTATCTACAAACTTTTAAACATGTTGTGTTAATGGCAGTGAAGCTTACTGGTGTTATAAAACAAATTAAAAATTAATGCAAACATGTTCACTCTTGAACATATTAACATACTAGATTGCTATGAAAACAAAAAAGCTTAGTCCTCACTAAAGCTTCCCACAGAATCCTAACAGTCAGCTATTTTTCAAAGAAGCCTTCGCTAAATCCAGTTTAAAGGAGGTCTAATACGCTTTTCTTCTCTGTATTTTAGTGTGTTGATTTTTGTGCAAACTACGTTAACAGTTTGCTATAAAGTTATACGCCAAAGAGACAAACTCTCTCCTCTAGAAACCCCTTTTCTCAGCTCGCTAGAATTTTAGCCCTTTTCTATTATAAGTTGTCGTCACCTCAAAATACAATCCTTATTGCCCGTCTACCAACAGGCTCGGCACATCTTGACACAATACACGTACAGCTAAAAGAGTAAAAACTTCCTAGTCTTGCCCAGCTTCAGTATAGCTTGCAAAGTTGGTTATACCAAATTGTTCTACCTGACTTTCAGGATCAGACTCTGACTCAAACTGATAGGAACAGCCACAGCAGTGTGGGGATGGAAGTTGTAGCAGGATGCCACTCTGGCTGTTATTAACCAGTCCGAACAGAGTGGGTGAACTGTCTAATCAGAGTACGCTTAGCTCGCTGGCAGGCTTAAAGATACAGGAGCTCTAACAGAGCATTTCCGACAGAGGGTGAATACAGATGCACAGATTTACAAGTATATAGCATGTAAATCTATTCGAACAGACCCCAAAAATAAAATTTGAAACATTACAAATAAGCATAACAGGTCTCATTTCAATACTTTTTGTAAGGTGTGGGCCAAATAAAAAGCACATGGCCATTTTTTTGGACACTGCTTCTAGCTGTGTGTCTTTCTGTTGCAAAGTAACAACAGCATATGTGTGCTGTTAGCTAGCCATCATTTTAATACGTATAGGCAGGAAATCCTAGACTACTTTGTTTATGCTGTGCTAATTTCGATCTGTGAAAATACAGGGTACTGTATTATAACCAAGGCTACTTGACCGCTTTGAGGCTACTTGTGTAGAGTGCAAAACAACAACTGAAAACAACAGAAAAAGGGCGTCTACAGTGTGAACACCCCCTAACAGTAGTGTAAAAGATCAGAACAGTTCAGCGACAGATTAGACTGGTTTAACTAATCACCCCCAATGGGGATTTAAACTCATGTGCAACAGGGCTGCACTACATATAGTTCATTCATCATTATCGCAATATTAGTCTTTTCAGAGAAGACTGCAATATGCAAATAACCAATCACTTAAAACGTATCACAATCTAAGACAAATATAAACTTTTGATCAACTTTCACTGCACAGCATTCAAACAGGTTGAGTGGCAGCAGATCAAACAGCGGAAACGCAGACTATGTGGAACTATTTAGAGATTTCTATGAGGGACGTCAGATAAAAGACTTATGGTGTTAATCTATGGCCATGTGGAACGTTAAAAGATAGAACATCCTAAAAACACGACAATCAAAGTCATCTTTGCAACGCTGGCAGGCAGTTATTTCTATGCACTCAAGAGTCTCCAATATATATATATATATATATATATATATATATATATATATATATACTCAAAAATAAAGGTCATATTTAGAAACACTGAGAAAACTTGACATAAGCCTAATTAACCGTTTGTAGCATTTGGCTCAATATCGTTAAAAATGAGATCTTCTGAGATGTTCTGTGAAGTGACTGTAGAATACAGCAAAACATCAGAAACACAAAGTCTCTGCTGGTGAGCTAACATCATCTTTAGTATAAAATTACAAGAAAAAAAATCACAAAAGTGTAAAGAAATAATGGAATTCTTTGTTGGAGTCTCTGTTGCCAAGGGCTTTGTATTTCATGGCACACACAGTGGCCCATTATGTTTAGTAAGCTTTAGTTTAGTTAGTGTTTCGGTTTTGAGTTTCTATTCTTTTTTCCATGTTGTGCAGCCCCAGTCTACAGCGTGGCTGCTACATTGGCTTTGAAAATCCTATTCAACCTGGACTCATGTTCATCATGATGCCAGTTCAAGCATTAAAATGTGAACACATGAACATATTCAGAAACGCCATATTTCTGCATGCAAAATACATGCATCAAGTCTAATTTTGAATGTTGAGTATTGTTACACCCCTACTACTTTTTATACAGTCAAGGACAAAGCTCTGTAGTACCAGTTCTTTAGACATCTAAGCATTCTAGCGAAAATATGAAAACTGGTCTCAGATCAGCTTATAAAAAGCTAACTGCAGTAACATCCTTTAATGAACTAGATAAAGTCAAGTGGCCAGTCCCAAGGCATGCAGCCTAAAACTGCTTAACGTCACAGCAGGAGAGGCCCCCTAGAACCACCTAATGAGCCGCGATGGCACTGTTTCAGCTTTAAATCGTTTACATCATACAATGTAAGGCTAGTCAGTACCTCATCACAAAGGCAAAAGGACAGCGCATTATCCCTCATTATCTCCATAGAGACTCTAACGCTAAAATGTTATAAGATCCAAAAATAGGTAGACTGATGCTAAGTAAGCCTGCATGCAGAGGTCAGTGCTGTAAGTTACAGGGATGTAAAAAAATGCATTGATGATGCATAGATCTGATGGTGGCGGTTCGGCTGCACTGCTTTTGGAATTATAATTAATTAGTCTGAAATATAATGTTAATATAATGGTTTTTTGATATTAACCAAACCAAACAAAAGATTTCAAATTTCAAACAGAATTGAGGTGAGGTCAGATTTAGCCCTCTAATAAGCTATAGTCATTTTAAACTTCTCAGTGCTGCAGGGACCACCGACGAGGTGGTGACTTTTTCAACCCCTTTGTGTCACTGCTGGACTGAGAATAGTCCAACAACCCAAAATATTCCACCAACGGAAAAAAAAAAAAAAACCTGGAGGATGACTAGCGCAAACTGTGCAGCAACAAATAGACATTAACTGTGGATAAAAGAAGGTGTACCTAATAAAAAAAGTGACAACTAAGTGTATATACAGCACTGTGCAAAAGTCTACGTACATCCTTTAAAACATTTTTACTTGACAAGTCTTTTTGCCAGTAATTATGAATATGAATATAGTTAATGTAACAACATTTTTCAAAAGTAGTAGCGAGCTGGTTTGAAGAACATTGGTTCCAGATTTGTACTCAATGGCTAAATGAGAAAACCTGACATAAGAAGAATCTCTACCTATTGTAATATTTCTTATATTTATTCTAATATTTGTGTTGCTCTGGGCAAGTGTTTACTACCCAGATAAACAGCTTATTAATTCTATTTTTCTGGGCCAGTCGCCCATGTCCTTATAGGTAAACTCTATACTGAGTGTATAGGTATATTGCTGTGAACAAAATCAAGCATCCCCAAAACTTTACAGGAGAAGCCAAAAACACACTGTACTTGTAATATAGGTCAATAAAACCTATACAGTTTGTATGTGTGTATGTGCAGCAATGGTGCTATAGCTCATCTCGACTCGACTGTTTTGAACTCCACTCCTGGTGGTGCGTCACATGTTCAACAGCCAGCATCACCAAGCGCATGAACTCCTCCGGGTCAAAAGCATAGTTAGTGAATTTGGGGTGCTCTCCGAGTGTGGGGTGATGACCCTGCAACAAACACATCACAAATAAACAAATAAACTTAAAAGTGTAAAAAGGATTCTATGCAGTTTCAATAAAACCAAGTTTGCCGCCGATCAATCTGCACTATTCATATTCTGGGCCTTAGCAAAGCAGGAGTGTTCATACTGATGTAGATCTATCTGCAACTAAATAGGTTTTATATATACATGAAAACACTGAAACTTTCTAACCGTGGATTGCTCATGAGAGTATGAGTGACTGACAGCATGTGTGGATTCAGGTGCACAGGGTCTGTGTACCTTATCTTGAGGAAAGACCTTGTCCTGTCTCTGCCAGGTCAGGTAGTGAATACCTCTCAGCCTCGCCAGATCACGATAGCAGCTTTCATCCTGACAGTTATAGCTGAGAAACAGAGAGTGATAGCATCGTTATCACCCGCCACACAGACAAGCACAGTTCGATTAACACTCATTCCATCATCATTAACAGGGAAAAACATGCATTAGGTTACTTCACTATTAAGCTATATTCAGTACGCCATGAATTCGTTGGACAAAATACATTTCTGGGGATATTTTACCTTAAGACTGCAGCTATGTCAATATATCAAGTAATATTAGTTATATATACTAGGGCTGCACCTTACAATTAATTTCTTAATAGATTAATCTAAGGATTCTTTTTTTCGATTAGTCTAATTTTTAAATTACTCTAATGTGAGTGTGTGAGGAATTACATTTTTTTTGTTATGGATAATTATATATATATATATATATATATATATATATATATATATATATATATATATATATATATATATATACACACTACCGCTCAAAAGTTTGGGATCACAGTAAAGTTTTCAATGGAGTAGCATTCCTTTCTTCCTTAACACAACAATGGACTGACGGGTCTCTAAAGAAAGTTGTTTCTTTCTGGCCATGTTGAGCCTCTCAGCAAGCCATCAACTGCTGATGCATCAGATACTAAACTAACCTAGAATGGTGTGCTTCCTTTTATGCTCACTTATTAGTATTAGTAGTCTACTAATTCAGGGTGTCCTAACAACCAATTAGCCCAATAACATCCTTAACTTGGATTGGTGGTCGTACCAGGAGATTTAGGCAGAGGACTGAGAATTGCTGATAATAGGACTATATGCAAAATAAGCCTCTTTACAAAAATAGGCTTTAATACAAACATTTTTATTCTTAAAAAATCATCTGATACACTTACATTAATTGTGAAACGGACAATATTGTTTGTGAATTGCATGACAATGGCATGAACTGAAATTCTAAAGTGATCCTAAACTTTTGAGCGGTAGTGTGTATATATATAAGCACAAGAAAAACGCATGGCCATTCTAGACTTAATGTATTAAAGGGTATCTTAAACGCACAACACCCATCTATAAAAAAGACTAAAAGTCTACGCTCTGACTCGACTTTTAGAGGCACAAATGACATGTAGCCTACACGCCTCACGCACAAGAAATCAGACAGTTTGTGGACTACATACTTTGGCAGAGAACCATTTAAGAGCCAGCTATGTGTGTCAAGAACAGTCTTAGGTTCTACACTGGACGATTAAGAAACGGTTAGCAATGCAATTTTTCAAGTGACACTACTGAAAGAAACATGTTACATGTGTTAATCTTAAAATAATCTGCTAAAATAAGAAAAACAAGTAAACAGGTGCTGTCCTGCTGCTGTGTTGACGAAGCGCTACGGGATGTTTGCGTTTTAAGCACTAGCAGTTGGACTGTTGCGATCAGCTATCTCCACTGTGCAGAGCTGACAGAGCACCACACTGTTTGTGTGTATATATATATATGTAATAAAATCATTTATTAAAGTCTTGTTAAAGAACAAATACTGTTATTTACATTGCAACTAGAGGACAGAAAGCACTGGAAATGTGATGTCAGATCAGGTCACATATTTTGTTAGACTCTTTTGTAAATTATTACAAATGCATTTTCCCTAAATAAAATATCCAGTGTCTAATTTAGCTGTGAAGATATTAGACCCTGAAATACTTATACTTATTAAGAACTAGTCTTAACAGTAGCATACAAGCACGCAAACAAAGCAAGTGTGGCCAAGAAAAAATACTGGACTATCACAAACACATACAGTATAGTGTAAAAGTAAGAGACCACCACTCATTCTATGACCATTTCTACTGTTCTATTATCTCTGATAATATTTGACTATTTTCGCTGGTTTGAATCTTTCTGCAGCTCTGCAGTTATTTGTCATTTCACTTTCAGACATAATTAGGATTGGGGGGGAAAACAATTCTGAAGGGCTAGACGCTGGAAATGAATAATGAATGAAGAGTGTGCATGGTCTGTATCACGTACAGCTCAAATATGACGGCCCAGTCTGGGAGGAAGAGCAGGTGAGTGAGTCCGGCTCCATGCATCCCGATGAAGATGTCTGAGTTGTGGGTCATTCTGATCTGCTCCAAAAATGGCATATCTCTGCAGGAAACACACACATACAGGCCCAGAAGCGGCGCCCCCGCAAACACATACACACAGCTGTCAGTCTGCGGTGGGCTCAGTGTCAGCCACTGGCTGGGCTCCATTTCCACTGTGAAAACACTCTGATGAAAAAGCATGAAGACTCTGTCACTCACTTGTACTTGTAATCCACCAGCTTGACCTCAAATAAAGTCACGGTCTTCAGAGCGTTTATCAGCTGCACACACACACACACACACACACACACACACACACACACACACACACACACACACAGCGGGGTTCAGCAGGTGATTAATGAGTGTTCACACTCTTATGGACAGAAGCCAAACTAAATCAGGGCCTTCAGCAGACTGGAGACCCCCACACAAATAAGAGTTTAAACTCACAGTTAAAGAACCACAGAGATACATCCATCACACAGAGAGAGAGAGAGAGAGAGAGAGAGAGAGAGAGAGAGAGAGAGAGAGGAGAGGGAGAGCGAGAGAGAAAGGTGCTAGAAAGAAATGAAGAGAGAGAAAGAGAGAGGGGGAGAGTAACAGAAAGAGAGAGATGAGAGAAAGAAAAAAAAAGAGAGAGAGGAAGGTATACAAAAGACAGGAGAGAGAGAGATAGAAGAAGAGAAAGACAGAAATAGGGGGGAGAGAGAAACAGAGAGAGAGAGAAAATTAGAGAGAAATAGGGAATGAGTTAGAGAGAGATAGAGAAAGAGTTAGAGAGGGAGGGAAAGAGCTAGAGAGAGAGGGAAAGAGTTAGAGAGAGAGGGAAAGAGTTAGAGAGAGGGAAAGAGTTAGAGAAAGAGGGAAAGAGGTAGAGAGAGATAGGGAAAGAGTTAGAGAGATAGGGAAAGAGTTAGAGAGATAGGGAAAGAGTCAGAGAGAGATAGGGAAAGAGTTAGAGAGAGATAGGGAAAGAGTTAGAGAGAGATAGGGAAAGAGTTAGAGAGAGATAGGGAAAGAGTTAGAGAAATAGGGAAAGAGTTAGAGAGAGATAGGGAATGAGTTAGAGAGAGATAGGGAATGAGTTAGAGAAATAGGGAAAGAGTTAGAGAGAGATATGGAAAGAGTTAGAGAGAGATAGGGAATGAGTTAGAGAGAGATAGAGTAAAAGTTAAAGAGAGATAGAGAAAGAGTTAGAGAAATAGGGAAAGAGTTAGAGAGAGATAGAGTAAAAGTTAAAGAGAGATAGAGAAAGACTTAGAGAAATAGGGAAAGAGTTAGAGAGAGATATGGAAAGAGTTAGAGAGAGATAGGGAAACAGTTAAAGAGAGATAGGGAAAGAGTTAAAGAGAGATAGGGAAAGAGTTAGAGAGAGATAGGAAAAGAGTTAAAGAGAGATAGGGAAAGAGTTAGAGAGAGATAGGGAAAGAGTTAGAGAGAGATAGGGAAAGAGTTAGAGAGAGATAGGGAAAGAGTTAGAGAGAGATAGGGAAACAGAGAGAGATAGGGAAAGAGTTAGAGAGCGATAGGGAAAGAGTTAGAGAGAGATAGAGAAAGAGTTAGAGAGAGATAGGGAAAGAGTTAGAGAGAGATAGGGAAAGAGTTAGAGAGAGATAGGGAAACAGAGAGAGATAGGGAAAGAGTTAAAGAGAGATAGGGAAAGAGTTAAAGAGAGATAGGGAAAGAGTTAGAGAGAGATAGAGAAAGTGTTAAAGAGAGATAGGGAAAGAGTTAAAGAGAGATAGGGAAAGAGTTAAAGAGAGATAGGGAAAGAGTTATAGAGAGATAGAGAAAGAGTTAGAGAGAGATAGGGAAAGAGTTAGAGAGAGATAGGGAAACAGAGAGAGATAGGGAAAGAGTTAGAGAGAGATAGGGAAACAGAGAGAGATAGGGAAAGAGTTAGAGAGAGATAGGGAAAGAGTTAGAGAGAGATAGAGAAAGAGTTAGAGAGAGATAGGGAAAGAGTTAGAGAGAGATAGGGAAAGAGTTAGAGAGAGATAGGGAAAGAGTTAGAGAGAGATAGGGAAAGAGTTAGAGAGAGATAGGGAAAGAGTTAGAGAGAGATAGGGAAAGAGTTAGAGAGAGATAGAGAAAGAGTTAGAGAGAGATAGGGAAAGAGTTAGAGAGAGATAGGGAAAGAGTTAAAGAGAGATAGGGAAAGAGTTAAAGAGAGATAGGGAAAGAGTTAGAGAGAGATAGGGAAAGAGTTAGAGAGAGATAGGGAAAGAGTTAAAGAGAGATAGGGAAAGAGTTAGAGAGAGATAGGGAAAGAGTTAGAGAGAGATAGAGAAAGTGTTAAAGAGAGATAGGGAAAGAGTTAAAGAGAGATAGGGAAAGAGTTAGAGAAATAGGGAAAGAGTTAGAGAGAGATAGGGAAAGAGTCAGAGAGAGATAGAGAAAGAGTTAGAGAGGGAGGGAAAGAGCTAGAGAGAGAGGGAAAGAGTTAGAGAGAGATATGGAAAGAGTTAGAGAGAGATAGGAAAAGAGTCAGACAGAGATAGTGAAAGAGTTAGAGAGAGATAGAGAAAGAGTTAGAGAAATAGGGAAAGAGTTAGAGAGAGATAGGGAAAGAGTCAGAGAGAGATAGAGAAAGAGTTAGAGAGGGAGGGAAAGAGCTAGAGAGAGAGGGAAAGAGTTAGAGAGAGATATGGAAAGAGTTAGAGAGAGATAGGAAAAGAGTCAGACAGAGATAGTGAAAGAGTTAGAGAGAGATAGAGAAAGAGTTAAAGAGAGATAGGGAAAGAGTTAGAGAGAGATAGGGAAAGAGTTAGAGAGAGATAGGGAAAGAGTCAGAGAGAGATAGGGAAAGAGTTAGAGAGAGATAGGGAAACAGTTAGAGAGAGATAGGGAAAGAGTTAGAGAGAGATAGGGAAAGAGTTAGAGAGAGATAGAGAAAGAGTTAGAGAGAGATAGGGAAAGAGTTAGAGAGAGATAGGGAAAGAGTTAGAGAGAGATAGGGAAAGAGTTAAAGAGAGATAGGGAAAGAGTTAGAGAGAGATAGAGAAAGTGTTAAAGAGAGATAGGGAAAGAGTTAGAGAGAGATAGGGAAAGAGTTAGAGATAGGGAAAGAGTTAAAGAGAGATAGGGAAAGAGTTAGAGAGAGATAGTGAAAGAGTTAGAGAGAGATAGGGAAAGAGTTAGAGAGAGATAGAGTAAAAGTTAAAGAGAGATAGAGAAAGAGTTAGAGAAATAGGGAAAGAGTTAGAGAGAGATATGGAAAGAGTTAGAGAGAGATAGGAAGAGTCAGACAGAGATAGTGAAAGAGTTAGAGAGAGATAGAGAAAGAGTTAAAGAGAGATAGGGAAAGAGTTAGAGAGAGATAGGGAAAGAGTTAGAGAGAGATAGGGAAAGAGTCAGAGAGAGATAGGGAAAGAGTTAGAGAGAGATAGGGAAACAGTTAAAGAGAGATAGGGAAAGAGTTAAAGAGAGATAGGGAAAGAGTTAGAGAGAGATAGGGAAAGAGTTAGAGAGAGATAGGGAAAGAGTTAGAGAGAGATAGTGAAAGAGTTAGAGAGAGATAGAGAAAGAATTAAAGAGAGATAGGGAAAGAGTCAGAGAGAGATAGGGAAAGAGTTAGAGAGAGATAGAGAAAGAGTTAGAGAGAGATAGGGAAAGAGTTAGAGAGAGATAGAGAAAGAGTTAGAGAGAGATAGGGAAAGAGTTAAAGAGAGATAGGGAAAGAGTTAAAGAGAGATAGGGAAAGAGTTAGAGAGAGATAGGGAAAGAGTTAGAGAGAGATAGAGAAAGAGTTAAAGAGAGATAGGGAAAGAGTTAGAGAGAGATAGGGAAAGAGTTAGAGAGAGATAGGGAAAGAGTCAGAGAGAGATAGGGAAAGAGTTAGAGAGAGATAGGGAAACAGTTAGAGAGAGATAGGGAAAGAGTTAGAGAGAGATAGGGAAAGAGTTAGAGAGAGATAGAGAAAGAGTTAGAGAGAGATAGGGAAAGAGTTAGAGAGAGATAGGGAAAGAGTTAGAGAGAGATAGGGAAAGAGTTAAAGAGAGATAGGGATTGAGTTAGAGAGAGATAGGGATTGAGTTAGAGAGAGATAGGGAAAGAGTTAGAGAGAGATAGGGAAAGAGTTAGAGAGAGATATGGAAAGAGTTAGAGAGAGATAGGGAAAGAGTTAGAGAGAGATAGGGAAAGAGTTAGAGAGAGATAGGGATTGAGTTAGAGAGAGATAGGGAAAGAGTTAGAGAGAGATAGAGAAAGTGTTAAAGAGGGACAGTGAAAGAGTTAGAGAGAGATAGGGAATGAGTTAGAGAGAGATAGGGAAAGAGTTAGAGAGAGATAGGGAACGAGGTAGAGAGAGAGAGAAAGTGTTAAAGAGGGACAGTGAAAGAGCTAGAGAGAGAGGGAAAGAGTTAGAGAGAGATAGGGAATGAGTTAGAGAGAGATAGGGAACGAGTTAGAGAGAGATAGAGAAAGTGTTAGAGAGAGATAGGGAAAGAGTTAGAGAGAGATAGGGAATGAGTTAGAGAGAGATAGGGAACGAGTTAGAGAGAGATAGAGAAATTGTTAAAGAGGGACAGGGAAAGAGTTAGAGAGAGATAGGGAAAGTGTTAGAGAGAGATAGGGAAAGTGTTAGAGAGAGATAGGGAAAGAGTTAGAGAGAGATAGGGAAAGAGTTAGAGAGAGATAGGGAAAGAGTTAGAGAGAGATAGGGAAAGTGTTAGAGAGAGATAGGGAAAGAGTTAGAGAGAGATAGGGAAAGTGTTAGAGAGAGATAGGGAATGAGTTAGAGAGAGATAGGGAAAGAGTTAGAGAGAGATAGGGATTGAGTTAGAGAGAGATAGGGAAAGAGTTAGAGAGAGATAGGGATTGAGTTAGAGAGAGATAGGGAAAGAGTTAGAGAGAGATAGAGAAATTGTTAAAGAGGGACAGGGAAAGAGTTAGAGAGAGATAGGGAAAGAGTTAGAGAGAGATAGGGAAAGTGTTAGAGAGAGATAGGGAAAGTGTTAGAGAGAGATAGGGAAAGAGTTAGAGAGAGATAGGGAAAGAGTTAGAGAGAGATAGGGAAAGTGTTAGAGAGAGATAGGGAATGAGTTAGAGAGAGATAGGGAAAGAGTTAGAGAGAGATAGGGATTGAGTTAGAGAGAGATAGGGAAAGAGTTAGAGAGAGATAGGGATTGAGTTAGAGAGAGATAGGGAAAGAGTTAGAGAGAGATAGAGAAAGTGTTAAAGAGAGATAGGGATTGAGTTAGAGAGAGATAGGGAAAGAGTTAGAGAGAGATAGGGATTGAGTTAGAGAGAGATAGGGAAAGAGTTAGAGAGAGATAGGGAAAGAGTTAGAGAGAGATAGGGATTGAGTTAGAGAGAGATAGGGAAAGAGTTAGAGAGAGATAGGGACTGAGTTAGAGAGAGATAGGGAAAGAGTTAGAGAGAGATAGGGAAAGAGTTAGAGAGAGATAGAGAAAGAGTTAGAGAGAAATAGGGAATGAGTTAGAGAGAGATAGAGAAAGTGTTAGAGAGAGATAGGGAAAGAGTTAGAGAGAGATAGAGAAAGAGTTAGAGAGAGATAGGGAATGAGTTAGAGAGAGATAGAGAAAGTGTTAAAGAGGGACAGGGAAAGAGTTAGAGAGAGATAGGGAATGAGTTAGAGAGAGATAGAGAAAGTGTTAAAGAGGGACAGGGAATGAGTTAGAGAGAGATAGGGAATGAGTTAGAGAGATAGAGAAAGTGTTAAAGAGGGACAGGGAAAGAGTTAGAGAGAGAGATAGAGAAAGTGTTAGAGAGAGAGATAGGGAATGAGTTAGAGAGAGATAGGGAAAGTGTTAGAGAGAGAGATAGGGAATGAGTTAGAGAGAGATAGAGAAAGTGTTAAAGAGGGACATGGAAAGAGTTAGAGAGAGATAGGGAATGAGTTAGAGAGAGATAGGGAAAGTGTTAGAGAGAGAGATAGGGAAAGTGTTAAAGAGAGATAGGGAAAGAGTTAGAGAGAGATAGGGAAAGTGTTAGAGAGAGAGATAGGGAATGAGTTAGAGAGAGATAGGGAAAGTGTTAGAGAGAGAGATAGGGAATGAGTTAGAGAGAGATAGAGAAAGTGTTAAAGAGGGACATGGAAAGAGTTAGAGAGAGATAGGGAATGAGTTAGAGAGAGATAGGGAAAGTGTTAGAGAGAGAGATAGGGAATGAGTTAGAGAGAGATAGGGAAAGAGTTCTGACCTCCTGCTGGTTTAATATCCTGCGGTACTCTGTACTCCGGGTCAGCAGAGTCACCCTGATCCGTCCGTCCTGCAACACGGGACCATCACACAGATCACAGCTTAATACCACACTATCCACTTCAGTATTGCTGACCTCATTTCTATTATTCTATTACAGTTAATATAAACTATTAAATAAAATGTACTTAGACACCTAAAATGAATAAACACATGAAAATAAATAAACACATAAAATATATGACACGCCATACATATTCCACATGTAGTATTTCATTTTTCCCCCCACATTTAACATTTAGCAAAAAGACAGTAATAGTGTATTCAAAGGAGTGTGGTCTAAAGAGGAGGTGTTAATTTACACCCCAAGAGGCACCCAAACTTGTGCACATGACTGTAATTAATATGTATATTTAATTTTATTTAATGTAATTAAATTAGAATATTTGTTTTAACAACAATAATAAATCTAATATTTAGATGCAATCTGTTGATGGTAACTCTCAGATTCTAGTTTTGCAGTGTTTCTCTTCTCTACAGCTGAGTGAACAGAAATACAGCAACTTAGACAGATAGCTTATCCAACATCCCCACCTAGTGGCCAGTTGCGGCTGGTTCGTGATAACTGTCAAATGAAAATTGAAAAGTTGGGCAGCTGAAAGTCTGAGATATTTATATCCACACATAAATTACACTAATTAGTAGGAAAACTGTAAAAATAACAAACTGTTAATGCCAGAATAATGAAGAGAACTGAAGATGATCCTGAAATGACTCCAACAATGTAAATACCATTCAGGACACCAGGTATGGCTTGAAAAGCCATGATAAAACTTCAAGCAGGTAACTTATCAAGAAAATAAGTTTAAATACATAATGGCAGTATGTTATTTATCATTTAAATGTTTAAAATACAGAATCCTGAAATTGCTTCGCTTGTTTCTAACTGCAACACGTTCCAACATATAGGATTTTTAAAGGAAGAAGTTGGGACAGAATGTGCAATTACATTATTTTGAAATGTTCCACAACAAGCAAAAGGAACTGGTAAAAGGTGAGGGATCATTAGTGGGCATAAAAGAAGCTCCACCAAAGGCTCAGTCTTTATTAGCACATGGATCAGGACTCACCGCTTTGTGCCAAAGGTTGAGAAAGAATCATTAAATAGTTAAAAAAGAACATTTCCCAATGCAATGGATTTAGATCCTTTACATCTACTATACATAATATTACATAACGACTAATGTACAGAGTACAGAGAAATCTCAGGCTGTGTAGAAAAAGGCCAGGGACCACCTTCGAGCCCTGCATGAGAAACTGTCATGCTCCAGTATTAACTATAGCCACATGGGCTTGGGAGTACTTCGGAGAACAACCATCACTCAACACAGTCCGTAATATTATCAGGCAGTGACATTCATACATGAATCCTAGGCAGAAACGCTGACTAGTTCTCTGGGCCCGAGCTCATGTCAGATGGTCCGAAAGAACATGGAAACGCCAGCTGTGGTCAGATGAGTCAACATTTGTTTGTTTTTGGGAAAACGGACATCAAGTTCTCCATACTGAAGAAAGAGATCTTCATCAGCAAAAGGTGTAAAGGCCATAATGGTCTACAGCATGTGTGGTTTGCATACATGTAAAGCTACCAAGTGACCAATCAATAGGAATTCCACGCTTGTTTCAACAGCATGGCTTCGTAGACACAGTGTGCGTCCTTGGCTGGCCTGTCTGAAGTCCAGATCCATCTCCAACTAAAAAACGTACATCACATCATGAAGTGGAGAATCAGACAATGTTGAACCCAGACTGATACGCAGTTGAAAGTCATATACAAAAATATTCAAAAATTCCACTTACAAAACTGCAACAATCAGTATCCTCAGTCCCCAAACCAGCAAAAAGTGACTCTGTTCCAACGGTTTTTGTTTCAGCCATTAAATTCTAAATTGGTTTATATTTCCAAAAATACAATTGCGCTGGTTAATAAAAACATTAAAAGTCTTTGTACTTTTCTAATACACATATACGTTCAGGAGAAAGAACTAATCACAGATTCTAGTTTTTACTGCACTTTTCTGAAAATGGGGTTTGTAATTCCAAACTTCTGAAAGCTGGTGTATATGCCTATACGCATGTGTCAGCATGTTTGGCTGAGTCATTGTGAGTGATGAGAGAAGCAGCTGCCTGAGCAGGAAAAGCTAAGCGCAAACTCCTACGCACCTGCCAATAAATGTTTTTAGCAGCTGCCATGGACACCAAAGCAGCAGAGAACCTTAAAGAGCCACACACAGTTACAGCAACTAGAGTTCAGCACTTTTCCGACGGTGAATATCGAATAACGATGCTGTTAATAAAAGTATCGGCCAGTTTTGATACCGATCAGCTTTAAACTAACTATTGCGGTTGACTTGAGGATCACCTACAAGTAGGTTAGTCTAGTGCAGGGGTATTTAATTAGAGTCAGTAAGGTCCAGTTAGAGGAAATTCCCTCAGGGCAAGGTCCGGACCGTCATAATTTCTAACGTGTGTTATGATTCAGTGGCATATCCTGTTTACTGAAGTAGCCTAGTATCAGCATCTTATACCATCAACAGCTGAAACACCAACACATCACACATACTGTTGAGTATATTTCAGTATATTTACTGTTTAAATTCTGAACTGAAGGAATTATTATTTATTATTTATTATTATTTAACTTCTAATACATGTTTTTACTCACTTCAAGCAAAAAACAAGAGATACATTTAAAAAACAGAATGCTTTTGAAAAAAAGAGCATCTTAAAGTGTTTATTTATAGAAAAAGTAAATAAAACGTGAGTCTTCTTGTTAACTCAGCTTCACAGATTGACATGTTGGTTTTACAGAGCGCTATTCTCCAAAACTAGACGAGCAGGTCCATTCCAGAAGCGTTCCTGGTTAAAAAGTCTGTTTTCACTGATATTCGCCGACATGTTATTCTTTCTGGCTCGATTTAGTCTCCGGCTGCTGTGATTTTACAAGCCCACGCGTTTGGTCTCTGAGTTCACTGCGTCAGAAAGTCTGAATACCATAAAGACAAAAAAAAAGCTTAAAATAAACACAGTCTAAATTAAATTATTCTTAATAGTTTATCGGATTGGGTCCGCCTATTAGTGACCCCTGGGGTGGCCGGGGTGGCCAGCTGCCTCCTTAAAATCTGACTGACCGTCCTCGATGCCATTCCAAATTTCTGCCATGTCACTGGCTTTCATCTTTCCACCTCGCTGTGGGGCGACTAGCAATAATGGGTACTGGCATACAGGGTGGGTACATGACCAATCACAACACACTGGCTGCATCAGGAGGCGGGGCTTAAAGACCCAGGAGCTCTAACAGAGCGTCTCAGAGAGCGATTGTACTGCACAGATGTACAGTAGAAGAAAAACATTGTTGTTCTGTGACAACTGAAGCTTTAAAATGTTTTCTAGTAGCCCACCAAAATAAAAAAATCAACACAGTGAATGAGCATAACAACAGTGTGCTCCGTACAGAGGACGGGTGTGCAAACTTTTGCATACAACTGCATTATGTGTGTGTGTGTGTGTGTGTGTGTTACCTTGGGTCCTTCCTGTGCGATGTTGAGGCGATGAAGGACATGCTGAGAGAAGGCTCTAAACATCCCCTCACTGCGGCAGTTTGAAATCTGTAAATCACACACACACATCAGTGTAGTCTCAGACACACACAAACATACACATACACACACACACACACTTCAAACACACTACAACCAAGTCATTTGCAGAGGCGAGTCAGACTCTGACAGTCATGAATATAAAGATGCTCTCAATGACAGAGACAGATGTGTCGGGACCCTTCATAGACGCACACACGCGCCACCGCAGACCCTTCACACACAAACACATACATGTATTTCACACTTCAAGGCCTCAGGTAACAATGCATCAACACCACACACAGCGGAAGGACTTGTGTATGGCTGTGTATAGCAGAGCACACACAGGTGAGGGCGAGAGAAGAGCAGATCTGAAGGCCCTTACGGGATTTTAATACATATAAAACAGCAGGATTTGCAATTCAGAATTTCAAGGTGTTTTTGGGATATCAAACCAGAGAGGAGATGAGATTTTCTTTCTCTTTCTTGGCCTTGTTTCAACCGCATCCCTCTGTAAGCATGTATCTTTTTGCGCTTAGCCGTCCACTCACCAGCGGGGTGTTGTAGAAGAGGCCGTATCTCATCCTCGGCAGCAGAGAAAAAAAGGCATCCCTGAAACACACCTGCACAGAAGACAAAGACATCGTGCTGTGGCGATCTCAATGTAAAGTATGCATGAGATAAGTAGTTAATAGTTTTCTCCAAGTGGAATTCGGTCCTGTCATACATTGAATCGCTCTCAACAATACCAATTAAATATCGGCCACCAGTTGAATATTGACTATAATTTCTTATTTTAATTTCATTTTTATTATCAGTATTATAAAGTTTGTTTACTTTATTATTATTTATTTATATATTTATTTATTTAGGTGTAGTGGTTAGCACTGTCGCCTCACAGCAAGAGAATCCGGGTTCGATGCCCTGTCCAGGTTGTTCTATGTGGAGTGTTCATGTTCTCCCCGTGCTTGAGTGGGTTTCCTCCGGGTACCACAGTCCAAAGATATGCATGATAGGTTGATTGGTCACTCTTAATTGCCCATAGGTGTGAGTGTGTGCATTTGTGTTGGCCATGCGATGGATTGGTGAACTGTCCATGGTGTACCCCGCCTTCGCCCAATGATGCTGGGATTGGCTCCAGCCCCTTGTGACCCCGACTAGCAGGATAAAGTGGCAGATAATGGATGGATGGACTTATTTATTTATTTATTTATTTATATTTGTGTTTACTTTTCATTCCTAATTGTATGTTCTTACATTTGTTTGTCCTTGTGTATAAATGCTGGTGAGTAGATGTGTTTGCCTTCGTATTGTCCTCTAGTCATGTCTGTTGGTATCTTTGTTTTTGTGTTTGAGTATGGGGGGCGGGGTGCATCGATATATGTTTTAATCAACATAAGTACATTTTCATAAATGCAAAATGAGGACTGTGCGGGACTTGTTTGTTTCTATTTGTATTTTGTTTGTTAAATTTGGAGGGGAAAAAAGACGTTAATAGTTAATATAAGCACATGGACCAGGGCTGAGTACTTTGTGGCAAACGTTGTGAAAGAATCATTAAACAGTTTAAAAATTACATTTGCTATTGCATGATTACAAATGATTTATATCTACTATACATAAACATACAAAGGTTAATGGAGTACTGAGAATTCTCAGGCTGGAAACCACCTTTGAGCCCTGCGTGTTCGATCTATTAACTATAGCCACATGGGCTTGGGAGTACTTAGTTCTCATTAGTAATAGTAATAGTAGAAGAAGATGAATTAATAGAAAAGACACCTTGTATTAATTCTTGTTTGTACAATTATTTGCACATTATTAAGTACAAATTCTTTTGTATCTACGTTCATTGTCTATTTCATCAGCTTTACATACAGCAGTATACAGGTATACACAGGTATAGTTTGGCTGGTGGGTCATTCTCAGCACTGCAGTGACACTAACGTGCTGATCCCGTGTTAGTGTGTGTTGTGCTGTTGTGAGTGGATCAGACAGCAGTGGCGCCTGGAGTTTTTAAACACTGCGTCCATTCACTGTCCACTCTACATTTTTGGTCTATTTTGTAGATGTAAAGTCAGAAGCATAAGCTCATCTACTGCTGCACAGCTTGTGTTGGTCATCCTCTAGTCCTTTATCAGTGGTCACAGGACACTGCCCACATGAGACTGTTCTCTGAACAGTTTTGGTTGGTGAACTATTCTCAGTTTAAGTGCTCCTATGTAGCAGGTGGAACTGATAACAAACTCAACAGGGGTAGATTTGAAGATGATGAACCAACTTCTAAGACCAAACTTTGGAGGTAAGGCTGCAAATGTCTTTAAAAAACAGCCTCCTGAAAAGAATGGAAGCTCTAACAAAGGTGAAGAGTGGACACAATAAATACTAAAAAAACAATATGTGTTTGTTGAGGCGTCCATGTAAAAAAAAAAAAGTGGGATTTATATATACACTACCGCTCAAAAGTTTGGGATCACAGTGAAATGTTCTTGTTTTCAATGGAGTATCTTCCCTCCTTAACACAACAATGGACTGATGGGTCTCTAAAGAAAGTTGTTTCTTTCTGGCCATTTTGAGCCGGTCAGCAAGCCATCAACTGCTGATGCTTCAGATACTAAACTAACCTAGAATGTTGTTCTCCCTTTTATGTTCACTTATTAGTAGAATGTTTTTCAGCTGTGCATTACAATTGAGCAGGAGTGTCCTAACAACCAATTAGCCCAATAACATCCTTAACTTGGATTGTCGGCCGTACCAGGAGATGGACAAAGGACTGAGAATTGCTGATAATAGGACTATATGCAAAATAAGCCTCTATACAAAAATAGGCTTTAATACAAACATTTTTATTCTTTAAAAATCATCTGATACACTTAAATTAATTGTGAAATGGACAATATTGCTTGTGAACTGCATGAAAATTGCATGAAATGAAATTCTAATGTAATCCTAAACTTTTGAGCGGTAGTGTATATATGTACAGTACTGTAGTTAACATGTCCACTTACTATTAATTTGTTTAACATAACATATTAGTGGGGAAACATTAGGTTAACCCCAGTAATAAATAAAAAGTCTGCACTAACTTTAGCTGAGAAAATATTCCTCATAGAGAATCCGTTAACCAGGCCAATTAAACTGACCAGTGGTTATTCAAATGTGTGTATATGAGAGTAAATGGACAGCAGAGAAGGCCAACTCACTCTTTTTGAGTCGTAGGTTTTGAGGTGTATGACATCGTAGTCTGTAAAGGCTCTCCAGGTTTCGCTGAACAGGTCTCCATAGCCGTACAAACTCTAAAACAAAGCCAGGGACCTGAGTTAGTCCATGGAACTTCTCTCCAAAAAGCATATAAACAGCAATGGAGTGAGGAGAGTTTCCACAGTGTGCTTTCAACTGTATTGGTTTTCACCCTAATGCACAAAAAACTCATTTAGCTTTTGTTTCCAGAACCACATTAAACGTAATATGTCCATCACAAAAATCCACTTAGACTGGGCTCAACCTGAGTGCTGGAAAACGTGGCTAATCTATGGATAGTTTTACAGCAGTACGAGTGGTCTAAAAGTTTTTTTTTTTTTAACAGAATAGAGGTTCAAGCAAACTGTCTAGTTAGAAGGAAAACGTCTCCTTCGGTCCCTTCACGCGTTCATTCTTCTCTCTCTTCCTCAGCCAGGAAACGCAGAACAAGGACAAACGACCTAGATAAGGTTTCTCCATAAATCACTGTGGTTTTGGCACCTCAATCTTTTCAGCAGGCCTGGACAAGGCCGAGCTCCATCCGCACTGCCAGAGACGATGTGTTCAGACTCAGCATGAAGGTCAATGCCGAACGCTCAGGTTTTCTTTGATTTTTATCCCAACAGGAACCACTAGAAGTCTGATGAATGACAGGAGCCTGTGTTCTAACACAGCCGTCTCAGGGCCAGTGTTCAGCCAACGGCTTAATTACGGCACAGCCTGGCAGCCTCAGAGAGACTGATCTCATCACTCTGTGAGCGAGGCCTGAGCCAGCACAAACAGGCTCAGATAAAACACTACTGCATGAAGAAGGCACCATATGCCTATTTGGGATAATAAAGTCAGCAAAAATCTAGTGCTTATAGAGGACTTGTGAGCCTAAAGCATTTGTAAGACTTGTAGTATGATATGTAGTATGCACTGTTGTGTGGTATGTAATAGGAAATTATCCTGTATAGCATGTATGCATCTTTAATATACATTATTATTAATAATAATAATATTATTACCGTGTTGCATGTATATGTAATGCATGTTATCTGTTAGCATGGACTACGTCTGTACAGTGCACTGTTGTGTAGTATGTAGTATGCATGTCTAGTATGTAGTATATGCTGGTAATATCCATTACTGATTAGTATGCACTATGCATTTGTAGTATGTATGTGTGGTAAGCAAAATTTTTTGTTTATTATTATATAAACTTTATATAATAAAAGTACAGTATAAAATTACACTGTAACATGTATTACATGTTCAAATGTATATACAATTTATCATTTCTTGTGTGCACCATCATTGTGTAGCATGTAGTAAGCATTTATATTATGTAGTATGCATTCACAATGTGTAACATCATTGCACATCATGCAGAACGTACAATACATTGCTGTGTAGTATCTAGTCTGCATGTATTTAGTCTGTTTATTTATAGTGGTTGATGCCAAATATTACATTTTTAAAGGTCCTTAAAATTGGTATCTGTACAGGAGATGCAGTCCAATGTTTCAAGTCTAATAAAACAGACTAAATACTTGCAGACTAGATACTACACAACAATGTATTTTACATGATGTATGCTGTGCAATGATGTTACACATTGTAAATGCATACTACATAATATAAATGCTTACTACATGCTACACAATGAAGGTGCACACAACAGATGATACATTATATATAAATTTTCCTCTGGAATTAGTAAAGTTATCCATCTATCTATCCATCTATATGTGATGTGTCTTATGATGCCATGCAAAATGATTTGCATGTTCTAATTTCTTTTGCTAATTTATGAGTCTTACAGCTCTACAATGAGACAAGAAGAATCAGTCCTCTGTGTCTAGATGGATTGCATGCTTTAGTGTGGATTGGGTCTTTCTTTCTGTGTGTGTGTGCATGTGTGTGATATACCGTGTCCCACATGACGATATTGATGTCTGTACTGAAAGAGTTGTTGAGATGCTGGGAGATGTACAGATTGACGAAGTCGCAGAAATGATGGTACATATTTACTCCTGAAAAGCAAAGTCAGAGTCAAACGGCTGCTCTCGGATGATGCTTAAAACTAAATACTGCAATGAAAACATTTTCCAAAATGCACATACTCGTGTGCAGGACTAGGTTCAGGGCTAAGGTTAGTATTAGGTGTGCAGTTCATACACGGTACGTAAGAATTTGTCCACGCAGCACGTTTGTTGTTGTCTTTGTTGATTGGTCGTAAAAGCAGCAAACACGCTGCAGCTACCATTTTAGCGCAACAAACTGTAGCGCTTAAGGGCGTAATGGAAGCCTATGTGACATGAATAGTATAGATACTGAGACAAACATGAATAAGATAAATTGATGAAGTTAAGGCGAGCAGTGCTGAAGCACAGAATATAACATAATATGATGAAAACCTGTCCCTAACTGGATTTTATGAGTCTACTTTATAGCAACTGTGCTCTAAGGAAGTGTGCCACTCCGCAGCTCATGTTTGCAGGTAGCACTTGACATAAAACTCTAGGTAAGCTGTTTTGATAGCTTAAGTCACTTTACCACAAAAAAGAATATCAGCATTAAAACTATGAGGCTGAAGTCAGCATTAGAATACCAGAATTTAAAAAATTAAGATATTTTGAATGCCTAAATTGGCTTACTGGGGGGAGGGGGTTATATTAAACTGAATCTGTACGGTACTAACATTAAATAAAACATATAAAAGTAACAATACCAAAAATAATAACAATATTAACTAAAATAATACAAAATGAACGATAAAACATTTCAAACACACTGTACTAATAATATCTGCATGTAAACAAGGACTAAAGAACAAACAAACTTGTGTGTTGTGAATTACTGTATTTGGTGTTAGAAGCCATTTGTTTATTTAGATAAGTTTAAATATTTTAATATCAAAGTTGAAATTTTCAGTATCATGAAAACGCTAACATCCAGCATACATTATTCTTTAATATTCTTTAATACTAAACTTTCTAGGTTTTCTTTCTGCATCGGCTTAAAAAAATATATCACCACCAAAGCTCCTAGTTTCACACCAAGAGTGGGTTTTCTTTAGTCTTTGAACTTGGAATATCTGACTCTGGACACTAAGGAGTTTGTTTGACGATGAGTAGGCTTATTTTATAGGAGTAGCAACGGCTATTTTTCAGCTCCTTTAAGGTGTATTCAGTACTTACATAGCTTACGTGTTGACATTTAGATAAATATCATGCTAATGAATGCTACAGCATTTTTCATTCTGATATTTGTCTGCTGCATGTGAAGTATATGGTTGATCACCACTGACAACATTAATATTAATCCATTTTCCAGAGTTTTAAAAAGAACAGGACATCTGGAGACTTAAACCGCACTGACAGTAGAAGCTAATGAGTTGAATTCTATCACTAAACATTTGTGCATGTGTGGACCCAAGCATGTATGTCTGCTGAGCTCATATTGTGGCTGCCAAACCTGCGTCCAGTTTCATGAAGACGGTGGGTCTCTCGATGATGACATCACAGTGGCCATCATCTATGGGGTGGAAGTCAAGCTCTGTGTACGTCTGCAGCTCTGCAAACCTGCAGAAGACAGGCCAGCATTGATTGTTGCCCTTCGACTTTACCTTCGATTAACTTGTGTATTTGCCCTAACATTGTTTAAACAACCTTCTGCATTCAACATTCATTTCAGTCCAGAGTTGCTTTACTTTTTGAAAATCTTGTATACTGAGTCCTCTCCAGCACATCTCAAAGACCTTCATTAGGGTTAAGGTCAGGACTCTGTGGTGGTCATTTCATGCGTAAAGAAGATTCCTGAGGCTTTCTAAAGCACTCTTTCACCATCTCATCCCAATAAATCTCTGCACAGGCATACTGGAACATGCCATCAGAGAAGAAAATTTCATAGATGGGATAACCTGGTCATTCAGGTGGTCAGCTGCCTTTTTATTTTCACATAATGTTGTTGAACCTCGATCTTATCAAGTGCCTTAGATCATAACACTGCCACCAGAGGCTTGTACAGTGGGAACTATGCATGATGGGTGCATCACTTCTTATCCTGATACAACTCTGAAACAGCATCAATCTAGACACATCAGACCACATGACCTTTGTTACTGCCCCCAATCTTTATGCTTCCTAGCAAATTGAAGCTCTTCTTTCTGCTTCTCTTACTGCCACACAGCTATTTAGTTCCAATGGCCCATTCACAAAACAGAGCTGTTCTATCAGTGTAATGCTAAATGAATTAAGGGGCGGGGTTATTGAATTAATCACAATTAGATTAGGTTCTAATATTAATTTAAGCCAGTAATATCATTAGATCTGCTGTCATCATTCATGCACAAATCAAGCCCTGAATATATTTCTGGCTTAAAAATATAACTATTAACATGCCCACGTATTATGTTTTACTGCCCCCTTAAGCAAAGCAGTCCAGAACCAGGGCTGTTGTGTGGAAATGCTCTTACCATCGCCATCAGTCCTAACTGTGTTTTTTACCATTCAACTTCACCAAGCGTTTAAGTGTTCTCTGATTATGGGCATTCAAGATTTTACTTCTACCAGTATTCTTCCACAAAGTTGATGGATTTCCACTCTCCTAATAGTTTTAAATAACGCGCTGGACAGTTCCTAAAACTAGACAGTTCTTGACAGTAGAGATGGACTGATCAGCGTGTTTGAGGCCGATACAGATCGGCGATCACCTTTCAGCGCGATCGGCCGATAGCCAATACAGATCGAGGGCGGGGCTATATGCCACGGCAGGGCTACATGTAGTTATTAGTGCAAGCAAGTCATGAAACATGGTCTAAACTGGTTTATTACTATTTTTGATGAGCTCATATGAAACAGCATCATATTTTTAACAAAAGTGGAAGTAATTAAACAAAGTAAATCAAACAAATATCACCAATACTGCAATCAATACATTTAGACCCTTAATTTAAAACAAAAAAAGCAAATTAAATAAATGCAGTCAAATCTGCAGTACTTAAACGCAGACTCTGTTATTTTAAACGACAATCAGCACTCATTAAATGTAGATCTTGAATTGCTGCTGCTGTTCTGTTCGTACCGGTCAGATCTGGTCTGTACAGTTTTCTGGGTTATTTGTTTTGTGTTAGCTGTGTGTGCTAGCTCTGCTGTTTGCTGATACTCACTGTATTCAGCTGTGTGGTGTCTCTGAAGTGTCGTATCAGATTAGTAGTGTTAAATGTCTTTGTCTTGGTTCCCCAACGAGACACGCTGATTTTACAGATGTCACAGTACGCCCTGGATGAGTCTGTGTCACATACGGTAACAAACTGCCAGATGGTTGATGTTTTCTTTGCAGTGAACGCCACAAACTGGCTCTCGGAATCAGCTAAATTGGAGAAATATCGGCCAATCACTGATCACATATTTTGATTATAAATCGACTGATACCGATACATAGCCGATCAATCTTTCCATCTCTAATTAACAGTTCTTTTTTTGGCCAGGCTGTGCATGTACTGAATTCAAAATCACAATATCACAAAATGCTGACTATTACATGAGAGCTCTCAATGACACTGCATTTGAAAATGAACTGTAAAAGGCTTGGTGGATCTTCTTGGTCACCGTGCTCCACTCACCAGGACTGCAGTGGGCTTTTGTGGTGTCCTTCTGCCTCCAGCGCTCTGCTGTTAAGCCTGCAGCGGCCCCCTATCTCCCCACGCTGCAGAAAATCCTCGTTATACCTACAGAGAGGCAGAAACCCTTTACTCCACAGTTATAACCGTCAGACTGTATAAACTACACACACTGCAGATTCATACTGGATTATATTCACTCCACAACTATTACCGTCAGACTGTATAAACTACACACACTGCAGATTCATACTGGATTATATTCACTCCACAACTATTACCGTCAGACTGTATAAACTACACACACTGCAGATTCATACTGGATTAAATTCACTCCACAACTATTACCGCCAGACTGTATAAACTACACACACTGCAGATTCATACTGGATTAAATTTACTCCACAATTATTACCATCAGACTGTATAAACTACACACACTGCAGATTCATACTGGATTAAATTCACTCCACAACTATTACCGCCAGACTGTATAAACTACACACGCTGCAGATTCATTCTGGATTAAATTTACTCCACAATTATTACCATCAGACTGTATAAACTACACACACTGCAGATTCATACTGGATTCAATTTCCTCCACAATTATTACCGCCAGACTGTATAAACTACACACGCTGCAGATTCATACTGGATTAAATTCACTCCACAATTATTACCGTCAGACTGTATAAACTACACACACTGCAGATTCATACTGGATTAAATTTACTCCACAATTATTACCATCAGACTGTATAAACTACACACACTGCAGATTCATACTGGATTCAATTTACTCCACAATTATTACCGCCAGACTGTATAAACTACACACGCTGCAGATTCATACTGGATTAAATTCACTCCACAATTATTACCGTCAGACTGTATAAACTACACACACTGCAGATTCATACTGGATTAAATTTACTCCACAATTATTACCATCAGACTGTATAAACTACACACGCTGCAGATTCATACTGGATTAAATTCACTCCACAATTATTACCGTCAGACTGTATAAACTACACACACTGCAGATTCATACTGGATTAAATTTACTCCACAATTATTACCATCAGACTGTATAAACTACACACACTGCAGATTCATACTGGATTAAATTTACTCCACAATTATTACCATCAGACTGTATAAACTACAGTTGTTCACATCCTTCTTTTTCCTTCCTCAGCAGTGTTCACTGACCTCTCATGACCTCTGCGGGGTTTCCGTAGGTCCAGGTACAGATTGGTGGCTCTACAGAAACGCAGGTGGCTCGAACACTTCAGGGAAGATTCCTCCTTAAATAGACACAAAGCAGTTACTTCCCATTTAGTCTAGTGGCTCCATATGTTGTGCTATGTCTTAAAAACAGATGGGCAGTACGGCAAAAATAGAAAAAAGAAACATAAATAAATATAATCAGGTACATGCCACTGTTAAGTTTTCGTGGTTACTGTTTGGTCCCATAACAGGCCTTGTTTTCCGACCCAAGGGGGTCAACTGCCAAATACATGGAGAGAAGAGAAGAGAAGAGAAAAGAAGAGAAGAGAAGAAGAGAGAAAAAAGAACAGCAAGGTAGAGAACAAAAGGTCAGATAAGAACATAGAGCAGAGTAAAAGTAGAGAAAAGCAAAATACAGAAGAGTAAGGTAGAAAAGAGAAGGGTAATAAAGAGAACAGAAATCACTCTGAAATAATACTCTGAATAATACTCTTCCTGGGATAATGACTGTCCTCCCATCCTGCTGAACGCAGTTGGAAGACTGACCATCAGGGCCTCCACCAACCTGCCAGCTCTCCTGTTTACTTGTGTTAACTACTACACTGATTTTAAAGTCTTTACACTGGCTACCTGTTTGTTTTCGTATTGATTTTAAAATTCTTCTATTAGTTTATAAAGCACTACATGGTCTTTCTCCAGACTGCCTCACTGAAATGCTTTCAACTTATGAACCAGGAAGGCTCCTCAGACCCTCTAGATCTTCTCTTTTAGTTGTTCCACAAAGAAAAAAAAACCTTTGGTGATGCTGCTTTTAGCCACTATGCTCCAAAATGCTGGAACAACCCTCCAACTGATGTGAGAGAAGCTCAAAACATTGAAATCTTTAAATGTACACTAAAAACCTATTTGTTCAGTCTGGCTTTTATGTAGTGTTTTATATAAACTTTTTCTTAGTCTTAATATCCATACTTTTATACTTTGATTGTATTTTATCTGTTTTTATTATCTGTAATATTCAGTTTGTTTTATTTTGTCTACTATTTTATTTTTATTTATTATTTATTTAAATTTTGTTTGCTCTTGTTTTATTAATTAACTAACTTAATCTTAATCTTAATTATTCACCTTTTATTTTTATATTAAATGACAAATTTTATTATTTGTATTCTTTCTTTTTATTTATTTATTTTTTTTAATTACCTGTGAAGTACCTTGAATTTCAATCTTATTTGTCTGAAAAGTGCTATATAAATACAGTCTGACTGATTGATACTACACCCTCAATTACATCACTGTGCCACCGAGATGCACCAGTATTGAGATAAGATGGGACTTCCACTTTTTTTTTTTTATTAACTTCCACTTTTTGTAAAGACTCAGTCAGAGACTGCCTCTACCTGTGCAGTTTCTAAAGCTTTGCTATCCAGAATTCAAACAGAGACGGTATTCGGCTTACTAAATAGTAAATACTGTTTGACTAGAGGAGGACGGTCTCCCCTTGTGAGTCTTGGTTCCTCCCAAGGTTTCTTTCTGCAGTCGGAGGGAATTCTTCTTTGCCACTGTTGCCTCTGTCTTGCTCACTGGGGGATATATATGTTGTAACTGTCTGTTCTCAAACTTCTGCAAAGCTGCTTTGTGACAACATTGTTGTAAAAAGAGCTACACAAATAAACCTGAACTGAATTGAACAGAAGAGAAAAATAAAGAGCAGAGAAGATCAGAGAAGAAAAGAGGGGGAAAAGAGCAAAGCAGATAAGAAGAGAAGAGAAGAAAAGAGAAGAGAAGAGCAAAGTTGAAAAAAGAACAGCTTACAGGAATTGAAGGCTTGCAGAAAGTCTTCATCTCACTCAGTCTCTCTCTCACGTAGCCAAAGTCAGCCTGCTTCCAGAAGATCTCCTGAGCTGCCTGTACTGAGCTCGCCCTGCAAAACACAAACACCCACAGACATATGAAGAAACCAGCACCTTTAGTTCCAAATTCATTAAAAATAATCACCTCATCCTTCATTTAGTAAACAAACTGTTATCTCTTATCACCAGTTCACACACTTGATGTACGACTAAGTCAAATGATTCAAATCTTTTAATTCATCTTCCCCTCAAATTTATTAAAAGCCAGTTCCCTGATTAGGTTTAAAATAGACAAGAGTATGTCCAACAGCTTACAACAGAGTTTTGTAGTCATAACAGCACATAATACAGAGTCTAAAACCACACAGAAAAAAATCTGACATCATTTAATAGCTCTGGGGTTTAGTGTGTGATGAGGCATGCAGGGGCATGAAGCTAACTGGTACACTCCCATTACTTGTTAGCTTCTTTAGCCTTACAGCTAAAGAGTAAACTCAAAAAGTAAACTTCAAACAACAATAGTTTGACTAGGCGGCTACATTTCGAGGTAAGAGGAGGAGATTGGAAATCTGACTCACCAATCTATCGCTTTTAGTTGTACTTACCATCCTGGGTCCACGCTGGTGCAGACGGGGAAGCTGAACCTGTGTTCCGGTGAGCAGCTATTTTCATAACCCCAGCACGACTCCTTCCACGATACAGCATCCTACCAAACAACACACGACGCAGAACACTGAACACACTGCCCTCCATTATTCATAATTAATCAGTTAATCGGTTGAGATGTAAATGAAGTCATTTAAAGTGAAATGCACGGGTCTAAAGAAACTTGTCAAGAAAATTGTTTACAGTGGTGGTGATAGGAACCAGATGTCCACCCCTAAAAGCTTCCTCACAGAAATGTATTAAATGAAATGGTTAGATATACATCATCTGATGTCTGACACATAGCATTATTATAGTTTTGTAATTATTATTATTATTATTGCTATTATAGTTTTATAAGCCAATATGTTTTGTATTACAATTACAATGTATTACAATCAATTTATTTTTTATTAATATAAACTCAGAAGACTCATGTACATTCGCTGGTGGTTTTAGACAGCAAACAAAATAGTTATATTTGTGTTGGAGACCCGCGGTTACCATCACCACCACTGCTAAGAAATCAGAGTCTGAGAGTTTTATTCCAATGAACCATTTCACACTGGAGGAACCATACACTGGAGGAATTCCAATTCTAAATAAAAAATAATCATCATTATTGGGATTGGGAATTCATATTTTCCCAATCCAATTCATTTGAATCGAGCATCTAAAGAGCTTTGAGCTATTATGATAACATACTGAGTATGGTAAAAAAACATACAAAACACAAAATGATGAAACCAATATTCACCAATATTAATATGTGACCCAAACATTTACATACAAAAGATCTCCACAGTTTTGTTTTTTCAAAATTCCCACATATTTTAAAGAACAAGAAACAAAATAAAATTGTTCAGTGTAGAATAGCAACAGGGACCAGGGAGCTATGACACAAAACCCAAAAGCACTGCTTATAGACCTAAGAAGCCTGTATCAGTATACGACTATGAACAAAAATCATAAGGTCTCTCGAGGAAGGCTCACGCCAAAAGACAAAGATTCTTGCTCATGTGATAATAAAGACTTTATAGTTCCATAAAAGGTGAAAAGGAGATCTATTTACATCTACTTTATAAAAAAACCCTGGGTGAAGGAGCTTTCAAAGCTTTTTTACTCCTCAGACATCTGGTTCCTATCACCACCACTGTGAAAACAGCATTTCACATTAGACCACTCTGAATAACTTGGCTTACACATTAATCATTAAAGCATGAATCTTATTCTCCCAAGACACAAGATACATTTACAAAGTATGTCTTCAATATCTGAATGAACATCTTGTAAAAGTCTAATGAAGATCAACTGTATTTCACCATATTTCTCTCTTCTCTAAACTGGGTGGTCCTAATAGTGGGTAACACTTCTGTAATCATTTCCAAACCAGTTCTATGGCTCGCTCCTCCCTCTCTATTAGACTGAGCAATCTAGTGAACTAAAGCTAGACCTAATAAGCATTCAGTAAGCCACTCTGTGAGTCTGTATTTCCTGGATGCTCGACAATTGGTAAAGTGGATAAAAGCCTTCTTTTAGGTATCAACACGTAAAAGCTGTATGTAATGTTTTAGAACAACACAGCAGTACTTCAGCACAACCAGTACATCATCGCTGTCCAAAGAAATAAGTATAGTCTAGTATATCCAAAATGTAACGTTACAGGAGAGACAACAAACCTTTCAGAATAGGTTAATGTAAGCAGGTTTTATTCCAAATTACTTTGGAGAATTACTATTGGTCCATTAATCATGAAACTTCCACCATTCCATCATTCATGAACAGCAACAATATGTAGAACCTACTGAAGACAGCTTACCCTAACCCTAACCCTAACCTCACACAGAAGGTTAGCTGTTATTCTAAACCCCTTAGCATTAAGGCTAGGCCTGAAACTGAGCCACTTCTCCACCCATGAGTTATTTGGTTCTACAAACTCCTCACTGGTCAGCACATACATGCATAATCCTGATTATTCAGCATCTGCTGCATGTGCCATTATGTTCAGTATGTATATATGGGCTAGGTTGATAACTTGGTAGCGAATATCAAAACTCTCTCAATAACACTATAGATCTGTGACTTGATAAACCCGTAACGCAATACAAAGTAAAAAAAACCAAAAAAAAAAAACAATAATAATAAATAAAAAACTTAAACTCTGTCTCAAGGTTGTGTGCACTGCGACTGCAATGTAAACAAAAAAGTAATGTAAATTTAAAAACACCCAAAAATTCAATTAATAGGGACATAATGCAGTATTTTACACCATAACATAAACAAAACATGTGACATATGATAACTAATTGATTTCCAATGTTGATTGAAATATTAAGACAGTGCCCAGACTGTTCTGCTATTTTGCTTATGTTTAACACAACGACCAAGTTTACTTAAATAAACATTTCAATATTTCACAATGTGTTCCCGGTTTCTGCTTTAAGACTAGACTTCTGTGCTTTTTCCACCCTTGAAGAACACAAGCATACCAGGGAACAACAAACAGTAGGTCTGCTGTGGGAATAACATTTAAGCAACTGTTTTCAGTGACTGTTGTTTTGTCCAGAGGAAGGAATTTCAAGGTGACTCCTTCCACTGAAACTCCACCTGAACGTCGTGTGTGTCTGGAAATCCCGGTCTGAATGTTCCTCACTCAGCAAAAGCTCCAACACAAACAATAACACTTACTCGGAATGGGCAGAGCGGGTCCTCTTCACAGACTTCGGCCACGCGCTGGTTGCTGTGGAGAAAGTAGGGAAAGTGCAGAGGAGGCAGCGAGAGAGCGCTGTAGTTGAGAAGCGGCTGTGGACGGTGACCAGAGACCGCAGAGCAAATCCACACCATACAGACCACCAGCAGCACGGCCAACAGCGGCATAGTCCACAGACAGGCCTGTGAGAGAGAGACCGCGGTCTACAGAGAAAGGGGAGAAGAAAGGGGAGAGAGAGAGAGAGAGAGAGAGAGAGAGAGAGAGAGAGAGAGAGGGAGAGAGAGAAATTAAGTGACAGAAAGGTGGAGCAAGACAGAAAGAGAGGAGGAATTACGTAATTGGGGAAAATGGAACAGCACCAGAAAAGCAGAACGAGAGAGAAAAAATTTAAAAAGAAAGAACAAAAAAAAAGAAAGAAAGAAACAAAGAACTAAATGAAGATGTAGAAAGAAAGAAAGAAAGAAAGAAAGAAAAAGAAAGAAAGATATACAAAGAAAGAAACAAAGAAAGATACACAGAAAAAAAAGAAAGAAAGAAAGAAAGAAAGAAAGAAAGAAAGAAAGAAAGAAAGAAAGAAAGAAAGAAAGGGAAGAAAGAAAGAAGGATACACACACAGAGACAGGGCAAGAAGGGAAGAAAGAAAGATGCACAGAAAAAGAAAGAAACACACACAGAGTCAATAAGAAGGAAAGAAAGTAAGATACACAAAGAAAGAAAGATATACAGAGAGAGAAACACACACAAACAGAGAGAAGGGAAGAAAGAAAGATACACAGAGAAAGAAAGATACACAGAGAAAGAAAGATACACAGAGAAAGAAAGATACACAGAGAGAAAGAAAGAAAGAAAGAAAGAAAGAAAGAAAGAAAGAAAGAAAGAAAGAAAGGTGTTCTTAGATAGCAACACTAACACCTGACTCTCCCACCTTCTCAAACCCACCAGAGCCCAACCTGAACTCTAAATAAAGACAGGTCTTAGAAAACCCACAGATAAGATCAGTCACTCACAGATAAGATCAGTCACTCACAAATGGAGAGAGAGAAAGAAAACGGAGGAAGAGAGAATGGGAGCAGGTTAGAGAGACAGTATAACAGCAGTTGAAAGACAGAGAGAGGATGAACAGGTTTGAGATACAAAGTAAAGAGATAAGATCCGGTCAGAGACAGACTCAGTATCAGAATATGAAGAGGTCAGAGCCGGTGAAAACCTGTCCAGTGACGCTCCGAGTCTTGAGACACCGTGGGAACCTGCGTCTGAGCGGATCTGAATGACTGAGCTCCTAGCACAGGAAATATTAGTGACCTTTTTCCTACCATTGTTTAAGCGTTCGGGGCTGGAATATGGGAAATTATCATCAAAACAAGCTCAACTCCTCCAAATCAGAGAGAGCTGGAGACCCACGTCACACTTACATATCTGTGTGTGTTTCATATCAGGTTCAGAAACATGACCAGATTTAGTTCTGCATTGAAATGTACTTACAGAACACAGAGTGCAGTGCACAGTGTACTGTATAGTAACTGGAATTTTCTGAGACTGAAAGAATTTAATTAGGAGCATTTCTATTTCTATTAACTCAGCTTGACAGTTTAGTTTTATTCTGCATCTAAGACCCGGTCCAGACTACCAGGCCAAATCCAATTTATGGCATATTCATATTATATTCAGATCGATTTTTGGTACACAGGAAATTGGAACATTACATTACGTAACTTAAAGTTACATTAAACTTGATTCTTTTACAATTAAATATTATTTTAAGGGATCCTTGAATCACTTGCAATGCGACAAATTGTAGCGATGTCAAATCAAGAGTGACGGAAATGCTGGGATTAACTGCATAGTTACTGTCACCAACGTCATTACTATAGCAACTGACATTTGGACAAACAACTATAATAACTATAATTACAAAAAAAAATCCTAAAATTTGATTTTAGAAACAAATCCAGTTTGCCAGCTGTCTGAACTGGAAGTGCATTTTAAATCTCTTATAAACATGGTTTGGATCTGATTTGAAAAAGATGGGTTTTTATGCTGCCCAGACTAACAAAACTCAATCTGGATACAACCAGAATATGTCAAAGATGGGATATGGTGATGCGGGCAGGCTGTCTGTCTGATTAAGGCCTAATACATTAGAACCAGTTGATCAAGGTCTTCGGAAGAGACTAGTTAGGTGGATCAGGTATAGCAGACCAGGGTCTGAAGGAAGGATGGTAACCTATGCATTCTGGCATTTCTGTGCCTGGAAAATAGTAAGGAATGGCCGGTAAGATGACCTTACTGAGAATAAACAAATGGCTACAAAGGTCATTTCCTCTTAGCCTTTGAAGAGAAAAAAAGAATTCAACAGAGTCTGGCAAAGTCTGACAAGAAGCAGAGAACTGTTAGATCACTGTCAGAGTTCTATGTTGGTCTATCTGGCGGTCTGTCTCTAGAACTTTGCCACTAAATAATTAAAAATAAATATTTAAAAGTTTGAAATGACTATATATTTAATATTTATATTTAATATTTATATATTTAATATTGATTAGGCCAGGCTTGCAGACCATCACAAAAAGAATTCATCTATTAGTCTTCTACAATTACAGACTGTAGTCCATCTGTTTCTCTCTACACTGTGTTATTCAATAGTCAGGATGCCCACAGGACCACCACAAGCAGATATTATTTGGGTGATGGATCATTCTCAGCACTGCAGTGACAGTGACATTGTGCTGGTGTGAGTGGATCAGACACAGCAGTGCTGCTGCTGGAGTGTTTGAACACCTCAGTGTCACTGCTGGACTGAGAATAGTCCACAAACCAAAACTATTCAGACTACAGTGTCCAGTGGGCACTGATTAGAGACTAGAGGCTGACCAACATGAACTGTACACCAACAGACGAGCTATCGTCTCTGACCTTACATCTACTAGGCGCGACAATATGTGCTCTGTGGTGGTCCTGTGCGGGTCCTGATCATAACAGTTTGTAATAGCAAAACTACAAAGTGGAGCTGATAAACTGGACAATGCGTGTACAAGTATTTGGTCAATATTCAACTCCATTAGGCTACGTTAGCATTTTAGCTCCAGTGCGAAACTAAAGCAGCAAACTTCAGACACCAAGCATGTTCGGCTGAGGGGGGAGGAATTGCGCAAGTTTAATTCTTCGTGAACATATCCTTTAATTATGAGCACCAAAAATGCGAGACTTGATCTAAAATAGTCTGGCAGCGAAGGGATACTTTTACGACTGTTTGTTCTGAAAGAAAGACTCCCTCTTTCTATTTTCTCATTCCTTCAGACCCCATGAGGGAAAGAAGGGCTCAATCTCAAATGTTTTATATTTTGAAGTAGTGCACTATTCCAGCGGACGAGCGCTCGTTTCAGATCATATCTAGTGCACTACGTAGGGATCAGTGACAATTGAGACCGAGCCAAGGCGTGCAGCATTCATTCACTCCAAACTTGTGGCCACAAACAAAGCCACAAACCACAACACCGCAAAATTCTAGTGATTATAACGTCCGTATATCAGTATACAGCTAAAAGACGATGAGGTGAACCACAGCGGGTAGACACTTAAGCGTCTCCATTAAGTGGATTAGCCTATACAGACTATTCAGGCTGCCAATAACAACATCAGTGCATTTAATAGATTTAGACTACAAAAAAGGCTCCCGGCATGTTATTTAAACGCTCTTTTTTTAAAAACACAAGAGGACTTTCATATAGTACAAAAGGCAATACAAGCAGAAAGGAGTTAAAAGCTTATAGTATACCGCGTTATAACGAATAAGTGAACGAAAACTTACCTCTTTTATCCAACTAAACTGGAGTGAAGGAACCAAGTCGCCATAACACCGGAAACCAACAGCCGGCATGCGGAATCATTACTAACCACCAGAGGGCGCTCCACTCGCATTATTTACATCCACTTAATGTATACAGCAGTAAAAGAAAAGTGGTGATAAAAATCAATACACTGCGATCAGTGGCCTATATTTCATATTTTCTTTTATTTACACATTTACACAGAAACTGCAGATTGATGAAGCTTACCCATGACAACAGATGACTGAATCATAAGAAATAATAATAAAAAAAGAGAGTCTGCAATGAAACTGGTTTAGTCTGGTCCTGTTTAAAGGAATGGTTCTCCAAAAAAAATCTAATTTAAAACAATTTTAACCTTAACCCAAACATCGTTGGTCTAAAGCCTGCTTTATTACTATTATTAATATTATTATTATTTATTTTTTGGAATTGGACCTAAATGTAAAATGTAATGCAAGTCTATGTAACCCAGCATCTATTATATTAGCCTCACAGCACCAGTACCAAAGGCATGACAGGGGAAAAGTGTGCAGTTATTGTTTTGTGATCCATCCTTTAAAAGAAGTACACTTGCTAAACCACAAATCCTACCTTACAAACTCAGCAGAGAGTTTATAGCCAAATTATCCAATCTACTCGATTTGACATTTCGAGGTTTCCCCGTGGGGGAATATTACAGATACATTTCTCTTCACACGTGTGGTAAATAAGAATTTTTTCTCTACAAGATTTGCAGCTTTGTAGTCAAGAGCAGTCAATGATCTTCTCCTCACTATCTGAATGCGCAGTAATGAGTAAACGGGGATAGCATATTGTCTGAAAGTGTTAACACGGCCATTAAATATTGGACATAAAGATAGAAGCGAGAACAGAAACAATAGAGAGAAACCATCGCTTCCGTCTCTTCGAGATCAAACGATCTTAAATGTGCAAATTCTCATGTTATGCAAGTCACTCACCAAACCTAGGCCCACTCTAAGAGACAGGTTTTTGTCCTTGCTGAAGTCTAAGAATAATCTTCTGAGGAAAAAAAATCACATTTAAAAATGTCAGATTCAACAACCCCAAAAGGAAGCAGTTCTTAAATAGCTACGGACTATATATATATACCCGATCGTGAAAATACACGAGCACGAAGGAGGAAAACACGTATATTCGTGGAGGGACGATGAGCCTCTTGAACAGCACAAAGCTTCTGCTTCCAACCACAGAGGGTGAGACTTCTACAGTAAATGCACTTGGAACCCTGCCATGTGCCGGCGAGGCCGTGAGGGTGTGAACGTGTGAGAGTCTATTTCTGGTTTTTCAGCAGCTCGTCGATCTGAGTCTTGTACATGTTCTTGACGTCCTCCAGGTCGAGCCTCAGCTCCTCAGCCTCCTCTGCTTTCTCTCCGTACATCTGCAGGATAGTGTTGTGTCTCTGCTCCAGGTCCTGAACACAGACACGCCCACAAAAACACGTTCTGTAACTGACACTTACTGAGACGATTACTGGGATGACTTCTGGGATGACTACTGGGATGATTGCTGGGATGATTGCTGGGATGATTGCTGGGATGATTGCTGGGATGATTGCTGGGATGATTACTGGGATGACTTCTGGGATGACTACTGGGATGACTACTGGGATGATTTCTGGGATAATTACTGGGATAGTTACTGGGATAGTTACTGGGATAGTTACTGGGATGATTACTGGGGTGACTACTGGGATGACTACTGGGATGACTACTGGGATGGTTACTGGGATGGTTACTGGGATGGTTACTGGAATGGTTACTGGGATGATTACTGGGATGATTACTGGGATGATTTCTGGGATGACTACTGGGATGACTACTGGGATGACTACTGGGATAGTTACTGAGATGACTTCTGGGATGACTTCTGGGATGACTTCTGGGATGACTACTGGGATGATTGCTGGGATGATTGCTGGGATGATTGCTGGGATGACTGCTGGGATGATTTCTGGGATGATTTCTGGGATGATTTCTGGGATGACTACTGGGATGACTACTGGGATGACTACTGGGATGACTACTGGGATGATTTCTGGGATAATTACTGGGATGACTACTGGGGTGGTTACTGGGATGGTTACTGGGATGGTTACTGGGATGGTTACTGGGATGACTACTGGGATAGTTACTGAGATGACTTCTGGGATGACTACTGGGATAGTTACTGGGATGGTTACTGGGATAATTACTGGGATAGTTACTGGGATGATTACTGGGATGACTACTGGGATGACTACTGGGATGACTACTGGGATGACTACTGGGATGGTTACTGGGATGACTACTGGGATGACTACTGGGATGACTACTGGGATGGTTACTGGGATGGTTACTGGGATGGTTACTGGGATGATTTCTGGGATGACTACTGGGATGACTACTGGGATGACTACTGGGATGACTACTGGGATGACTACTGGGATGGTTATTGGGATGACTACTGGGATAGTTACTGAGATGACTTCTGGGATGACTACTGGGATAGTTACTGGGATGGTTACTGGGATGATTACTGGGATGGTTACTGGGATGACTTCTGGGATGACTTCTGGGATGACTACTGGGATGGCTTATTGTAATGAATGTAAGAAAAGTTTGGAATCACCTGACATTTTAATACACTGTATATACATTGATAACTGGCACATTGTAGGTTTAAATATTATAAACCCTGGACTATATGGAAACATGTGAACTATGGAAAACATTTTTAGATGTTTAATTCACATTTTATAATCACATTTTTGGTAATGAAATGATGAATGATATGAATCATAAAACTCCCACAGTAATAATCTATTTATAGTAATTTATGCCACCTGTTTATTAGAACTTTGGATGTTATTTATATTGAAACTTTATTTCACATGTCAATTATATTTTAATTTAATTCTGAATAACCTTTATCTGAGTATTTGAAGAACTTTGTTTGATAAATTTTATTATAATTAAATTTATTCAAATATAAATTCTTAACGACTTAATTCTTAATATACATAACTAAATATACATTTTATTAATACTTCATTTTAAATAAGGAGTTTTATTATAGCATCATTCAGCTTCTTCTTTTTATTGGACATTATTTTGGACATAAATTATATTATAACTTAACATTCAAGTCATTAATTTTATTATTCTTCATTTTGCTTCATTCTGAATAGTAATCTTACAAGATCTTCAGGTGATTCTAGATGTTTATTTATTTATAGAATTTATTCAATCATAGTTTTGGATACTGAACATTATTCTGATGTTCATTTAATAATAATTTCATCTAATCATTTATTATTTAAATTATCCAGGATGTTAATTGTATAAAAACTGCATTCTCATTCCTACATCAAACTGAAGACAACACCACCCATGGAGCTAAAGAGCTGCTCTATACTTTACACACTGCAGTGGAAGAGGCACACACTCACATACAGGTCCACATGTTTAAACAAACTCACTTTGAGCTGCACTCTTAGTCGTGGAATCTCCTTCACTTTGGCCTCCATCTCATCGTTCTGATTGGTCAGTCGGACCAGTTCTTCCGCCATCACTGAGCGGCTTCTCTCTAGATTCGAGATTTCCAGCTACACAATGACAATTTAAGAAAAGAATGGTGTTAATTAGTATTGTTCACGTCTACACATATCAGACACAGCATTTTAATTTTATCACATAACTGACCATTTCTGTTGCTGACCCAACACACCCAAGTCAAGAAACTTCCGTCTTACTTGGCTAAGCATTTTTAAAACCTTTTTATGGAACAGGGCTAAAAGGGAAGCTCTTGCCAAACTAGAACTAGGAACTGGACATGGATCACCTGTGGTTAAGACTGAACTAGTGATGGCTTCTGTGGTGAACTCCATGTATCTATATATTACCTGAAGCTGTGCAATCTCTCCTTCACGCAGTTTGAGCTGGGACTGCAGGTTCTCGATGATGCTGGAACCTCCACTCAGGCGTGCTGCCTCATACAGGCTGCTCCCGCTCAGAGACACCGTCATTGTGCCAAACGAGTGGTCCAGAGAGTCCTCCTGCTGCCACAGAAGCACAGAAGTTAAATCTAATTTAATTAATCAGTCAAGATGTCTGGTGTACAAACTTGGCTTCTTCAGTTTAGCAATGGAGTTAAACATTGCCCACACGAACAGTCAACAGTCACCCAAATCTTTTCTTGTCAAATTTTCGGCATTCGGGTGACTACTGATGCCCAGCGTTTCTTAGCAACGTCAGCCTTCTAGCTCCAGCACTAAAAAATCTGGTCACCAACCAACCATGCCTTGGCTGATCAACCTCACCACAACTCAATAATTCCTTCAAGTGCAAGGTCCTGTATGTGTGTCCACAATTTCCTACTGTACTAGATTATATTAATTTAATTAATAATCATCATGCAGTTTAAGAGCGTGAACATCTTATGTCTAGTTCACACTACATGATTTAGCCTGGTTTCTGTTTGGAGGCAAATCGGCAATCACTTGGCGCTCACTCAGTCTTGTAGTGTGAACGGCTAAAAGACACTAATATCTAGCCCAGTCGGCGACTGTGTGTCAACAGCAGCGTCTAGCTACAGCCAATGGGATCGCGTAGAGAGAGAATCGCGTCACCATTCACGCTCACTGTGGCTGCGGGCCACACGTACGTTTTCATTGATAAAATTCACCTCCAACACTCTCTGCAGAACAGACAGTCCCTGCTGGCCCCGTGTCTTTATCTATCTTCTCATTGTCAGTAACCCCTGCCACCACCAGAGGTCTCAATCCCCAGAATTCTGACTGGATCAGCTTCCTTTCACCTGGTCCCAATTAATGCTTAGTTAAATACCCCTCCCTTTCCAAAGGCAAGCGCAAAGTATTGCCAGTATCTCTTGATCTGCAAACTGAGCGTTTCCTATTTCAGTCGCCGCTACGTGTATGATTCTCTGCCTGGTTTTTTGTGGATTACGTCTTTTGTCTTTGCCCCCTTCTTGGATTTGTCTGCCTGGATCTGCTGTCTGCTGGTAACGAACCTCTGCTCTGCCCCTTGACCACTGCTTTTCGTCTTTGCCCCTATCGGACTTGTTGGCCTGCACACACTGACTGCCTTTCTGGTTTTGACCCATCTGCCCTGCCTCTGACCTCGATTATCATTTCCCCTGCTGGCTTAATAAACAACATACCTGCGTATGGATCTCGACCCATTGTCTGAGTCCGTCACGCCACACTCATTTATATTTGTTTTTTTTTCTTCTTTCATTTGTCACTGCAAATCAGCGCAGTAACAACTTGTATTGCTTGTTTGTTGATGTCCGTTTTGGAAATAATGTATGCTCTACGTGGTATTGTTAGTTCTCACGTGCGTTTAGTTCTAACGAGAGTTTAGTTTACGTCTGTTTTCTTGTTTTTGGACAGGAGCCAGATGAGTCGGCGATTCGCCAGAGTGAAAGTCGTGTAATTCATGACCCCGTGTAGCTGATCCGTCATGTAGTGTGAAAGCCACAACAACTGAAAGACTCCCGATTACAGCTCAACCAGTCATGTAGTGTGAACGACACCAAAACCTGCCCACTCAAAAAGTCGTGTAGTGTGAACCAGGCATTACATGTGCTGAAGCTCATATGACTGACCTGAGAGAGCATAGAGGTGTGCAGGCCTCCGTGGTCAGCTCCGCTGATTGAGCTGGAGCGAGAGAGGGAAGGGGTGGAGGACGCAGGAGCTTCGCTCACTGACACACTCGGAGTCTTCCGCTCCTAATACACACAAAAGACAACCAAACATGTACAAAACAGATATACACAGTATACACATTAAATGTTCCCTATGTGGTGCTGTAATCAATAAAATTTGCTGCAACAGATGCTTTAAAGCTGTTGATGTCGTCATAGACATGATGGGCACTGCTATGATACACAGTTTATGTACAAGGTGTTGGTAGATGGCTGCTATGGCATCTTAAGCAGTTTAAGTAACTGCTATGTTGTTCCATGTGGTTACCAGGGCTTTAATATGGTATCCCAGGTGGTGTTCCAGGTAGTAGCTAGGGTGTTGCACCAACCTTTTCTTTTAGAGCCTCTTGTGCAAGGTAGCATTTCTTCTTCTCTTGCTCCACCTTCATTTTCTCCATCTCAAGCTGGTTTGTGAGCAGCAGCTGAAGAACAACAGAAAGAATGTTGAGTAGGTATGCAGGAGTAAAAGGAAGTTTGTGAGATGAATGTGTGTGGAGCAGCATGGCTAACAGAACAGTCGGTTAACATTACCTTCTCCTTCTTGGCTTCTTCAAGGGCTCGTGTATATTCTCCTTTCAAGTTCTCCAGTTCAACATGTTCCCTAAACACAAAAAAGCCTGTTAAGTCATATTGTTAAAATGCATTGTGATGTATCAAACTGCAAGTGATGAATAAACTACACAGATTATTAAATAATTATAATAATAAAAATAATAATAATAATAAAGAAAAGTAATGTGTCTGCTTTCTTTTTGGGGAAAAAATCTAATTTTCTAAAACATATAGATCAATCAAAATTGATTAGTCTACTATATTTATTGTCTATATTTCACTACTGTGTAAGGAATACATTTATTGTACCAAGAATCAAGCCAAAATAATCTATCTGAACTGAATACTTGAGATTTATTGATGCACTGATTCGCTTCCAAACAAAATCTTTGTGAGGTCACAGATATACTGACCCTGTGTGACATACAAACACAATCTGACATTAATTAAAGCATTTTTACAGTGATACTGTGTTTTTAACAATGAGAACAATGTAAAAACATAAAAAACTGGGGTGAGCAAACTGGAAGTAGATGAAACACGTCACCATTGCTTTTCTCCCGTGTTAATTTTGTTAAGAAAACTATGAAAACCATTTTTTTATGGCAAAAAACACGAAGAGAACTAAATAACAACATTTGAAAACAAGAACTGTAATAAAATGCAATAGATTTTCAATCACCATTAATCCATCTATCTATCTAACACATATATTAATACTGTCTTTCACACGAGTTCGAAACTGACAGTGTTAGTTCATTCACTCCCCCATTGACATACAGGGAGAATAGCTCATTATGCAGCTTCAGCTCCTGTAGAAAGCTTTTATAAATGTTTATATCAGTAGCTGAATGGCTTACATAGGCCATACGAATGCTGTTCTTTAGTATAGTGCTACTAACATAACTATATAATATAATAATGTAATATAATATAATGATGTCAGTGTGGAGCATTGAGCGAACGTTCCTCAGACATTCCTGTGGCTCCTTTTACTGAGAAGCAGTTCTGTGAAGCCTCCTCTGTACCTGCTACCGTCGTCCTCTAGTTTCTCCCGCCGCGTCCTCTCTGCGTCCACCTGTCCCTGCAAACGCCCTTTCTCCTGCCGCAGGATGGAATTCTGGGATTCTAGAGAGGCAAACTGAGCCTTGATGGCATGCAGCTCCTCAGTTGCTGAACGTTCCTTCTCCACAGCAATGGCCAGCTGAGCCTGGGCTTCAACTACTCCATACACAAAACGAGTGTGACAAAGATAGAGACAGTGGCAGGAAGAAAGAGAAGAGAGAAGAGATGTGGTCAAGATTACAGTGAATCAGCTAATTAATGTTATTATACTTAACCAACTCATTTCCTCAACTCAGCTACTAGGCACAGTAAAGAAAAAACAGGGCTGAATGATTAACTTTGCCTATCCACCACACTGCTCTCACCTAAACGGTCTGAGATGTTCTTCTCCAGTTTCTCCCAGGACGCCGTCTGGGCTCCCAAAGTAGCCTGAAGGTTTTCTATCTGCCGAAGGAGGGGCCTGGTTGCCGAAGTGACGCTTTGACTCAGCTCCTGATTCCTGGTCTCTGCCCCCTGCAACCTCTGTGAAGAAAATTAGAAAACAGAAAATGAAAGAATGAGTAACATGTCTTAGGCCTAATGGATGTAAATTTTAAAAAGAGAATGGCATTTAGAATAAAATAGACCTACATATATGTCTTTAGATTGATAGCTGTACAATAAGGCTATAGATAAACACCAGTATTCTATAGGGCAGATAGACCCACATTTAAAAAAACATGGTTTGAATACAATGGCAGCATTAATTCTGAATCACTGAACTTTGTACAGCGTGTGAAATGTTGATTACAATTCATAATTATCATAGTTTTGATAATAATTTGTGAATGCAGTATTGCTTTGTCTGTTTTTAATTATCAGAGGTTTGAAAAAAATAATATTGTGACATACTGCCTATTGTGATAGTACATTCTACTAATTTGATTTTAATTCCCATAGCTATTATAAACCATAGTTTAATACACAACAGGCCTTCTTGACAGGCCTGTCAGAATTATGATCTGCAATAGTTTAACCTGACCATGATCTTTTCCAACAGTTGTTGTTTTTCACAATTATACGTCTATACTGCAACAAACAGAACTGGGTGTGTTTCCTTGCACTGGGTTGATGTATTATTATTACTACATTCTTACATTATTACAATTACGTTCTTGGTGACACTTATTTATATGCCAATTTATCATCAGCTGAAATTTCCAGAACGTGCCTGGCTTGCTTCTGTGACTGGGAATAATATTACTGAAGAGCAGCAGGATGAGTTACCTGCTGAAGTTCACTGATCTCCTCTCGTAGGTAATCCTCTTTCCTGGCCTGCTGCTGCTCGGCTCTCTGCAGAGCCAGCCTCAGATCCGCCACCTGAAATCACAACCATGACCGATTTAAATCTACTGAAATAACTAAAGCATAATTAAAAAGTTATGATGTAGATCCTTCAGAGAGACTTAAGGTGAAATGTCCCTGACGTCTGAGAAAATGGTTACAAATATGTTGCCTGATGCTTGCAAAATTAATTTATTACAGTATTATTAAAGTTTGAACGGAGCCTTGCAATTTAAAACCTGCACTCAGTCAAATTGTGATTTTCATACAAATACCAATATTATAGATAATGCTAACATGTAGTTACTAAATAGTCTTGGGATGTAATAAAGGGTCTTTAAACAATTAAGATCATTTTTAGTCCTGCATAAGGATTAGTCCAGGCCAACAGACTGTTATGCAATATTTTAGGGCTAAAACCATTCCCTGAGAAACTCAAGTAACTCAAATAACAAAAAATCATCGATGCAAAACATTTCTTTAATCCAAACAACTATATACAGCAAACTGTTTCACGCCGATGACTTACTGCTACAAAACACACGCTTACGCAGATTACACAATGAAAAAAGAGAGAGAAGCAAACAGAAGAGACGTGCCAGAAAAAAAAATACAAAGTGTCCAAAGGGACTTCATGTGTGCAGTGTGTCTACTCTGAAACCAAACTAGCTAAGCACAACTGTACAACATCAGTACTTCAGCATCTGAGCTGAAAGCAGTCAGTCTTCACCTCCAGTCCACAGAATCCCAAAAACATGGTAAAGTCATCATTAGCATTTAGCATAAACCAGTTTGATGGTGAGTTGTGATGAAGGCTAGCAAAGCGTGTACATTAATTATGGTTAGTTGGTTAGTTAAGAAAGTAAATCAGTGAGATGGTGAGTTATGTGATGTCTCTAGGTTATCTAAGCTTTGCTCAAGAACAAAACCACAGAAAATAAAAGCCTGAGCTGATCATAGTCTCACGCACACACTCACACACGCTCTTCCCTCACAGAGACGCATAAAATACCACAGAAAACTAAATATCAGGTGGTCTATGTAGAATTTGGAGCCTAGAATGCACCAATCCAATACAGCAGGTATATTCAGTTTAGTTTGATATCAGTAAGAAGGTCAGCAAGAGTAGGACAAGCTTCAGCAGTAAATAAATGTACAGTAGCCATGATAGCCAACTTATAGCATCATATAAAGGTATAGTGATACATTTCAATGACAATTATTACAATGTTTTCTTTAAAACTTTAAAATATGCAATGTAAGCAATAAAAGTGTAGGTTACCTGTATTATTTTATCTTATATATTCACTATTGCCCTTGAATCATTTTTGCAGATTATTTGATTTATCGATGCAAAAAATAAATAGAATACTTGATTATTAAAATAATCAATAGCTGCAGCTCTATGATATTTTGAAATGTGTCTCACCTGATTGGCTAGTGCCTCCTGCTGTAGGCTGGCCTCTTCCTGAGCTTTCTCCAGTGCCAAGCTGAGCTCCTCCTTAGCCTGCACCTCCCGGCTCAGGGCCAGCTCCTGGGCTTCACTGGCCTTCGTGGCGTTGGCTTTATGTAGCTCCGCAAGCTCCCTAAACAACACACACACACACAAAGTAAACGCAAACTCAGTACAGTCTTAATTTGGACTATGAATAAGCCAGTCTAACAGGAAGGGAAGGGTGAGTATGAGCTCAGTGTTCATGCTGAGATCATTTAGTAATACTGATTTGTTTGTGTTCCACCGTAAGTCACAGCTCTCAACTCAACATCAACAAACTTTGGGGAAAACAGACAAAAAATAAAGATCAGCTCCAAAACAAAACGTACTCCAGGTTGTTATTCTCAAAACTACTATTTGTTTTAATTTTACAGCACCTACAGAATAATAAACAGTTATGAAAACGGTACCAAATAAAAGAATCTCAGTTTAAATGTCTATCACAGTTCTTACGTTTTCTTTGAATGTAATATAAACCTCTACAATACAAACTGTAAGAACTCCAGTGAGACATTTCTTCTCAGACATTTAACTATGGTTATGTTCAGACTACCAGCCTTATTGTTCTGTTCTTCATAGTTTACATTTGTGTCTGTAAGTGACCCATCTAACCAATAACATTGTGTGAAATATCCTGCTGCTGCCATGCTGTCAAGATTGCATACTGATGGAAATAAATGTGTGCTATGTGGGGGGGAAACCTGAAAAACCAAGAAAACACATTCATTCTTTTTTGGCTGATCTTAATAAAAGTAATTAGATAGGATCTTGAACCACATGTGTAAGCAATTCAGAAAAGATTGGCGCTCAGGCTCCCAACCAGCACAACAACATCTAAACATTGGCACCATCGTTGGGAGATGGCAAGTGCGATTCCTTGTGATGCCATAGCTTTCCATGAGCAGGAGTCCAAGAGAGTATCAAACTCTCCACCCAGCACTCTATTAGGTGTCTATTAGCTGATATAAAAGAATAAGCCGTTAGCTTTCTTCCCCAAACATGTCCAGCAGCAGTGTGTTAGCAGCAGTGGGAAAGATGCAATGGCTCATCACATAAGGAACCACATGCTAGTCTTTGCTCGCCTAGTATGGACCCAACATAGAGTCATGTGCAAATGTTTAAACACTCTGGACGAGATACTTAAATGTGGAATGTTAAATGTTTAGCAAATTTTAGTATGAGTTAACTTAGTGACTTAAAAAGTCAACACAACACACTTTGCTTAAACTTCTGCCTTGTGATTGTGCGTTTGTGTGCAATTACTTATAAGAGCTGTCCAGGGCGGCTTGCAGGCTGCGGTTTTTCTCCTGTAGTTCCTCATGTTCAGTCTGCAGTCTGCTCAGATCTTTCTCCTGCCGCTCCACCACAGAGTTCAGCTTCTTTATGTTCTCTCTGTGCTGCTTTTCCAGCTCCTCCTTTCCATCCAGAACCTACAACCACACACAAGTCATGCACAAAAGTCAAACAAGATAAAATATAAACTATTTTGATGATACCACTAAGGTGGTGGGAATCCATAAATCTGATGTGGTGCTCTATTTAAAGAGAACTGTATTTTCTATTTAAAGAAAAAGCACAACGACTTCTGATCTGATTGCAGAAAAGTGCCCTTTTAAATACTATCTAAACAATAATATGATTTTAATCATACTATTCAGTCAGTAATATACAACTATGGAAGTTATGAGACTATAACTATGTGGAAGTGATATGTGAACCCAAGGGAATGAGTCCAGTCACTCTCTTAATTAGTATGTATGTGTATTAATTGGTAGATTCCTCTCTCTGACCTGCTGCAGCTGTTTGAGCTCGTCCTCTTGCTCTTTTAGTTTTTTGGACTGTTTGGTGATCTTCGTGTCGGTCTCCTTCTCCTTCACCCTCAGCTTCTTGATGATGTTGGAGTGCTGGAGCTGCTGCTTAGACAGTTTCTCACCTAATTCGGAAATAAAAGGCTCCTGTCATTCACATGCAGAAGACAGAAAACAGGAAAGTACACTGGCCCCAAAAAGTATTTAGACACTTTAACTATATAATAATATATAACCAGTTAAGCATTGGCAAACTTTAGTAATATAATGATTTAAATTGGGTTCAGAGAAACACCATAAGGGGTTTTGTCAAGCCAGTCCAAGTCAGGTGCTGTTTTTCATACAACAGTGTCACTGAGCTTGTGTGAACAGTGCTTTTGACAGTGCCTCTTGTTTGCTCAAACATTATGAAACTGACTGTGAAGAATTAAACAAAAGATGTTGCAGTAGACGCACATTCAAGCAATACTGAATTTCCTATTTTTACACTAATTTTGCTGCTAAACAGAGACACAGAGCAATATGCACAAACCAATATCACTGTATTTAATTAAAAAAATGATTTTAAAAATATCCAAAATATGGACTGCAACCATTCTGGGCCAACCACCCCCTCCCAAAATTCGAACGAGAAACTAATACATCATGAATCCAATTGATTCATCTCAAATGTTCACACCCCTAGTAATCAGGAACCAGTTATAAAGATCCTAAAGTTTGCAGATGACACCACCATAGTGGGCCATATGGTAAAAAAAAAGCTGTGGACATGGCTGATTTGATGGCTCTGAGTCTTCTACAAAAGGGTGTGGCTGGAAGAAGTGACATCCAGAATGTTTTCTTTTACTTTGTTAAATATGTGCTACTTGTCTGAGTACCTGTCTGGTCGGCTTAGTATGTTACATGTAATACATGTGTGATTAACCATGATAAATTCCTTGTATGTGTAACATACTTGTGAAAACAAAGAAATAACCCCATCAGAAATCCTCTTACCTTCCTCTAGAAGACCCCTGATCTGTTCCTCCTTTTCTCTGATCAACTCCAAGGTTTCATTCGAGTTGAATCTGGTTGACAGCTCTTCCCGAAGGCCCTTGATTTCCTGGAGAAAAGAAACAAGAGGTGAACACACACAGGCAATGAACAATGTTTACTAAGATCTCCACACCTCCTGCTGGATAAGTATCCTGGAAAAGGATGTGCTTCTGGGACAATCATCAACATAAGCAGTGAAAAGGTGTGACCTTAGATCAGCCTGTGCTTCGAGACAGCTGGCTCTTGCCATAAAACCATAATTAAAGACTCACAAAACAAGTTTACAATGTTATGCTGGCTATAATTATGACTGTAAAAGTAGCAGCAGTGCACTGTTTTAAATAGTGCAGACATGTTTTCTTGTCTGAAGTTTACATTTTTAGTTTTGCATTGAATCTATAAGACTTGACTACTGGGGGTCATCCTCCACAGGCCATCAGGCCCTTGCAACTGATTCAGAATGCAGCAGTACGGCTCAGCTTCAATTTTCCCAAGTTCACTCATGTCACTCCACTACTGCACTCACTTCACTGAAGCACTGTCGCTGCTCACATTAAAATAAAACTCTGATGCTTGCCTACAAAGCCAAAAATAGACCAGCTCCCTCCCTAACTCAAGTACAGCTCAGCTAGACCCGTCATCCCTCAAGATGCATGGAAGATAAGCGACAAGACTCTTCAGTGTCCTGCCACCTAGATGGTAAAATGAACTTCCACTGGCTGCCCAAACAGCAGACTGAAGACCACCGTCTCTTTGAGAAGCACTTATATTAGCACTAATCTACTGTGTTACTAAAATGAATTATATTGCACGCATGCAGCCGAGCTGAACTTATCTTCTAGGTATGAACACTAGCAGGAAATTACTAGATACTGCACTCATGTCGTACGTAACCCAGTATTTTATTCTCTTCTCTCAAGGTGTAGCTTCCTTGCTAGGTATTCCTGGGTATTGCACTTAAACTGTATCAAACCTTGTATTTTGTTGTGTTCTTTCTAGGTATCAGCACTGGCCCTTGTTTCTGGGAGTGTTGGAGTGCAAGGGTGGTTTGGACCTAAACCTGTTTGTACTAGCTAGAGATACAAACTTTGAATTGGATAAGAGCGTCTGCTTAATGCTGTAAATGTAAATGTAATGTAGCTAACAAGTAATGGAAGCTTGTCTCAAACAGACTTGATTATGTGTTGATGGGTTTTTTTGACAGTGCATGGCATCCTGCTGCTATCTTTAAATAACAAAATTCTGGCTTCAAGGTGGCTCCCACTACTGTCTTTACTTACGTGACGTTCTTTAAATAACAACAACATAAGCCAGGTAGCAACTTTAATAAAAATAATAAATAATAATGCTTTTCACAAAACAAGAGACAAACAAACATGTCTTGCCTTTTTGGCGATGTCCCGCTCTTTGCAGGCAAGCTGAGCTTTCCTCTCGGCCTCAGCGATGCGCTGCGTGAACTCGTCTTTCAGGGACTGCACGCTGGAGCTCTCCTCCTTCAGACCTATCACCTCACTACGGAGCACATTCAAGCATTTTGGTTTTAAAGACCGAGCCACTTACATTACATACATTACGTATTACATATACATACATACTGATAACCTTTCCATGCTGTGCCTTAGGAGGTCGGTATTGACACCTGACTTACAATGTGAAGTTCTAGGAAGATGGCAGACATTTTGCTTATCAAAAAGCTTTGAGTGGTCTTTTTTAGAGTTTTTTCAGGAGTTTTTACATACGGCTCATGATAAAAAGAGAGTATTACAGGAAAAGTTCAGTTAACAATCATTTGGTCACCGGTGCTGCAGTAGTCTCTATGGTTAAGATTTTCTCTATTTCAACACTACAACCTTCTGACAACGTAGCCTAGGACTTTCTGCAAGGAGTTTCTGATGATGTATTATGAAGGTGGGGTGATGTTTGCAAAACGATAAGGACTTGGGGTGGGTGTTTAAGGGGGAAAGTAAGCTTCTTTACTGCTAGAAAGCACAATATCATGTTTACATTAGCCTCTACACCAGGAGTACATTATCGCTACAGTGGAGTTTCTAATAGTCCTATGCAAAAATGGAACAACACAACATATCGTATTGTGCCACAGCATATCATATTGTACTGTATTTTATTACTATCATATCATATAGGTGGCTCATTAGCTTGTGGCTAGAGTCTTTAGTTTAGTTTTCAATATGGCACCTTTATCATGTTGAAGGCCCCAATAAGATTAACATCAACATAAACCAAGCGCTTTCTGGTATGGATTGAAAACATGCTGTATTGTAACGAATCAAATAATAATTCGTTACAGCCATACATGTATAATGTTTTTTGTGTAATGCATGCTGGGTATTGTAGTAAAAGAAAACCAATGGATAAAGACACAAATGATACAAATGTTTTACATAAAAAGCAAAACAATATATTAAATTAATCCATTGGAATGCCCCTTTTTACATAACCATCATCTTCAACCTCTCTTTATCACTGTATTGCACCTCATTCAAATAGCATTTTGGCTCAATAACTTCCTTTTGAAGGAGTGGAACTAAACACTGTATAATTGGCGGTATAAATAGATATCTGTGAATATAATTTCTGTGACATCACAAAGACTTTGTTTCCATATATGGACCTTTTGGATTGTGGAGTAAAATGGTACGCTTTTGAAATGCTAATACATCAAACACATACTTTAAAAAGGCTATGTTTTCTATGGCACGGGCCCTTTAAGTCAGTTCAGACACAGTGTTTACAGCCTGATGAATATCTGGGAAGCTGGTAGACATTTAGTGAGCAGACATTTATCATCACTCAGATAAGAGCCACAGCACAACAAAATGAGGGTCACAGAGTCAACACATTAAAAGAGGCTTACATGTCATCAATAACTCGCCTTTAATTTATCAGCCATCTTTCTTTGGAAGGGACTGTCACATTTTCCCTTAAGCTAAGCAAATATTATGACTGCTCCATCTGTCTAATTGCCAAACTTTCCTATTATAAAACCCACACTCCCAGAGCCGGTGTCGTCTTAAGGTCCAGACCGCTAATCAACGCAGCAATGCCATCTGCTCCACACTTCCACCACATTCAGTTCAGCCAGTGACCAAGAAACAAAAGTGGTTTTCAATCCTAGAGCAACACCGCTACTGCGACATGGTGAGTAAGTGACCCAGAGTTACTCACTCTTTGAGGTTATCACAGTCCTCCTCCAGACGGGCCTTGTCCTTGCTGACAGTCAGCAGCTGGGCTTCTCTTTTCTCCAGCCTGCCTGTAAGCTCATCAATAACCTGAAAAACAGTGAGATGGTGAAGCAAAACAGCAGTGAAAAGGCAAATCCAACCATTACTGCATCTACTTTGGCAAAGCATCCACATTGTTTTGCAGTTACGTTTGTTTTTAAACTGGGATGTTCTCTGTGTTTTAGTGACCGATTAGTCAAACGTCAAGTAGTAATTCTGAACAACTGATATCTAATATCTGGTTGTTGTTTGGATGTTATGTTATCCTGTGGTGTGGCTATAATCTAATCTTTACTCCCTCCATCTACTGCCAGTCCAGTCAGTTCGGCCCCAATTGAAAATATTAAACACGCACAACATTAACGGCTCGGCTTCCTGAAGTGTGGGGAGGATGCTGAGTCTCTGGTGTGGAACGTGATGCTAAAGTAATGCCTGAAAGATCGTCAACCAGGTACAGCCAAGCTGAACAAGACTTGTCAGTGTGTATGACAGAAGTTATATGTATGGCAGCTCAATCAAGAACAAATGCCAGACTGACACTACAGGATTTTACAAAAGGTAAAAGTATAAAAACTGATATTTTATACTAAAAGGTTTTATATGTTTCTTTTGCTTTTCATCTACAAACCGCACACACTACTAGTGCAATAACTGTTTGTTTAGATTTTTTCAAATCTGTGAGTCTGTGAGAAATCCTGCCATGTAGCAGTTTATAAGTGATCAGAGATTTTCAAAATAGTAAATTAGTAAATTGAAACACACCACTACATGGACAGTTTTTCCATGCTTACAATAGCACTGCACCCTTGTGCTGCTTGTTAGTGTTGGAGTGGAGCTGAAAATGGATTACAACACTGTCATCTGGTTGTCAGAGGTTTAAACACAACACAAAATGATTCACGGTCTAACAGGAATATGCGTATCAATACTGTGTTTTTGAGAATCGATACAGTATCACTAAACATAATATCCCGATATTTCAATATTTTCCTACACCCCTAGTTTCAACCAGGTTTAGGTCATTTTAACAGGGCCAGACATAACTCAACAACATTTGAGAGCTCATTATACTACAGTCCTGTTATGCCAGACGCCCACATCATGCTAAGTGATGGGTGGCAAAGGAGAACCTAACTATCAACTCAGAGAAAGCCAGCATTGTTATGCTGTCCTGGACTCGCTGCCACCAATGAATGGCTATGACATCACTGGCTGATCAACTATATCTGATTTAGTGGGAAACCGAGCTAAATTCAAACCTTTACCTCATTAGTCCTTGAAGTGAGCCAACCAATTCAACTGAAATTAAGGCTGGACGATGTGCCAAAAATATTATATCACAATACTTCACATTTTCACTATACACAATAAGAATCCTAATATTTTGGTTTTACCTGAGATTTAATAAGACCCAACAGATAATAGCCATATTCATTTTTATTCAGTGTTTTACAAACTGCACTGCATCAAGTCCAGGCACGCTAATCAGGCCATAATTAGTTATGCTTTTTGTAATGAAACATTGAGACCGGCAGTCTTCAAGTACTGATAAAATCCACAGCATGGCCAGAAAAGCAGACAGTGACATAACGTAATTAGAATAAATATGAAATATGAAATATTATCAAATTGTCTCAATTGTCAACAAGAACAGGAAAGCATGAGGCACATTTTCCTTCTGTGAGTAAAACAAGTAATTAGGGAGGGTCTCTGAATTAGTTGAGTGTTTTTTCTCTATGATGGGTGGAGGGGGCATGGCTAAACATGATATTACTGGTAAATATTATTATTTTTCCCCCAACCAGCAGTGCCCAATGATGTAACCAATAATCAGAGCACATGTTTACACCTCTCTTAACAACTATGAGAAAACCACAAAGGTTAAATTCTCTTAATGTTATATGACAAATGTTTAACATTGAACAGGTCAGTTTTGATTAATATAAAGATAAATCAAAGATAAATTTCGGCCAATAATATAGCTGAATCCAAGAAACATTTAATGCGTGCCCAAGGTCAGTAGAGACTCAGGGCCAGTCCAGTTTCCTGTATACATATTAAGGTTTGAGCTAACTCGCAATGCAAATAAGGTCTGAGCATTAAAAAAAGAACACAAAGAATGCATTTAATTTACTCTTAATTAGAGATGGAAGGATCGATTGGCTATGTATCGTATCTGCTGTTTTTTAAGCAAAATGTGTGATTGGTGATCTGCTGATATTTCACCAGTTTAGCCAATCCCGAGAGCCGATCGTCGGCGTTAATAAATGAGCCTAATTTCTGTATTTCCAGCTAGTGTTTAATCCAGGAAGAGGAGCCCTCCTTGAAACCCCATCCGGCCAGCTCCCTGCAATGCCTATCTAAATCTCTAGGTGGAAACACATACCTTTTCATTTTCCACAGACTGACTAAACCAGCGAGAACCGTTTACGGCGTTCACCGCACACGCTGACAGACATGTCGCCCATCTGGCAGTTTGTTACCGTATATGATACAGACTCATCCAGGACGTTTTTAAAATTTGTAAAATCAGTGTGTCTCGTGGGGGAACCAAGACAAAGACATCAACACTATTAATCTGATATGGCACTGCACATGGCCGATTACAGTGAGTATCAGCAAACAGCAGAGCTAGCACGCGCAGCTAGCACAAAACAAACAACCCAGAACACCGTGCAGACCAGATCTGACCGGAACGAACAGTTCAGCAGCAACAATTCAAGATCTACATTTAATGATTGTAGATTGTCGTTAAAAATAACCAAAGTCTGCGTTTAATGACTGCAGTTTTTACTGCATTTATTTAATTCGATTTTTTCATTTTAAATTAAGGGCCTAAATTGAATGATTGCAGTATTGGAGATATGTGTTTGATTTACTTTGTTTATTTACTGTTAATTTAGTTAAAATTTTATGCTCTAAACCAGTTTCGACCATGTTTCATGACTTGTTTCATGTTTTATAGCTTGAGCTAATAACTACATGTAGCCCTGCCTTGGCATAGAGCCCCACCCTCGATCGGTATCGGCCGATCACGCTGAAAGATGATCGGCGATCGGCCTCAAAAACACTGATTGGTCCATCTCTACTCTTAAGTCTACTATTGATCTGGGAAACTGACCCCTGATGTCTAGCCAATTCTGACCTTTTGTAGCTCCAGGAGCTGGCAGGTAGAGGCTCCTCTTTGCTCCTCAGTTATAGGTGGAACTGGTGCTTCCTCGTGGTCAGTTCTTAAGTCGGACAGGTTGAGACTTGAGCCAGCCTCCTGCTCTGCTTCTTGCAGGTCGTCTGGCTGTTCACAGTTTACTGGCGTAGCGCTACGGCCGCTTTCCTCCATCTCGTTCTCCTCCAGCGTTTGGTCCTTCATAGACTCTGTCGTTGCTAACTCCATCTCCTCCTGCTCCTGATTGGTCGGTGGCGCAGGGAGGGCAAGGGGAGCAGGGGCGGGGCCAGAGGTGACAGACGCTAGGGTGCGGTTCGCAGGAATCTCATCGTCCGAGTTGACCTCGCTGACGCTGCGGCTGTCCAGAGACTGGACGCTAAAGGAGTCGATGCGTTCAAAGGCGTCCGAGGAGGAGCCACAGCTTTCCGTCAGCTTAGGGTAGTCATCCAGACGGGGGAAATCCCCACAAGCTGAGGCCGAAAGGAGCTGAAAGGAACCTTGCATCAAGTGCAATCCTGCTTTAGCCTCCGCAGTTTCCTGCCTGGAGCTAGCCGAACTTTCACTAATCACGCTTTCATGGTCCAGCACCTCAATGTCACTGGTGGTGGAGGTACCAGAAGAGAAGGCGCTAACAGGAGGGGATGGGGTGTCACTCTGCCTGTCTTCCGCTTTAGGGTCTTTGGAATCCAACATGATGTCTTTGGGCGGGACCGACAAAGTTTTAACTGGGCTTTTGGGCTCCACAGGACCAGAGCTATCAACATTACCCGCAGACTCAACCTCAACAGGCAAAGGTGCATCCACTTGTGTGACTTCCAAAGTTAGACTGGACTCCTGAGATTCTGCTTGGCTCTCGGTGCTCTCTGCTTCAGCCTTTTGCTCTTGTGCAGTTACTGAATCAAGCGGAACAGGCTCAGGCTGTTGTGGAACACTAGCTTGCTGGGGTGCACTGCTTGGAGGTGGCTCTTCTTCTTCTGGCTTCATACCCACAGGTTTGCTCTCCTCTGGTCCCAGGCTGCCACGCCGATCGGAATCTGGCTGAGAAAGCTTGGAAGAGTCCACGTCATCCTTGCCAGCTGGTTTCGTCTCTTTGTCGGCTTTCTCCTGTATTCGGCGGTAGGATTTGGTCGGCGCCACAGACACCACCGAAGTCTTCTTGACTGTCTGGATGTCCCCTGGAGACAAGAAGGCACTGAAGAAACTCTCCGAATCATCAACCACAGTGCGAGTGACAGGCTTGGTGATGGCTTCAGATGAAGGCGGAAGAGTCTTGGAGCACTCTTCTGAGGGAGACACCCACTGATTCATTCCCCATCCTGTGGATGCAGGCTTGCTCTGTGCATCTGGGAATATAAAAAAATAAAAACATTTAAGTTAAGCTATCAAACATTCAAATATCTATAGTCTGCTGCAGTGACCGTAAGATAATGAAAGCCCATTACTGAAGCAACTCATCTGCAAAAACTCTTTTCAAATGAAAACAGCTCTACTTCTGCCTTATTACATTTTTAAGCAAACTTTCATTTTAAGTATTCACATACAGATCCCAAAAATTTCAAATGAATTTACTGGTGACAGCTAATGCTTACACTTCTTACTGTGGGGGTCAAGCATCTTATTTTAGACATAAAAGTACTGACAGCAAGTAAAAAGCCATGACATTTATTCTTTTCCAATTTACTGCAACAATGATAAATACTGTCATATTGCCCAGCCCTACGCCAAATGTTCTAAATAGTTTTACAAAAGTTTACTAAGGAGTATGTAAATAGTAGCTTAAAAGATAGTTGTATAATTAAATGGTTTAGGATGGAAACGTTTTTTTGGTGTGGTGACAGTGTTATAGTGTGAAACATCTAATGCTTCTAAAATCACAGACAGTTATTACATTAAATAGTTATGAATAGGCAGTCTAATGTCTGTTTTATGATAGTTTGAAGATCAGCAAAATGGTTGAGATTTAGTCATTTAGGTGGTTTGAAAATGCTCCATTCATTAGAAAGCCAACTGTTCAAAACGATAATGATAGAAATCAGGTAACGGAAGAGTTGACTGCCTCTAAAAGCTCCCTCACAGAAAGTTATTACATAAAATACACTGCCTGATGTCTGCTTTGAAATAAAATATTAAGTTTAATGATAAAGTTTTGTGACAGTATTGGCTTAATTGTTTATCAACTCATTTGAATACATTCATGCCAGAGGAGTACATGTAGTATGCTGTAAAGCAAAATAGTATCTTACTTTTTCCCATTTATGATGATTTTGATGATCATCAACATTATATCTAAAGACTCAGAAGACATATGCACGGACTGGTGGTTTTTGGTAGTGATCAAATTACTGATAATGACTATGTTTACATCTCAAGGACGGATTTACTCTGAAATTTTGAAAAATTGGTAGACTTCCTCTTTAACTACACTACACTGCGTGCGTGCTAACAGATACAGCTGTCACCTCAGTAAACATAGCCACAACACTGTGGTCACTAGCAGAGACCAGCCACAGTCCTATACTTACTAGGCGTTTTCTTTAACACAACTTATTCAGTTATAAACAAACTTGATCCTGAAATACGCATGCAGTACATGTGGGCCTTCAACTGAGGACCAGAGGAGTAGATAACATAACTGTCTAGCTTTCTATTTACCTCTCCAACTATCCTTCCTCTAAAACAGTCTCCACATAAGAAACAAACAAAAAACGTTATTTAAAACCTACCATCTAAAACAGGTGTGATGGCATCCCCCCACTGGTCCTCTTCTTTAATGTCCAAAACTCGGTCAATGGATTTTTGGGCAGTTGTCAGAGCTTGTTTGGCGAAGCTGGACAGCTGGGAGGCGTTGAACCAGCTCATCTTTGCCGTCCGCCGGCTAACTTAGCAGGCTAGGGAACTGTTATTTAGGAAAGCCGTGGCTATTTTAGATCATCTTACAGAGAGTCGGAGTAGCACTGAGCTAATAAACAAACTTACTGCTCTTGCTGCCCCTGTTAGCGTGTTAGCCCGCTAGTTAGCAAGCTAGCTAGCTGTCTGGCCAACTAACTGAATAGCGCTCAGTACTGAACAATCCCATTGCTATTAAAGCCTCTGTCGAATAAAACATTGTAAAACAAAGTAAAACGAAGTGATGTCACTTGATTATTCCGGACATCCTGTTCAGTTTTTAAAGTCTGTTGTTGAAATGTAGCAAGAATCTCCTTCCCGAGCTGACGGCGCTGCTTCTTCCTGTCCACGTAGCACTGACCCGTGTCGTCACGCCGCCAGGCCCCGCCCACCCAGTTAATAACTACATAAATAAAGAAATTAAGAACAGTACAAACATTTTAGCGATTTAAATCTTAGGGAACATTTATTCCTTAGATAAATTCCACTATATCATCACATACTAGTGAGCACACATCAGTTAGCTCGATAGCCAGACAGCTTTGGTAAAAGGAAATGTCACCATTTTTCTAAAAACAATTAATAATAATGAAGGCTAGATGTGTTTTTGGAGTAGTTTGGCGTGAAGTGGTTTATTGTAAAGAAACATACAGACTCTACTGACTCTGTGGGTGTAAATATTTCTGTGGTTGTCATAGGATCCAGGGTCGCCATGTCTACAACACAAATATAGTATTTTTATTTAATATCCAAACTTCCTGTGGACATACACGTGTCTTTTGAGTGTTTATATCATCGCTGTCCAATGACAAACAAGTATCACCAAAATTGCAACTTTACAGGAGAAACCAAAAACATACTTCACTTTCAATGCAAGTCAATGGAACCAGAATTTTTTTCAAGCTATTTTTGAACACCATTCAAAAATAACCATTCATCATGAAATTCTCACACAATGTAAATGACCATATATGTGCTCAAATTATGTAAAAAACTCAAAATCGAGATATGGATATGGAGATACATGTTGGAGATACATTTTTCATTGGACAGCAATGTTGATGTGATGTTGATGATGGTGAAATATTCACAAACCTGAAAAAGTAAGTTTCCTTTTGGAGCTATTTTGTCTTGCAGCACCCAGCGTGTACCCCTCCGCCATAAAATAATTAAATGAATTTGGGCCAAAACTTTATCACATAAAATAATGTGTCAGGCATCAGGCAACATATATCTAATCATTTTGTGTAATTACTTTCTGTGAGAGAGCTTTTACAGGTGGAAGTCTTATTCCCATCACCAGCACTGAACAATTCTGACTCGGCAAGCTTCTCTAGAACAGAACATTTCACACCAAACCACTCCTAATGACTTTGTTTACATCTTCACCCCTTAATAATTCCCCTTTTAGTACCTATGGTTTATTTTATTAGCTTAACTTCAGCCTTTCTCGGTAATGTAACACAGTACCTAATACCAAACTTTCTTTATTTTTCTCCTAAAAATAAAAAATAGAAATCCTCATAGCAGGGATGAATATCCATTATATGAACATTGATTTTAGCATCTTTGCTGTCATTTTTAACTATTTCAAGATTGCAATTTATAATCCAATATGTTTTGTGTGTGTTACTGAATATAACTCTATTTATAGTATTGTATATATAGTATACATATTTAACTTCCTCAGTAAAATCTAACCCTCAAAAGATCATCATAAGGAAATCAGATGTTTTATGCCCTTTGATACTGGTGACCTGATTATTTATCATATGCCTGTTTATCTTTATTGGCACAACATCTGATAAACATGACTAACGACAAGGAAACTTGAAAACGAGTAATCACTTTATATTCAGACAGCAAAACACAAACACATTAAATATTTACATATAAGCAACAAAATAAGAACAACAAAAAACGAGAACAAGTGCAGATGTGGCTTCTACAGCACATAACATGCTACACAAGAACTACTTGTAGGAGTCTTTGAGTCTGTTACATTCTTTCAAAAGATAAAGAGGATTATTAGAGGACTGTCTTTCAGGTTGTTTCCTCAGACATTGATGGTCAAACTTATTTTTGGCAATAAGCTGTGAGCCCTTGTGTACCCTGAAGAGTAAAGCACACAGCTCATGAGGTAAAGTTGAGCTTGAAGAGAACATTGTAGTGGTGGCGTCAGTCACCGCCAGCTTCTGTGCATCCATTAACCCCAGTCCTGCAGATGTTTACTTTTTATGACGTTACATGATGAAACAGAGTATATAAAACATGGTCATTTATGTCACTAAAATCCTGGTAATGTTTTGACATTTCAGTGTCTACGGTTCGGATGTGTTCTCTTTCTGAATCAGAAAAAAACAGGTGTGATTCCAATCAGCGCACTATGGGACTTCGAAAGTTTTATAATAAAACAAAATCCATAACAAAGTGTTATTCACGTAAAAGACACAGATTTGATGTAAAACGTCCAGCTACGAGGGACTGAGAAGATTTTCTTCAAGAATTTCCTGTAACCCTATATGGCAAGCCTCCTGCAAAATTTGTGGCTGGCCGTGCCTACAAAGACAAATGCAATCGACTGCAAAAAACAAAAGAAGCAATGCATACAACACCTGTTGTGTACGTATTATACACAGTAGAGATGGAAGGATCGATCGGCTATGTATCGGTATCGGCTGATTTTTAATCAAAATATGTGATCGGTGATCGGCTGATATTTCTCCAATTTAGCCGATCCCGAGAGCCGATCGATGAAGTTAAACAAATGAGCCTAATTTCTGTTTTTCCAGCTAGCGCTTCATCCAGGAAGAGAAGAACCCCCTCCGGCCAGCTCCCTGCAGTTCCTATCTGAACCACTAGGTGGAAATACATACGCTTTCATTTTCAACAGACTGACTAAAGCAGCAGCCTCGCAAGAACAGCATGCACTTATAAAAAGCATGTCGTCCGTCTGGCAGTGTTTTACCGTATGTGACGCAGACTCATCCAGGACGATTTAAAAAAAATGTAAAATCAGCGTGTCTCGTGAGGACACCAAAGACATTTAATACTACAAATTTGATACGACACTGCACGCGACCGAATACAGTGAGTATCAGCAAACAGCAGAGCTAGCACGCAGAGCTAGCACAAAACAAATAACCCAGAACACCATACAGACCAGATCTGACCGGTACGAACAGAACAGCAGCAACAATTCAAGATCTACATTTAATGATTGCAGTTTTTGTTTAAAATAACAGAGTCTGTGTTTAAGGACTGTAGTTTTTACTGCATTTATTTAATTAGCTTTTTTCATTTTAAATTAAGGGTCTAAATGTAATGATTGCAGTATTGGGGATATTTGTTCGATTTACTTTTTTTATTTACTGTAAATTTTTTTGAAAATATTTACGGTTTCATATGAGCTCGTTAAAAATGGTAATAAACCAGTTTAGACCATATTTCATGACTTGCCTGCACTAATAACTACATGTAGCCCTGCCGTGTCGTACACCCTCGATCGGTATCGGCTATCGGCCGATCGTGCTAAAAGGTGATCGCAAAAACGCTGATCGGTCCATCTCTAATTCACAGATTATATCAACTAATGTTAAAACTGATGTATTATAACAGAGATCACTAATAGGCGGACCACGATCCGAGTCCGGACCCAGACGTTGTCCAATGTGGACCCAAAGCGATAAACTATTGAGCACAATTTAATGTTGACAGTGTTTATTTTAAGCGGCACAGCTTTTCTTGTCTTTACGGTATATGGGCTTTGTGGTTCAGTAAACTTACTGACCAATCACGTCCGCTGTAAGATCACCAAAGGCACTCCTCAGCCAATCAGATCTGAGCAGATTCAGGAGTGCGGTGCGAGCACACAGGCGAGATACGAAGCGAGAAGCCGCAGTCGGAGAGTAAAGCGAGTCAGAGAGAAAGGCTCGTTCAGAGGGTGCGCTCTGAAATTAGAAAAGTCGACGGTGAAAAACAAATTAATTCAAAGCTGCCACGTATATCTCACAGGGAGGGACTGGAGCCAATCCCAGCGTCATGGGCCAAAGGCGGGGTACACCATGGACAGGTCGCCAGTCCATCGCATAGCCAGCACACACTCACACCTACGGGCTATTTAGAGTGAGTGATCAACCTAACATGCATGTGTTTGGACTGTGGGAAGAAACTTGAGTACCTGGAGGAAACCCACTCAAACATGAGGAGAACATTTAAACCAGAACAGATCCACACAGAACAGCCCGGATATCTCATATGTGTGTGAGCTTTCAGCCCAGATTTAAAGTCCTGGCTGGACAACCGAAAGCTCTCTTCTCTCACTAAACAACAGAAAGTGTGGGAGAGGCATACAAGAGAGAAGTAAACTGTTAGGATGTAAAATTTAGTTAACAAGACCACACGTGGTATTTACTTTTTCTCTAAATAAGTATGTTATGATGCATTTTTTTCAATAGAATTTTTAATGTGGTCCTTGTTTTTACTTAAAGTGAGAAAAAAAAGAATTAATTCAGTTCAGCATTTAAAACAATGAATATTATTGAAATATACTGAATGGTATTTGCAATTTGTTTGATCTTTCAGTTGCTGATGACAAAATGCTGATATTAGGCTACTCCACTATACAGAATATGGCATTGAATCATAACACAAGGAAGAAATTATGAGGGCCCAGACCTTGGCCTGAGGAAATTTCCTCTATCTGGACCGTACTGAATTTTAACTAAATACCCCTGTATTATAATAATAATAATAGTAATAATAATAGTTATTAGCTTAATTGCCTGTATACTTATACTTAAACTGTATACTTATTTAGTTTTTTAAAAATGTTTAACCAATTAACATCAGTTTTATAGTGTAAATGCTATAAAGATTATCATGTTACCTTATACACATTCTACAGTGCCTTGCAAAAGTATTCGGCCCCCTTATACTTTTCAACCTTTGGCCACATTTCAGGCTTCAGACATAAAGATATGAAATTGTAATTTTTTGTGAAGAATCAACAACAAGTGGGACACAATCCTGAAGTGGAACAAAATTTATTGGATATTTTAAACTTTTTTTTAGAAATAATGAACTGAAAAGTGCAGCAAACTCACCAGAAGTTCAGTGAGGATCTCTGAATGATCCAATGTTGATCTAAATGACTGATGATGATAAATAGAATCCACCTGTGTGTAATCAAGTCTCCATATAAATTCACCTACTCTGTGATCGTCTCAGAGTTCTGTTTAAAGCGCAGAGAGCATCATGAAGACCAAAGAACACACCAGGCAGGTCCGAGATACTGTTGTGGAGAAGTTTAAAGCCAGATTTGACAAGGAGCACTGTGCAAGCGATTATATTGAAATGGAAGGAGTATCAGACCACTGCAAAAAAAAAATTCTTAAGCAGGGACAGGGAAGGTGGGATGAGGGATGGAGCCAAATACAGGACCATTCTGGAAGAAAACCTGTTGGATTCTGCAAAAGAACTGAGACTGGGATGGAGATTTATCTTTCAACAAGACAAAGATCCAAAACATAAAGCAAAATCTACAATGGAATGGTTCACAAATAAACGTATCCAGGTGTTAGAATGGCCAAGTCAAAGTCCAGACCTGAATTCAATTGGGAATCTGTGGAAAGAGCTGAAAACTGCTGTTCACAAACGCTCTCCATCCAACCTCACTGAGCTCGAGCTGTTTTGCAAGTAATAATGGGCAAAAATTTCAGTCTATCGATGTGCAAAACTGATAGAGACATACCCCAAGCGACTCGCAGCTATAATTGCAGCAAAAAGTGGCGCTACAAAGTAATAATGCAAGGGGTCGAATAATTTTGCATACCCCACTTTTCAGTTTTTTATTTCTAAAAAAAGTTTAAAATATCCAATACATTTCGTTCCACTTCACGACTGTGTCCCACTTGTTGTTGATTCTTCACAAAAAATTACAATTTCATATCTTCATGTCTGAAGCCTGAAATGTGGCAAAAGATTGAAAAGTTCAAGGGGGCTGAATACTTTTGCAAGGCACTGTATATGTGTTTCATCTTGTGCTGGCAGACATAAACCAACTCCTGCCGAAGTTTAACATGCTAACAAAAGGTAAAGATGTGACTCTAATAAACCCAAAGTTTCAGACCTGGCTTTTTCTAGTGAAATACAGAAGGGTGAATCCATTGTTAAGCGCATTCTTGAAAAAAGATGGAAAGTGATTGACTCCAAAGATTAATCCAAAAAACTCTTGATTGTTTCCTTCCATAATGTATGAAGAAGTATCCCTGTTCTTTTTTCTCAGAGGGGTCATAGCAACAATATCTATTTCCAAAGGTAACGTTATCTGCAAACTCACCTTTGAAGCTGAAGTGAAGAGGAGGATGGATCAGCACACAGAAGGAATTCGATACCTTTTATTATTCAAGGGGCATTGATGTACATTGATGCTTAAATGCTTTCTTGTGAATGTCATCCAGATAAAGACACATATGAAAAAAGAATAAACACTTAGGAAAGAAAATTAGATTCAGTTTGATTCAGTTGGAACTCTTATGATGGGCCCAGAGAAACCATACTGTTCCCTGCATCTAAGAACATTAAGGTGAATGAAGAGCTTCTATGGGCTCATGGAGTCAAAAGAAATGAATTCACAGTCGACGGATTAGATTTAGAATAATTGGATGAGTAACAATGAATGGTATTACACATATACATATATTATTAGGCATTTTCCTAATAGTCCCAAGCAAACCCCCAACCCCCAATTTATCAGAAGTATATGCTTGAAACGGGGTGAGCCTTAAGTACACTATTTAGTGCTAGACGTTTGCACCGCGTTTGGTTTTAATTACTGTGTTAATACTTTAAGCTTGATAGATAGACAGATCTATCCCCACCACCCTTCATAATCCCCTCACCCCCTCACTTTAGGGCGAAGTATTGCCAGTTCTTTCGTGTCTGCATATCAAGCGTCTCTGCCCCTAGGATACCTCTGCCTGGTTTGTGTGGACTGGACCCCAGTAACGGCCCCTTTGCTCCATTCTCTTGATTTCTGCTCTGTCTGTGCCCCTTGGTTTTGTCTGCCCTACCTCTACTGACTAAGGTGGAGGGAGAGGGAGGGAGGGAAGGAAGGAGGAAGGAAGAAAGAGAGAGAGGGTGGGAGGCAGAGAGGGAAGGGTGAGGGAAATTCTATGAATGTTTTTTTATTTCATTTATTATATTGTTTCTCAAGAAATTGCATGCTCATTGTTTGTGGTGTACGGGTTTTGGGGGATTTTGAACTGTGGAAAAAGGTCTGCAGGGGTCAGAGGACCATCTGCCATATACATTCGCACCCTGCAGGGGTCCAGAGTACATGAAAGTAACGCATGCTGAGTGCCTGGTCAAAACCTGACTCTGATAGGAAGAAACAGTTCATGGACCGCACATACCACAAGAAGAGGACGGAATTTAGGGGGAACTACACTACCAGTCAAAAGTTTTAGAACAGTTCTAGAACGTTTGGCTGGTAGTGTACTAAAACATTTGGCTGGTAGTGTACTAAAATGTTTGGCTGGTAGTGTACTAAAATGTTTGACTGGTAGTGTACTAAAATGTTTGACTGGTAGTGTACTAAAACATTTGGCTGGTAGTGTACTAAAATGTTTGACTGGTAGTGTACTAAAATGTTTGACTGGTAGTGTACTAAAATGTTTGGCTGGTAGTGATCTAAAATGTTTGACTGGTAGTGATCTAAAACATTTGACTGGTAGTGGTAGTGTATTTAAATGTTTGGCTGGTAGTGTACTAAAATGTTGGACTGGTAGTGTACTAAAACGTTTGACTGGTAGTGTACTAAAACTTTTGATTGGTAATGTACTTAAATGTTTGGCTGGTAGTGTACTAAAACATTTGGCTGGCAGTGTACTAAAACATTTGGCTGGTAGTGTACTAACATGTTGGACTGGTAGTGTACTAAAACGTTTTACTGGTAGTGTACTAAAACATTTGACTGGTAGTGTACTAAAATGTTTGACTGGTAGTGTACTAAAACATTTGGCTGGTAGTATACTAAAATGTTGGACTGGTAGTGTACTAAAACGTTTTACTGGTAGTGTACTAAAACATTTGACTGGTAGTGTACTTAAATGTTTGGCTGGTAGTGTACTAAAATGTTGGACTGGTAGTGTACTAAAATGTTTGACTGGTAGTGTACTAAAACATTTGGCTGGTAGTATACTAAACTGTTGGACTGGTAGTGTACTAAAACGTTTTACTGGTAGTGTACTAAAACATTTGACTGGTAGTGTACTTAAATGTTTGGCTGGTAGTGTACTAAAATGTTTGGCTAGTAGTGATCTAAAATGTTTGACTGTTAGTTTATTAAAACGCTTGGCTGGTAGTGTACTAAAATATTTGACTGTTAGTTTATTAAAACGTTTGGCTGGTAGTGTACTAAAACGTTTGGCTGGTAGTGTACTAAAACGTTTGACTGGTAGTTTATTAAAACGTTTGGCTGGTAGTGTATTAAAACGTTTGGCTGGTAGTGCTCTAAAATGTTTGACTGTTAGTTTATTAAAACGTTTGACTGGTAGTGTATTAAAACGTTTGACTGGTAATGTATTAAAACTTTTGATTGGTAGTGTACTAAAATGTTTGACTGGTAGTGTACTAAAACATTTGGCTGGTGGTATACTAAAACGTTTGACTGGTAGTGTATTTAAATGTTTGGCTGGTAGTGTACTAAAATGTTGGACTGGTAGTGTACTAAAACGTTTGACTGGTAGTGTACTAAAACTTTTGATTGGTAGTGTACTAAAATGTTTCACTGGTAGTGTACTAAAACATTTGGCTGGTAGTATACTAAAATGTTGGACTGGTAGTGTACTAAAACGTTTTACTGGTAGTGTACTAAAACATTTGACTGGTAGTGTACTTAAACGTTTGGCTGGTAGTGATCTAAAACGTTTGGCTGGTAGTAATCTAAAACATTTGACTGGTAGTGTTCTAAAACGTTTGACTGTTAGTTTATTAAAATGTTTGGCTGGTAGTGTACTAAAACGCTTGGCTGGTAGTGTACTAAAACGTTTGACTGGTAGTGTACTAAAACGCTTGGCTGGTAGTGTACTAAAACGTTTGACTGGTAGTGTACTAAAACGTTTGACTGTTAGTTTATTAAAACGTTTGGCTGGTAGTGTACTAAAACGCTTGGCTGGTAGTGTACTAAAACGCTTGGCTGGTAGTGTACTAAAACGTTTGACTGGTAGTGTACTAAAACGTTTGACTGTTAGTTTATTAAAACGTTTGGCTGGTAGTGTATTAAAATGTTTGGCTGGTAGTGTATTAAAACGTTTGACTGGTAGTGTATTAAAATGTTTGACTGTTAGTTCATTAAAACGTTTGACTGGTAGTGTATTAAAACGTTTGACTGTTAGTTTATTAAAACGTTTGACTGGTAGTGTATTAAAATGTTTGACTGGTAGTGTATTAAAACGTTTGACTGGTAGTGTATTAAAACGTTTGACTGTTAGTTTATTAAAACGTTTGGCTGGTAGTGTATTAAAACGTTTGGCTGGTAGTGTACTAAAACGTTTGACTGGTAGTGTATTAAAACGTTTGACTGGTAGTGTATTAAAATGTTTGACTGTTAGTTTATTAAAACGTTTGACTGGTAGTGTATTAAAACGTTTGACTGGTAGTGTATTAAAACGTTTGACTGTTAGTTTATTAAAACGTTTGACTGGTAGTGTATTTAAATGTTTGGCTGGTAGTGATCTAAAATGTTGGACTGGTAGTGTACTAAAACGTTTGACTGGTAGTGATCTAAAACATTTGACTGGTAGTGCACTAAAACGTTTGACTGGTAGCGTACTAAAACGTTTGACTGGTAGTGTACTAAAACGTTTGACTGGTAGTGATACTAAAACATTTGACTGGTAGTGTACTAAAACAATTGACTGGTAGTGTACTAAAATGTTTGACTCGTAGTGATCTAAAACATTTTACTGGTAGTGTACTAAAACGTTTGACTGGTAGTGATCTAAAACATTTGACTGGTAGTGTACAAAAATGTTTGGCTGGTAGTGTACTAAAATGTTGGACTGGTAGTGTACAAAAATGTTTGGCTGGTAGTGATCTAAAACGTTTGGCTGGTAGTGATCTAAAACGTTTGACTGTTAGTTTATTAAAACGTTTGGCTGGTAGTGTATTAAAACGTTTGGCTGGTAGTGTATTAAAACGTTTGACTGGTAGTGTACTAAAACGCTTGGCTGGTAGTGTACTAAAACGTTTGACTGGTAGTGTACTAAAACATTTGACTGGTAGTGTACTAAAACATTTGACTGGTAGTGATCTAAAACGCTTGGCTGGTAGTGTACTAAAACGTTTGACTGGTAGTGTACTAAAACATTTGACTGGTAGTGTACTAAAACATTTGACTGGTAGTGTACTAAAACAATTGACTGGTAGTGTACTAAAACGTTTGACTGGTAGTGATCTAAAACATTTGACTGGTAGTGTACTAAAACGTTTGACTGGTAGTGTACTAAAACAATTGACTGGTAGTGTACTAAAACGTTTGACTGGTAGTGATCTAAAACATTTGACTGGTAGTGTACTAAAACGTTTGACTGGTAGTGTACTTAAATGTTTGGCTGGTAGTGTACTAAAATGTTGGACTGGTAGTGTACTAAAATGTTTGGCTGGTAGTGTTCTAAAACGTTTGGCTGGTAGTGATCTAAAACATTTGACTGGTAGTGATCTAAAACGTTTGACTGTTAGTTTATTAAAACGTTTGGCTGGTAGTGTACTAAAACGCTTGGCTGGTAGTGTACTAAAACGTTTGACTGGTAGTGATCTAAAACGTTTGACTGTTAGTTTATTAAAACGTTTGGCTGGTAGTGTACTAAAACGTTTGGCTGGTAGTGTACTAAAACGCTTGGCTGGTAGTATACTAAAACATTTGGCTGGTAGTGTACTAAAACGTTTGGCTGGTAGTATACTAAAACGTTTGACTGGTAGTGTACTAAAACGCTTGGCTGGTAGTGTACTAAAACGTTTGACTGGTAGTGTACTAAAACGCTTGGCTGGTAGTGTACTAAAACGTTTGACTGGTAGTGTACTAAAACGCTTGGCTGGTAGTGTACTAAAACGTTTGACTGGTAGTGTACTAAAATGCTTGGCTGGTAGTGTACTAAAATGTTTGGCTGGTAGTGTACTACAACGTTTGTCTGGTAGTGTACTAAAACGTTTGGCTGGTAGTGTACTAAAACGTTTGGCTGGTAGTGTACTAAAATGTTTGGCTGGTAGTGTACTACAACGTTTGTCTGGTAGTGTACTAAAACGTTTGGCTGGTAGTGTACTAAAACGTTTGGCTGGTAGTGTTCTAAAACGTTTGACTGGTAGTGTACTAAAACGTTTGACTGGTAGTGTACTAAAACGCTTGGCTGGTAGTGTACTAAAACGTTTGGCTGGTAGTGTACTAAAACGTTTGGCTGGTAGTGTTCTAAAACGTTTGGCTGACAGTGTACTAAAACGCTTGGCTGGTAGTTTACTAAAACGTTTGACTGGTAGTATACTAAAACGTTTGGCTGACAGTATACTAAAACGCTTGGCTGGTAGTGTACTAAAACGTTTGACTGGTAGTGTACTAAAACGTTTGGCTGGTAGTATACTAAAACGTTTGACTGGTAGTGTACTAAAACGTTTGGCTGGTAGTGTACTAAAACGTTTGGCTGACAGTGTACTAAAACGTTTGGCTGGTAGTGTACTAAAACCTTTGGCTGGTAGTGTACTAAAACCTTTGGCTGGTAGTGTACTAAAACGTTTGGCTGACAGTGTACTAAAACGTTTGGCTGGTAGTGTACTAAAACCTTTGGCTGGTAGTGTACTAAAACCTTTGACTGGTAGTGTACTAAAACGTTTGACTGTTAGTGATCTAAAACGTTTGACTGGTAGTGATCTAAAACGTTTGACTGTTAGTTTATTAAAACGTTTGGCTGGTAGTGATCTAAAACGTTTGACTGGTAGTGATCTAAAACGTTTGACTGGTAGTGATCTAAAACGTTTGACTGTTAGTTTATTAAAACGTTTGGCTGGTAGTGATCTAAAACGTTTGACTGGTAGTGATCTAAAACGTTTGACTGGTAGTGATCTAAAACGTTTGACTGGTAGTGTTCTAAAACGTTTGACTGGTACTGATCTAAAACGTTTGGCTGGTAGTGATCTAAAACGTTTGACTGGTAGTGTAGTAAAACGTTTGGCTGGTAGTGTATTAAAACGTTTGACTGGTAGTGTATCTAAAACGTTTGGCTGGTAGTGTTCTAAAACGTTTGACTGGTAGTGATCTAAAACGTTTGACTGGTAGTGATCTAAAATGTTTGACGGGTAGTGATCTAAAACGTTTGACTGGTAGTGTACTAAAACGTTTGACTGGTAGTGTATATATTGTATATTGTATGTATATTATATATTGTATATATATTATAACTTTCAATGTTTACGTGAGACTTGGCCTACGATTAGTATTGTATGTGAATAAGATGAACATGTCAGCTACATCATACTTTTACCAGTCAGTCTTGAGATGTCATGGTCAGCTGTGCTGAGGACTGACAGGTCAGATGCTCCATTCACATGTGTTGGACAAGAGCCTTTGTTTTTCAACCTTTTACACAATCATGAATTTTAAACTTGACAGCGTCTTCAAGGAGCTGGGATTACCACTGCGGATGGACTGAGGTCAGATGGTGAATGGAAGACTCCAGAAGACTTGTGTGCAGAGACCGGTGTCCAGTCCAGCCATCTGATAGAAAGGTTGTTGGGTGAGGTGATGACTGCGCTTTCCTCTTGTCTCAGGGAGATGCTGGGATATGAGTCTGCTGGGGATCAGCCTCCCCTCCTGTTGTTGTCCATCTCTGCTGCTGCAGTGGACTTTGAGGAGGTTGAAGGTGCTTTTCTAACTTTTCAGTGCCTTTGCGGTTTTGCGGTTGTGAGGAAACTCTTGAACATCACTTGAACTGCACAGTGTTGACTAAGATGTTCCAACTTCTCAGAACATGGTTTTGGGGGTGGTGTAGTGTACAGGGTCAGGCCAAGCTGGCAGTGTGGCTGTCCAAAAAGAATAAAATGAAGGGTTGTGGCTCTCAGTATGCTGTGAAAACACTAAAAACTTTAAAACTAGATTTAAAACTAAATTGGCTTTTTAAATTAATTCTGTCATGTGTGGGGACAGGGGGACATGTTATGTTCTGTTTATGAATATGATTAGATTTTAGGATGATAAGATTTCGAATCAGGGGCGTAGCTAGCCCAGCACCCCTAAACATTATAGTAAAAAAAACCTTTTTTTCTTTTAACGTTAATTTGTCTCTGACAAGCTGGAAACTATAGAGCAGAAGCCACTAACAGGCGGACTGCAGTCTGGGTCCTGACCCATACGTTGTCCAGTGCGGACCCAAACTGATAATCTATTAAGAAGAATTTAATGTTGACAGTGTTTATTTTAAGCGGCGGAACTTTTCTTGTCTTTGCGGCACAGTAACCTCACAGGCCAATGGCGTGCACAGTAAAATCACCAAATGCGCTCCTCAGCCAATCAGATCTGTGCAGATTCGAGAGAGAATAAAGTTAGATGGTGTGTTTATACTTCCCACAGGAAGCTCCAAACCAACATGTCTTATATGTTCTGAGACCGTGGTGCTAATTAAAAGCAGCCACGTATCTCATATCCATCCATCCATCCATCCATCCGTTATCTTCTGCTTCCGCTTTCGGGGTCACAGGAGCCAATCCCATCGGGCAAAGATGGGCTACACCATGGACAAGTTGCCAGTCCATCACATGGCCAACAAACACACTCACACCTACGGGCAGTTAAGAGTGAGCGATCAACCTAATATACATGTGTTTGGACTGTGGGAGGAAACTGGAGTACCCAAAGGAAACCCACTCAAGCACGGGGAGAACATACACACTACACACAGAACGTTCTGGATATTTCATATGAGTGTGAGAATGGTCCTAACACAATTTCAGCCCTGATTTAAAGTCCTGGCTGGACAACCAAGAGCTCACTTCTCTCACTAAACAAGAGAAAGTGTGGAGGAATATAAGAGGGAGATAAACTGTTAAGATGTAAAACTCAGTTAACAAGACTAAACATTTTATTTCCCTTGTTTATTATAAACAAGCTCTTTATGATGCACTTTGTTCAAAAGTATTTTAATGTAACCCTTGTTTTTACTTAAAGTGATGAAGAAAGCATTTATTAAGTTCAGCATTTCAGTTCAGCATTTAAACAGTAAATATACTGAAATATACTGAACGGTATGTGTGATGTGTTGGTGTTTCAGTTGCTGATGGTATAAGATGCTGACACTAGGCTACTTCAGTATAAAGGATATAGCACTGAATTATAATACACATTAGAAATGATGGCAGTCCGAACCTTGGCCTGAGGAAATCTCCTCTAGGTGGACCTTACTGAACTCTAATGAAATACCCCTGTCTTAGATGATATATAATGAAATATATATAGTTTATCCTTTATTATATTTTATGTTTAAAAAAATGTCTTAATACATTTTTAAATTAAGCTTTGTGAACAAAGGTTTTTTTTTAGATTTGTTGGTGTCTTTCCAGTCACATTGTTGCCCCAACACTGATTTCATTACAGGTTTTATTATTATTATTTTTTATGTCAGAGAAAAAGATGATAGAGATGATACAGCAGCCCCCTCTGGTGATCTGGACAGGCATGTTGGTCTGTTGGTTAACCTACTGAAACCACTTTTGAGTCATGCTGAAATATTTTTGTTGGTGTAATTGTGTAATTTCATCAGTCATTTGCAGTAATTCATGTTTTGGATTGCATACTGTACACAACATCCAGCAAGCTATGAAAAGACTAAAGAATTAAGGAAAAGTATTACATAAAACTAAAAAAGGATATAAGGGTGAAGACTAAATGGGATAACTCAACATTTGAAGGAGAATGGCACCAAGCTTACTGCAGAATTCAGTCACTGAGTAAACAGATTCAGATTAATTCAGTCATTCATCAAGCTGTTTGATGTAAAATAGTTGATTGTAGAAACTCAGATTTCTATACAGTGGTGGTGACTGGAACCAAGGGTCACCATGTCTTTGATGCAAATACAGGCATTTTATTTGCTAAATCCACCAGTATCTCTGTTTTCAGGTATAAAAAAAGAACTAGAAATAATATTTAGACTAGAGTCTAAATAACTACTCATGACACAAATAACATGAGTCCAGATTTCAGCAGCATAGATTTCAGCCGGGATGAAATGTGAGATTTCCCCCCTGGTGTGACATGGCTCATTGGAACCTGGAGCATGTTCCTTAAGTTTCTTAACTTCCAGAAAGAATCCGTAATCAAGAGGTTTTTAAATCACATTCTGGAGCTCCAGAAGTCTAGGATAAAGTATGGAAAAAGGTTTGCCTGGCATGGGTGCATCTAAGCTGGGATGAATTTTAAGTTTAAGACTCTAGTGGTTGCTGGAAGTATGGAGCTCCAGATTGCAAGGAGCAGGTGAACAATGCCTTATCTATGTGAGGTGAGCCTTAGCTCAACAAACCCTGTAGCATGTTCGTTAATTCCTTAATTTGATGTAAAAAAAAAAACTTAACAATCAACAATCAGTAATCCAATTTTTTCCCATCCATGTGGGAAATATATATGGAAATATATATTTTGGATTCTTTCTGTTTTCGAACAATAACATTCTGTAATTTTTAATATTTTTACCCAACTGTGATTTCAGAAAGATGTTCATGATCCATCTACCATGGATAAAGCCATGAAATTATTTTACAAAGCCCTAAATTAGATTTTACCCCTTCTCCTCTAACTTACATTAACAATCTGTACATGGCTAGGAAGTTGCTAGGTAGCTGCTACGTTTCATGTCCACTGCTAACATTTCCCCTCCTCACCAACAGAGGTCTCCCACACCTGAATACTTGTAGTTCACCTCACTGGCCACTCATTAATCAGCACCCGGTAAGGTATTTAAGCCCAGTTCTGTTTGCTGTTCCCCGCGAAGTGTTGCTTTTGGTGTGTCCCCTTGCATTTCTGAGCCGTGTTAAGAGTATTTGTCTTTCTGGTTGATTTGACTTGGATTAGTTTCTTGAATTTGTGTCATTATGTCTCCTTGTTTTGTGAATAAACTTGCTCTTGACTCCCTGTGTGAAGTATCTCCTTACATTGTTTTCCAGGTTGATTGATAGAGTGTTTCTATATGGTTGCTGTGGTATTACATGTAATTGCTAGAGTGCTTACTTAAGAGTTATTAAAAAATAATGAAGGTTAAAAAAAACATTATAAACATTATAAAATGTCTCTGATTGAATGTAACGTTTATTCTCAGCTGTGGCGAATTGAAAATAAATGGGGCCTCACAAAGTAACTACATATGAATTTTAAATATACATTACATGAGGTTCCAGCATGCCATGGGATTTGACCGAAATTATATTAATTACGTTAAATGTGAATTCCAAGACCAAACAGGGCTTTTGAAAACCGCTAATGAAAGAAGTATATAAAGATGAGTACTTTTACTCAGTGTATTCAGAGAGCCTGTTTGAAAGTTAGCTATGAAAAGCTAGCAAAAAGCAGCCTTAATATAAAAATGATTACCTCTCACTTTGTTCCTGTCCCTGCAATGGGTCAGAGTTTTCTTACAGTCCTTTGACCACCTTTGCTGTTGGTTGGTTCATGCATTTAAACCGGTGACAGAAAGTGCTAAATTATTATTATCCAAATCCAAAAAACAAAATACAACTTCAGAAATGTGTATACTTACTGTCTCCATAGACAGCCAGTGGATTTCAAAGGTTTCTCCAGTTTCCACCCATTATCTGCCCTTTATCCCACTAGTCAAGGTCACAGTGGGGGGGATGGAGCCAATCCCAGCGTCACTGGGCGAATGCAGGGTACACCAATCACATGGCCAACATTCACTCACACACCTACCATCAATTTAGAGTGACTGATCAACCTAACACGCATGTCTTTGGATGTGTGGGAGGAAACCCACTGAAGCACAGGGAGAACATGCAAACTCCACACATACAACCCGGACCGAGAATTGAACGCGGCTCGCCTTGTTGTGAGGCGACAGTGCTAACCACCACTGGTTTCAAATTAGACAACTTGCCCATGTCCTCTGTTTCCTGAGCTGCTGGCTAAAACTCAAGTTAAACACTTGCAATGCTTCAATAAAAAAGTCTTATTCTTAACTACCAATCCCGTTTAAATGGTTGAAAAATCAATGACCTTAGTGCCAAAACGAGCAGGAAGACTGCCGAGGGCCTGGGGAGCATTGTGCTGCAAGCTCTTTGCGGACGGAACCTGATACCACAATGGCCGATTACTTAAAGATATGCAGAAACCTGTTTAATCGAATTCTGCATACTAGGTGGGAGGTTTTTTTTGACTTGGTGGTCTCCGAACACAGCAAGCAAATAATTTTGATGCCTAAAAATAATCAGGAGTGGTTGTTTGCACGGATGTTGTGAATATAAACCAGATGAATAAAGAAAAAAATAAAAAGGAGCAGAAAGCTGAAAATAATTTAAAAAGATGAATAAATGGAATTAAGAGAAGCACGCAGTGAAGGAGAATTCATAGAGCTCTATGCTTTTTGTGTACTGAAAGTTAGGACCCACAGGAGTGCTTATAGGTTTAGAGACTTGTAAAGACAACCCCATTGCACCTTCGTCACCTAGGATTACGTATTTCCACCATCGATAAACAGGAGTTGCACCTTTGGTGAGCAGGAGTGACTGCCACCAGGAGTAGCGACTGGTCTAGTACAGCACTCTGTAGCCCAGATAAGCATGTAGCCTTGGTTCTACTTAGACTTGATTCATAGGGTTTCAAAAAGGTACCAGTCCAGGTGTAAGCAGTATATAAAAATCCTCCAGGCATTTAATCAGAGTGCATAGTACATTGCGGACCAACCTTCTAGAGGGACAAAATTTAAAGGTCTTAAATGTGTGAACGCGTGTGAGTGCATGTTGGTCCAAAGTAAAGATAAGAGCCAAGGCTCTAGTGACCCTTATAATAAGAAGATGAAACTTCAATATAATAATAATAATATTAATAATAATAATAGTACCTTGTAAGATGGCCCTATATTTTATAGTGAGGTCTATGTACTGATATTCAGTGAATAAACTGTTTATATATTTTTGGTAGACCTCAGCATCCAGGACAAAATCTATTAGTGTGCAAACAAAAATATAGAAGGCTACAAACTTTATTGGTAGCGACTATATGACACTGTTTGGTCAGAAAGTAAGATAATTTTACAGGCGTTCTATGCCCATGCTGCAAAAAAAAATAAGCAATATTTCATACGAGCAGCTGACAATAACAGTTGTTTACTGTATACAATGGAGAAGACATTACTGTACAGATATAGAAATTGTTTTCCATACCACAAATTACAAGAGAGAAAAAGATTGTAAGATCTTTAGTCAACACATTTCTAAAGGCCAACATGCTCCTAGGTCCACTGAGCCAAGGCACACCATATCCAGCCAAGATACTCTTTACTCCATGACATCTGGTGCTCCATACGTCTAGAGACCACCAGGGAGGAAATCTCAAATTTCATCCCAGCTAAGAGGAATTCTTGTCATTCAACAACACCTCATTCATACACCGTTTTTATTCAAAGCTTCTACCAAAAAACCCTCTGTCTGGGACCTTAAGGAACCTGCTGTACCATTTGGTTCTTGTGAGTGCACACTTAAGCACCCCCCACCAGACTATACTCAGTATCCTTGACACACCGGACTTCCGGACCACTGACAGACTAAAATGTAGTTCTGGCCACTGGGAGACAAGAAAATGTAATCCCCTAACTTACTTTATTTATTCAGAATCCACAAGTGTAAATCTGGCCTGGGACCTCCAGAAACCTGGGGCACCTTGTGGTCCTTGTGAGCCCACACTCAAACACCCCCCACCAGACTTTACCCAGTAACCTTACCACACCAGACTTCCAGACCACTGGGAGACCAGAAAACATATTCCCCTAACTTACATTTAAGCGCTGTAATCCATATGTTGGGCTCGCAAGGATCAGATGGAGTGCCAGGTTCCTGGACCTTTTTTCCAGAGACTTCCAGAGACTAACAGGGGGGTAAATTCAACCCAGCTAAGATGCGCTCTTGTAGAGCAAAGCTTTTCCTTTTTTACACTCTCTTGACTTCTGGAGCTCTAGACCCCTAACAAAAAATCCCAAGATCATTTTAGCGATACATGTTGTGGTAAAAAACTCATAATTCCGGATTGTTTCTGGAAGTTAGGGAACTTAAGGAACATGCTCCAGGGTCCACTGAGCCAAAGCACACCTCACATGCATCATATGCAGGCCCCTAGACATCTGGTTTTTTTCCATACTTCCAGAGACTACCGAGGGGAAAATCTCAAAATTAATCTCAGCTAAGGTGGACCCTTGTCAAGCAAAGCTTCTTCTATATTCTATTGACATCTGGAGCTCCAGACCCTTGGCAAGCCCATTTTAGAGGTACATTATGTGGTAAAAACCTCATAATTACGAATTGTTTCTGGAAGTTAGGGTCCATTCACGTGGATAAGGCATCCTTCGTATGCCCCAAAACATGTGGTCCATATTTCCAGAGACCACCAAAGTCACTGTTTCTCCCTAATTAAGGTGAGCTATTCTGCAGAGGGTGGTGGAGGTTGCCTCCTCACCACCCTGGACATCTACACCTCCAGAAGCAGGAAGAGGGCCACCTGCATCATGAAGACATCATCAGGCAGGAGGTTGCTAAGCATTAAGTGTAAAACTACCAGACTAAGAAACAGCTTCATTCTAGAAGCTGTGAGACTCTAAAACTCTTAGAATGACACACAGCACTTTAACAGAACTTGGTCACTTTCTCCAGGACATTTTTGCTATCCTTACCAGTACTCTATGTACCCTACCCACACCCATGATCCATGTTGCTGCTAATTTTTAAATTTAGATTTTATTTATTGTATTTCCTTCTCTTTATGTTTTATACTGGATATTGGTATTTGGGGGGGAAACTGGGACCTTGGGTACTCAATTTTGTTCCATCTCATGTATCACATGTGTCATGAATGACAGTAAAGTCTCCTTTACTCCTTAATATAAGAGGTGCTGTTTGTCCAGCAGAGGGAGTCTCTGTAGAGTAAATGAGTGTGGCATTGAACAGCTGAGCATCACAATTGAGCAAGGGTGTCCTAACAACCAATTAGACCAATAATATCCTTAACTTGGATTGGCGGCCGTACCATATGCAAAATAAAAAAAGCTTTAATACAAACATTTTTTATTTCTTAAAAATCATCTCATACACTTAAATTAATTGAGAAATGGACAATATTGTTTGTGAATTGCATGAAAATTGCATGAAATGAAATTCTAGAGTGATCCTAAACTTTTGAGCGGTAGTGTATATATATATATATATATATATATATATATATATATATATATATATATATATATATATATATATATATATATATATATATATATTATTTATTTATTTTTTTTAATGTAAGCCAGTGGACTGAGACTTTGGTTTCTTTCTCCCTGTGTCTAATACTGTCTGTAATTCAAAATATGCCTCACATAATTCAAAATATGTCTCACATTAAGTTGTTACATTATTGAATATGTTGCTTGATGTCTGTCAGACAGTGTGATATCATGGTTTTACTATTAGTCTGTCAGAATAAAAATCTTGTTAGTCTATTTGTGAGGGGAAAAAGTGATTTGTCTCCAAAGAAGGTTTATTTATCAGATTTTCCACTATTCTACCATCATGAACATTACATATAAAACCCAGAACACACCCGGTGGCCCATTGCTGGTTCTGAATAGTAAATAAAAATACTTGTATTTGTGTTGCCTTGCAGTTTCCTTACCATGAACCATTTAATATTAAACCACTCAAGGATAAATCACCCTTAACTTTATTCTTTTTCTGATTTCTCTCCATTGTTCTTTCTTTTTCTTCTCTCTCTTTCTTCTGTATGTATATACGGATATATCACTCTTTTCTTCTCTATTTGTTACTGAAGGCTAGCTTTGCCAATATAAAAAACTCTCAACAAACTGCTCCACATGTATTTCTTTATTCAGACAAGCAAAAAAAGAATATTCCCTAATGAGATATATTATTTGCATACTAGCAAAAACATAAATCCATCACATCAAACTACCGTCAATTAAACGCGTGTCATGTGTGCGATGACGGTGCTGATATCACACTCAGGCTTGTTTTGGAGGAAGTGAGCAGCAGTTAGCGGCTCCCGACAAAAAAAAAAGAAAGAGAAAGGAAAAATAACAGCGGTCATTTTTTAACGGCGATCGTCTAGAACGGCCACAGAAGACGGAGTCAGTGTCCCAGTTTCAGATTCAACAGACAGACCCAAATCAGCCTGCTGTCCGTCGACTGTCAGAGGCAGTGAGAATACCGAAAATAACAAACAATAGTGACTTAGCGAGGAGTTAGCACTTAGCTTAAATACGAGCTAGCGCGAACAGACTCACTCTTCCGATTCTCTGATAAGGTAAGACACCGTTGTTAAACGACAGTATCGTACAAAGCAAACTCAAACACATTTCAAAAGAAAGTGCTGCCAGAAAGCTGCCTTTTCTGACCAGCAGCGGTAGCTAGCATATATGCTATCCCACTGCAAGCTAACTGCGCTAGCTATGCTAACGTTATGCTATGCTGACAAACTGTGCTTCAGCCGTGGCGGCGTTGTGTTAGCTGGTGTAGCTGGGTTTTTGTGGCACACCAGCAAGGCTTGTCTGTGAATTGTGATGTTTTGAGGGTGTTTCTGCGATTTTCTTGCGAGCTGCAATGAATAAACATCTAAATTCTGGCTAAGTAACGCTAGCCGGTGTCAAAGTCCGACCTTATAGTCAGCATTAACGCTGCAGAAAAAAAGATTGACAGCCAAGACAGTGACGATTAACGAGACACGTGACGTTAGATAAATAAATAGATAGATATACTAATAGAAAGGATTGAGAATATTTTTTTTAGTTTCTGGAGGTGAGCTAAGGTGACGGAGCATATTACCGACAGGATGTCAGTCAGTGCTAGCTGGCTAGCTAACTTCTCTAACTTGTTTTTCTCAGAGGTTTGGTCACCTTAAACCACAGATTTAAACACAGTAATTTAGGCTGTTTAAGGCAGGGTTCATGCTTAAATATGCTAAAATTGTCACGTTCCACTATTTTAGTATATGAAAAGGGGTTAATGACAGTTTAATTCTTGGTCAGCTGTTCCACAGGGCGTTTTAAACAGTGTAGAATAACAAGCAGATCTTAATGTAGTTATTCGAAAGTACTTCATCATCTCTCTTACTGCACAAACCACCTCAGCTGATGAGATCACATCTGTATAATTATTTGCATCAAATGTCGTTATGGATATTATTTATTGATGGTGTATTGTCTTATAATCAGTAATAGCTGCCAGGCCCGGTCCAGTATGTTGACTTCCATGATCTTGATTCTTACTGTGTGAAGATACCTGTTGGTGTCAAAATCATAAGTCATCTTAAAAGGAAAGATGTTCTAGCTCGCTTTCTACATAGAGTACTCTCTTTTAAGTTCAAAGAAAGGGCTTTGCAGTTTACACCATGTGATCCGACTTTTCCTAGTGTCATGGGTTCCAGATTAAATATGGAGTTCACCACTGCAGTGAGTGGCACACAGATATGCAGTGCTGTTGCAATGTTAGAAATATAGACTAAACTCAGACTATAGACTGTGACTGTAGACTATGATTATGCATTAAGGCACGCCTGCACATAAAGTGTGGTGCTTTACTGTAATTTTGCTGCAAGTCTTGAACTAAGTATTGAATTTGGGTCCTGCATATGCTAGAGAGTGAATTTGACCACTGCTTATGGCAGATCATAGTTCATTGAAGGACCAACTTTACTGTGATCCCTTGTAACCATAATGCAGTCCTGTATAACAACCAGTACTTTGACTTGCTTATATAATAACATACTGTATGTATTAATGTCTTGATAAAATGTCTTGTGGCTGAATTGTTGCTGAGGGACAGGGGGAGCTCTGGAGTGAGGTGCTGACTGCTGTGGCTTGTTTACAAACATTTGTGTTTTAACAGCTTTGGATGGCATATTTATTAGGATGTCTGGTTTCCATGCATTGTCATACCTCTACAACGCACATGATGATTTTGCATTGCGATATCATGATTTCACAATGCATAGTTACACGTCTAGGATCAAACAAATATTTGGATGCTTTATGTGTTAAAACTTTCTGATTATATGCTTCACAGATTTTTTAGAGTTTTAGATGTTCTTTTTTCTATGGCTGCCATTTTTTCCTTTAAAGCCACTTTTCCAATGCATGGTATCGCCGTTTTGGTTTTTCATTGGGCAAACCTGGCACCTGGTACTATTTTTTTTTATATCACCTCCTTTGAGGTTCTGCATGAGCTGAGCCAACACCAAAAGGTCACATTAAAAAGCTGCAGGCTACTGATTTGTTTGAGAAAATCACTGACATCACCCTAAACACATATGCTCTTGCTAGTGGCCAGGTTAGTGTACACGCTGGCCTCGCCTTTGAGCAACCACAATTGCTTCACTGTCTGAACTCTGATCTAAACTCTGTTTTGTCTTGATGCCATCAGCCTCTTCTAAATAAAAATTGTCTTTATGCCATAACAGTATTATAGTTTCATGTGAAGTTGCTATGACGACCATTTCATAGAGTTGGTACTACATCTGCGGTGAAAACAAGAAGAGTTGAGTTGAGGTGCACCATATAGGGGGAGAAGCACAATTGGACCTTTTTTATTTTAAGCGATTTCACTAAATAAGGCGAGTTATTTGAGCATGGGTGCAGGCATAGCATAAAGGGCCACCTTAAACACCATCAAACAGTTTGAAATTATTGTGTTTAATAATGATACACACCTAGGGCCGAGAGATTATTCGTTTTATGTCATAGCCCACACTATCAAAACATTGTCTTGTGTTTTAAATGGAGGAATTTTACTTTATAACACAGAAATTGTGAACTGACTGCCTGTGGATTAGCTACATTAACCAGAACCAATCAAACCTCGTTGTGTTGTGACATCACAACCACATCTACTGGCCACACATTATTCAGGGGTCACAATACTGGGAGAAAAATCAAACACCAATAACCTAGAAAGCTAATGTAGATGTCCTGTAGCTTGAACACACTGAGGAATCTTTTCGAACATACCAGCGGTAATGAACCAGTTACCTAAGCTAGCATTTGTTATCCTAGTCTTTCTTTCATGTTCTGTATTTCAGTATAAAAACAGCAAGCTGATGCCAAGTGTGATTTGTGATGTTTTGTTTAATTAAATGTAGGTGAGAAGAATGTAAAGTTAAACATGATGCTTGTTGGCGCTCTACCTGCAGCGCATTCTTTGTTGTGGCCATAAGCGCCACCCCTTAACTAGACACTTTACTTTAAAGGGTTGCACCTAGAAGCCTTGTTTTGATAACTGACAGTTTTCATTGGAGGATGGCCTATTAGAGACAGTTTTACAGTTTTAGTTTTCTGCACACTGTTTTTGGATTTTCCAGTACACTGCTGAAATCGGTCCACTCGGACAGCATTTGGCCTAAGTGTGCCAGTACTGTGGATGTAGCTCACTGCACACTGAAAAATTGCCCCACTGCCTTTTCAAGGACAACGCCTTTTACAGCCCAGACTCATTCTTGGCGGCTTTTACTTGTTTACATTCATACCTTATCAGAATCGATGCTCTTGTTACAGTCTGAGCATTTTTCTGGTAAGGCTGAATGCCGACGTCCTCTCTCTTTGTCAGCAGCCCGTCTATTTATCATTGATGTGCTTTCAGTCAATAGGCATTTAAATGACATTTCCTCCACCACTGCGAGCATTTCCTCCACATTAACTACACTGTGATTTGTCCAATGCGCTGTTAAATACCTACCAGAGTATTTGAGGTGAAGGTGACGATTTAACTGCAGTGATTTTTAGGGCATAAAATAACAAGTATGCACTAATTTGTGCCCAAAATAGAGTTATATAAACATAAAACTAATCTGTGTTTTTATTGTCTTGTTTTAATGTGTAAATCATTTCTTCAGACAAGCCATTAGCAAAAAAATCAGACTATGTGTTGCATGGAATCACTGAATTGTATCCTAAGGAATCAGGATTGTATGTAAGGTCAGAGGTTTACATCTATGTTGCATATTTGTCATTGTGTGAGATTTGTATTCAGGGCATTAATGCTGGGCATGTAGCGTTTCTTTTGGGGGTGTGGGGGTACATATTACAAGTGGGAAACAGCAGCACCGCATTGCTTTGATATTCATGCAAATTTAGGGATGGAGTGCAGGGAGGCTCTGGGAGCTTTATTGGTGAATATGCATAATATTTTTTGGGGGAATGTAGGTCAGTTGAACAGAAACAGTGTTTGAGGGAGATGTTTTGAGATTCTTAGACTGTTACAGGTCATTTATTATTACACAGTTTAGTTAAATACAACATTCTCAACAATGGTGTTATTTCAGAAGTAGGGCATTAGTTAAGAAATCCTCCTGACAAACCTGAAGGAAAAGGATTTTAGTTCTTGGGTGCAGAATTTGTTGTTATTCACAAGGCTGGCATGCTTGAACTTATCCAGAACTTGAAGGCCTAAATCCACATGCCTGTAGGACAGGAACAGGTTGTGTGATCACCTTATAGCCATGCACATTTTATTCTTAATATTCACAGTATTTTAGCCTAAAGACCATAGGACAATGGGTAAACAGTTTTAAACACTCTAATGGTGAGTAATTTCAACCGAACAATGCTTAACTAGATTATGCACATAATCGGGTAACCACTTATACCGTGTGACCTAAAGTTTGTGGACACCCCTTTATTGGTTGTTTATATTCTCCTGATTCCAAAATCCAGATTCAGGGTTGTTGTTTTTTGCGTATCTCTCCATCTTGAAAAACAACTTATCAGTTTTGAGCAACCATAAACAACATTAATCATAGGCATTTGATCGCACTCTCTATGTGGAAAATCACTTCCGGTCCATATCATCTCAATGATGTGATGTAATTTGCAAACATTTTAATATTATGTTCAGTTGTGTCAGCTGAATATGAAAATGTAATTGCTATGCCACCTCGATAGACAAATATTGGCATTAGAATAGGTCACACTGCAATGGTCAATGGTCAGTGGATGCCACCTTTGCCATAAGGTAGAATTTTCTGCCCTGCTAGATCTGCCCCAGTTAACTGTTTGTCCTATTATTGCATGGAAGTGTCTGTGCAGCAAGAACTCAGAAAAGTGGTGTAGTGTAAAGCACATTCCTCTGAAATAGTGCAATCGTGTTCTCTGGCAATCTGATGGATAAATCTGGGGTTGGTGGATGACAGGAGAATACCACCTACCAGAATGCATGGTGTCAGTAGTAAAGTTTGGTCGAGGGGTGATAAGAGGTCTAGGTCTGTTTTTCATGCCTCTTGATTCCAGTGAATGGTAATGCTACAGCCCAAAAAGAAATCTAAGACAAGTGTATGCTTTCAGCTTTGTGGCAACAGTCTGGGAAACGTGGGGCAATCTATTAATGCCCATGGATTTGGAGTATCTATATGGGTGTGGTGGTCACCACAGTATCCGCAAACGTATGGCCGTAAGGTATATTTTGGTCAATAATCGAGTAATCAGATAAAAAAAAAAAAAAAAAAAAAAGCAAGCCATGCGTAGCCTATAAAATATTCTAGAACAACCACTGGTTCATCGAGAAGGTACTTTTAAATCAAGTTTGAGTAGGTTCTTGTAAATCTGGCATGCAGCATGTGTTTTGGGCCGTGCCTAAGAAACATGCTAAACTAGTTTTCCACTCTTGTGTTTACTGGTGTGCAAATAACAGCCTTGTGCTTGTGGTGCATGCATGTCAGGATTTCATCTTGAGCTGACTCCTCATGGCTGTTATTTACCTTGCAGCCTTTTCTCGGAAGCGTGCCTTGTCTTCAGTCTTCTTGTGTCCAGCATCTGCAGCCAGCCTAGAGCTATTGTTCTTTTGTGGTCTTGGTTGTCTGATCTCAATTGGCTCTGTCTGTCCAAAGGTATCATTCCTCTGCTTGGCCCTAACTTTATATTATGTGAACATACAGCTCTAGGCCATGCTGTTCGATATGTGTCCAACTTCATTTCCCAGAAACCTTTATGTAATCAGAACAAGGTGCTCCAGAAATAACTTACCAGGGCACATAGGCGTGTGTGATTGATATATATATATATATATATATATATATATATATATATATATATATATATATATATATATATATATATATATATATATATATGTCTGTGTATTGGCAAGAACCTTGCGATACAATACGTATCGTGATACAGCGGTCACGATTCAATATATTGTGATGTACTGCGATATTGCAAGCAAGGTGATGTATTGCGCTTTTTCAAATCTTTCTATTAAAACACACCACTATATGAACAGGTTTGCCAATGCTTACAATAGCATTGCGCCCTTGTTCTGCTTGTTAATGTTGGAGTGGAACTGATAATGGATTACAACACTGTCATCTAGTGGTCCGAAGTTTAAACACAAGACACAATGATTCACTGTCTGCCAGGAATCTGTGTATCGATACTGTGTTTTTGAAAATTGATACAGTATCACAAAACATAATATCCCAATACTCGATATTTTCAATTTTCTAAAGCTATCATAGCTGCCAAAACAACACACCTAAAGCTAAAAAAAAAAGAACACCCAGCCAGGGGAAGAAATTCAGACATTGCCAGTATCGCAGACTAGACTTTAAAGATCGCTCGACAATTAACCTGTTCCATCACCTCCAAAGACACCAGCACAGAGTATGAGGGGTATGAAGCGTTTCGGGAGCCCACTGTCCAAGACTAACTTAAACCAGCTAAGGTGTCTGGTAAAACACACACTCAGCAAACTTCAGTGGAGTCGTTCACTAAAAAAGTGCCTTCACCCAATGATGCTGAGATTGGTCCAGCCCCCGCACGACCCAGACTAGCGGCACAAAGTGAATGATGATGGATGGATATTAATTTCCTTTTAGATGTGTTAGCTAGTAAATATAAGACTTTTACAAACACATTTTTAAATGCTCGTTTTCAATAAATATCGTTTTCAGTAAAATTACAGAAAATATCTAGATATTTTTTGTCAGTATCGCACAACCCTAATGGCACATATAAAGCACCTCTAAGAATAGTTGCAGAGCTAAATTATTTAAAAATTAGTAAATTTGTGTGTTTAATTTATTATAAAAAATATTTGAACTATGTTCAATGATGGTAATAAATAAAATCTGTCTGTAACCAACAAAACAAATCTTGCACCCTTTCCTTAAACATTCGGCCACATAAAACATTTGTTCTACCCTTTTTAGCAGCCATAAAAAGATTAAATTCTAAAAATCAATATATCTCAATATCTCAATATAATAAAAATAACCAGAGCAAAGGACAACCGTGCCCTGGTGTCCCTATGAAACACTACCAGTTTGTTTGCCTAGGCACATATACCCCAATGTAATGTAATAAATATGTACATATAAATTAGCTAATATGGTTAAGCTTAACTTATTCTTAAGCTGAAATGTGTTATTTACGTATAATGTAATGTGTTATTTACGTAAAATGTATGGCCTTTAACTATACTGCTGTGGTGGTCAGCAGTTAGTAGACTGGTGACCTTTTTTTAATTCCATCACCCTGTCGAAGTGTTTCCGCAATGGGATCTTGACTTGTTGTGCAATATGTTTTGCTGCTTAGAGCAATATGTTTTTGTCACTGCCCTGATGGCATTCTCCATATGGGGTGCGTGTCATGCCAGAGAGTCTGACATGTCTGAAGCTTTCAGCATTTCTCCGGGCTGCCAAAGGGAGTCTGTCCTCATCAGAGTGCTGCTGGCATTGCACAGCATGCTGTGCCCCATGAGCATGTGTTTATAGCTCCAGTTATTCGCTCAAATATTTTAGAAAAGCACTGACTTCCAGTTGCCCTTTGAAATGCTGGTTTCTATTCTGATACCGCTACTTAAACATTAAACATTATTCGATACAGATAGCGATTAAGTAGTACTGAGCATTGTTAATGAAATTCTGTTTATATTATATTGTGTTCAAAGAAAGACAAGCATTTGCAAATTAACTTAACACGAGAGGGCAAAACTTTTCCTAATGTTTAGTGTAAAATTTTTGTAAAAAGTAAAAGTTGAGTTAAAGTTTATGTAAAATAATTTCTGTCCAATCATCACGAAATTCATACACTATGTAAAAGACACCCACTGTGTTCAAATGATCAAGAAAATAAAAATGGCTATAAATAGAGGTGCATGTTTTTCTTTAAACAGTGACGACATGATGTTGTTTTAACAGTTTTGAGCTGTTCTTTCAAAATCTGTGCTTTAAAAAATATTGCCTTATACTGTAGCATAGTTTGGCACATATAAATAGAACCTGAACTGCAAAGAGCCATTGAACCTTCACGTTCACGGTTTCATATGTTATTGATATTTGGGGAGTGTGTGCTTTTACAGAAGCAGCTTTTATTCTGCTGCCTTCATTTCAATAGGAAGTGGGTCTGTATGCTTGACACAGAGAGAGCGCAATTGCAAGAGCACGCACACTCACTCCTCGTGACTTTTGAAGGAGTAATGGAGAGCGAGAACACATGACCAGTTGAGATTTAGAGCAGGAACCATGAGTGTTTCTACACAATGGGTTTCTATTTAATATTTGTCAGTGCTGGGTCATAGTAGCAGCAGAAGTAGTAATAGTAGTAATAGTAATACCTTTCGTAGTAAAATATTCATTAAAACCTTGGCAAGCAAGTTCTACGTTTACTGACAGAGAACATGGTAAGCATGTATATTGTGTTCCTTGGGTGTGGTCTTGTGTTGTCTCTTAAGGGCTTCTGTGGTTTAAACAATCACTCTGCTTGTTAGTGATTCAGCCTCAAGCTTCAGCTTTTGCTTTTTAGGTAATATTTTTTGTAATATGATGTGTTTGTTCAGCTAAGGTGTTTAATTGGTGGTCTTCACCTGCAAAGGCAACAGTTTCTAGACCAAGGTAAAAAGGCTAAGTCTATTTGATTTATCAATGCTCCACCCACAGGTCCATAGCTACTGTTGTGAGGTTGCATAAGCTGTACAGTAGGGGCATATGATATTTAAATTGTATCTGCATTGTCAGATGTCAACTGTCAACGCTGAAGAGATGTTTAGATAATTCAACCAATGTTCGATGATGTACTTTACAAAAGCAGAATGTTTAGATGATCTTGGGCCACTGTAGTGCATTTTTTATTTTATTATTTATTTATTTTTGCTTTATTTGTATTTGTAACCCTCTACCAGTAGCCTTAATCGTATATTTCTCTCTAAAGCTCATGCAGATAGATAGTCCTGATTTTCAGTATTAATATTTTTACCTTTTTTTCCAGCATTGGCACATACATACATATTGGCCCACATTTGTGTTACATCTGTTTTACACAATGTTTGCAAAATCAAACATTACAACCTATTAAAATTGTGTCTGAATATGTAATTCTGTAGTTATTACTTGACACATAATTTGACATTGCTTTATTATTGACCTGCACTGCATTGTTGACTTAATTTAGAGCTGTGTGGACATGCAAATTTGATCTTTTTCAGTTCTGAACTGGGTTCATATGTGGTTCTAGATTGAAAATGTTTTATACTGCCTAAGCGTGCTCATTCAGTGTTAATCTGGAGTTAGAGCCATAAACAGTGCAAAAGCAGAATAACCCCTTTTTTTCTATTGACTTGCTGTGATATTGAACAGCTGAGGGCAAATTGTCTTCATGACAAAACGTGTTCATAATGCACGTGTTTCATTCATTTGACGTTATTAATTAGACTGTGTGCATGCTGGTTGTTTTAGGACGCAGGTTCGTTCACATAAGTGACTGGTTTGCAACACACATCTGTTGACAGTTTGTTTAACTTTTGCTACAGCAAAATTACAGTGACCGGTTTTGCCACTGTACTAAGGTCAGCTATCTTTCACATGCAAACAAAATATATCTTATCTGAAACTAACCCCTTGCTCCTTAATGGTTTTATTTGTTTTTATTTGTGCACTGTGAATTTTGTTTGGAATTTTGTCAGCATTCTTTAAAGCTTGCTCAACCTTGCGACAGTACCTATATTTTTGGGGTGGGGTCTTGGATGGGTCATTTAACAGGTCCATAACAGTAGTGTCAATATAGGCTAGTTATTGTATGTGAGCTACTAAAATAGGACTGCTAGCAACTTGTTTTAGGCCTTTTTTCACCTCCTGTTCGTTCCTATTTCTAGCACACAGTGTTATGTTTGTAATAGGTTCTGTGTTGTGATGTGGTATTTTTCTTTGTGTGATTAAAAAGCACGCTTACGTTTTTGGTGCCCTGTGACATAATGGTCATGTGCTCATACTGTAATCCTTCCTGTTTCCTTAGCTGTGACACAATGACATCAAGGAAGAAAGTTCTACTGAAAGTGATCATCCTCGGAGACTCGGGGTGGGTATCTGCACTGTAATTTGACACCTAGTCTCCAAGTGGGCAGATTTAAAAAAAATCTAAATAATTACATTTTTGAGATGCAGAGATTTGTAATGGCTTCTTGTACAAAATCTTACAAACTGATTTATTTACAGTGGTTGTGATGGAACCAATGTCTACAGTGCAATTAGACACAACTCAGTAAAGTAGCCTATCAAATTACACTTGACTGTACAATCATGAAACATAATAACCACCAAAACTCTCCAATACATTTTTGTTTATAGCTCTTAAACACTGTGGATGATCCATATGATCAATAAAAGAACAGGTTCACCTTGACTTAAACTGAATATAGAAATTTGCTAGCTGTGTTAGTTGTGTCTTCTTTGTTCTTATGTTGGTAATTTAAAGCATTTTGAACACACTGATAGTGATTATGAATTGAAGTACACAGAAGTTTTGCTCATGTAGTTTGATCTTAGCCATATACTGACATCAGAGATTTACTTTTTAACATATTGTGTACATGAAAGCTTTCTGAAAATAAGCATCAAGGAAATGTCTGACCCAACCTGTTGTTACAAAAAACAAGAATCTGTTTCTAGATCAGTTCATTAATGTTTAATTGCCTGATTATGTTCATATTTTATACCAGACACAGTTTATTCTCACTCATGTAAATGTCCCTGCTGTTATTTTTGGTTTCCATTTTGAGTGCGAACTTCCTTTGTAGTCAGTGGCCCATATTCACAAAGCTTCTCCGATAGAGTGCTGTTCTAGAATCTGTTCCTGTTAGTAAGATAATCGCAAGTAAAACGAGAATCTGGCCCTGAATCAGCACTTGTACTTTAAGAAGCTTTGAAAACATACGTTAATATTTTTTAAACAACTCTCAGTTCAGCATCTGTTATTGGGGTGAAGATGCTCTGCTGAGTTTTCAGTTCCTGTTTATCGCATGGTTTGTATTTGGCAAAACTGTGTTTCTGCATTTCTTCACAGAGTTGGGAAGACTTCTCTCATGAACCAGTATGTGAACAAGAAATTTAGCAATCAGTACAAAGCCACAATAGGAGCCGATTTTCTGACAAAAGAGGTGATGGTGGACGACCGACTCGTCACAATGCAGGTACCAAGCAGCACTATTGGCCTCAGTATGACACAAGCAGACTCGTACTAGTCCTACCTATTGTTGCAAGTAAATAATCCACTTTGATTGTAAGTAGGTCCAAATCTAACCTTTGTAGAAAACAGAACACCCAATCAGTAAGTCACTTCTGTATAGCACAAAAAAGGACATTGTATTTTTATGTTGGGTTACACCGTCTGATCTGAGTCACAGATGTAGATATTGTGGCTAATACTTTTGAGCTATGATAGGATAGTAAGACGTACAGATTTATGAGGTTTATTTATAAGACCCTCACACTTTGTTGGGTTGAGGTCTTGTGCTAAAATGAAATGAAAGCTTTCCTTTGTCAGTGTAAACTCAATGTCCTATAACGAGAAAGTGAATTTTTTTTTTTGCAAATATAAAGGAAAAACTAAAATATTGCATGACATAAGCATTAAGACCCTTTACTATGACACTTGAAATTTCGTGGGGCTCCGATTTCTTTTGATCAGCTGTCGGACATTGTACTCTTTTATTGGAGTCCACCTGTAGTAAATTCAGTTGATTGGATATGCTTTGGAAACACACACACACATTTCTATATAAGGTCTCACAGCAAACAATACATATCAGAGCAAAATGAAAGCCATGAGGAAGAAGGAACCACCTTTAGAGCTCAAAGACAGGATTGTGTGAATAATAGGCCATGTGGCATCATATCGCTACCAAAAGTGCTTCAGTAAAGGGTCTGAATACTCATGTCGGTGTGTGTGTGTGTGTGTGTTTGTGTGTGTGTGTGTGTGTGTGTGTGTGTGTGTATATATATATATATATATATATATATATATATATATATATATATATATATATATATATATATTATATATATATATATATATATATATATATATATATATATTTTTATTTTTTTTTATTTTATTTTATTTTTTTTTAGAAATTATTCTTTTCACCAAAATGTTATCTTTTTCAAATTTAAGTTTTTCATTGTTAGAATAGCTACAGCAGTGTTTTCAGCTGCTCAGGAAAGAGAGGTCTGTCTGCACACTGCAGGACAGGGGTGGAACGGGTAGGGGACACAATTGCTCTGGCGGTTGATCAGAGTGAAGGAGCAGTGAAGCAGTTTGAACACCCTTGGTTACATGTTTTGTTGATTTAAAACATCCTTTGCAGAGAATAAACTCCAGTTTGTAACAAATGAAAAAAAAGGGAAAAATAAAACATGAAATATAATATTTTATCTTTTGATTCCAATATTTTAAATGTAGCCAGTGAATACAAATTGTGTACTAAAACATGTTTATTTGCATTCTCTGTGGAGGATGTGTTTACTTAGTTGACTTTCTAAGTTAAAAATAAGTATAAACTGCTTAAGACTGTTTAGAGGTGACCCTTAGGAGAGAAAAATAAATACAAGGGCAAAAAGAGGATGCTAAGAATCTCTGTGTTGTTTGTTTGTTTTCTGTTTTATTTATTTTCTTGTGAATATAGCTTCTATGGTTTAGATAAGCCATCGGCATAAAGGCATCTGACACACAACTGTGTCAATGTGTAAACTTGGTCCAGAATGACAGATTAACATGATAACTGTTCAGATTTTAGTCAAGGATGGTGTTACACCTGTGATTTGCTTTGCTTTAACCCTGTGTCCATCTCCCCGGTGCAGATTTGGGACACAGCGGGTCAGGAGCGTTTTCAATCTCTAGGCGTGGCATTCTATCGTGGCGCCGACTGCTGTGTGCTCGTCTTCGATGTCACAGCTCCCAACACCTTCAAGACGCTGGACAGCTGGAGAGACGAGTTCCTGATCCAGGCCAGCCCGCGCGATCCAGAAAACTTTCCCTTTGTGGTGCTTGGCAACAAAATCGACCTGGAGAATAGGCAGGTGGGTCCTGTGGTTTGGGACAAGTGTCATGATAGGACTGGAATTGTATGATTCATGATTCTTTCTTTGGGTTTGTCTGTGTAGATCTCTTTAGATAGCAAAATGATGTGATCTTCTATAAAGAGTGAGATTCCCAAGATGTAAAATTGCATTGTAGGAACACTGACTGAGATTTTCTTTACTGTAGTGGTGAGGGGAGCCAGAGGCTACTTTTTAAAATGTCCAGTCATCTGAATAAATGTTATGTTGTTGATGGTAAACTAGTAGTGAAAGGGTTTTCTTTAGTGCCTTCTTCTGTCACTCAGTGCCCTGCATGTACTTCTCCACCATGAGTGAAATAAAATGTCAAGGCCAGAAGCTTATCTGAAAACTATCATAAAACAATGTCACAGGCATCAGGCGGTATCCATTGCCATTTCGTATAATAGGTTTAAAGCCTCTAAAACACTATAGAAAATCTATCGTACCACTCCCTGTAAAGCATTGCTGACTAGAACAAAGCATTTTATGACAGACTGCTCTCTCAACTTATTTATGCAGATGTTTTAAAAGAATTGCCCTGTAAGTTTTTATAATATGCTGTCCTGTCAGGGTGGGCTACTTGGTTTAGAATATATGATGTGAGATGAAAAGACTGTTGTATGACATGTTGATCAGTTAAGACAAGTTTGCTAAATGACATTTGAGCCTTTAGTTAAGCACTGAAGCTTTGAGGCAAGTGTAGCTTATACCCCAGTGGTAGCCTATGCTTCACCAGTTTGCACTGTGTAAAAAGCAACCACTTCAAACATAAAGAAACATGTCTAGACTAATCAGCTGCATTTGAAGGGCTGTGCGATATGATGAGAAATATTATCACGATAATTTTTTTCATATCAGTTGATATTGATATAAATCAAATCAATCAAATTGTCTTTTTACTTTAAGTGAGAAGTGCAAATATCAAAATGTAACACGTGTGTGTATATATATATATATATATATATATATATATATATATATATATATATATATAGTAAGAACAGTATTCACACACAGACACTGTGTTAAGCAGGCTGTTGCTTTAAGTCCGGGCTGAGGAAATGACTTGTAGCGGTGAGTCGACTCTCTGTTGGCTGAAATGGGGAGTTGGTTTAGCGATTCTGTGTTTCGGTAGAAAATAAAGTTTCCCTCCTTGGGATTTTTGGTTATAAAGTCAACTTTGCCTCAGCGTTCTCACTCGAGCTCCTACAGTATACATATTTATCTTTATCGATTACAAATTACGCCGATTAGCATAACGTGTGCCGATGCGTCACTAAGGTGGCCGCGCCTACTGAAAGCATGGATTTATCCGGAGCGCAAGCTGCAGCTACAATCAATCACTCGCTTCAACTAAACATAAAATGGCTGGAACTCTAGTTCAGCCACCTGATTGGTTTGGAGTGGCGCTGTTCTTATTCTCATTGGCTGTTCGTGTTGTCTCGAACAGCCAATGAGAATTCTATCGACTACGTCTTATAGTTCTATCGAGGAAACGTTATTTTGCGATAATTATCATTAACATTTTATCACCCAGCCCTAATTTGAAGTAATTGTCAATTATCATTTTAAGCCAGCTTCACAGCTTTGCTTTCACCTGGCCAAATAATGCACTGTAGATGTAAAGTGCTAGTGTTGCGTTGTGTCGGGGGAAAGAATGAGTCTCTTTTTTTTTTTCCGCCCCCATCTCTCAGGTAACCACCAAGAGGGCACAAGCGTGGTGCCAGAGCAAGAACAACATCCCCTACTTTGAGACCAGCGCCAAGGAGGCCATCAATGTAGAACAGGCTTTCCAGACTATTGCACGCAATGCACTGAAACAGGTGCGCAGAATACACTTTATTAAATGTTACAAGACATTTGACTTGATGTGTTACACATACATTTTCTGAGCAGTTCATTAGGAACACCTTGTATCAACACTCATTGTCTGTTTTATCAGCTTTTATAATTGTAGCCTATATTATGGGGTTTTATGTAGTGGTTGGGTTGGTGATAAATTAGTTCTGATTTATAGTAGTAGTTGATTTGGCATAGTTATTGAAATAACAAGAGTTAGTAGCCCTGTAGATAGTGGACATCATGGACATTAACAAAGACGTATATTTCATTGAATACCATAGTATTTTGAAGTTGTAATTATTAAATAATATGAGCTCAGAGTGCAGACTCGGATGTTAACACATACAGTCCCTGATTCTCAAGGGGTCTCAAAAGTAATTGGGTTAGTTGGCTGCTCAGAAGAACATGGAAAGTAGTTGTGGTGGAAAACAAGCACGTTCTTTCTGCTTAATTCTTTATTGCTTGATCTGGTTAACCAAAAAACTGTCAGGGAGGGATGTGTATCTGTGTCAACAATCGAAAGAAGTCTTAACCAGAGGAAGTGCAGAGGGTTTGCCGCAAGATGTAAACCACTGGTAAGCCTCAAACACATAAGAAGATGCAAAGCACCAGAAAAAGAGTCTACAGTTAAGACAAAGATCCACTTATAGCCAAATAATGAGAAGAGTACGAAATTAAGGAACTGCTCCATGGCGCACCACCTCCTCTGTGGTGGAGGTATATAATATATTATGCGGCTGCTAACAAAAGCAGCATGATGCAGTCTCAAGTGTATAGGGCTTGTTATCTGCTCAGATTCAGACCAGATGCTTCAGAGCTCACTGGATGGTGCAGATGGACAGTGGCCTGAAGCATACTGCAATTTTTTATTTTTTTATTTTTTTATTAAGCATTTCACTTACTGAATACAAAATCGAAGGCAAAACAGCCCAAGAACAAGCAGGAACTGAAGTAGCTGCAGTGAAAGCCTGACAGCATCATCAGGGAGGAAGTCCAGCGCCTGGTGATTTCTAAGGGTTTCAGGCTTAAAGCAGCCCTTGAGTGCCTTACATGCATTTAATAATCTTATCATCACTCGTATTCTGTAAGATTATTGGCTAGTTGCAGAACAGACATCCATTGTCTAATTACTAAATTGCATGTAAACTTGTTGAACGGATTACTAAGAAATACAAAATATGATACATTTGTTATTTGCATGTAAAGGCACTCATTTACTTTAAAGAATTTATAACCAATGACAATGCAACTTAACTCAAGCCCCTGTTTATATATATGACAATACTTCCTACACCGTTTACCCAATTTTTATGTTAATTCCCTCAAATTAAAGGTAAACATCTGCACTTTGAGCTCATATTTGTTATTTAATCCATATGCTGTGCGTGATGGCTAATTTTAGTCGCAGTAAACTGTTGTCTTGGTTATGCATTGTAGAAACAAGTTACAGTAGCTGTCAGTAATGTACTGTACTTGCTAGTCTAGCTTGTTTTTGTCTTATGCCATATTAAATCGTAATTTTTTTGTTTTACGGATATAAAAGTAATGCCGTTCCTCTGATCTGGTGGTGTTCTCTCAGGAAACTGAAGTGGAGTTGTACAACGAGTTCCCAGAACCCATCAAGCTGGACCGGAACGAGAGAGCTAAGCCATCAGCAGAAACCTGCAGCTGCTGAAGACCTCCAGGGGGCGCTACTGACCCACCCTTACCCTCTCTGGCCTTGTTTCCTCCTCACCACTCCCTCTTTTTCCACAGTCCCTCTTTATCGCTCGCTCTCTTACTTCTCTCTCTCTCTCTCTCTCTCTCTGTGTCCCCCTGTCTCTCTTTCCTCCAATGTAATCACTGGCCTTCATAGAGCAAGCAGGCTTCCTCTTCTAGAATATACCCTATACAAATTGCACTCACAACCATAGACACGCATACACACACACCACAAAACGCGCGCGCACACACACACACACACACGTGCACCAGTGCTCAAAGGGGCTCTGTCTGAAGCCCAAAGAAATGATTACAAGCTAATTTTGGTACACAAGTGTTTCCAGGCCCTCGGTATTAGCTCTTTTAACCTTAATCTTGTCACAGAGTCCTAACACCTTTCACAGGATCCCTTTGGTTCCCCCTCAGACACACACACACATGCACACCTCACCCTCACACACTGTTAATCCTGAAACTCTCACAGCACTTGAAATGGTTTCTGAGACTTTTTATATGAACCCACCATGTAACTGGAATCTGTAAGATCAATGGGGCTGTGTAATATATCGGTGTATTAAAAGCTCTCTGTGTTGGTATCAGAACCGTCTGCTCTTTCTCAAACGGGTTCGATGGGCGGCTTTAGGCTAGACGGCTCCAACAAAGCATGCTGTTTATGCGCTATTTTTCATTTCCTTACGTGTAAAACCTTCTTGCAGTCGTGCTTGATCCTGAGGCTCATTCATGTAAAGACGTTTCAGAATGAGGCTGATCTAGAGTCAGTTTCTTCCTGTTTCCTATTCCTAAAGTCTTTAGGATGTGAAATGGAGGAAAACGTATACAGGGGAATTCAGTTTTAGAATACAGCAATTGGGATGTGAACAAAAATCATTCAGAGTGGTTTGATTGAATGGCGCAGTGTAAAGAAACCATTCATTTCTGTCAAGTGGTGGTGATAGGAACAAGGGGTGGCCATGTTTACATCACAAATATTATATCTCTCCAAACCCACCAGTTAATCTGTAATGGTGAGTTTCAACATCTGATTTAAAAAAAAAAGTTTTCTTTTGGTGCTATCGCATGCATGTACCACTTAAATGTACCATGAAAGGGTTCAAAATGTATGTAATTTTAAGGAGAACCCTCTTAAATCTACCATTTAAAACAATATCTCAGGCACCAGGCAGCACATCTGTAGCCTTTCATATTAACTTTGAGTCAGGGAGGTTTTAGAAGTCTTTAGACGTCAGGTTCCTATCAACCACCACTGTGAACAGTTCGGTTTCTCTGAATGACTTTGTTTACATGTTAACCTGCTGGAATTCCTCCTTGACATGTTTTACTCTGAAGCACTGGATCCGCATCTACTTTGAACACTGCCCCCCAGTGCATGACCAAGTATCAACCAACATCTCAATCCCTCACATGCACAGAGGGCTTCCTGAACCTGCATATGAAATGAAAAAGTCAAACCAAGCAACTAGGCAATCGTGTAGTCAGGGACGAGGGGGGTGTTATATTTTCAGTATGAAGTGCAGTCACTAAAGTCAATGCTGCAGTGACATGTAGTGACAACTAATTCTGTAGTGTTTTGTTTTTTTTTTCTTTCTTTTCCGAATCGTTGACCCTGATGTCAGCAGGACTTTTTTTGTAATTACTGCGAATTATCCAATTAGTGACACAAGCTGACTTCCTGCCTGTTGGTTTATTTCTTTTTCCCCAGTATTTCGCTCCATCTCTACTAGCGGCTCAGGATAAAAAAGAAGTAAGCTTGGTATCACTCGGATATTTTACTGTCTGTTTATTCATTATTATTATTATTATTATTATTATTATTAATATTATCATTACTATTATTATGATTTTATTAGTATTGTTATCATTAACTGACCTAAATAGGTGGACAAAAAAACACAAACACACAAAAAGACAACAATGGGGAAGAACCGAAGCATTCATCATGATAATTAATGAAACATTTATTACAGCACAGCATATACATCGTTTGAAAATAAATGTATTTCAAAGTAATAATGAAAATACAAAATAAAAAAAAAACTTGTTGAATAAATCTCTTTTGTGAAGAGCTTTTTTTCCTACACACTAAAGTAGCATTTTACTTGACTAAGGCTTGTGATGACAACTGACATAACCCTACATAAATGTTTAGAAATGCTTATTCCAGTGTATGTAATCTGTAAAAGCCTACTTCAGCTGACTTCAATTCAAATTCGTAAACATATCCTATATAGCAAATGAATTTTTTTGTAATAAGCATTTATAATGTAGAGTTATGTAGCCTTATGAACAGCAGCCTCTTGTTACGAACAGTAATTAAATACTAACCAGAGCAACTATTTAAGAACACGTTTACCACATATTGTAAAACAAAACCTGCACAAGGTCAGTCAGTCAATTTTTGGTCCACATTGAAGTCTAGAATTATCGTTTCTTAGAAATGCAATGAGGTTGAACCTGGTCCTGGTCTTTCATTGTCACACAACATGGCCAAAACCTCACCTGCTGTTTAGTGCTGTGAGGTCTAAAGGGGGTGGGGGGGTATTGGCATAGCTGTTGAGAAGTTATTGGGAGTCACTCAGGGTGGCTATTTGGAGAAACCTAGACTCATGTTTTTACAGTGGTTGTGATTGGAACCTTGTCACCATGTCTACAAAACAAACATGGCCATTTTTCCCAGGTGACAACTTCCTGTTTAGTGAATTAAACTGTTCGAACATCTGGTTCCTATCACCACTCTGAACAGGTCAGCATTTTTACATCAGACCCCTCTTAATGACCTTTACTTAACCATTTACTCAAAGTTAACGAATACTGGATATTATGTACATTTAGAGGTATATTATACATTCAGTCATTTTGATTAAAGCTGGACCTGAAAATTTTAAAAATAACCAACTGTCGGCTTTATTAGTTCAGTATATCCAAGTAATAACAGTTATTATAACCAGAACCGCTCAGGTTATGTTTTAAAGATTGCAGAGGTTAATAAACTCTGTCTAACATCGTAAAAGCTAAATCTCTACCCTGAGGTGGCAGAAGCTCTTCTTTTACTCTGACCCAGTTTAGCCATTTCATATGGTGGATATTGCTAGAGCAGAGAAGCTGATCGATCCCTGTGATGTATGCATGCAGCTTGTCTCAAAGTTCAGGAGCTCCAATTTTGTTTTCATTTTTTGTTTATGTTCTTTTTATTATTATTCTCTGGATAAACTGGCCTGGAAAGAGAACAAAAGAACAAAATGACAAGGCCATAGTGTGCGCTATATGGAAGATTCCATACATCATACACGCAATAATAATAATAATAATAATTAAATTTTTATTTATTATTAAAATCTCAACAGATCACTTAAAAGAAGCAAAGTAGAAAATCCGCCCAGATGAAACTCTGACGCTAGAGACGATCTTAAAATCCAGTTTTAAAAAACATTTACCAAAAGAGAGGCTGAAAAGAAGTGTTAAGTTCTTGGCTTCTTGCTGGGACTGTTTCCCATCAGCCACTGCTGTAGCGGCCCAACAGGCTTGGATTTCAGTTTCGCTGATGGTGTTTTTCCTTCAGGTCCTTTAGCGTCGTTATCGCTATCAGGTTCTTTCCTTTTATTGGGTGAGCCAGTTTTCAGCCAGCTCATCATCATCTTGCTGCTGGCTGATGCCTGGGGAACCTAAGAAAAGAAGATTCATTACTAAAGACACTGATTATAAACCCATTGAAGCTAAAAAAACCATTTTCATTAGAATGTTATGTATATGGTTCTGTATAGCACCAAAACAAGTTCTTGTATTCTTTGAAAACTTGATATCGAAGCAACAGCAGACCTGTTTTAGGTGCTATACAGAACCATTAGGACGCCATACAAACAAGGACCATTTCACAAGACAAAGAGACATTCAAGCATGCACATGGTTCCTTGAGTATTTATAGTTCTATACAGAACCAATGTTTTTACTAAAAAAACATCTTTTTTTGGTAATTAAGCACTAATATATGCTGCGGTTTACAGACTCTCTATAGAGTCTCAATCTGTCATCATTATGGTTTGCACAGTTTGTACTGACAGTATCCTTAATCCCGAAAATGAAATGGTGATGTAATTGATCACAATATCAGAAACGCATTTACACTGCCCACCATTACATTGCCATACATACGTTGTGAACTGATGTTTTCAATCATATAAAACTAAACATGTGAAGATACTGAGTCTCCTATTCAACAATGTAACATTTCCACTTATTGGGATGCGACCAAAGAAGGAGGCGAGTGTTATATTCGTCCAGAGCAGTATGCAGGACCTAATCACATAATCAATAATTTTTTGGGATTTTTATATATTATATAAAAATAATATAATTTTTTATATTTTATATATATTATATATTATTAATCTGCAAACATTATATCAAAATATATCATCACTGTCCAATGAAAAACGACTTTCTCCAAAATTGCAACTTTACAGAAGAGGCCAAAAATACTCTTCACTTTTTAATGCAGTTCAATGGAGCCAGAATTTTACCCAAGCTATTTATGGAGCATTTCTATTTGTCCATTAAACTTTTCAGACAATGTAAACGGCCATTAGTGTGTTAAAATGATGTAAAAATTTAAAATCAACAAAAATGGAGATGGACATGTTTTTTATTGGACAGCGACGATATATAAAATGTGGCACCATTTTTTTACCCAATATGTTACATATGTCAGCAAATAATTAGTAATTGTCAATAAAAATGTACATATATTTGTGCAAACTTTTGCATTCAGCCATACTACTGTGTCAGTCTACACTATGTACGTTACCAGTGAGTAAAATAACGATGACTATACGCTGTTTAATAGTTTAGCTGATTATCTACATACAAAGCGAAATACCTTCTTGGCTGTGGGGTCGACAGGCTGTAGGCACTCCGGTGAGTTGTTTCGGGCATTGTTGACAAATGATGAGACGGGGTGAAAGGTCACACACGATTTGGACTGAAGCAATTTCAGAGCTTCAAGTGACCTCACCTCTCCAAAATCCAACCATCGTCTCACCTCCTCCTCTCCCTCCAGAATAGCAGGCATTCTACAGCACAAGCACACTTAAACTGTGAGACTGTCATCGTTTACAGTATATATTTACAATAAATTCTTGTTTTAAAATAAGCATTATAAACATGAACAGTAACATAAACATCACATGAAAATTACTGCCAGGTTAAATTTTAGATTTATGGTATTATTATATTATATACGGTATTACCGTTTAGAATGAATTGTGTATGAATAACCAGTAACTGTACTGGTATGTTGCAGTTCATTTAGGAATAACGAATTATAAGTGAATTACAAGTAAGTATTAAAAAGTGAACCTACAACTAAATTTGACACACTCTCTGTAACAATAACTAGAATTCCATCTATGTATCATAAAGCATATTTTGGCATGTTAAATAAAAAAGACTTGATAAAAAAGGCAAATAGTGAATAGCATTAAAGCATTAGCAACGTTTGTACATTCGCTTGAGGCAGGTCAATGTTTTGCAGGTAAAAAGGATGTTTTGGATTTTTGATTAATGCTGTAATAGCAGAAACTCATCTGTATTTGTATTTGTGTCTAAGCCTACTTGCCAGTAATCAGCTACCAGTAAACTAATGAATAAACTAAAGCGCACGTTCATTACATGAAAGTAAAAATGCTGATATTAGAATATTTCCTGAGCAGTTTTGTTAGCGACCATGTGCTGTCTCCTCACTTAAATAGTGAAAAAAAGTTTACATAATCTTTTTTGTGACATTTCAGGTATTCAGTCAATCTGACAGCTGAAAGAAACTTGCTCAAAAGGTGTATTTTACTCTCATATGACTCCCTGCAGTGTTTTTTGTCATAGTTACTCAAAATAGGAATTGTTTTTAAAAGGCTTCCCAGTGTATCTCAATTGCTGACACATTCACAGTGACCTAATTCCTCATATAACCTGAAGGATTTAGTTTTGTGCCACACCTGTCATGGATGCTTTGCAGGTTTGGTGAGGCATTCACAGTGATCACAGTGTATGTGTACAGAACCTCCCCACCACCAGGTGGAGCCCAGCAGTCAAACAAACCAGCAATGGTGAGCAAGCGCCACCCTTTCCACTCACTGTCCTCTCCATCGTCCTGTTGAAATGACAGAGAGTCTGATCCCAAACTGTGAACCAGTAGACATAAAGGCACTATAAACAGGGGGTGGGCTAATATTTTGTTGAGGGTATAACATGGTATAATATTGTTTATCACCTTGTTACAACCTTTGTCCAGCAATGCTTGTGGGAGAACATATAAGATATGTTTATTATTATTATTATTATCCAGAATAATTTCCAACCTTCTCACCTCTCCCTCTCTTTGTCCTGCGCTCTGTTCATTCAATGGCTTACTCTCTTCCTCCTCTTGCTTGTCTTGCTGACTGGGCCCTGGTGCCTCCTGGCTCTGGGGGAAATAAATAAAGAAGGGCTGCTTGCCTTTCTCCTGCCTCCTCCACTCGTAGAAGCCGTCAGCTAGGATGACACAGCGCTGACCTTTTAGTAGAGGGTCCTGTGGCACAAAACAAACAGGAAATGCACAGAACAGCACAAGTCTAATTAAAAGAAGTGTGTACTGAAGTGCTTGTACCCGCTGTACAGAAACTAAAATAAACGTGCTTCATGGAAAACACTGCGTTTCATGTCGCCACACTGAACAAACTGAACATTATTAGGGCACTAAAAGCTTAGAAATGTGGCTTTTTACACTTTCCCCCACCATGTCACGCATTTCTGCTGCTTAGTTCATCGTGAAATTTTAAAGAATGTAAAGAAGAAGGGTGGCGGAGTGAACCTGTGATTGCCTACTTTCACAACTTCACGGCCCTCCTAAAAGGTATTATTTGACCTGGTGGTCAGTGTGACAGTTTAGCTTTTCCATAATGTCCATCTCAAATTGTTGTAAAGGAAAAATAATGCAGGTAAATATTGTGGGTGTTCTAAATGAGAGGATTATTGTTGATGACGTATACAGTTGTAGTATAAACCAATATGCTCCATGTTTCATGGATGTGTTCTCTAACCCTATGTGTGCTTTAAAAACATTTCAGAATATGTACCTTTATGCTTGTAAAAAATGTGGAACTTCAATGTTTACTTGAGTATTTTCTGTTCATACATTACTAATACATTTACTAAAGAAAGGAACTTGTGTACATTTCGATCCAATGTTTCAAACTGTATACTTTTGATACTGCAGTAGTTACACCTTTAGTGTTGTCTGTAAGGGTTGTTGTTTTTTACCCATTTTGTGTAGTATACGTTTTTTTGCATATATATATATATATATATATATATATATATATATATATATATATATATATATATATATACTGTTATTATTTGATTATTACATTATGTTTATTTGATACCAGCAACCAACTGACATTCATTCATTTATTCATCTTCTACACCGCTTATCCTCCCGGGTCGTGAAGCGTGCTGGAGCCTATCCCAGAGCTAACTGGGCAAAATGTAGTAAATATCCTGGACAGGCCTCTTAATTGACATACAGAGGTCAAATAATGATCTCTCTGTATAAAGTGTGTGCATGCATGAATAGTTACTTTCCTGTGTTGTCACCCCACCCCCAACATCACGCAGCTCTACAAAAAGTATGTGTACCTTATAAGACTTCTTCTCCAGCAGGCTCTCGCTGCGACAGTTAGAGGTACTGTACTGCATTTTACTGGGGTCACTCTCTCTAAACCACGCTGGCACAAGACCCCACCGCATCGTTGCCAGGACACACTCATCCACTGGAGCTTCCTGTCCAAGAAGAAGAAGAAGAAGAAGGCTGGAGTAAATTAAAGATGCAATAAGCAACCTTGACAGATTTTATTAGTGGTTCAGTGTAATTGCACTGCAGTAGGATGTTGCATTCAGATACATATACATTTGCTGTCACACGGTTCTCATTATTAATCAATGCTCAAATGGCTGACAGTGAATAAAACAGGGTAAGGTGCTCATTTGCATAACCGACTTCTAGGGTCTACATTTCCGACTTTAACCACTTGATTTGACTTCAGGAAACCATTCAACGCATCATCACATTAACTATGACTCAATATATTTTGGCACTATTTAAAATTATTGATTTAAAGATTTATAGCACAAAATAACTATAATGAATATTATCAGGATTTAGTATTCCAAAATTTTATTATTAAAATATTCCAAAAAAGCTGAATCACCATTTTAAACCCGTACTCGTCTTAGTAGTTAGGATTTGATTTGGTATGTAGATTATACAGTTAATAGAAAAACTTTAATTACTTCAAACTTTAATAAACAACCCTGAAATCAATACCTGCGCAGTCACAAGAAGAATCAATAGCACCTTGCCTTATTGAAATGCCTTCTGGACAGCAGGACTGGACTGGAAGACTGAGGACTCTTGTTGTACGATGGCCGGTATTTGTCTGCATCACCGTCTTTCCACTGCGGCCGTCTGCGCTCACCAGTCCGGTTTCGGTAACAGGAGGCGCGCCGGACCTCATCTGGAGCAAGGGTGCAAGCTGTCCTCCCACACATGTTAACACCCTACATCAGAGTAAACACACATTAGGTGCACTTATAGGTGTATATATACAAATAACAATTATAACTAATTTCCAAAAATGCCCATTTTCCAACCTGTCTCTGTCCGTTACAAAAAACAGCCTGTTTGTATTACAGCGCCTTAAAAGCTGATATATGCAAACAAGCTATGTTTTGATTGGCTGCTTTGTTATGTGCCTCATTCAAAAAGAAGTATAGACTCTTTTTGGCGGAGCGAGTGGGCGGAGCTAAACTGGTGTAGGCTGACATGAAGGCAGGAATTTATATATATATATATATATATATATAATATAGTTTAATTATATATAGTTAAAGCAGGCTAATTTTTGCAGCTTAGTTTCCATTTACGGACTGTAAGTACTCAGGGCATGAATGCACATTTTGAAACTTTCTACATATTATATTACTCTTTTATTTAGTAAGTAAAAACAAGACCATTATATTGGTCCTTCAGCCAATAATAGTGGCAAAAATAATCAGCGTCTAGAATGAAGTACAGTTCATACAGAAAACTGTTAAAACATTGTAAAACATAAGTACTGACCCGAAATTGTAAGGCTGAAAACATGACTTTTATATTGAAATACTGTCTACAGCCCAAAAGAAAGCCTACTTTAAAAGCTTACTACTACTCAAAACACGATTTAAAAAGTCGACATTCATTAGCCAGTTTACTGCTGGTGGCATCTGATGTAACTAAACAGATAGTCTATGTTTTATAAGAAAACGTTAAAGTATAAAACTGTAAAATGCTGAATATAACTGCGCCAATATGACAGAAGGCACTACAGCACAGTGTTTAGCCTAGCATTAGCTAGCGTGTCTTCACTGTTTACCTGTGCCTGTTTCTGTGCCTGTTAGGACAGTTTCTTCTCAGACAGCGCGAATGTTTTAGTTTTTGAGTAAGACAAAAAATAAATACTCCAGCAGCGGAGGTCAGAAATAAGGCAGCTGTCAGGTGGCTGGAGGAAAAGTGTTTTGCTGGCGCGTCCTTCCAAACTGTATCTTAAATAATGGCGCGTGACGCACTCGTACCGGGGGCGTTTCATTTTAAAGTGATGCTGTCTACACCCTGCTCCCTACTTAATGCTCCCTACTCCCTACACCAACAGACTAGAGATAGAGGAAAACAGCAAGAAATGCCCTACATTGTAAAATCTGTCTGGTGTATGTAAAATAGCTTGTAATTAAATCAATGCTTTGAAGTATAAAATATGTTTTTAGTTATATTAATACTCAAAAATAGGCTGTTGAACTTGCTAATGCTAGCTATCACTCTGTTTTCAACATAGATTTAATGCTTCAGTTCTCATTTAATTAATAACTACAGAGACATTCTGTTTGAGACCCTACTGATTCATTATACGGTCTATTGTTAAGATCCCATAGCCTTGCCAAGTGAAACATTTGAAAGTGTTGTTACATACATAACATACATAAACTGTAAAACACGGTTGTTTTAGACTACTCATCACTACACTTATTTAGAGGGTTTAAAAATTTTTGTGAATTAAGGATTAAGAAAAGCACTTTTTTATTAAAAGCCATGCTTTTAATGGTCTGTTAATTTTCATAATTGAATGTGAGATAAAGAGGCAATCTGGCTGAGGCTCAGCTCACAAAATCTCCTAAGGCTCCACCCACACCAACTCCTGAGGCTCCACCCACACCACTTCCTGAGGCTCCACCCACATCACCTCCTGAGGCTCCACCCATAGCACCCTCTCTGGCCCCTTCTACACCATCTCCTCAGGCTTCTCTTGAGGCTCCATTGTAGTGGCCTCACTTTACTCCACCGACACCTCCTCCTCCCTTTCCACCCTGACCAGCTTTCTGGGCTCCATCCACACCAAATTTATTGACACAACCGGTACCACCTCCACAGACTCCATCTGCATCTTCTTGCCCTTGTTCAGTGCCGGGGCCTCAGAAAAGGTCCAGCTCCTCCTGGCCAGAGTGGTCCTGAAGCACATCTAACTGCATCTCTTATTAAGCTCTACAGCTGAAGTCATTTTATATGAACGTATTAACCAGTGCATATTTATAGGCAGCGGAAACTCTTCTCCACCTGAGGCTGTGCAGGTGCTGCGTTATAGTAAATACTCCACCTTACAGTTTTTATTATTGTGCTGAGTAGCTCTTGTCCATTTCAGTATTTTGAAACACATTTATTGATTTTGTACATGTTTTGATGTTAAATTTGTTATGTTGCCATAACAACTACTGTACCATCAGTAGGATAACTTTCTTCTTAAACTGAACGCCCTGCACCAGAGGTCTGCCATAAGCTGAAATAGATTTTTACTCAATACTGACTCATCTTTTCATACAGTAGTGCCACTACAGTTGTCCTTTTGTTAACATTGTTTTCTCTGTTTTATAGATCACTCTGAGTGACAGCCAGCACTGCACTTACATCAATGTGGTGGGCAGAACGATCTGTGGTGATGTGGCTGGTCTGAATGTCAGGGTAACACAAACTACTCATAGTCTAACATATATGTAGTACATGTAATCTATAATATAATAACTCCCCAAAACTGAAAAGGTTCTGAATGTTAGAATGGTATGTTGTGTTATGAATAATAAACTACAAATATCTTTCTCTTCTAGGATCTTACCCTGCTCCAGCAGAATCAGAATAGTTTTTTTTGCCAAGTATGTCACACATACAAGGAATTTGTCTTGGTGAGGTACACATGTATGACATGTAGCAAGAACAATATTACACTAAGAGAAACACACAACACGATACAATAAATAGAATAAGAATAAGAATAATAAGAGTAATAAAAAGGCAGATAAGGTACTGATTAAATATATAAAAAACTGTGCTTATACATGTACGGATATTCTACACATAAGTGAGTCTGAGTAGATATATATTATAAGAGTTAGTACTTATAGAATCTGTACAGCTGTGCTAATAAGCATTATGTTACAAAGGAGTTCCTGTAAAACAGTGAGCTTCAGTTCAGGTATGAGTGTGAAGTGCAGGGTGACCACTGTGGTTAATGAGAGTAACAGCTCTGGGGAAAAAGCTGTTTGTCCTGGTCTTGATAGTCTTCTGCCTGAGGGAAGTGTCTGAAAGATATGATGTCCAGGATGTGAGGCGTATGACTGGCGTTTACTCAGAACCCCTCATTTTGTGGGGGGTTTATGAAGAGCTGGCACAGACTGAGGTTCACAGTGACCTGGTCTGTCAACTTGGCAGTTCTTCTACCACAATGAGTCGCAAATATTAGTATTGTTATTTCTTATGTTTTTAGATTCACTACTTCAGCTCCACTGATGTAGTGTTCGAGGTGGTGGTGCTGGGCACACTTGGAGGAGAAAGGTCTCAGATTTTCCAGTAAGAGACTTTATATATAGTTTGTTTTTGTAGAGGCGTACACAGTATGAGGCAACTTAGTTCCATGTAGTTAGATTTAGTGGGATGTCTGTAGCATTCTCATTCTACCTAGTTACATTTTGTAGGGTTTTAAGAGTAAAATGTGATCCTGCATGAGCATCTACTCTGAGTATTGAATACACTTTTGTTTAAAAAAATGACTAAATATTTTCTTATTAGCTGTTTTAGAGTGCAGGAGGGTTTCTTGGCTACCCGACGGGCATGATGTTTTCCAGGAACCCAAGGTCTTCTTCGTGTTCCAGGTGAAATACATGCAGCTACAACAGCAATTTCTTTAAAACTAAGCTAAGCAGTTAGGATACTTTGTGCATATAGCTTTGTTGTTTTTTCTCTCTTTTTTTAGACACTGGCACTTTTTGCCAAAGAGGAAGCTGTCTATGCAGAGTGAAACATCCAGGAAGTTACAGGGAGCTTTGAGGCTTTGTAGCCAACTGACCTCCATCCATCTTTTTTACTTCTCCTTTCATTGACAACCCATACACACACATTTCTAGAAATAAAATTGTGGCATATATTTATTATATATATTAATTGTATTATTTTACAAATGCTCTTTGTCTCCTAGAATTAAATGGAAAAAAATTGTATCTTTGTAAAGAAATGATTGGCTGTCCTGTATTGCGTCTGGTTTAAAAACCGGTTTAGGCTTAAACACTCCTTAAAACTATTTTGTTTTTGCAGCTTCTCTATAGGGACTTTATGAGGTGAGTAGTACGTTTTAAAACTTTTTTTGAAACAGTGTTTACATACTGCATTAAACTCTTATTTTATTATATGGGCAATTGAAGCAAAACCTGAATAAAAGACAGTAAATTAATAAATAATACCATATTAAAGTATCATCAGGAAGTCTGTTTGAAGTTCATAATGAACATTGGCTCAATACAGAAACAGCTGTAGTAGAAATATTTAGTAGAATATTCACTAATATTAATTACATTTTTTATTTTATATACTAATGCATTTCTCATACATTTATTAAAATTAACATTGTCCTTCTTTTGACTGTAACAGAAGAACTTTTATATGCAAGGTGTTTTTAACAGTTACATTTCATAAAGGAATTAAGATTTTTCAGAGCTTTATTGAACTCATGAGTAAAACCTTTTCTTTTTAAAGTCAAACAGAATTCCTAGTGAGACTTTACTATGGTTTTATTTATTAATTTACTGTCTTTTATTCAGGTTTTGCTCCGATTGTACATATAATGAAAACACAAAGTACATAATATTTTATTTTTAAGTATTTTTAAAATTTAAGTAGCTGTACTGATTCAGTGCATGTACTCCTGTGAGTGGTCTGTAAAGCCTGAAATAATAATCTGTATTACCGTCACTTCTAAAAAAGAAGGTCCAGTTCTGTACAATGTATGTGTTTAACAGTATACTGAGAAAAATAGAATAACAATAGCAGATAATTCATTCACATCCTAGTGACATACTTACTCACAACCAAGTTTTGTTCACATTTTAAAGTGCTCATAATTCATTTGCTCAGGGAAGGAATTTGAAGAGCAAGTACATAGTGTGTAAAACTAATCATTTCCACCAAAGAGGTCACCAAAACCCCAAAATTTACATAGTGTAGCTTTCAGGCTTGACAGGGAAGGGATTCTCTAGATCTGTGGTCACTCATCCTCCTACTGGGGATCTACTTTTCTGCAGAGTTTAGTTCCAACATGCATCTGAAGTGCTTTCCTCTCTTTGCCTAACACTAAAGCATCTGATCCAGCCAATTGCAGGCTTTTGAAGATTAGCTGGAACAGATGTGGCAGCTTGTGGTTGAAACTAGACTCTGCAGGTAGAATGTAGATCTCCAGGACCAGGACCGGTGACCACTGCTCTAGATCTTCCTTCATAAACTCAGAAACTAATGCTTGAGTGACACTACAAAATAGCTAACATACTAATAATGCTCCCTTTGGGCCCTACGTAGGGAACAATCCTCTTTGGAGCACAACCTTAATGCACATCTATAAATACATAAAAGGTGTTCGTGTGAGAAAGAAGAACCACTTTTCTGGCCTTGAACACTCGTTCATGATGTCTCATCAAACACTCAGTTTATTTCATGTGTTTGTTTACACACAACAGCACTGAGAATGATGCCATTTGCAAAATGCGGGAAACAAACTACTGCGTCCACAACAGCACGGTCTCTCTTATACGAAAGGAACTTACTTCAAACAATAACAAGACCCCAGAGAATATACCCCTTCATTAGAATACTCTTGTTCATTTTCTTTAATCTGTCCATTTCAAATAAAAACAAAAACAGAAGCAAAATAACGCGCATTCTCTTTAACCCATGCACTGGCAAAATACAGCTTTATCATTATGACAATAACTTCGACAGTAACAATCACTGCTGGTAACCGCTTGCATCTGGGAACTGTACAAAAAAGGCAAACACGGTAAATGAGACACCAGAACCTGTACATATCTAAGATCAGCTCCATTCTGTCCACACCGTTGTGTTCCTCAAGCTACAAGAGGTAAAAAAAAAACTGATCCTAAGTCAGCGCTTGTACTCCGTACAACTCTAGAGCTCAGGCATCATCAGGATGAGATGTATCACAGTAGTGTAAGTATCAGTGACAGGTTTTTAGTGCACATCATCTTGCTCATTGGGACCCGCTCAGGGCTGGTTCTAAACCGGGATTATGATGGGCCGACGATGGGAAATAAATACATTAAAAACCAGACTCATAATCTATTCAATCACATCCTAGTCTAATGCGGTTTCACCACAAAGTGGACGCTGTTTGGTCCTATGCTGTTGTATCAGATGACACCAATGCATAATGTCGATTCATCGTCTTTTAAATGGAAATTTCACCCATTGTTTTCCTCATTTTCTGTAAATTTCATTCATTGTTAAAAGTAATACGAAGTCTTACAGATTTCTTTACAGTGGTGGTGATGGGAACCAGGGATAGCGATGCCTACATCACAAATGCTGCCATGTTATTTACTATCCAAAACATGCATCTTCTGAGTTTTATATAGAGGTAAATCAGAAAAAAAAGAATTATGCAGAAATGTTAAAATAATTGGTGGAACTCCCCTTTCAGTGGCACTGAGCTGCACAATATATCGTTTATTAACTGTTATTGTAATACTAGCCTTTGTAATACTGATTTCAGGGAAGGTTACAATATCGACGCTGTCCAATGAAAAACATGCATCTTCATTTTTTTTTTCTACATCATTCCAACACGACAGCTGACATTTACATTGAAGATTCTATGTTGAATGGACCAATAGAAATGCTCCAAAATAGATTGGAAAAAATTCTGGTTCCATTGACTTTCATTAAAAGTAAAGACAGCCTCTCCTGTAAAGTTGCCATTTTGGAGGTCCAGTTTTTTACTGGACAGGGATGATATGCAAATCAGCCTTTGGCTAATCACTAGATGCTGTGCTGCATGCTGTGTACTTCACATGTTCTGTTGCTACTTGATTCAACAAACATAAACAATGTCGGTCAATAAAAATGCAGGCCAATCTTTAACCACGTTCCACTGAGGGTCTAATTATGTGTGTAAGGCGTATCACATTATGTAAAAAATATACTGCAGTGTTTTATCCATATTGTGCAGCCGTACCTGGACAGCTCATTCATAAGAAGAATTTTTTTTTTTATTTAACCTCTAGAGCCGCTGTGATGTCATTGTGGTGACACACTACATCTAACACAATATTAATTCAAAAATTCGGACTTGCCCACCTTGTCCTGTCTAGAACCAGCCTTGATATTTGCCCATGTAGTTGGTTGTCTTTACGTTAGTAAGCTGGTTGACCTGCCTATTGAAAGCTCTGGTCCCCAGGGCACACCAGCCCACTAACACAGCCAGTCCTCAGCTGAACGCCCCCCTGTTTCTTTACTATCCGTCCAGCAGCTTGAGGATGCTCTCCCTTTCCTTAAGGGCTTTCCACGCCTGATCCTTTTCTTTCTTGGTCGGAGTGCGCTTCTTCTGCCTGGCAGCCATGATGCGGCGGAAGGCCTCCATGACCTCGTTGTCGGCCACTCGAACGCGCTGACGGAGCTCCTGCTTCCTCATCTCCTCTCGCGCTAATCTACAGGGAGGTGGGAGAAAGAAGACTCGTGAGTTTTAGAGTCTCAGATTTAGTTAATCATTGATTACTAAATGATTAAGATTTTGATCAAAAGTCATTGAGGACGGTTTGATATGAAATGCTCTGTTCTGAAGAAATTCACAGTCAGGGCTGTTCACAGTGGTGGTGATAGAAACCAGATGTCTGAAAAGTTTAATGCTTATACAAGCTCACTGATACCATGATGCCAGCACCACCAACGTTATTCATACAGCAGTTTTTACAGTGGTGGCAGCTTCAAGCGGTTTACCAGAAAAGGGACTGAGGCCGTTTTTCCTCTATTATTATTTTTGTTTAGTAACAGCAATATAAAAAGCATCGGTCAGAAGTATAAAATGTAAAAAAAGAAAAAAAAAAAGAAAAAGACAAAGAAAAAAATTGAATTTAATTTAAACTAAAAACATATGTTTTTAAATGTTTCTTAAAAGTTTGACTGCCTAATAAATGATGGAAATGAGTTTCACAGATTACAAACAAAATAACTGGAAGCATAATCATTTTTTCACATTTTCTGTATTTTGCAGGAGGCCAGTCTGCAGTTCTAGGGGTCACCTGTTAGAATTTAAACAGACAAGTATTCTATGAGGTAAGCAGGTGTTTTAAAGACACTTTGCATAGAGATTTTCTAAAGTCTGGACAGCAAAAAAAAAAAAACCAAAAAAACACATGAAATCCAATTTTTGCAATAAAGAACTAAACTGTATTTTGAAATGGTTTAAAATGCTATTCCCATCAAATCTTTGCAATTGCAACTTAAGTGTGGATGCTCAAATCGGATTTAAAATGTCTTTTCCATCACTTGCAACCACAAAGATGTCAAATCCAGAGCGACAGAGCACAGAGCTGAGCATTGATACACAGTAACTGACGCCTACTGCATTACTCCAGCAACTCATGCAGATAGGTTGGTGATGTCTGGACACAAATCTGGTCTGATCACATGCAAGTGTGGACAGTGATCTCAAAAGATCTGATCTAACAAAGAAATCTAATTTGCCTGCAGTCTGAGCACAGCCCTAAAGCTTTAAAAACTAGTTAAAGAGCTTTATTCTAAAAAGATACAGAAACCAGTTATAGATCACTAATGGTGTTCTTAGGAAGCCCAATAAGAACAGCATTAATGCATTTAACTATTTGTAAATCTCTGAGACAAAAAAAGGTCAAAGTTCATCAATATTCTCAGGGGTGTGAAGATTTAGGCATAGTTTGGACAATGCTAATTAGCTAGGGATGTGCAATATGACAATATTTATCATTATTACGATAAGATTATAGATATTATCAGTACACTAGCTAACTACCTATTTTGTTCCTAAGTGCTTAATTCTTCCTCTTTAATTAGATAAAAACCTAAAATCACTGTATTCTAGTTTTGATTGAGTATTTTTTAATGTGGTATTTCTGGTTTCAACTCTTCAAACCTTGAAGTACACTTCTGTGACATTTGTGTCCCAGTGTGTTGCTATGGTGCGAACTGCAGCTAGAGGGCCTGTGATTTTCCACATAGGGAGCTCTAAAACACTCATAATCCCTATGGTTTATTTCGTTTACAGTCACTTAAAATCTGTTTAACTGAGAAACCCCAAGCAACTTTTATCAAGTATCACAAGTCATGAGGAAGAAAATGTAAGAAATTGACCAAAACCGTCGGTTAAAATGGCTTGCAGGCCTTTGTCTGCAGTCAGGGTGAGACTGAAGGAGCTTCCTGTTTCTACTTTGTATTTTGTGTTGTTTTAAATCTAGCAAGTGTGCACAGCCACAACCCCCACAGAAAAACTACTAACAGCATTAAAGCGTGAAGTCAGCTGTTATTCTTCGGCTGTCCTGTTCCACCTTAAATGTTGCAGCAGACGATAGATTGTGAGCTAACTGCTGCACTGTTTAAGGTGGAACAGGACAAGAATTATTAGCTGACTTTGTGTGATCAGTATGTGTACAGTACAAAACTCACTCAGCTATTTATTCTTGTTGTGTTAGTGAACACTGGTGATACATTTATGACGAGAGGCAGAGAGGTAAGTTTTGCTGGTTTCTTTTCTTTGCAGTTCTCATGTCTGTTGCCTCAATAATAGCTAATCATTTCATTCAGTTACAAATTACCCTTCAGAACATCAGGATCACGAACAGCAATGTTGTGATTTTCTGTTTGTAGCTTTCTCTTAGAATATTGTCTAAACTAGTGCAGTACAGTGGGCAAAATGCCTTAGCTGGGTAAGAGGACAACTTTGTAACCTGGACTTTTACTCAAACTATCATCATCTTCATGAAGGTGGCTTTAATAAAATATATGTTGTATATCGTGTGCATTAAAAGAACTTTTTACCGGAGCAGCTCCTGTTTGCGTGCGCGGTTATGGGCAGTTAGGGCTTTCAGCTCAGCCTGTCTCTTCTGCAGCTCAGCCAGAACCTCGTCCTCCGAGTCTCCGGCACCCTGACGCTCCTCTGAGTCCAGCAAGCCCTGAGACACCAACTCCTCCTTGATACGGGCCTCCAGAGAACGCGTATGAGGCACACTGCAGGAAGAGCGGGGGAAAGGGAGAAATAAAGTATGTGACCTCCAAAAGGACAAGAATTTGCACAAGTAAGCCATTCTTGTTATATTCCTGTCAACTCTCTTAGTTTAAATTACAGAATACTAGAACAGTTTACCAGAATTTAGTTTACTGTATTAGTTTAAATACAGTTTATATTAATTTTAAGATCCTTTGTATCTTATTTCCGAAAGGAACGCAAAAGCAATAACATTAAAATTACATTCACTTGCAAAATATTGGGTGTTCCTGGTAAAATTACATGTTGATTTCCTAAGTAAAAGTAAGTTAACACATCCTGTACAGTAAACACATTTCCTCACATTTATTAGTTTTCAATAATTCAAATCGACTATTTTCACTTTTGTTTACTATAATATATATATTTTGATTACAAGTTTAGCATTTTTAGATGTTTGCAATCCATGTCTTAAACTAATATCTGGACATTTTTACCTAAATGCTTTTCCCTGGCTACGAGGCGATGTTCCAGCCCCATCATCCTTAGACGGGATGTCTGGAATGGGGGAATCCTCCATAGGAGATATGATATTTTCCTACAATGGAAATACAATCTGTTAACCATAACAGAATATTTCAGTGTCTTTCAACTTAATCACTATTAGTCACATATGTGGTGTATGGCCAGTTAGCATAGACAATAGTTTTGAATATCCTTGTACATTTAAAAAAAAAACAATAATGCAAAAGTCACCTATAAGAGAAGCCATTAAACAGCTGTATTAATAAACATAAATGAGTTTCAACTCAACATGATGATACAAACGCAACACAAAGTGACTAGGTCGGCAAATATTTTGGCTTTTATTTCATCTTAAGTGTAGAGTCTCAAAGCACAAAGACCATTAACTCTCATATAAAAACATCCAAATTAATACCACTTAAAGCCACAATTAAAACTGCTGTGAAACAGTCTCTGAATTACAGCAACACACAAACTGTTCACTTGCAAACATGTGTCCATTTCTCAGACTGTGCTTTTAGCAGTATAATACACAAAACGTGTCTGACCTCCACCAGAGCTTGCAGCAGGCGTTGTGTGAGTGGGCCAAATGGGCAGCCATCCTCTGGGGGCTCGTGTTGTGATTCAGACTTCTTTAACATGGCGTCCACATCTACAGAAAATAAAATAGGGTTTTAATATGTATAAGGATATAACTTCTAAGAACTTTGTAGATATGCAAAGCTGTCATTGCAAAAGACAGCATGGACACAATGAAGACTCACATTTTTAATATTATATTTAGTTGTGGAGACTTCTGTGTATTTCTTTGGTAAATATGTTTTCTGTTTTTTTTTCCACATAATGGCTAAATTGAATTAAAAAGAATCTGGATTTCTGCAGAGTACTGTGACTCTCAGTTCAATTCAATAAGAACATATAGACTGGGACTCCACAAACATATGTGTATGTATAACAAACAAAACATCTTTGAAGTCCAGAGTGTTACTTTAGCATCTAAAGATACCTTTGGCATCTATCTCAGATAGTGGACCCAGGATGCTTTTCTTCTTGTCGTTGGCTCGGGCTCCTTCTCTCTGCTCCTCCAGCAGGTCCTCCTGAGCCCATCGCTGAGAGTAATGCTTGCCAAGAGCAGGAATCTACCACAGACAAAATTATAAATAACATATTTTCCTAAGTTTTATCTATTTAAACAACTCAAAGTCTATATTTAGCTACATTTTCTTCATATAAAAGTAACACTGCAAGTTAATTTGCCTTCACATATGAAAGAACTTATATAAGAATCTGCTGCTTCACTTTATGCTCTTAAAGGAACTAGCAATCTTAGCATTGGTGTATTAAATAAGCTTGCCTCGTTATTTGCATTACCTTGTAATACTCTGCTTCATCTTCAGGGGGTTTAAGAAGCTCCTCAAGAACTCTTATCTCCTCATTGGTGATGTCTGCACAGTAGGGCTCCACTGACGCCCAGAATCTGACACACAACGTAAATTAATATGTTATAGTTGTCGGGTTGACTATATTGTGCACAAAGCAGACAGATTACTGTTAATAAATATTTGAGCTAACCTGTTCGGGGCATCATTTTTGGGGTTACGTGGTATGTCCTGCGGATCTTCATTGAATTCATACTCCTGAACCTTTGGCTGCAGATTCTTAGATTTGGGTCTGCCTGGACCAGGACCAGGCCCATGCCCTGCCTTCCCATCCAGCTTCTGCTTCTTAGGCTTGGAATGGCGAGAAGAGGCTGAAAGATCTGCATCTTTGCTCAGCTTCAGAAACCTTTTGTCACCTTTTTTGTCCTGCCAGTCTGTAAGAATCTGATGAAAAGAAACTTAATTAGTAACAAGCACTTTGCACTTCCACTTACTGGCCAGGTTATGAGATCCACTATGTAATACCATTACAGACTGTAAGCCATCTACACAATTCATCAGCCCCCCTCTATCCTATTAGTTTTCTGACCACAGGACCGCTGTTTACCAGATACTAAATGGCATGAAAGACAGAAAGAGAAAGAAAGGCAAGATATACAGAATAAGAAAGCTTCTTTATCTCCCTCACACCTGTCTCTGTTCTTCCAGTGCTCTTAGACGGCGGCTGGCAGAGGACAGGAGTGTTTCCAACTCCAGCTGCAGTGTGTCCAGTTCCTCAATCCCAATGCCATCATCCTCTGAGCGGCCCAACACGGCCGTGTAGCGTGGACACACTTTCACATGCTCCACTGGCTTGAAATCATAGTACTTGAGTGGCGGACAGTCCTTTAATTCACTCATCTTCTTTGTTACACGTACCTGGAACTGTGGGGGAAACAAGACAACATAGGACTCAATTGTCCAACAATCTTTTGTTTCAAATAGGTTTTGTGGAGCAGTTTTCAAGAGCTATGCACACTTCAAATAATCTTTTATAAAGCAGATCTCTAAACACTGTCTGAGATCCTAACTGGTCCAGAGATCTTAATAATAGAGAAAAAGAGACCTTAGAACCAGGCTGAATCCTTCTGAAATAAATGTTTAGGCTTTATTTGAAACAAATTAACCCTCGTTTATTATTATTTGCTTTTATTTATTTGCTGTCTAGCCTAAGTCAGCCTCTCTGAATTAAGGGTGGCTATATTATAAAGCCATGTTTATTATCACTATTATATACTTGCGAAAATGATAGAAGTGAAGCTTTCAATCAGGCTGGAGAACCAAGCTAGCTAACTTGCTAACATTTCACTCTACACCTAAGACCAGTATTCTGCTAGTTTGTAATATTTGTGAGCGTTTATAAGCGTCACATAACTCTGTTTTATCCACAACATGAGCTAATTACTGAATTGTCGGGTATAATGTGGTGTGCATCTGCAGCTATTAGCATGTTAGCTATCGGTAGCTAGCAAGTTCGCCCTAGGTGGCGAATGTAAGTCAAACAACAAACGCGCAAAACCGGCTTCTAATTAAATGTGCATTCAACTACACAGCCTTAAAATATACTACAGGTATATATCAACTATTATGTCACAGAAAGATACAATTCGGGTATGTAAATCGGCTATACACGCCAAGAATTTATTCAAAATATCCACATTATTATTTACCTCGGTAAACGGGCATCCATTACTGACTGTACCACTTTAGAGAAATGGTAACCATTGGTCAGAACAAAGGACAAAACAGACTGTCACATCCTGGGAATGTTATTTTTATATACCGTATTACTCTAAAATACCGTTTTACAGTGTGTTTATATGTTTGCTAATAAATGCTTCTTTCTTTTTCGAAATTATTTCACATCACGGAAGAACGTACACCCCCACATGAACATCAAAAACTCAAATGGTTAAAAAAAATGGTACGCTCCCGGTCCAGCCATGAGTGAGCCCTCAAGCAATGTTATAAGCAAAAATAACATACTATCGTTTTAATGTAATAATTATTATTACTCGTCAGAGATTACAGAATGGTGACCGAGATTACTCTAAGGTCATCCTCTCAAACACAAACTGAACCGGACTGACTATTTGCCATATATGGAAGAAAAAGCGAATCAAGGTAAGTTTGCCTCCGCGAAATGGTTACCGTAATGCTTCGAGTTGAAAGCTCCGCGGTTTCATCACTTGATTTTGTTCATCGTTTTTTCAGATTTCGTAGTGCTCTTAAATATTTCTCTACCCGCAGAAAATGTCTGTAGTTGTATTTATTTTTATAGGCATTTGTGTTGTATAAAGCGGGGTGATTCTGTTGTTTCTGCGCCAATACTATGTGAATGTAGTACAAGGCGCTCGAACTGCAGGCGTGGCGCAGACACTTCCGCCTTCCTCAAAAGCCCACAGAAAATGGTGAGAGATTTTCTTCTTTATCTAAAGTGACATTATTTATGTTTATGTCGGCTTTGAGATTTACTAAGTGCTGTTTGATAACTTGAGTACTGCTACTGTGCTCTGTGGCCAGACTTAAAGCTGGGACAGGGCTGAAACGGTGGAGATGTCCGTGTTGATGCTACTGCTAGCTCGCTAACGTTACTCTGCATTTCTAATGAATTGTGCTGTAGAGTAAAAGGTTTGGATTTAGTGTGTTTTAATTAAAATATCTGATGTCAAATCTAAAGCATACTTGTGAAAATGCAGTGCTTCGACGTGAGATAGTCGATTCATTCATTCACATTTATGTAAAGTGCTGCAAACGGTCTCACTGTCTAATAAATGATACATGACAGACCTACATAGACATTGTTGGTTTGAAACGCTGTTTTTTTGTGTTATTGAATCTGGAATTTATCGTAAAATGTAACGTTATGCCCCTTGCTATATGTCGAGTGCGCAAAACTCTGTACGGTACGGTGTTTTTGACGATATTACTATGATATGATCCCTCTCGGTAATACATGATCGATACATGTTGCACATAGTATTTATGTTTTAATGTAAAGCCTTTTTCATGTTCCTACATCAAAATCTGATTAAGGTAAAACATTGGGGTTGCTGAATAATTTTGGAATGCTATTTGTTGATAATTTATTTAAAAAAAAATATGAAATTTATGTATGTATTTATTATTTTGTTCCTCAGAAGAACACAACTATTAGATTATGTTGGGGTACAGTGCTAAAATGTTTTAATGCATTCATAATAGCACTGGACATTATTGTAGTGCGATAGTTGTGATAATATCATGTTAGTGCACATGTGTCAAGTACTAATATTTTATTATGTTATATTAGTATCAAATACAATTGAAGCTTTTGGTACTGGAGTAATAAAACCAGTTGTTCTGAGTTCCACAGAAAGGATTGCATGTCAAATGTTAAATGTTAAGGATTCCAGTGCAAGGTTTTCATTTGGGGACAAAATTTGCAGTTGAAAAAGGGTGATGCATCACAAAATACTGCTTTTTATGTTATCTTATGTGATTTTATGTAATCACAACCCTAGGCATATTGCAAAATTGATTGAATGATTGTGTTATAACTTAAGTATTGCAGTAATATTGAATCATAAGGCCTTTAGTGATTCCCATAGCCAGTATTTTTTCCACATTTTACAGCGCTAACTCTATACTTTTTGTACAGAGGTATGGTTACAAATGCAGTTTAAAAATATATGTTTCTGTAAATGTTTATGTATCGGCATCAGCAGATATATACATGAAAAGTATCATATAATCAGCATTGGTTCCCAATAAAACATTAAACTCTGCACTAATGGAAATCCAGAAATGACTGCTGTAATCTTTATCTACAATAAGGGGGGTCATTTTCTTAGTATATTGAACATATTGGAAAACAGTTATGGTTATACTTTTTATACCAATATTCATTCAATAAACTAAAATTCTCCTTGTGTTAGAATTAGCAAAAAGAAATTGTAATTTGTATAAATGTCATTTTTTCCTCTCTGGAGACGATGTGTTGACTTATTTTTTGCTTAGAAAATCAACACAACATGACTTGGTGTGCTCAGACTTATGTGTACAACTGTAGCTCTGAAATACTGATCAAATCTGAGCATATACTTGAGACAGCAAATATTTGTCTTTGCCAGTATGATTCTGACATTACTGTGATATATGCACTGATCAGAACTGATGTGTTTTTTTTCAGACCCTACTATATATAACGTGGGTGCTATTGCACATGGCAAAACCAATCATTTGCAGTAGCCTCAGTAGTGCAGGTCTTCTGAGTCTTCTTTCTTTTTATTCTGTCTCCAGACGGCGACTTTGAGGCCATATCTGAACGCTGTGCGGGCCACCCTGCAGGCAGCTCTATGTTTGGAGAACTTCTCCTCTCAAGTGGTTGAACGGCACAACAAGCCAGAGGTGGAAGTTAGGTGAGTCATTATAGATGGCCATTTCTGAGTCATCCTGAAATGCGTTAAGTTTGGAATGTCAAAGTTTGACTTACGTCTTATCTCAAGCTTTTTACGAGTCATGAGCCTTTTTTGGATTGTTTGTTTGACAATCCTTTATTTTGATTTCTCACTACAGAAGCAGCAAAGAGTTGCTGTTGCAGCCGGTGGTAATTAGCCGCAATGATAAAGAGAAGGTTCTCATAGAGGGCTCTATTAACTCTGTGCGGGTCAGCATCGCCGTCAAACAGGTGAGAAATTTAGTCTAGTGTACTAAATCTGAAATGATGGCTTGAAGCACTGTTTAATGTGTTATTTACTAAACAGTTTTCTACTCACTTATAGGCTTGTATGTATGTAGAGTCTTTCCATACAGCATTCCATACATTCCATTAGCATTCTTCTGATACATTTTGTTATTTGTAAATTTATATTTATAAAATATATTGTTTCTTTCAGGCGGACGAGATTGAGAAGATCTTGTGCCACAAATTCATGCGTTTCATGATGATGAGAGCGGAGAACTTCTTCATTCTGCGAAGGAAACCTGTGGAGGTAACATAAAGAGAGGCAGCGTAGTTTAGATTTAAAAAAAATATTTTTTTTTTTTCAATATTGCTGCATAATTCAGTCATTCAGAGTGGTTTGATGTGAGTGGTCAAGACAGGAACCAATTGAGGTCAAATGTCTTCAACACAAATATAGAAAGTTTATTGACTATCCAAAACCAGCATAATGTAAAATAATTAAATAAAATATTTGTGGTGTGTTTTGCAGTACCCTTCATGTACCCCTCTAGGTATCCTTATGTAATCCCCTAGGCCGGAGGTCACTAATAGGCGGACCACGGTCCGGGTTCGGACCCAGGCGTTGTCCAGTGTGGACCCAAACCGATAAACTATTGAGAATTATTTAATTTCGACAGTGTTTTTTTTAAGCGGTGGAGCTTTTCTTGTCTTTACGGTATATGGGCTTTGCGGCGCAGTAACCACACAGACCAATCACGTGTGTTGTAAGATCTCCGAAGGCTCCTTAGCCAATCAGATCTGTGTGGCAGCAGTTGGAGAATAAAGCAAGTCAGAGAGAATAACGTGCTCTAAAAAAAAGAAAATTCAACAGCAAAAACCCACTGTTTAACCAGGAATGGACCTAGACTTGCTCACTTAGTTTTGGAGAATACCAACATTTAAAACCAACATATCTATTTGTGAAATTGAGTTAACAAGAAGATGCATGTTTTATTTACTTTCTCTATTAATAAACATGTTAATATACAAAATTTATTTGAAATTTTATAAATAATTCATATAGTTCAGCATTAAAACAATAAATATTGTTGAAATATACTGAACGGTATGTGTGGTGTGTTGGTGTTTCAGTTGCTGATGGTATGAGATGCTGATACTAGACTACTTCAGTAAACAGGATACACCACTGAATCAGAACACAAGTTAGAAATGATGACTGTCCAGAGAAAATTTCCTCTGACTGGACCTCACTGAATTCTAATTAAACACCCCTGCCCTATGGTTTAGGCCAAAGCCTTTTCAAAGCTATCATAAAACAATGTCTCAGACATCATATTTATAATCATTTAATGTAATAACTTCCTCTCAGGAAGCTTTTAGAGCATTTCACATGAAAGCTTTTTAAATGACTGTCTTACCTCATAACAGTAAAAATATGCAGAAATATAAAAAAATCAATGGAATTAGTTTTTAACAACACAGTGAAGCATAGATTAGGGAATATAACAATATTTGAATACACTTAGTCTGCCAATCCACAACATTGAACCACTGCATGTTTAATAAAAATTGGATTAAGACTGTAGAGAGCCTGTAAACATCACCAGCCAGGGTACAATAACTGCATACACTGCTCAGTGAGAAGTAGCACATTTATCTGTAGCATTACTTTCACTTCATCTCTTCTCTAACATCCTCCTGCCCTTCTCCCCCTTCAGGGCTACGACATCAGTTTCCTCATCACTAACTTCCACACGGAGCAGATGTACAAGCACAAGCTGGTGGACTTTGTCATCCACTTCATGGAGGAGATCGACAAGGAGATCAGTGAGATGAAGCTGGCCGTCAACGCCCGTGCTCGTATTGTCGCCGAGGAATTCCTCAAAAACGTATGTCTGCCGCTATTATTTATATTATTAATCAACTATTGATCATAGTATTTGTAGGAGGCCAAACAGAACAGGAGCAAACGCTCTGTCTTGAGACTTAAGCTCATCTTTTCACATTCAACTATTTGGAGTCATTGTAAAGACAAGCATTAAGTCCACATGGAACAGATAAAAATGCAAAAGTGTCTCCTGTTAAATATTTGTGATGTCACAAATATCAGTGCATTTGCAAATATCCACTTGTTCAGCCTACAGCTAAGCACCGCCCACTTACAGGATTAGGAGTGTTCAGGAGTGAATAAGAGTGTTTCAGCCCAGACTGCACAGGATGAAGCAAGACACGTTAATCTATCAGTCTTATAAAGGGCTGTTCACTGGCTAAACTGGCTATATGATATGAATCATGATACAGGAATTGCGATACTTGAAGCAGGGCCACATGTCACAATTATTAACATTGAACATTTTAGCAAAACTGTCAAAATATTTAAAACACACCACCAAAAGCAAGGCTAATGTTAACAGTGTCCCTTTATGCTACTTGTTTATATTGTAGTGGAAAAGTGTAACACTGACGAACACTGCAGTCTAGCGGTCAGAGATTTGATAAAAAATTTATACTGTATTGTTGCCAACTGTCGCAAAAATATGTAAACTGACCCATCCTAATCTTGGGGGGCACTTCTATAAACATTTCCTCAACCAATCACAAGACTGCAGTCTCTGGCCCCACCACACAAGAAGTTTCAGAGTCAGAGAAACGTAGAAAGCTAAAGTTAAGCCAGCATAATCAAAAGTTAGTAGACATCATACTTACCTATTTATTCCTTTATACATCAACATTGTTCCTTCGTGTGTTCCTTCGTTCATATGTTGCTTTATCTGTTCCTTTGTCCATCTGTCTATCTGTTCATGCATAACTTTTTAGGTCTAGACAGCATCACATAAAAGCAGAATAATGCTTTTAGCTCTGTATGCGGGGCAGAGCAGGCTAGGAGTGCTGGGCAGAGAGCTGTCAATCAAGCTGCTTATTGGCTATGCCCTCACAGTTTTCTAAAGGGGTCTGATCAGTGGTTTTACAACAACAAACCCGTGTAATTTAAAGGGATATGGACAGAGGCTAATTCACTATATATACAATGTGTTATAATGCATTGAAATTATGGGATATAAATAAATGAATGAACTATTGATTCAAAATCAATACTCTGTTTTTTAGAATTGATGCAGTATCACAAAATATAATATTCCAATATTTTCAAGACTTTCTTACACCTCTAATGACCGAAGGGGGTGTCGAGAGGGGAAGGTTTAACATGATATTATTGAACAATATTTATCATTAATATTTTTGGGGGTATTTGGTTATTTTATTTTCGTGCACGGTGATGTCTAAAAGACATTTTAGAGGTGGGACAAAAAAAGATGATGTGATGAATCGTGTTTGATATGATGACTATAAAACCCATAAACCACAAAGAGAGGGATGTAGTCTTTGAATTTAGGCCATCTGTGCAGTGACTCACACATACACACTAATGAACACACACACACTTGGGGGGAAGTGAGAACCACTTGCCCAGAGCAGTGAGTAGCCTTATCCACAGCAACTAGGGACAGTTCAGGGTTAGTTTGTCTTGCTCAAGGGCAATATAGTTGTGTCTGTCAGTTTAGGGCATTGAACTTCCGACCTTTCAGTTGCAAGACTGTTCCCTTTCCTTAAGCCCACAGCGACCCCCTACAATATCATCAGTCTCCAAGGAAAGACATGCATGTCCATTTTTGATGATTTTCAACGTCGTTTAATCACTGCCGTTTACATTGTGTGAAAATGTTATGATGATTGGACCAATAGACTTGGTTCCATTGACTTACATTAAAAGAGAAGTAGGTTTTTGGCCTCTCCTGTAAAGTTGCGATTTTGGAGAGACTTGTTTTTCTTTGGACAGCAACAATACACAGTATGCACTGTAATAATGTGAATCCCCATAATGTATAGCACATACTTGTTGTATAGTGTTGACTAATTGAGTAAACGAGTTGAACTCAGTGAATCTGTTGAGTCCCATTGACTAAACTGTATGTTGAAATTATATTTTATAATTGTGATTTTTGTCATTGCAGTTTTGAGGTCCTGTCCCTGAAATCGTTTGGTCCTGTGACTTGGCCGTCGCTGGGATTTCCATGGGGAGAGAGAGAGAGTGAGTGAGAGAGAGAAAGAGAGAGGGGGGCATCGCAGACTTTAAAAGCTCAGCAGAAAAAATAGGAGGAGTATATTGTGAGTTAAGCATCAATCAGCAAAAAGAACCACTGGAATGAATGACCAATCCTGCGATGCCTATGCAGTGTCCCCTTTGCCTTCCGTCTTCTGTTAAAGGTGCTTCTTGTTCCCATTGATAATTGTATATTTAAACAAAAGAAGAATATTACCCCTCATTTTCTGTTCAGAGAAAAAAAAAAACAAGGTCAAGGCAGGTCCTTAAAAAGTATTATCCAAAATGAATATTGATGGGCACAGGAAATACTCTTAACACATTGTAAAGTCTACAGTGGCTTGTATTTCGTTTGTCTTTTATATACATGTACTCCAAGTGTTTTTTTTCCCTTCATTTTTTGTTATATAAAAAAAAGAATCAAACCTCAATGTTGTTGGCATCAAGAAAGGTAAATGGAAAAACAAAACGTTGTGGGTGTTTATATTTTGACACAGCCAGCCTCTGATGTAATTACAGGTGAGAAGAAACGACTGCATAAAATGTGATACCGATGGTAGCGATAAAAACAATAAAAATCTATTGCGCTTTCTGTAACGGAAGACATTCATTTCTGAAATGAGTTGAAAGACATAAGTAAAGAGGTGAAGAGAAAACCATTGACATTCGCTTTAAACAGTTTTCTTTAATGGTCAGGGCCCCCAGAGGACCCCCAGACAGTAAGTATTATTTGGATGGTGGATCATTCTCAGCACTGCAGTGACACTGACGTGATGGTAGTGGTGTGTTAGTGTGTGTTTTGCTGGTATCGTTGAGTGTATCAGACACAGCAGTACTGCTTAGGTTTTTAAACACTGTGTCCACTCACTGTCCAGTCTGTTTAACACACATACCTTTTTGGTCCACCTTGTAGATGTAAAGTCTGATTTGACTGTGTTGGTGATCCTCTAGCAACGCTGCTGGCTGGATATCTGATGTTGACATTGATTCTCAGTCCAGTGTTGACTGAGGTGTTTAAAATCTTCAGCAGCACTGCTGTGTCTGATCAACTCTCACCAGCACAGCACACACTTAACACACCACCACGTCAGTGCAGTTCTGACCGCTGAAGAACGAGGTGAACTACACTGTGTAGGACTACAAAGTGCTCCTACATGGTTAGTGGAGCTAATAAAGTGAACAGTGAGTGTAGAAACAAGGAGGTGGTTTTAATGAAGTATGTCCCACCCATACATGTCAAGACTAAAGCTATCATAAGAACAACTATGAGTCATTTCCTTCCTCTTTACTGATATAATTACCAGTTAGCCACTAGTTATCTGTTTTTTCAGAATATACTGTTTTAAATATGTGTTGGCTGGGCTGGGCTGGAGTCTGTTCTTTGTTATACAGGGCCCTTGAGGTGTCAATGGTTTTCATTCTTCAATGGTTAACAATTTGAAGCCATTTGTTAAATTTCTCTTACCCACATGGCCTCAATTCATCAAGTCTCAGACATCAAGCAGCATATTCATAGAAATTTCATGTAATAACGTTTTTTTAAGGTGAAAATATGGTTATTATCACCATGACTGTGAACAAGTGTGTGTGTTTTGATTATTATTAGTTATTTTTTTACAACACATAATTTTTTAAAAACCAATCTGAGTAGCTTTCTAGATGAAAAAAAAGAAGAACTATGAATGTAGGTCCTGGAAATGAAAACTAATGGTAGTATTTTGTTAATATTAAATACGTTCCAATTGAACCTCAGCAAATAAATTGTTCGTCCATCAGATATGTAAAAAAACCTGCACTGGAAGCGTTCATGTACATAAAATATAATGCATTTAAGCTTGTCATGACAGGTTTTTCCCTAAGTTGAATGGACAGAATGGAGAGGTAGAGCTGCACTGAGCAGCATTTTTGAAATAGTGTTACATTTACGGCATTTAGCAGACGCTCTTATCCAGAGTATGTATCTCTATCTAGTACAAACAGGTTTCTAGTACAAACATTGCCATAAATAAGTGCCAGTGTTGATACCAGTTGTTTCATATAAGTCGATTATGGGAAAGACAGAGAGGCCAAATGCACACAAGTTGTGACACATGAAATTAAAAAGAGGAAAACGTCAAATACACAATCTTAGTACCTAAACCACAACTAAATCTCAAATGGCTCTGTACTACCTATACAGTGCAGTGCTTAGGCAGTGAATACAAGTAGAGGTTTCTGGAGAGCAGAAGCAAGTAGATGCATTTCAACCAACCAGTCATAATAGTGTGAGAGTTTTCCAAACATTGTCATTCTTTTCCACATGTGAGGCACCGTTTGGGAGTAGAAGCTGTTATTTAATGATCTACATAGTGCACTACAAGGGAGTGGGCAGCTATTGTGTAATGCATTCTCATAGCTAGCTGTCATCAATATTATATAAACAAGCCTTTGGGCAGCAAAGCTTGCAAACATTTTTGTGTGCATTCTTATTTTCTTGTCTACTGAAATTGAGCAAATTCCCCTTTAAAAACATCCACAAACGGCATGTTTTCTAAAATACACTTTATTGTCAGTAAGACATTTATGGGGCGATCATATTGTTCCAAAATTTGTTACTATAAGAACCATACAGTGTATGATTATATGTAAGCACTTATAATCTTATACACACACACACACATAGGTAAATCACTTTCTGGAGATTTACACTTTGGGATACATGTTACAGTTGTTCATCTGAAAACAGTAAAAAATAATGTGAGCGTGATTTCAAATAATTCATTACATCAATAAATAATCAAAATAGTTTCATTACGGTGCCCAAGCAAAAAAAAAAGAAAAAATGAGTGTTGATTTTTAAACATGTGAAAGGCAAATAAATACATATATCTTTGTATGAGGGCAACAGAGTCATGCCAACAGTATTAACACCGGTGATAAACGAAGGATTTCTTTGTCACACAGACATAAACAAGTTGTGCCATGCTTCCCTCAAAGTAACAGAGAGATAAGAATCAAATAATGATAAAACAGTGATAAGCACAATACTGACACAGAAAGCAGTGCAAAATACACACAGGAAACCTGCAGACCCAATAATTATATATATATATACTCAATATATAATCAATTTAACCCAGCTAGTACATCCCTTATTACATTCTCAATATATTACTTCTTAAATTTCCCAGCTCACTTTCTGAAAAAACCTGCATAATTAACTCACTAAGATGTAACAGAGCTGTTCAGAATGGTTTGATGTGAACCGTTCACAGAATTGTTCAGTGGTGATGGTAGGAACCAGATATCTAGAACATTTGCTACTACGACAGTTACTACACTAAATTAAGTTATGAATACATTACCTGCTAAATGAGACACTCTTTTGCGGTAAGATATTGGCCTAAACTTATGTTTAATACTAAATTAATTTGTGGCAACGTACACAACACACACACACACACACACACACACACACTATTTTACTGTATCAACTTTTATCAACTTTGCAAATAAAGACTCAGCATGTAGGCTTAATAGTAAACAAAACGGCTATACATGTGTTATAGACATTGTGGCCCTTGCTTCCCATCACCACCACTGTGAAGAAATCCAGTAAACATCTCTACAATGAACCACGTCATACAAAGTGCAAAACACCCCTTGGTGCTGATCCAGAATCAGCGAGGTTTTAGGTTTTAAAAAAATTCACTATTCAAAATTCACAGAGGTGTCCTGGACAGACCCAGTGAAAGGGTTTTAAAGAACCAATAGGGTGAAACAGATTGCTACAGCGCCACCCTGAGGCAGACCAGTGTTGCATCGCAGGTATGAACATCAAAAACAGAAACTCACAGGTAGGTAAAGCAGGCTAAACAGTGATCCTTCCCTGAATTTGCATCTCAGCGTATTTCATTTCAAGACATTCAGGAGGATGATGAGGTTAATTACAGGGCCGGGGACCCCTCAGGACCACCTGTATTTCGCACCTTGATTTCACAGCAAACCACTCTGAAGAACTTACATCACAGTGATAGAAATATGCAGAATTTTTAATGTAGGTGGATTTCCCCTTTAAAAGGATTAATGCATGTCATCTCCAGATTATAGAATGATGAATCACACGATGTTTGTGAGCAGCGTCCATTAGCCATCACTCCTCCACTCTGAAAATGAGCGGATCAATCTTTGTAGTGTAAAAGTTCTGGTCATGTAGGAATAGCCGCATCCTAGGAGATATGAATCTGGCCTAATCATATGCCGAAGATCAGCGTATATTATCAAATATTCTTTTTTTTGCATTAGTGCTGCTGTGGGACGAGTACTTGTCATTCTTAGTGCCCATTTTATCAAAAACACCAACCATATAGATGCACTCTGCAGGTATACAGTTACAGGAGCCCATCAGACCCCCCCTAAAACTTAGCATTATAATAACTGGCCAGTGTTGGTCATATGATGGTCCTATTTTATTGGCCATTGTTTTAGAGGGGGCTAATACAGTACGTTAGACCTATAAAGTGTTTCTGATAACTTGGCCAATGAGTGTAGAAACAAGGTGTGTGTTTCAAAACAAATTGGCAACCCAGTGTATAGATCAATGCGTCCTATCTATGGGCCCAGGAGACTAAAATAAACAGGGCAGTGCAGTCTGGAGTTACAACAGTAGCCACTGATGAGGGACTTGAGGGAGAAAGTACTCAGACAAGGGACCCCAAAGTCTTTTTTTTCTTCCTGTGAGGGTGTCCCTGGAGCACAGGCAGTGAAACCAGCAGGAGTGGATTGTCAAACATCAGGGTCAGAGGTGAGGCGGTACGGTCTGCAAGGCGTCCTCTGCAGTCCGGTGCACGTTAACATTCTGAAAAGAAAACACAAAACATACGCGCAAATAATCATCAGCGTGTCTGAAAACCTTTTGGTTACTCTACAGATGTAAGATTTCAGGCCCCAATTGATGCCCCAATCGGTGGGCAATTACTAGGAGTGTAAATCTTAGTAACAGTCCATTTCCTAGTTCTCTAGTGCCACCTAGTGGGTTATGAAACATTAACCCTAGTAAACATCCTCAAATGCAGTGATTTCAACATGTAAAGAATTAGTGAGTTCAAGACAATGTGTCAGCAAGGAGGGGTTAGCATTGACTGTCAAGTTAATAAAGTAATAGCGAAACTGGACTGAAATCAGGCACGACTACATTCAGGGAGGGAAGTAGCTGCCGTTATGGCACTAGGTGGCGCTAACCCATATCCTGACTCTAATACATGTTAAGCATGCTAGACGAAGCTAGGGAGCTAGAAGTTGGCCTGTTGGTGGCTTGCAGGACAGCAGGACTAGCCCCCATTCCCACTGAAACAAAATCATACTTAAATTAGAAGAATGTTTAAGAATTAACATTTGTTTAACATCTGTTGGGTTAACATCTGTTGGGTTAACATTTCAAAAGCTAGGAGCCACTAGGCAGAGCACCCTTTGCTGCAACTGTCCCCAGAATATATACAAAACATAATTAACTTTTTTTTGCCAGGAGTGTATAAATGCATTCACATTTAATCAGTAGCAAACAATGTGGTGTGAGGAGCTGGACTGAACCAGGCATGACCAGAGTCTTGAATATTGCTACCTCTATATAGCCTTGGATGCAAGACATTTGTACAAAAACACTGAATCTTAAACAGTTCCAGCATTTAAGCAATACAGGTGTGAAGCCATTTGTATACACCCATTCACACAACATTTACACACCTAGTAAAGCCAGGCCCACTTGTTAAATCTTTTTAACATTAGTGACTGGACTAAACACGCTGGTTAAACCAGGTAAACAGGATGACCTGCTTCCTTTTTCTGGGTATTTTTCACATTACATAAACAAGCGAAGGTTTTCAGTTGTGGGTGGTGGTTGGTTGAATTTTTTTTTCTGGCACTGCAAGGTTTGTTCTTACAAAGCATGGCTGCCTCAAAGCAACAGTAAAGTCAAAACTGTGCCTCAAGTCAAGACAACTCTGAGGCCTCAAATTTGCTGTAGTTTTGTACGGAAGCTACATGGCTAACGAAGCTGTAATAACTGTGCTAAAGGCATGCCCAAATCATCACATTCTCAGCTCCAACAATGCTAAGTAATCTCCAACAGACTTGCTTATGTGGTTTGGGGTACTGTGACATACTGTCAGCTTAGAAAATAAATGGATATGGACAAAATTGAGACGTTAAAAACCACATAACTATTGCTAATAGGAGCTACCGTTACTTGTTAGCTATATTAGCCTCATGGTTCCAGCATCAAACTGAGAACAAATTTGAACATTAAACATGTCTTGCCTAACTGCCCTGCTAAAAAGACCAGCCCAGATCAGTTTAATGACTTAAACTGGTCTATACTGGCTTAGCTGGTCACAGATTTTTAGATTTGAAAATATACTTTAAAATATTACTTTACAGTTATTCCACCTGCCTCACTGCTTTCACATTTTTGCTCTGCAGTGTGGCAGCTAAGCAAAAACTCTAAAAAGGATACCTTAGGTGCTGTAAAATAATAATATGAGGAAATAATAAATAATAATTAATTTATTCGATTTTTTATATATATTTATATATTCCTCATAGAGAAACTCATATTGTACGGCACCTGCTAATATAGTATAGTAAGTATATGAATACAAATAGGCTTCAAGTTCTATTGAACATAGTTTATTAGCATTTTTATTTAGACATCAGGATATAAAACCACTTCTCTGTGAAAAGAAGGAGAACTCCACATACTTAAGAAATTCACAGCATTTTTTATTAAAATATTTTTCTGAGCAGGTTAGCTCTGTGTTAGCAATTAAAATCTGACCTCTGTCTTTACACCAAAGCTAAAGCTTGAACTGATTTTTCAGTTGAGAGATCATTAAAGTTCATATAAATTAATAGACAGACAAAAGTGACAAGAGTATTTAAAAAAAAAAATCAAAAGGTCAAAGGTGCAAAAGCAGCAAATCTTATGGACCAGGTCGTCTACATTGGTTCAGCTTATAAATGCTCATTTTTATATGTGCGTATTACAGCAGTATGAATCAGTGTGGTTACTACTATTTTTTTTTTTTTTTAATTCTTAACGGCTATTTAATTATTGTGGTCTAAGAGTGGCCAGATTGTGCAATGCAGCATGTAGTGTAACTTAAAGGGAAGTTCCACCATGTTTTTTTTTCTCCCAAAATCTCTTATAAACAAAGTCATTCAGAATAGTCTGATATGAAGTGCTCCATTTTAGAGATGTGCGAGAGACAGGATTGTTCAGAGTGGGTGGTGATAGGAACTAGACGTCTAAGGAGTTTAAATGAGGATGATATCTACAACACAGGAAGTTATTGCATTAAACGCCTATGACACCACTTTCTATAATAGTTCTGAGAAAAGGTTTTGTCCTAAAGCATGCTTGATTTAAATCTATTTATAGTGGAGGGCTACATGCAGGGCAAGAAATTCCCCTAAGAAAACATACTGTCCACTGTTTTACAGTTATATCAACAATATGTGTGTTGGTTCACTTTTCATTATGGATAGTTTAAAAAAATGGCTACCATAAAAAATCTAATCAAATAGCTATGTTTGTGACCCATGGTTCCCATCACCACCATGATAAAGAAATTTAAGTTAAAGTTACTCTACAAAGAACCCTTTCACATCAAACCACTCTAAAAGACTTTGTTCACATCTCAACGACTGACTTATGAATTTCTCTGTAATGTAAACTTTATCAATGATTAAAAATCCCTGCGCTCATAAACAATACTGTTAGCCAGCTAAATTAGACCCATTTTATATATGCAGCTTCATGTATTAGAACAGCTGGTAAAGTCTTCCTAGGATAAGAAATTAGAGCCTGACCACAGACATCAGGCACAAATTACTTGGTTTCCAAGTCAATAACAACATGGGCCAGAGCACAGAATGAGTAATTATTGCTCTGATACAACATTCTAGAGGACAAGCTACTAATTTTGGTGGACTGTCCCAGTGAGTGGATGGCTGTCGGAGTGTAAACGAGTATAAATGAGTACACTTGTGGGTGTTTTTTCTTTCAATGATGAGCTGGCACAGTTAGCAACGCCTCCTCCGGCAGCCGCGTCACATCTACGTTCTGTTTGACACAAACACAGAAATGACATCACACAGCTGGTAAATATGGGGGGTGGAGTCACACGGGTGACCAGGTGAATCAACTGAGTTTGTATTTTTACAAAACAAGGTCACATTCATAATCACAAACACATTCCTGTTCAATGGTAGCAGCGGTCCTAAAATATCTAAAATCCCCCACTTTGTATGCATATGTATATATAAACATTGACGCTGTCAGAACAAAATCTCATACCACCAAAACACTAACTTTATAGATGAAGAACAAAAAAAATGCTTTACTTGTCTCTCTCTCTCTCACACACACACAAACACACACACATATATATATTTCTGTAACTTCTATGTGCTATAGCTGTGCTTTTTACCACTGGTCTGGTGTGTGGTAGCCTTTAGCTGGCCACAGAGGTTTTCAATTCTTTTGACTAAACAGGCTATAATAGAGACCTGCATTCCTGTGGAATATCTTGCAGTGCAGGACTAAATATCAATGCCCGACAGTTAACACATCTAGTGCAGCCAGGAGCAGGACAATATATAAATGTAAAAAAAAAAGAAAAAGAAATAAACAATAAAACACTATGTAGTTTTTCAGCTTTTAAAATGGTTTGCTGGTGTTCATGTTTTAGGGCCATTAAAGCTAAATATCATGCAAAGTATTGTTTATTGAAAATATGTGTTCAGGTATTGCAACATTTTTGCTATCCATAATCAGTTTCAGCTCAGGGAGGGTCTTATTTTATTTAGATGATTTTAGTTGGATCAGTTTAGTTAAAGCAGGCACAATAAAATCTGAATGTTGGAGTTTTTCCAGGACCACTGCTGTATTACTCTGCCAGAGGTGTTTCAGCATTTTCTCATGCTGAGGCGTTCAGTGCAAAAATGGACCATGACATACAAGAAATGGTAATTGGGTCAAACTTTCTGTGGCTGTAAATGTGACTCCATAGGAAACCAAGAGGCAATATACTTTTAGTCTCAATTATAGTTGGTATGATATGCACAGTTATGATGCTTGTTTGTGCTGTCCCCAAATCAAACACAATGTGTATAGCATTACACCCAGTACAACAGAACAGAAACGGGACCATGAAGGTCTTTGAAGCACTTCGTCCTTTACAGTAGTCTCACAGTAATGACACTTCACACACCTCAACATGAACCTAGAATCTGACCTTTTTTATATCTTTTATATATTTATAAGTATAAGATTAACACTGCAAAGAAAAATAAACCCCATTCTCAGCAGAAAACGATTTCTTTAAATGAGTCTGTGCTGCATGCCAAAACACCCCTACATTAATAAATAGACACTTTTCTGCAGTTTTTCCCCATATTCTTTATATCCCCCTTATCTTCAAATGTGTTCAGAGTAGATCATATGCTTCATCTGATAAAACAACATTTGTATGCATCATTTCTTTTCTAATGATTACCCAGTATGCACATGCAGCACCTGCCACGAAATATATATATATATATATATATATATATATATATATACACACAGACTTTTTTTTTTAATTCATCCCCCAAAGTGTCTAACAAAACAAAACAAAAAGATTTGTGAATGTGTTTGTGTACAGTCCTTCCTCAGACTAAAGTTGAAATCCAAAACTGACCCATATATTTGTGTGGATGAATGTTTCCGTTATCATGATAAAGTACATCACAATATGCTTTTTGGACAACTGCATTTGCTGTGGTGTAACATGTGATACACTGAACAAATCTTTTTTTTTTTTTTTTTGGTTAATTTTTTAAACAATATCACTAGCTATCAGTTTCTACCTTTAAACTAAATATTGTGGGACATATTGTGTGTCCTTAAGTACTATATAGAAAATTATATCGAAAACAAAGGCATTAGAAAACAAACCAGAGTTCAATTCGAGCCTGAAAGCTGATATTTTGCTGGGCTGCATCAGACTCGGATCATGTATCTACCTCTGACCTCTGAATAAGTGTCTCTTACCTCTGGTCGTTCTCTGTGGGTGTTCACTGCCTCCACATTCAGAGAGATAGACTCCACTTTGCAGCCTGCATGAGAAAGAAAATCAGTCAATTTATCATCTAATGTTTTTTTTTAATACATGTAAAAATCACATTAGTAAGCTATGTGAACAGTGAAAACTAGCATTTATTCTAAATTTTTAACTACATTATCAATCATATATGCTCATGGACTTGTGTATATTGTCAGATTTCTTACTAATGCAAATGTACACAAACTGTGGATTTCAGCAACAAACCACAATGGAAGACGTTCAGTAAAGTCACAGCAATAAATCTCTGTGCACGTGTTGATCATTTTCACCTGACAATTACAAGAAGGGTCTTAAATAAGTCTTTGTCTCTAAAGCACTATAATTGTACAGATAATACCTTGAAGCAGTGAATCTGAGATCTGATGTAAGTGTTGTGATATAGGGGTTATAACATAATTTTTTTTTTTTTTTTTTTTTTTGGTTACACCCCTAATGCCATAAATAGCTAAGAGGGTGTGGGGAACCCCAGGTGCGTCCAGCATCCAACTGACACATTTTTTCAGATTTAAACATATTTTGTATTTTTCCTTTGGGGCATTTTAGCCCTCCTTTATTTTTTTATTATTATTATTTTTTAAAAACATGTTTATAGTTCATAGTGAGTCATACTGTGTTCTAAGCGACCTGAAATAAGACCTAGATATGGTTCGAACCAGTTAAGGGAAGTGTTAGCATCTATTTGTGGAAATGTTTTGGGTTACTGGTAATTTTCAGTGTTTGTTGGTATTGTTAGTCTCATAGCTTTTATTCTAAAGGAGCAAAATACCAAAAGAATGTTATGGATGATGGACTGCATTAAGAGCAAATAAAAAAAATTACAGCACCACGCAGTATCATTAAAAAAAAAAGCTTTAAAATATGTATTATAATTCAACAATAGATACGGGAAATGGGTAGGTTTTCACAAGATGAGGACCATCTTCTATACAATGTCTTCTCTCCTTAGTTTCCAACACGTTACTTTGTCAGAGAAATATGATTGCAGTTTTTTCATCACTTAGAGTACTTAGCCTAGTTTGTAATAAAAGTGTGCCAGAGCCTTTTCAGGCACATTCTTAATAACATGTCCTCTGTGCACATAAAAGCACTCCTGGCTCTAAGTAGCAAAGTAAAATACTCAGAATATAAAACAACTGGTTACATTTACAGTGTTAATAAAACCTGGCCAGTTCACTGAATTATTTTCATCTAAAACCATTTGTTTCTAAATACTGTCATTTTGAGTACTTAAGTACGTGAGCACATGTGTAATGTAAATGTTTGGAGGAAACGGGTGAAAAAAAAGAAAAATAATAATAATAATAAATAAGGCAGTGTGTTACCATAGGCCACTGGCGTCAGCTTCAACACTGAGTGCAGGGGACACTTCAAGTAAGGCAGCTCCTCTGTGGAAGACACATGGACTTAATTAGTGTAGTCAGAGCGTCGGTTAATGCATATAAAATACAGCAGTGAACAACAATATAATCTACTTACAGATATATACAAATAGATAATATACCATTTAGAGTGCAGTGCAGGGTATTAGCCTCTACTAGAAACTAATTTTCCAATATATTCAATATATTTCTAAATATTTCAGTGAATTGTTAAACGCATAAAGATTCTTTTGTTTTCTACGGTTTATGTCTACAACACAAATATAATATTTTATTTAGTATCCAAAACCACCAGTGAACCCACATGTCTTGTGAGATTTTGGATGTAATGTTGGTGAAAACGGCAAAAACTGTGTTTTCTTTGGGAGCTATTTAAGCTTACAATGCCCAACATGAATGGATTTAAATAAATATATTAAAATACATTTGTCATCAATTTTAATGTAATTGTGTGTAATAACTTTTTGTGAGGGAGCTTTTAGAGGTGGAGGGCTGGTTACCATTCTGACTCTTAAGTTTCTCTGGACCAGAGAATTTCATACCAAACCACTTAGTATGAATGTGTATTGCTGTCATTTTATATGTGTTTTTTGACACATTCAATCAAGCAGAGATAAAAACATATACACTCTAAAACCATAAAGGAAAAAAAAATCTGTTGATACAGATTGTAAACTGAATGTGTTATTTTGTTATTTGTCTATAAACATATAACATCTCTAGACGCCTGGGAGTAATCCACTTCTATCATCAGCTCAACTGAACGACCTGGTTAAAAATTATAATAATAATAATAATAATAATAATAAAATGTTTATTATTATTATTAACAAAGCCGGAGCAACCCTTACCTGCTGTCTTGTCCAGGAAGTAGGCGAGTAGGCAGCGCATGACGGCTTGGTGGCAAATGACCAGGACATTCTCCTGTCGCTCTAGCTCCATAATGACTGGCTCCAGCCGCTGCACCAGGTCTTCATAGGACTGAGGAAAAGACAGAGGGTTTTAAAAAACAGACTCAAATTTAATAAACTGAATGCAAATGTAATTCATTTTGTAGTTCATTATGTACATGCACATAACATGCAAAAGTTTGGGCACACCTGGTGACCTGTTGAAAACAAGGGAACATACTTCTGCACACTTTAATGCACAATTACTGTATACTTTTTGAAATTTACAAAAAAAAAAAAAAAAAAAAAGCTGTTCTTGTTTAATTTTTCCATGTAAATAAAGAGACATTGTGCAGTAAAAATATTTGTTTGTTTTTTGGATTTTCACAAATAAACAAGATATATATTTGACCGCCGGTGCACAAATATTTGCATAAGTCTGGAAGAATATTTCAAAGTTGGACCAGAAGTTTATTTACTGGTATTTCTATATATTTATCTTGTTCACAGTAACATGCAACTTTTGGTGAGTATACAAAAACAACTCTCATTCAAGTATGTTCCCGATTGGCTATCTGAACCAGAGACAGAAGGTGTGTTTGGGTTAGAGGTAATGGTCTGTGAGCTGCTTTAGCTCACCTCCGTTTACCCTCCCTCACTCACTCACTCCACTTAGGCTCCATAAAAACAACATAATCGCAGCCTGGAGGAAAACCTAACAGGTTTGTTTATTACAGCCCATCTTATCTCACACAAGGATTATCCTGCATGTAACCATTAGCGGGCTAGCCATTACCATTCTGGCTACTAATTAGCCACTCGGCTGCTCGTCAGCATTGAAAAAGCAGGTGATGTGCTATGCTGTCAGACTGCCAGTAGCCATAAAAGTGAAAAGGAGGAAGGAAAGTAGAACAGATTAATCAGCCCTGAATGACAGGCAGTACAGACCTGTGGACACTTTGTCCAGCTTATTGTGTAGATCTCATACAAGACATTTAAATAGTAACAGTAGGCAGGGGTCTCCAATCACAGTCCTAGGGACCCCATATTTGAGTACTATTCTAGGTGCCAGTATGTGAACACTGAAATCACTATTTGCAAACAGATTTTAAGTTTGATAAAAATGTAAAAGGTTGTTTGGATTTGTGAGTAAGTGCAGAACGTTGCTGTCCAAAGAAAAACAAGTACATCCAAAACGGCAACTACACACGACAGAAAAACCTTCTTTGCCTTTAATAAAAGATTTTTTTTTCAAGCTCTTCTAGAGCATTTCTATTGGTCCCTTCATCATGAAACCTTTTCACAATGTTTTTTTGGACAGTGATGTTATATTACATACGTCGCCAGCATGAGTGGCTAAAACATGTTGTTAAAGGGGAATTTTACAGATTTAAATACATTAACAAGTTATTAAGATATAAGCAAAGTTAGTCCGAGTGGTTTGGTGTGAAATGCTCTATTCAAAAGAGACTTCCAGAGTCTGAACTGTTCACAATGGAACCAGACGTCCACCTCAAAAATTGCCCTCACAGGAAGTTATTAAATAAAAAACAAATTTGCCACCTGATGTCTGACATGTGGAGTGCTTGTACATGCACTTAATAATCTGATCATAATCAGATTTCTGCAGTTATCTGATTATTCAAGTGGTCATGTAAACAGTAAAATCTGATTCGTTAGATCAGATTAAGGCCTAGAAATGTGATTATGAACTCTGATACAGAGAGATGGATTTTAGCTAAGTCATCAGGTTTTTGTGCGAGTACAGCCTTATTCTGATTTCTCTCCAATTTCTCAGTCTGTGCATGCGCTAAAACAGACCACAGCACTAGAAATATAGCAACATATACAAACATATACAAATACAGCAACCGCCAACAAAACTCTTTTGCAGTGACACTAAAACCAAATTTCACATCTTAATATTCTTAATCTTTCAGGTAATGCATGTTCATATTTTGTTTATAAGCAGCAGCAAGATGTTTGCTTTTTATGTAATGATTACATCATTCAGTTTATTGGCCAGCTACAAAGCAGAAATTAGATTACTGCCTGACTCAGATTTTCTGCAGTTATCAGATTATTAAATGCATGTAAACGCACTCATTGTTTTATGCTGGCTTTGAGGGAAGAACTTGGCCCAATATATATATATATATATATATATATATATATATATATATATATATATATATATATATATATATATATATATATATATATGCACACACACACACACACATTTCCCAAAGACTTCTGGTTCATCTCACCACTGCTGGGAAGAAATCTAAATTGTTATGTTTCTCTAAAAACACACTGAAAGGCTTTGTTAATGTACTTTGTTGACTAAATTACTGAAATTACAGAAAGAAATTGTGATCTTAAATTAAAACGATTTATAGGCTGTAAATACATGCCTTATTAAAAACGCTAAAAATATCAAACCATATGAAAAACAGTTAACCTCATTTTACATGTTCTAGATCACTTTAGCGAAAAAGGGGTTGGAAAATCAAATTTGGGCTTTTGCCTTTATTTGGAGTCTTTTGGCTGAAATGGGGCCCAGTACCCAAGTACATAATGAAAAGTGAGGGTCCTGTACAGATACATTAGTCTCCGCGGTACTCACCTCTCCTTTAGGATAGCGGTAACGGTATTTGTCCTGATCCCGTAGTGCAAACTCCAGAGGATACCGCAGCTGAATCTCCTCATACATCAGCTCCTCGCAAACACCCTGCACACACAGCAAGACTTTTACAAACACTGACATTCATTATCATGACAAAAGTAGATTTGGTCGATCAGTGGAGGCACTGAATGGGACCTTCTTTCGGGGCTCCCATTCAGCTAAAGGAACAAAAAGGCTATTAAACCGTTTTAGTGTCTGAATGTTTTAATCGTATTGTGGTACACCAAGTACTACAATGATGGATAATGCTAATGTACTGTTAACTGTATGCGCCAGTACAGAATGAATGTAATTCGTTTAGTTTAGCTGGATTTGGTGCTGCACAGTATGTGAAATAAAATCACTGGGTTTAAAACTTTTGATGGCAGTTTTTTTAATTTTGACGTACTAGTGCATATTGTCTGTGGTACGTATTGCCCATGCATATCGCTCACCTGTACATGACATTAGCTACAGCAGTTCTTTGGTTTAATGTGGCATATTTGAGGAGGAACTTTCTGTACTCTTTATAAAATGCCAATATGATTTCAAAAATCTAAACTTGTGTAATAACTTGTAACACAACCCATTATTAGAGCTAAACTCGTGTAACAAATCACTGTGGCAAATCTTGACTATAAAGCAGGGTTGTAGATCACTAAACATCTTGATTTGAATTTCATTCAATGATCATTTTCAGAACTATTACACTAAATAAATAAAAGTGAGACATAGTGAAAGAATTCACACACTAGTGCACACAAAGGAAATGTAGCACATTTTTTGGTGACTTTTATGTTTGAAATATGAACATTACTACATATTGATGCTGTTGGAATAAAACCTTTAAAGGAAATGGGGGAAAAACCCATACTTTTTTTATGGAAGTGAATGTACCCAAACTTTTTTTTCTCAGAAATGTAAACATATACAAATACAAAGAAAAACGAGGCTTTATTCCAACAGCAGCGATCTACATTACTTTTATATTACATCATACAGATATGAGACGGAACTCACTGCGTCTATTTCATTGAGAGCTTTCCACTGTTCATACGGAACACCCAGAGCCTCCGCCGTCTGAATAGTTCTCTTCATCTGACTCGTCCACACCTTTAGGTCACTGATGCCTTGCGCATGAATGAACTGTCCCAGACACCGGGCAAACTGAGAGAAAGAGAGCGGGAGAGAGCAAACAGACAGAATGGAGATGCATGATCTGTTGGTTTAAGCCATTTATAGAAAGCACATTATAATATGAGCTGACTTTGCTAACTTATTATTAGTAATTGTAATTGGATTCACAAAAGTTATAAAAAATTTTTTCATTACTCTTTTAGACTTGATCAGATTCAGCCTTACGCAAACCTGACAAATCTCAATGGGACGCATCTCCCAACTCCCCCAAGTACTAAACATCCTGATGGCTTCTTGGGCTTCAGTCGAACACAGGATTTAGCAGCACTCAACATAGTATCGAAGCCTAATATAACTAATTTAGGTTTATATCACTGTCACTGTCCAATGAAAACGTGTATCTCCATTTTGGTTGATTTTTAGTTTACTTCATCACTTCAACATGGAACCCTTCTCACTCTTCACCTCCTTTCCCCGAAGTGTAAGACCAGAGTCCCCCCCGATTCGTCCTTTAACGTTCAGCTCGCTCTCTCCGTGCCGGCACAGGTAGATGGAACGTGGAGTGATGTGGATGTTCATGAGGTAATACACGATCCGGCTCTGGATGTGGTCCTGGACCCTGTTCACCAGGTATCGTCGCCCCACATCAATGATCTTTATGAAGGACAGCTCTCTGTGCGAATACAAAGATGCAGGAAGATTACAGAGCTGATTAACTGAGGTTCTTAGACAAGCTGGTAAAAACGATAAACACGAAAAACCTGCTTTTTTATACAACGCTATGAAACCAGAAAAACTAAGTTAAAAATAAAACTTATCTTGCGCTTAATTAGTACAGAAACACTGCTCAGAATTTATTTTATACAGAAAATACCTAAACACATCTGCATACAGGGCAATATGACAATATTTTGTTATTATCGTGATAAATTACAGGTTAGATTTGAGGATGTAGATCCCTCTGTGTTGGAAATGTGCAATTTTTTTAAAGTTTCCTAGCTTTAAAATATAAACCTCTATAAAACCTAAATACAAACTTATCCAATTACCTGTCCAGCATCTCATCCAGAGGCTGGTAGGAGTTCTCATAGCACTTTATTCTCTTCATAAAGTCCTCTACGGCCTGCTCTGTGTTACAGTGTGTGTAGTCCGGGCTACCCAGCTTCACTTGCTGAGACAGATTCAACAAAAAAAAGGTGTGACAGAAAGAACAATATACAACAGTACAAGCCGCTGCAGTATTTAGTTCAGCAATCATTTTATTTTTACAGTATTTCCATCTTACTTCAAATGCAGTCATAACACTTTGGTTTTGCACTGTATTTGCCAAAGCAAGACGAATGTAGCTGACAAGTAATGAATGCTTACTTATTAGCACTGCAAATATGTGGCACATGTAGTTATATATGGCCATGGGTACACCCCATCTAGCTAAAAACAATTGTATCCACAATTATGCTTGTGTTTGTAGGGTTGCAAAACAAATAATTGATCATCTGATTATTATGTGAATTATTTGTTTAACAATTAACTAATCAGCTAAAATGTGGATCATAAATGTGAAGAGCTGTAACTATAAAATGCTTGCCACCACAAATAAGCCCTATTAGCTCCAGTAAGTAAGAAGTAAAAGCTGAAATGATGTGGTATAATAATAAACATATATATTGACGATACAGGTTTTTAAACAACATTTTATCATGCTAGTTCTGCTCCACATGAACAGGTTTTCATATTTCAAATGATCTTTACAATCCGTTAATAGCTCCATCAAGTATATATAAATATATATTCCACTTACTAACATCAGCAGTATAACCTTATGAATTTCCTTGATTTCTGCAACATTAGCTAATTATTATTTGGAATGGACACCAGTATATGTAGTATGTGATTATATTTTACGGAAAATAGAAAATATTTATAGGAAATGGAAACTTGTAATTTAACTTTCAGCCATATATGTCCTTTTTCTTTCACTATCTGATCACATAGGTACCACACAGTCACTGCTGCCCTCTTCAGGTTAACTCCTTAAATAATTCTAGGCTGGATTTCACTTTGGATATGTAAATAAAAAAAATGGAAAATATTTGTAAATAATTTTTTTATTGTTGACATTTTGCTGTCAGTAATGATAAACAATTGCCACTTACTATCTTCATCAAAACATAAGACGCAAACTTCATTTTACTACATTTGGAATAGGTATACATTTTGGTATGCTTGCTAAGTGTTGATACGTACCACAATGTTTTCTGCGATAACGTCAGGGTCTTCACAGACAGACTCGACGAAGAAAACCTGCGAGGTAAGAAAGATAATCTGTCAACACAGTACAAAACAAGTAGGTGTTGAAGAAATGCTTATTGTTGTAAATATTCCAACCACGAAAACCAAAACAAGCTACTAAACTCGCTTCAGCACCTTAAATCCGTTTTGTTCAGCGAATCTGTTGATCGTCTCTCGTCTTTCTCTTGTGGTGTTTGTTGCATCAAATACCTGCCATAGATCAGAGCAGAGTAAATAAAGCTTACATGCTTGATGATAAGACAGAAATCGCTGTATAAAATAAAGTGTCAACAAAAATATCAAGTATATAGTATATTAAGTACTAAATTAAAATTAAATATATAAAATTAAATATAGCGTTGATATTAAAGCTCAAGTGTTCTGCATTTTTGTGGGGTTTTTTTTGGTCTACTTATGAAGTTTGTATGGTTTTATGTAATCTAACCAGTCATGATTCATTCCAACTTCTATTCTATTCCTTAGATTTAAACAGGCATTTACACTTCCTTCAAAAATGTAATACAGAAAATGTGCCATGTTTTGATTGGCTGTCTTATGAGGTGCCTCGGTCCAACACCTGTAACTTCAGCATGAGCAGGTGGGACTAAAGTCCTGTAGACTGAATATAAGTATATATGTAAATTAGTTCATTTTGGTGACGTGAAATAAAGAATGAAAACCAGCTGATTTTGCTGCTTAATGCCCACATATGGACTGTATGGACCATAAAGTGAACATCACATTTGAAACAATGTTTATGTACCAGATTGTTGTCTGCAGCTTTAAAAATATATGTATTTATCACTGCTGCCAGAATAAAACTCTTCAAAATGAGTACAGCAGCAAGGAAAACATAACCTTCATCTTTTACTGTAAAAGTAACCAGACTCTCTGGTACACGGACTTTTAAATCATGTCAAACACTGAAATACGACAAAAATAGAGATACAAGATTTTATTATATTTATTTTGCTCACCGCCACTTGACCGCCCTCCTCGGTGAGATATTCACGCACATCGTTAAGAGCTGCCGACGCACACTGCCTGAAAAAAACAACACAAGATAAAAACATTAAAGTCCACTTTACTTCAAGCCTGAGACACAACATTAACACAACCATGCCATAAACATGTGTGGCAGATGCTCATGAGATGCAATGTCCACTAATATATTATGTGTATATATGTGTCACAATGCTATTACCAGTAATTGTCATGACATTTACCATAATAATAATAATAATAATAATAATAATAATAATAATAATATTTAATAGTAATCATCATCATCTTCATTTGTCATTACAGTATATGACTTCTGATATGTGTGGCAAACTGACATTTTCTGGCTTCAAAGGTTTGGAATATTTTTTTATTGAAAATGAATAGTTAATAAACATTTACACATTCAAATATTAGAAAAAATTACACCAGAAATTCTCTCTCCAACTGTAATTGTTTTGCAAGGAAGAACACATCCTGCAATCACTTATTTTTATTATCATTTGTCAAGTTTTCTGCTTCACCAATTTTCCACTTTGAGGAATTCTGTACATTAAATCTTATATCTCTTTATTACTGATGTCACAGAGCTTTTTCTTAAACAGTTTTCTAAAAAGATTTTATGAAGATTTTAAACAGTAGTTTTTGTCTCTTCCTATATCTTCAGAAGACTACAACCTCGAAAGGCTCTACATGCTTGAGGGAGGATGCTGAGTGCCTGACTAAGACTTGACCAATCACCCTGATTTGCCTATTATGTCACTAAGCAACGAAGATGAAAGCAATCCAGGCTTTTTTTTTCCTTTTCCAATGACAAGAGCAGTGATGTTCTTCTAGGCTCCTGACTAGAGGTGAACCTACCCTTCAGTGGCAGGGTCTTATCAAGTAAAGGGATGAAAACCTAAGCTGAATGTTTCTTCTAGAGTGGTACAGAGTGATATGGGAGAGAGGAGGAGGGACTGTGCACTTCCTTGTTTCTTACAATAGGGGTGGACAGCACAACTTTCTGGTGATATTTTGCCTTCTACTGTTCACGTCATCTCACAGATCCGACTTCAAGTGCTGTTTTGATTATAAACTGTTGAACTGTAAAGTACAATCAACTAATATTTACTAATATTTACATGAATCAACCTTAATTAACAAACAAGTGAAGACTTACTTCCTGATTTTAAGCCCCTCCTCATTGTCAGGTCGGAAAAACTCGAACGACTTGTAGATCTTCACACATTCTCTTCTGTACTGCCCAACATTAAACTCTGAAAAACAGGGGGAAAAGGACAGGTGTGGGTCAACATCCTCATCAGAAATAAGAGTTCTTAAATTTCACAGTACCATCTGCACACAGCTTATTATATTCATTATTTCACAACATACTTTATCTTTTTTCATGCTTATGTCATCTTGCACGTATACACATTCCTTAATATTTCAGATACTCTACATTATCTCATTGGTTCATGTAAGTGAGCAGTTGTAAAAAACACTTTGACAAATAAACTTTGATTTGGGATATTTAAATCAACTTTAGATGTTTTTTTTTCAATTAATTAAGCTGTATATTATACACCAATCAGTTCCCACTACACAACCTGATTAGTTTAAATCACCTCTACATTTTATCTAGTAACTGCACTTCTTTATAACCATGCATGCAACATTCCACTGACAGCTAGGAAACAATAACAGTCAGTTTAAGGCACTGGAACTACTTTTTCTGGAGGAAGAAACTGTTAAATGTTACAAAACTATATTTAAAATAAAAAAAAAACTTCTGTACAAGCAAAACACCTCTGTAAAAGGAACTGATCACTCCAAGTGAAGTGTTATCACATATAACATAATAGCTGTCAGCTTGTGTCAGAGACCAAATGACTGCTGTGATCTTTTTTGCAACAGTGCACTTCATCTTGTTATTTAGGGCTGGCCCGAATAGCGTTTTTTGAGCTCCAGATATTCGGCACTGATTGGTAGTGAATATCCGAAGCCTCGTTTTTTTTGTTTTTTTTTAACAAACATATTAAAAAGATTAAAAACGGATTAAAGTTAAAAAAAATGCCAGGCAAACGAAGAAAAACACCAACTGTAAGGAATTTAACAATGGAACAGGAGTAGCATTTATCATAGCAGCGGAGCACAAAATAAATAATAACCTTAAACACAATAATGCGAACTCCTTGAACACTTCAAATAAAATTAATTATTAAAAATACAGTAATATGAAATTGAATTATTATCTAATAAGACTATTGCTGCTAAAATAGCTAGCAGTGCAGCACATAAAAACATTATACTTGGAATAAAAATAAAAAATGTAAATACCTTGAATAACAAAGTGTAATAAATGTAACAAAGCACACGTCCCACCATTAACATAGAAACACAGAAAAGAACACTTTAAAAACAAAACGCTGAGTGTAGTAAATTTAACAAAATAGCAGGTCGCGCCGTTTAAACAGCAGCACAGCCTAAAAAAGAACTTTAAATAAACATTTTAAATACAAAAACATTACGTATAATATATTTTTACAAAATAGCAAATGTCTCGCTGTTAGCAGCGCAGCACACACAAAAAGCACACTTCAAATAAAAATAAAAACCTTAAATACAAGAACTATAATAAACTTTACATAATAGTACATACAGCGCCGTAGCAGTGTAGCACACCTGTAAAAAATAAAGTATGAACTGATCGGAGGGTAAACTACACCTACTTCATGTTGTGTGCAAGAAACTTTGAGCTTTTTGTCTTGTTAACGACGTGGCTGGCCTTGAAAAAAACGCGCTCCGAAGGGGTCGATGTGGCCGGTACGCAAAAAGGCAGCCAGTTTGGGGTCGCTACCAAGTTCCCACCGTGGGAGTGGACCAGACTGGACTGTTGTTGTGTCCTTTAAATACTGCTCCATCTCTTTTTTTGTGCTGGATTCACTGTGCTCTTCCTCTTCATTATCAGACTTAGATTGCATCAGCACTGAAATCTCCTGCTGTCTCTGTTTTTTGTGTGGTGGTGGTGGTGCTTTAGTCAGGAGAAAAAAAACGAATATCCAATACTAATACCAAAATACCAAAATTAAAAAACGAATACCTACTCAACGAGCGAATATCCGAATACCAAAATTAAAAACCGAATACCTCCTCAACGAGCGAATATCCAATACCAAAATTAAAAACCGAATACCTACTCACTGAGCGAATATCCGAATACCAAAATTAAAAACCGAGTACCTACTCAACGAGCGAATATCCAATACCAAAATTAAAAACCGAGTACCTACTCAACGAGCGAATATCCAATACCAAAATTAAAAACCGAATACCTACTCACTGAGCGAATATCCGAATACCAAAATTAAAAACCGAGTACCTACTCAACGAGCGAATATCCAATACCAAAATTAAAAACCGAATACCTCCTCAACGAGCGAATATCCGAATACCAAAATTAAAAACTGAATACCTCCTCAACGAGCGAATATCCGAATACCAAAATTAAAAACCGAATACCTACTCAACGAGCGAATATCCGAATACCAAAATTAAAAAGTGAATACCTCCTCAACGAGCAAATATCCGAATACCAAAATTAAAAACCGAATACCTACTCAACGAGCGAATATCCGAATACCCAAAATTAAAAACCGAATACCTCCTCAACGAGCGAATATCCGAATACCAAAATTAAAAACAGAATACCTACTCAACGAGCGAATATCCGAATACCAAAATTAAAATTCGAATACCTACTCAACAAGCGAATATCCGAATACCAAAATTAACAACCGAATACCTACTCAACGAGCGAATATCCGAATACCAAAATTAAAAACCGAATACCTACTCAACGAGCGAATATCCGAATACCAAAATTAAAAACTGAATACCTACTCAACAAACGAATATCCGAATACCAAAATTAACAACCGAATACCTACTCAACGAGCGAATATCCGAATACCAAAATTAAAAACCGAATACCTCCTCAACGAGCGAATATCCGAATACCAAAATTAAAAACCGAATACCTACTCAACGAGCGAATATCCGAATACCAAAATTAAAAACCGAATACCTACTCAACGAGCGAATATCCGAATCCCAAAATTAAAAACCGAATACCTACTCACTGAGCGAATATCCGAATGCCAAAATTAAAAACCGAATACCTACTCAACGAGCGAATATCCGAATCCCAAAATTAAAAACCGAATACCTACTCAACGAGCGAATATCCAATACCAAAATTAAAAACCGAATACCTACTCAATGAGCGAATATCCGAATACCAAAATTTAAAAACGAATACCTATTCAACGAACGAATATCCAATACCAAAATTAAAAACCGAATACCTCTACAACGAGGGAATATCTGAATACCAAAATTAAAAACCGAATACCTCCTCAACGAGCGAATATCCGAATACCAAAATTACAAACCGAATACCTCCTCAACGAGCGAATATCTGAATACCAAAATTAAAAACAGAATACCTACTCAACGAGCGAATATCCGAATACAAAAATTAAAAACTGAATACCTACTCAATGAGCGAATATCCGAATACCAAAATTAAAAACCGAATACCTACTCAACGAGGGAATATCCGAATACAAAAATTAAAAACAGAATACCTACTCAACGAGCGAATATCCAAAAACCAAAATTAAAAACTGAATACCTACTCAACGAGCGAATATCCGAATACCAAAATTAAAAACAGAATACCTACTCAACGAGCGAATATCCGAATACCAAAATTAAAAACCGAATACCTACTCAATGAGCGAATATTCGAATACCAAAATTAAAAGCCGAATACCTACTCAACGAGGGAATATCCAAATACCAAAATTAAAAACAGAATACCTACTCAACGAGCGAATATTCGAATACCAAAATTAAAAACTGAATACCTCCTCAACGAGCAAATATCCGAATACCCGAATATTCGGGTCCAGCCCTAGTGTTATTGTGTTATAAAGGGTTCACACTGTACATTTTTTCACTTATATTTGTTTGGGTAACAAATCAGAACAGCTATAAATTACTTTATATGACAATTCTGAAAATGCATTCATCAGTGTTACTGCCCAGTCCCTCTTGGGTTTTTTAATTAATATTTTAGTCAAAAATTAATGTATCCAATTTTACATCTAAATCTCCAGATGTGCTTGATCAGTTTAGAGTCCATTTATTTGCTTCTTATGTTTAGAACTGGAACAACAAGGTTAATGTTGCAAATGACCACTAGGACTCAATAGTCACCCAAATGCTTTTCTGCTAATACACCCCCAGAACTTCTCTCAGCCACATCCAGGCCTTTAGTAAAGTCATGCAGATTCGTCATATGACTTAAAACTATACAAATTAAGAAAACGTTGCTACAGGCAGATATAGAACAATATCACAGTCGGTATTTACAAAACTGGACTGAACTTGGGTAATATTCCTCCATGTTTATGATGGTCATTGTCACAAATACTGATTCAAGACCAGTCACTTCTGCTCCTAAGGTGGTTGGTGAATATAGACCCTATTGTCTGAAGTGGCTTCTTTTATATTTGTATAGTTTTTACAGTAAGTCATACAGTGCTCTAAACTAAATCAACAAATCTGTGCCAGAGGACCTAGACACAGTTTGAGCTGGTTGCAAGTGCAAGGTTCTCTGATCTGTTTTCACATAAACTGTTGGAGAGACTACATCAGGGTTAAAACTGTTAAAACAATATGATATTTGGACCAACTGATCCTTTAAGCCTGAATATATGTAAATGATTTCTGTTCTAAGTGGCCACCCTACAATATACCATGCTGAGACACTCCTTATAAACTCAAGATGAATGGATGGGGCTTAACTGCTGTAGCGAATAGGCGAATATACTGTATGTGAATATGCTTTCTTTTATTAATGAACTGATCACATTTCTGTGTGATGTATACACTGTACACTGTATAATGTATTGATTTGAGAGGGCCCATATGATAAATCTTTTTTTAATTGTATTTTATTGTATCTCCTTGAGGATCACTTACGCATTAGTATGGTTTTATGTACCAAACATGGTCACCGTTCACTTTACATTAGTATATTTCCAACCTTTCTTTGCCCCTAAGAATTAAACAGGCTGTTTTTTGTTACAGTGCTTAAGACTGTGCTAAATAAATTAGCTTTGTTTTTGAGTTTAGTTTTGAGTGGCTGCTCTTCAGTATAAGAGGACACTAAACTGCTGTAGGCAGTTATATATATATATATATATATATATATATATATATATATATATATATATATATAAAATAGGTGGAAATAGTTGGTTCCTGTGACATCACAGAAACAATGAATTCAAAACCAGCTGAGTACATACATATGGGCCCTTTAAAGCAGACAACTCTTTTTTTCCCCCACATACGTGTCCTTTAATATATATATCCATAATATGTGTTGTATCAACGTCCATACCTTTTGTTGGCACACCAATCCAGTTGAGGTAGCGGGTTAGTTTCTTGGAGATGTAGGTTTTCCCCCGGGCTGGGAGGCCCACCGTGACAATGAGAGTGGGGCAGTTGGTCATGCATACTGAAATGACAAAAACACACACATTATCAGACCAACAGAAATAAAAATTGGATTCTGCACAGACCGCAGGGCAATTATGTAACATGCACTGTTGCTGCTTGTACCGCCTGTACAAGGTTTTAAAGTGCCACGTTTTCAGCATTTATTACGGCTGTAAATGATATTGCAGCAACAGAACTGATAACCAATGACAATCTCAGCTGGCACTCTCCTCCGTCTTCACGGTGAAGAACAAAAGCAGTGTGTTGACAGGCTAGGGCAGAGGTCATGCAAAATTGCACAATGTCTTACAGCCATGTCCTCACAGTGCAAAATTAAATAGGTGAAAGGAGCAAACAATTCACACAAGCAACATTATCAGCAGGGGAGACCCAAACGCTGGGGCCTGTGATGGGGTTACAAAGGTCACAAAGGGCCCCACTCACAATGGCCCCCCTTTACAGTTACAAGGAGACATTAAAGTAATGAAGTTATGAAGTAATGAATGCGTAAATTAAGTTTTTCACTGTTCTGACCATCGGATTTACTACTTTTTCATGAGTAAAGCAGTGACCAATGATGCCACTGCATCAGGTTTGTCCCAAAAAAAAAGCCTGTAATCCCATAGCACAACAGCTGGCTCCCCATCCCTGTTTCTCATCACCACAGCTGTCCACCACAAAGCTTGTGGCTTTAACTGTAATGTCTACTATTACCTTACTCAGTTTTCCAGTTGGTGGCTGTAAATGCTCTAAGGTGTATATTAAGAACCTAATAATACAACTCACTGACTGATTATTGGGTTACAGCGTAACAGCTAGCCGAGAAACAGCAAGATTATGATCTATTTTAACCACAGTTCATTTTAAGACTGAAATAAAGCCAACAAAAGCACAAAAGAGTATTTGGTTCGAGCATCAGCTGCAGCTGCAGTGAAGCTCCGGGCCACTGGGAGACCCAGCTCCTCTCGCGCTAACGCTACATACCCTTCCTCTGAAATATGTGCCTTTCTGGAAGACCGTTTTTGCAAGGCATCCAGATTTTCTTCAGCGGGTTCTGGGTGAGCTCCCGGGATGGTGTAGGGCCACATGGCTCCACACCGTCGTCCCCACTGCTCATCTTCCCGGTGTGAGGCTTCCAGCTCTACACATCAGTGCTATAGTGCGGCGAAGGTAGCAGCGAGGACAGGTCTACCGTAATGCACCTAAAACACGCGCAATCTTACAACTAAACTTCGACCGCTGACCTAATGCTGGACATAATTGGACATTGATTCGCTAAGACAAGTAGTCGAAGCGTCTATAACTTAAGATGCCGCACACTCGTTCCCAAACGTAAAATATGTCATGTTATTGATATAACGATCAATGCAACCGTTTACCGTAATAGACGCAATAAATGGACATTTGTTTTCGTCGCTGTGTGGATACTGAACATTTGATATCCAAGAAAAACGGCAATTAAAGGAGCAGTATACAATTTTAATCCAATACACTTCTTGTCCAATTTAGTTAATATCTTCTCAAAGTCGGTTCTGTGCGCATGCTAGAAAAATACCCAGTGTTCACACACAACCCTGGCTCTGTAAATGGGAAATTAACAAAGTGGCTGGGGTCAGGCCACACAACACTCTTCTAGCCAATCAGCAACAGTCTTGGTACAGTAGTCGCACAAGCAGAGGGCTACATGCTAAGAAGAAGAGATGGTTGAGAAATAGGTAACAAAGATGGTGGGAAGAGAGTAAAGACCTCATGCATCTGAACAGGACTGCTATACCAATTAAGGTGGAAAGGAAAAATTCAAACAAGATGCTGCACTTAATTTATGGTGGAATTGAAAAGTTCGAACAAGAAGCTAACTACAACTTTATCAGCAGTTAAAAGCTGGTGTAAGGGTACGGATGTTGCTCTGTGTCTGCTGGACAGATGGGTAATATTAACTTAGTTTTACTTATCGATATCACAGAACCAGTAGGTCAGTGTTGGTTTTTTTACGTTTGCTAATGTTTGTGAGAGAAACCGGTCAGTTTTGCAGCAGCAATTGTACAGAATTTGTGAAAGGTTTCATAACCTTAAAGCATGAAGGCATATGTGTATTTGTTTTGCTTGTATATGAACAATCACTCTCCAGATTGTTAATTGAGCCTTTAAATGCCAGTTATTAATTTTTCAGAAGATATTTCTCATGAAGTCACATATAAAATAATAAACTTGAAAAACTTTTTAAAAACTTGCTACATACTAAGACTGCAATGCACCTTTGAATACAACCAAAATTACCAATATTTACATTTTGATTATGAATGGGCATGCAGTGAAGCATCCAGTAACTGGTAAGAGATTCATTTGCATGTGACATAATACTGTGATTTAAGCATACAGGCCAGTGGCATAATATATCTAAGAAACTAAAAGCAATAATATAAAATTACTATATCATATACTTGAAGTTATATGGTATATGATACATCTTACAATATCTTGATCCACAGACACAATGTACAGTAGGACACATATTTACAAAAAAGCTAGCAACAACCCTGGGTACAATTATCATTTCAAATAATATGTCACACTAAATCCATTTACACATGACTTTCATTTTACTAGAACATGCAGGTCAGAGATCTGTAAAGGAGAATTCCACTGGCAAAGGGAATTTTCCATACAGTCCAGCTGCTTAGATGAAAACAAAGCCATTCAAAGTGGCATGATGACAGAAAGCAGCTGTAATAACTTCCGTGCAAACATAGTGTTTTATTTACTATCCAAAATAAACAGTTAAATCACACATTTTTCTGGTATAATGTTGCATGTACTCATATACATTTTAAAATATGTTTTAGTCCAAAACTATCATAATTATCGTATGTATTAGAGCGTTCATAACAATTTAGAGTGAGAGAGCTTTTGGAGCATCACCACCACTGTAAACAATTCTGACTCTGTAAGTATACTACATTTGTGTTCACATTATTAATACCTTTATTATTAATACCAAATTGACCATATGGAAATCTAGAGTTAATTTAACATTCTTTGAGGAGACCCAGATTTAGAGATCATTCCAAAAGCCACTAGGGTAAATAAATATAACTAAAGAAAATATGTTCTGTTGTTTCAATATCTAAATCACAAATTTATTTATTTTTTTGTTAGTATTTAATTTTAATCATAAGAATTCTTCAGATTAATAAGATGAAACTTTAACTTTAAGGTCACAACCAGGGGACACAATGTTTACAAGACAAATACAGCCATTTCATTTTAAAATACAGTCATTTCATTTTTCATGGTACACTGAATAGCTTGGGGACTATTTCTCCCCCTACTCAACTATTTCTGCCTTACAAACACCCGGCAGGTATCCATGCACCATACATGGATTTAAACAAAAATATATTGTTCATAAAACAATATAGGCAGCAGGCAGCACATTCATAAGCATGCTGTGGCCTAACTCTTTTTGAGAAAGCCATGATATCCACAAGGTGGCAGTCTTGCACAGGCACAGCATGAGTAGGAATATTTGCGTAGTTGCAGCTGGATAGAATGATACAGAACAGCCCTCAGATATGAATAATTCACTAGTAATGTCTTTTTTTCAGCACAATGAGTGTAAAAAAGAACCCTAACCAAGAGAAATGCATTAACTCCATTCCAAACCATTCTCTTATCTCTAACTGACTTTCCTTCAAATCGGTGATGCAGCTATGAAAACAAAGTTATACATAATATTTCGAAGACAAACTGTACAGTAGTTGTAACAGGAACCACAGATTAATGCCTCTAAAAGCCACATAGTATTTTTTCTCATTTTCCATAATCGATACACCAAATAAAGCTCAGAGAGGGAAAACCTGTGAGTTCACTAGTGATTTTGGTAATGGTAAATAAAATAGCAATATTTGTGTTGCAGCCATCACAACCCTAGTTCATCACCACTGCAATCAAAGTTTCTCTAGAACAGAGCATTTCATATTAAACCACTCTCAATGACTTTACATCCCAACCACTGAATTTAGCAGAATTTTTGAAAAACTGGTGAACCTGCCCTTTAGAAGTCTGAACACTCACTGGAACATATGGAAGGATGTGTGCGGTTCTTATCGCAGCTTTGTAGCTGATTAATAATGAAAAAAACAATTTTATAATATCAAATATATCAAAAATATAAAAAAAAACTGTTTATTATGCAGGCCTAACATGGACTTTTTCAAAAAACAACAATCACACTGATGCTATTTATTTACTTATTTATTTATTTACTTATTTATTTATGTGCCCTTAAGACATACTTCAATATACATAAATAAGATAATTGGTTAATTGGCCCTGTCATGCCCCTCGTTCAAATAGGTGGATGTATACATGTGCATTACGTTTTAGTGACATCACAAAAACAATGAATTCAAAACAGGCTTAGTCTCAGCTTAGTCTCCACAGTGGTCAAATGTCTATTACTGGCGATAGCTGAGCGAGTCGAAGGTGAAACAAAGATGAAACATTTTTTTTTCAACATTTTAAACAAGATCAGTGTATTACTGTTGTTTTATACAATTTCAGAGTTAAAGACACACCACACAAAGGTTCTGAGCTCTCAGATAACTTTTACAAAGGTCTCAGACTTTAAAATTAGTTTGATAAGACTTTGGCTTGTTGTAGCCATTGTTAGGAACAACCAGGTGATGCAAATTTCGCAGCTTTATAAATACTCTCAAACTTTGTACTACAATCAGCAGCCAGGGGCTCCTTTAAGCAGCTGCCCAGCACTCTAAACATTAAAATAATGGGACCCACAAAGCAGGAGAAGCCATAAGAAAAGTATTTAGGTAGTCATTTCCTTGATCCTTAATAAAAATAAATAAACAGGTACAGTAGAAGTTGCAATTTGAAAGACTAAGAAAAGTTTCAGAGAGAACAACTCATTTGATTGGTGGTGCACTGTTCTACTGAGACCTTCATATATATGTCATTAGAAATAAACCTTTCCTGTATCCTCGGCACAAAATTCAGCATCAGCATCTTTGCAAAGGAACATCTAAACAGGCCTGATGCATTTCCTGTGAACTAATAAAGTTAAAATAGAACTTTTTGTTCACAACGAGCAACGGTTTGAAAAAAAAGGTACAAAATGTCATTGATGGATTGATCATGCTTTGGGCTTGTGTTGCAGCCAGTGTCATGGATTCACAGAATAGATTCAATTAAACACCAGCAAATTCTAGAAGCAAATCTCACACCATCTGTGAAAAAAGCACTCAAGATGAAAAAATAATTGCTTCTATAACAGGATAATGATCCTAAACACACCTCAAAATCCACAATGGACTACTTAAGGGTTATGATTAGGCAAAGTAAAGGTTTTTCTATGGCCCTTGCAGTCCCCTGACCAAAACATCATTGAAAATCTGTGGTTAGACCTCAAAACAGCAGCACATGCAAACTTTTGCCTCAGGGACTTTATGGGAATAAAAAAGTAATCTTGCGCAGTTAGGAAATCACTGCATCTTTTATTTGCTTAGCTATTCACTGTAGCGGAAATCTCAACCAGGGGTGTTTAAACTTGCATGCCAATGTATATGGTCATGTTTTGCATTTCACCCCGCTATAAACTCACTTTAGAAGTCTACAGATAAATACTGTCTGTACTGTACTGCTGCCATGGAGTAGCTGATGTTCAACTACATGCAACAACATGTCCAAACCTCTATGCATTCTGTAATGAATTAGCAAGAACAAGTGCTTTTTGTTATAGTAAGTCAGCAAGAGAACAGGTAGAGTCAGGTTTGTGTACATTAAAGAGAGGGGTGTAAATTCCGGTTTGGTCATACTTCTCCACTTCAGCTGTTACATAACTCAAGCCTCAATTAGGTGAATGTCCCTCTAATCTCCCACATAGGAACCCTATCAGTTCTCAGGGGAAAACAACGTCTCCACCTGTACAGTAAACAGCATAGACTCATGATGGAAAATCCACAATAGCGCTGCAAACAATAACAACAGCTTGCTCTCTCACCACATGCCATGCAAACAGGTATTTGTACCATTACAATCAGCATAACACAAAACTCCCACTGCCTAAGTCATACAACATGTGCAGCATTAGCAGAACACGCAACACACTATCATTGTTCCATTATTCCATTATTCCAAACCTTCTTACACAGAGCAGACTGTACTATGGGCTGCAACAGCCCCACATGATGCACATTTTGGACTGTGGTACCCATTTCCCAAACCTTTGGAGGCGAGATCAGCTGCATCCCTTCATTTGAAGAACACCAAACCACCAGACAGGCCAAAAAGAGAAAATTAGCTCCCACAAATGTGACACTTGTTCCAGCAAACCGAAGTCAATCCAGCCATTTCACAAGATCAGTGCCAAATGCAGATGCAAATGTGAGACTTTTTCATATCAAGAAATTTACATCAGATTACATCAGTAAGCATATTTATTTTTGTCCCTATTAGAACTAAAAGTCCCATAAGCTTATGATGGAGCACACTGTGGGAGGGCACAATATTTTCACAAAAGTTGTGACCTTAAAGTCCAATAACTTCTTTTTTGTTTTACTTCTTATTTTTTAGCTACAGTATTTTACACCCATCAATTTGTGAGATACAATACAAAAAACACATGAATATATAATGTTTTGGTTAATAGCAAGAAAGAATGTAAAGTAAAACGTAAAATAGTAAAAAAAAAAATCTCTGATATTCAATGACGTGACCCATAAAAGGATAGAAGACGTCTTCAATATTTTCTAAGAATATTGCAAACATTGTGGTTCTGTACAAACCCTGTCAAAGACAAATAGAACAAGACATGTTTAATATTAAAAATAAAATTGACGAACCCTTGAACTACGCTCATCTTAAAGCTTCAGGCAGATATGATTTTTCAGAATTTCAGAAGATGTAAACAAAGCCATTTGGGGTGGTTTGACATGAAATGCTCCCCTTTAGAGTTACTTACAGACTCAGATTTGTTACAGTGGTGGTGACAAGAACCAGGAGTTACACAAATGTAGACTTTTTAATTTACTCTTCAAAGTTTCCAGTGTTTTTTTTTATATGCAAGGTTGATCACTTTTGCCTCACATTTCCCTGCATGTACCCTTCCACCAAAGATCTGTTAAATACACTGTAGGCCAAAACCTCATAACAGTTTGTCAGACAGAATAAAATTATTTAATCTCGTGTCATTTCTGTGTGGGAACTTTTAGAGGCAGTAAACTCTTCAGACGTCTGGTTCTCATCACCACTTCTGTGATACACTAATTCTTAAGTTTCTCTAGAATGAAGCATTTCATGCCAAACCACTCTGAATGACTGTTAGCATCCTAACTTTATGTATGTAGACGTTTTAAACAATCGGTGGTGTTCCTCTTTAAAAGAAGTTACTTCCTCTTTGCCAAGCCACTTTGTGATATTATTTGTATGGATCAATTTTCCTTGAAAACAGTGTTTCATACTAAACTGTTTTATGAGGTGTTAATTGACAAACATTATTACACATTTAAGCATGGCAAGGTTTTGACGTTAGTGACTTTTATTTTGAAAAACTTTTTACAGACATGGAAAAATTACTGTGATCTTTAAAAAGATTCACATTCATTAAAAATACAAGATAATGATTAACTTAATTAAATAGTTTAATGTATATATTTGATCTCTTTTGCACATCAAATGTTCTTAGATGCATTAGATGCAGTGTGTCTGCACAACAAGTGCAAATGGGCTTAATTTCCTGCTCATCTTATTGGACACACAGCCCCCCCTTAGGGCTATTTCAGGCAAAATGGGGAAAACTCAGCATTCAGGCTTTAATGCATTAAAGGGAAACTCCACCAAAACATAATTAAATGTTTGAAACGCTCTATTCTAGAGAAACTTGTAGTGGTAGCCACGTAGGATCCAAAAGCAACCTCACAATTTTATAAAGAAGTTCAATAAAGTTGGCTTAACATATACTTCATATAATCAATTTATGTGAATCCATTCATGGTGAAGGGGTGCACGCAGGGCTTGTGAGGCAAAGCAGTCCCAAAAGAAGACATACTTTTGTTTCAGATATATTTCTATTGTACCATCATCAAACTTGTGTAGTACATAAAACAGCTATATGTGTGATGTAGACCCTTCATATGACCACCACTGAAAAGAAAACAGAGTCTGTACGTTTCTTTACAGTAAACCAATTCACATCAAACCACTTTCAGTGGCTTTGTTTACATCTCAACCACTGGACGGCTGAGACATTTAAAAAATTTGGTGGTACTCCCCTTTAAAGTGAATGACATTAGGGCTGCAGCCATGCTAGGAGAGGATCCACAAACACACAACCACATTAGCCCGGCTCCTGATCCAGATCCAGATCCAGCACAGCATGCATGCTAAAGGCCTGATCGTTTAACACAGAACTGAATCAAGATGCACCCTAAAGCAGCGGACGTACCAACGTAGAGCCCCCCTTAAACACGAGCACAGTCATTTCATTCATTATCACAGTCAACAGTCAACAACCACAGTCAAGCCAATCGAGCACAGACAGCGTCCACCAGCGCCGTCTACCACATTTCAAAACACGCCGAAACAGACTCATTTAATCCTCAGCAGGCTCTCTAATGCGACTTAATACGACACGGCGTGTTGGTGGAGATGTTAGTGTAGAAAACGCTCTATAACGCTGAAACGCTGAACACACGCCGCCTACGTGACACGTCCTGTTTACTTCTTGCTCTGTGCAGCAACACAGAGCCCAGCGGAGCTCAGAGCACAGCGAAGCCCAGCGAGGCTTCCTACTGCAGCTACTGCCCCCCCGTCAAAGCCCGCGGCTTACCCGTCCTGTTTCGGTCTAAACTGTTGGACCGGCCAGCCCCTCTCATCTCGAGCGGTCCACTCCTGCTACTGGAGTTGCTGCTGCTGCTGCTGCTTAGGACTATTTGTCCTGGGCTGGAGTAGCGGGAGCGTGCGTGTGTGTGTGCGCGTGAGAGGGTGTGTGTATGTGTGTAAGGAGGAGTGGAGAAGGCTCGCCAGCTCTCTGATTGAAACATCCAGAAGGCCACCCACCTCTTAATGGAGGGCACTGAAAAATAGTTTACATATAGAGAATCTAAAGGAAGCAACGACTGGAACATGTGGAAGTACAATACACGCTGAACTGTAGGGATGGGAATCACCAAAGACCCCACGATACGATGTTATCGATACTCAAGTCACGATACGATATTATCGCGATATGCTCAGTATCAGTGTTAGAGGCCAGCAGACACACAACGCTGTCTACTTTCTTACATTGTTGCTACAACTTTTTCAAAAGATGGTGCTTTGTGTAAGGTCTGAACAGGGTTTATTATTAATTATCTATAATTATTATTATTCATTATTATTTATTATCATTATTATTATTTATTATTATTATTGTTATTATTATTAAATAACACTGTTTTAGGGTATTATGATAACCTGCAATATAATATAATGGAATGTATGAAGAACTTTAGGAGGTCGTGACAATGTACAGACAACGTTGCCACTGTGTTCCTACAACATTGTCAGATAATGTTACAGCTTTCTGAGGAATTACATTTCAACATTGTGGGCACTAAACCAATATATTGTCACAGTGTAACTGTGTTTGCATGGAGGGTTACTTTTAAATGATTCCATGTAAAATGTAAAATACATACAATAAAAAATATTTTTAACCTATTCTGTTAGATTATTCAATGTGAGTAACCCATTCTAAATACGTTGGAATACTTCAACAATTTCTTACATTTTAAAACAATATGAATGTGGCATTAACAACACTGCAAATTGCCCATATATAGTCTGTAAGCTTGGATCTGTATACTACATAATGTTGAATCTAATTGACAATCACCTTTGACAATCTCCTGTCCAATGAAACACAACTATCAACAAAATTACAACTTGACAGGAGAGGACAAAACTTTTCTTTCAATGTAAGTCAATGGAACCAGATACGTCGATGGAAATACGTTTTTTGTTTGGACAGCAACGATATGGGAGAATGTCAAACTGACAGTTTAACTAGTAACTGCTTATAACTACAAAGAGTTAGGATAGCCAAGCTAAGCCAACCAATAAGCTGCAGACATCTTTAGACAGCCATACCCGAAGATGCTGTTTTAGATTGGAAGTGGAGTCTTTGGATGCTGAAAGCAAGTTAGTAGCCGGCTAACAGAGGTTGCACTGCACGGAAATGTTACACTCTCCTGTTTTGTCCTTAAACGTGACATAATGTTTGAATTTCCAAGATTTCTGTCCTGGCTGTGCCGTGCCAGCCCCATGACCTCAAGTGAGCAGGCAAGTAATGAAACTGCAGGTAAACAATAAATTATAGCCACTCTGTATGTTTCCCAGAAGGGCTTCTGGGACGCATATAGTATCGCTGTAATTTAATTTGAGAGGGAATAAACATATTAAATAGGTGAATACCTTCATGTGAATACCTTCATTGTGACTGTATTCTGAAAACTGTCTATTTACATTGTAACTGCATCAGAATAAAGTTACTTATGTTTTGTATTCTAAATGCCTATACATGTACCCTATTACTTTCCAAAACTGCTCAGTATTGCGATAACAGACATTGTAATTATTCTTTCCAACTGTTCCAGTCATATAGTCACATAAAGCCTGAAACCAAGGTTTGATGACACACTGGAGCCATACTTCGCATGACCTCTTCCCTTACACTGGCTTTGCGAACTGCAAACAGCACTGTCTGCTACGTTGCCAAGCCTGCCATACTCAAGTCTCTCAAGGTGGCTCAGTGTACATGCAGCTAAATTCATGTTACTTTAACCCCTGTTATGTGGGATTTAGCACCATAATATCGTTGACCTTTTCCCACTTACATGGAATCAGCAAGCTGATTGGCTCTTTTCTAGAAACGCAGGACATACTCTATGAACGAACACCATGTTGAGTGTTACAAACTTTTATTTTAGCCAGTGACTGGTCTCCTAAATTACAAAGTTTCTGGCTTGAGCTAGGTCAGCACCCCTTTAACAATTCAATGGGAAATTGATGACCTTCTGCTGAGTTTTGCCATAACATTGTAAGCCTCTGTTCCTGTCAGCAGTGCTACAGTGCTAGCCTCACTGACTCAGCTAAGCTAAGGTGCTGTCAGCTACTCTGCCCTACTTGAGCCCCACTGTGCTGCGCTGAAGCTAGGTCAGTGATCCACAGCAACTCCCACAGAGTTTTGCTGTTACACTGCAATCCTCAGCTTTCATTTCAGCTTGCTGGCCGTCTGCTACAGTGCTAACAGCTGGCCTACTCTTGGCCCTTCAGGCTTTTTCGGGCTTGGCTTTAGCACCTGTAGAAGACACGCCCCAGCATTTCAGGGCAGACAATGTTTTTCTAGTCATACAGATTTGGCTGGGTGGTTAATAACACGTTTAAAGTGGTGTGACAAACTAGGAACACATTTATTGCTCATTATTTTTTTTTGTCCTGACAGCGACGGTGCTGTTATTGTGGTTTGCTCCATATTCTCAGTGAATAAGAAGTGTATAGGCTGTGATTCTTGGGAGGTGTGCTCTGGGTGTTTGATACATGACCAAAGATATCACTGGTTCTAGCTTTTTATTCTTTGAATTGGTAAACACCATGGTTATAAATACCTCTGGCATGACGTGGCACCTTCTGACACTGTAAAATAACCAAATCACAGTACAGGTAGTAGACTTTGTAACCACTGTAAACCACTATGATTTAAATAACAATTTTTAATCTGAGAGATACATCCATACATACACCCTCACAGTCTTGTGGGATAACCTCCAGTCTAAATGGATTAGGCCACTGTGGCAGACTGCTGCGGAGCAGGTAATTATAAAGCAGCTCCCTGATGACTTTTGGTCTAGATTGAGAAGGACAATTCGACCTACTGTCGCAGTATCTGTGCATCTGCATTCAGAAACAGATTTAGCAGCCGCACTTCAGTCACGTATCACTGACATGGATATCACCCGAAAGAGGCTGATCACCAGCTGCCACGATAACGTCAGCTCGGGAAAGCTATTTGTTGTTGTGCTCTTATAGTTTCTCCCACGTCAGAATGATTAAACAGTGACTGAACGCACAGACAAACACTGGTGTTATGAAATACAGTGCCTCAGTCAAAATAACACCCTGCCAAACAAGCAGGTGTTGAATTTGAACAAACACCCCAGATTAAGCAATGAATCACTATAAAAACACACCCCTGGTCACACTGTCCGGCATGATGCAGTTGATTTTTATTCAGGAGAGTCATACTTGCATTGCAGTAATGCTCTTTTTTCATTAACAGGATTTGACTGGAAACACACACACTCACACACACACACACACACACTCTTTCAGCTTTTCCCCTTCCACAGGGGTTACCACAGTGAGTCAACACGGATGCAAGATTTGGCAAAGTATTGTACGTCAGATGCCCTTCTTGACACAACCCTCACCACTTACCCGGGCTGGGGACAACACACACTCACGCACACACTCACACCTATGGGGAGTTTTAGAGTGACCAATCAACCTAACATGCTCTACATTTAAAGTAGATCTGATAAACTGGACAATGCATGTAAATGCAAGGAGGTATCTGTTGGAGGAAACCAAAGTACCCAGAAGAAATCCACTCAACATACAAACTCCACACAACGGCCCGGACCAGGAATGGAACCCAGATCATCTTGCTGTGAGGCGGTGCTAACCACTACACCACCATGCTACCTAGGTTTTGACAGGAAAGGGTTAAATTCTTGAAATGGCCAACAGAAAACAGTCCAGTAATGATGATCTACATAAACCCGCCACTTTATTAGGTACACCTTCCTGTATCTACACATATCGTCCAGTTTTTCAGGTTTTGTATTTGAAGAAGGACCAAACTGTTTGAGGGTTCAGGGTATGTCAGTTCGATATGCTCTACTTATTCAACTATGACAACGTTCTATACGTTATGGCACCTTTAAAGCAGGCTGCTGCTTTACTAACTAAGCTTTCGGCAGCTTAGTTTCTGTGTATGGACTGGACTTTAAAACATTAACGATATTTGGTATATTTTTTTCAATATAAAATGTGTTTTCCATGACACAGGTCCCCAAATGCATCCAAATTATATTTGTTAAAAAATGTCAGGCCGGTGGGCCTGTAGCGTAAATAATACCAACGGCAGACATGTGATGTGTCCGCCAGGGCCTCTGCTATTTCAGGCGGCCCAATGATAGCCCTTATCAGCACCGCTCAAGATAATAGCACTAATTATGAAGAGCTGTGTGGCTCTGTGAACAAGACAGAGAGCGCTTGGAGTGCAAAGTGATACAGAAACAAACCATCATGGAACCATCAATAACCGGAGGATATGAAGACAGAGATGATGGAGAAGGATGGAGAAGAAAAGACAGTTGGAGGAAAGGCCACTGAGAGAGACAGAGAGTGGAAGAGAGAAAGAAAGAAAAGAAGGTTGAGAAGGAATGGAGAAATAGTGAGATACAAAAAAAAGAAACAGGTTAAGAGGTGATAGAGAGATAGTAGGACAGATTAGGAGAAGGGGGACTAGTGATACAGAAATGATGAAAGAGATAGAGAAAGAAACAAATAGAGGCACAGAAACAAGAAGAGAAACAATTAAACTGTTATAAAAGACTGATAAAGGGAGAGAGAGAGCAGCATAGGTAGACAGAGAGTAATGAGAAAGGAAAAGAGAATTAAAGAAATGAAAAGGAGAAACAGGATAGATAAAAAGAAGGATAAAGAAAGGATAAAGAAACGAGAGATTTGGAGGCAGAGAAAAAAGATAGGGGACAGAGGCAACAGAGCGAGAGAAAGATTAAGAGCATTATTGAAAGAGAAGGCCTAGAGAGATAAGAGAGTGGAAGAGAGAGAGAATAAGAAAGAGAGGAGTGAAGGAGTGAGTGCTATATGAGAACAGGCCGACCCTCCTGCCCTTTTAGAGCATTCTTCAGAAAGGCCACTGCTTTCCTTCTCCCAAACAATCCCTCTCTCTCGCTCCCTCCCTCTCTAACACTTACCCTTAACTTTCTCTTATCCCTCCAGTCCTCCCACACCTTCTCGCTTCACACCTCACAAACATGCACTGAGTCCGCGCTGCCTTCCTCCACTTCTCTCACCTTCTCTCTTTTTTTCTTATTCAGAGTCAGAGACCATCAGTCATAAATTTCATATCAGTTCAATGTACTGATTTATCAGGAGTTTTAGAGAAGATCAGGTATATAATTAAACACTTGCATAAGAATGGATAAACTCTTCTGTAGAAAAAAGTGGGACTCCTAACAACCACCTGGAAGATCAAGCGTCACTCTTGTTCAGCTCTAACAACAGATCTGTCCATTCTTCCACTGTGAGAAGATAACATCCCTGCTATGGGGTCTGAAAGGATGTGTAGCTGTTAAGAAGCTCTGCGCTGAAAAAAGAAGATAAACACATCAAAGCTGCTGATGCTGTCAGAGAGTCCAGACCCCAACATCACTGAATGTGTTTGGTATTGTTTGAATGGTTAGAGGCAGAAAATGCTAAACCAGCATCTCAGACTGAACATCAGATGTCTGAAATTGAGTCTCCTAAAAAGAATGAATGATGGACACACTAATAAATGAACATCACATACTAAATTTCATTGACATGAAATTAAATCACTGAAAGGTGGTCCCTGACTTTTGGACAGTGCTGTATAACAAAATAAACCATATTTCAGTTATACGTGTTCAGTGCTCTGCCAGATCTGCTCTCTGTCACTCTGTGTGTGTGTGTTACAGGCTCTCTAAGCACCGGAAGCTTTCAGTGAGTTTATTTAGTTAATGATGAGGGTGAGGAGCGCTGGCAGGCGTAATAAAAACGCTCTGGAGATGTCCACCGCAGCACCCCCACTCCCCCGGCATAGCTTTTACTACACCATATTTTCAGTCGATTGTTGGTTTAATGTAAAAAGGTCTTTCTGTCATGATTGTTGTTGTTGTTGTCATTGTTATTGTTATTATTGTTCTTTCTCTTTTAGGTTGTGTAAGACCTGTTTGAACCAGTTCATGGTTTTTAGGAAGTGTTCTGGGGAACTTTCTGTCCATACCCCTTTCATCACTACATATGTGGGGAAATAGTTTAGTATGACGCATCACTAACCAGAAGGAAGTTAGCTAAGGGGAATAGCCTACTTGCAACAGCCTGCTGTCTGAAATCCTGACTACACATCATATATTCAGGGGCTGGATTGGCAAAATCTTTCCAGAGAAAAATGGATTAATAATCGCTGTTTGCAAAACCACATAGACATGTATGCAAAAAAGTTCACATCCTGTACAGAGAGGAACACACTTTACTGCACATTTTACTAACTGTTTATGTACTGAATAGAACAAACTGAATAAAAATCATGAACAAAATTTCAGCATATCGCATATATATGTTGGCAAGTTTGATTGGCACTTGGTTGATTGTTTGCCACTGCTGGTTCACCCTTGGACCATATAGATTATTGTCCAGCATACAAGATTTAATTAACTCATAATTTCCTCGAACCGATATTAAATGCACAGAAACTTTTATTTTAGGAAAACAAAATAAGGCAAATATAAAAAACAACTAATACAACTAATATGCTGAACAAAACACCAGTGGACTGCCAGCCTCCTCGTATAATCAGAGATATGACAAAATGGTACATTTTGTATTTTATGATCTTCTTCTACTGTTCTTCACTTCTTTCCAATGTGCTAAACTCAGCAAATATATAGAACATGGGCACTTAAATTGCAAAAAAGTGCCACGTTTAAGTTTATTTTGTATGTCATTTGACTGCAAGTGTTTGAACTTGTGCATGCTATACTACACTATACTACCTATATCACTGTGTACTGTGCTTTTCTAAAAGCCCAATGGCTAATGTTTCACTGCATTTGCCAAAAGCAAATATGTGACCCACGAGCTAACGAGCCCCAAGCTAACTCGTGAGCTGCAAGCTAACATATAATCCCCAAGCGAATACATAAGCCCCCAAAAACATATAAGCACCAAATAAACTTATTAGCCCCAAGCTAACTTCAATCTAATGTACTACCCCCTAACTAGCACATAAGCAGAGACTTTATAAATGAGGAGACCATGTCAACAGTTGCAGTAGCTAAACAAAGTAGCTAAAAATCATGTTTTTTGTGTGTTATGCAGCCATTAGGGTTTTGGTCAGATTTTCACAGTGATTTTAAATATTTTTGAAACAGCAATTTAGCTTTAGCCTAGTTTTAAGTATTTTCATCTCTCCCCAGTCAGAAATAAACCCTAATTTAACTCATTAGCGCCAAGTTAACTCAAAGCCAATGCATAAGCCAAAGCTAACGTATTAACCCCATGCTAATGCCTTAGCCCCAAGTTAATTCATTAGTTACAACATATTAGACTCAAGATAACAAGTAAAGCCCATACATTAGTCCCAAGTTAACTTTTTGGCCCCAAGCTAATACCAGAGCCTCAAGTTAACACATAAGCCCTAAGCTAACACGCTAGCCATTTTGTCAAGGTAAATAAAAGTGGTAATTTTATAGAATACACAAAACACTTAGCGAACATCTATTGTGGTAAATCAGAAAAAACAGTTGTTCTTGGGACCTTGGCCTAATTTGCCTTGTAACACCACACATACTGCTTTGCCATGAATGCATGTTTAAAAGTATGATTGGACCGCCTCAAAACTAATGTTCAAACATTTAATGTAATGAGTCAGTGAGGGAGCTTCTTCAAGCGTTAAACTCCTCAGATGTCTGGTTTCTAACGCCACCACTGGGAACAATTCTGACTCAGAAAGTTTCTCTATAGAACTGAGCGTTTCACACCAAACCACTTTAGTGACTATAATTATGTATGGCTTTCTTGGGAAATCTGTAAAATTGCAGGTGCGTGGAGATGTAAGTGTAGTAAAGTGATTCATAAAGGTTCACTTACGTTTGGTAAACATGCTTCATGAGACATATGCATTGTTTTCTTAGGTGAGAGTGAGGGATCGTCTTGTGCCACTGGGCAATGGCTCTGTAATTTACAGGTCTAGAATCAGTGTTTACCTGAAATGACGTCCAAAACAAGTCTAAAACCTGCACTCCTGCTTTCAGATGCTGAGTGATTATGGTTATAGGACATGGTGGCATTTGAAATATGACACTCTGACTCGATTGTTCAGTCATCTGGGCCAGATACAGTGCAGTCAGCTTCCCCATACGGCAGTAAGTAGGTGAAAGGTGACTTCTAAATATATTCATAAGGCGGTGACCTAAGCTGGGACTGGGCCAGCTTTCTGTGCTCGCCTGCTATTTACCACAGAGTCGAAACAGAAACACAGCCAGGCGTTAAGCCAGGGTGTGTGTCTGAGTAGACGTAGTCTCTTTTGAGCATAAAAAGAGATCAAAAGCAGATACAGGCCTTGCTCTCCTCCACATATGAACCATATTGGCCCATTAGCTTGCCTTATCTTTAAGGACTGGCCTTAATTATAATTAGAATTTAAAAACGTATAAACAATTAATCAAATTCAGCTGTACTGAAAACCCAGTATACTCAGAAAACAAAGTATTAGTCAGGCTCGCTCACAGCACTAGGTCTGCATTGATTACTGCTAGGCTCCCTGAAGCTTGACCCAGAAGCCCACAGGCCTGGCCTTAAAAAAACTCAAAAAACAGCATAGTAAATGAACTAACAACCCAAAACAAACATGAACACATTTCTTTTTTAAAATAACTAAAACATGGAATGCTCTGATGCTGCAATACCGTAAAACTATAATCTGTAGGTCTTTTTTTTGTAAGCGTTCTGTAAGGGTTTTGTAAGGTCACTGTGGTAAACAGAAAAACAAGCCAGGTAGCAGCTGACTCTCCTTCTGGAGATGTTCATGATAAGAAGGGTATTATTAAAGGGGCAGATTAACAGCTGCATACGTAATGGAAGTAAAGCCCCCCCCTTACAACCTCACCACAAAGACGGGGACACAGGAAGGGCCATGATTTCTGCTAGGAGAGCACTCTTTTACTCCTCTGTTACTCATTTAAAGCCAGTCTTTGGCTGCAGAGGTGATTATATGGAAGAACTGCAAGAACAAAAATAAATGTCCAAGACAAGCACAAAGCCATTACAGAAATTTAAATGATTTAGTCTACAGTGCAAGAACATCATCATCAGCAATGGCCTCAAAATAGCCAGGAGTCTGGTCGTCCTCTGAATAAGGCAATATTGTGCTAGTGCTATTTACAGGTTTCTACATTGAAGCTTTCTGATGGCATTAAAAAACATGGATTGATAAAAAATAATAATTGTTTAAATAAACCTTAAGGTATGGCAGACGTAAGAAACATGAGGAGAGTTCATCAAAATAAGGTGTTTATATATCATAATATTCACAAAATATTCAGGAATATAGTGGAATATTCAGTCTGATTAACAGATGTGTACCGAAGTCTGTACAAATGCGCAGTGCAACACTGTAGGTGTGAGTGACACGTAGCTACCGGCTTAAAGGAATACCCCAATGCTTTTCCAATCTAAATTAGTTGCATGCAACAAGCTAAACACCTCTTCCTGTACTGTGTACAGAACAGAATACCTGTTGATGCTTCCTACAGACAAAGGTTGAAAGTGCTGGGTTATTCCTTTAAGCACAAAGTGCCTTAAAAGTGGAATTCCACTAATTTCTTTACTTCAACACAGTTAAATGGTTAAGATGTGAGACTGGTTTTCCACAAAATGCTTCATTCCAGAGAAACTTACCAAGTCACAGAGTTCACAGTGGTGGTGATAGGATCCAGACATCTGAAACGTCTAAAAACTTATATGAAATGGTTACGAATATGTGTCCTGATGTCTAAGATGTTGTTTTATTATATTTAGGCTTAAAATGTGTTTTTTAAAGGGGACCATTAATGTGCCTTTCTGGTTTTTCTCTTTCCTGTAGTGTGTTGTAGCTTTTTGTGCATGTAAATGATCTGCAAAGTTATAAAGCCCGAAGTTCAGGCCAACAGAAAACTTTTCTCAGCTGCCAATAACACTTGTCTGGAATTCCAGCCCTTTTCTCTGTTACAAGGTGACATCATCTTGTAACACAATGCTCATGCCCTTGCACACCACAGAAAGAGCTAAAACAGTAAAAACTTATTAATCTGAAATGTCCTGCTTCAGTTTAGCTTGGTGGATCTACCAACTTGTTCTACTTTGCTCTGACTTTCAAGATCAGACTCCACCAAAACCAACACCACTGTAGGAATAGCCACAGTTGTGTGGGGGGCGGAACTTGTAGCAGAATGCCGCTCTGACAGACTAAAATGGGCTAGATGATCAATCAGAGCACACTGGGCTCATCAGGAGGCAGGGCTTAAAGACACAGGAGCTTAAACAGAGCGTTTCAGACAAAGGGTGAATACAGATGTACAGTATGTAATGAAATGCGGCATGTAAATCTACTCTTGTGGACCCTGAAAATAAGCATAAAATATATTCACCTATTTTATCATCATAGCATCAACATTTCATATGAAAACTAAAAACAGTGTGTAGGTTCACTGGTGGTTTGGATAGTAATTGGCTATGTACGTGTTGTGGACACAAGAGTATACTCTCTAAAATGAAGCATTTCCCGCCAAACCACCTACATCTCAACCACTAAATTCTACAGGATATCAGTGGATTTCCCTTTTAGTTATTATTAAGACACTTAACTTTAATATGCAATTCAAAGAACATGAATCCCATCCAGCAAGATGGTACAACTTCTAAACTAACAAACACAGACAGCAAACTGTGGAAAAAACAAACTCAAATCAAATGTTTTTTTCTGATTCCCCTTTCTGCCCACTGAAAAAGGGAATCAAAAGAGAAAGACCAAGAGAAACAGAGAATTCTGTGGAGTGAAGGCATGATGGGATTGTTGAAACCCACCAGCGGAGCACGGAACACACAAACACAAACACGCACACACACTCAACCAGTCCCACCACAGAGTGTGTTGACGCTGGGGTCAAGGTTCTCTTCGACATTCCTCCGTTGAAAGAAGAGGAGGAGGACGAGGAGGCAGTGAGGAGGAAGGCTAAAGGCTGAGGGTGCTGTAGGCTGGCAGTGCTGCGTAGTGTACCACACTGTAGAAACACATGGCATCTCACAAGTAGGGCTGTCACTAAGAGTCTCAACCAATCAGTAATGACTGCTTGGCCTGCTCAGATGATAATACATACTTTAAACCCTCTGCTTTCTCTTACAGTTAGAAACAGGGCCCGATCCATGTTTTTCCATTTCTCTTTTCAGGTAACCACTGAAAGGTTTGCATGGTTTGTTATTGCTCAGGTAAAGGGGCACTCCGGCCTAAAACTAGCAAGCGATAGGTTATTTGTTTTGTTATACATGTAATGCTCAGGAGCCTGGCTTTGCATCCTCTGGCCTCATCAGTTTAAAGCTGTTTATAATTTGCGTTTACATCCTTCAGTGTGCTGTCACTACAATACCCAACATGCATTGCACAAATGAGTAATATAAACACTGAGAATCCTGTGATAGTGATAAACCAGGGGAAAAAAACATAGGTAGCTTTTATAAGTAGTTTTATACGTAAAAGGTAGTTTTCTAGTCTTTAAAGCAACATCCTGTAATAACAGCTTTAAATTCAATCTGATGGCACCCTGGCTTACAATAGGGAGAACAGCATCTCTGTCTTTGCCACTCTGGACTTAGGACGCCTGCTTGTCATTACCACTCTGGGCCTGCGTATAGCTTTACGGCACCACATCACGCACCTACAGTGTATATTGGTCTTCAGTTGGCTATAACTATGGTAATCCCAGCATGAACATCATGGGAGCAGCTGAGATGGAAGAAAGATAATGTTGGAGAAAAAGAGAGAGCAACTGAGAAGCAGACCAGACAAGAGTAACTCTCGGACTGGCTTTTACTCGTCGGCGAATGGCTACACAACGAAAATCCGACCACAGTGTTCATCCCTGCCAACGTTATTTATAAAAGACTGTGATGGAGGCTGTTACCTTATCGGTGTCATCCCTGTTTTAGAGTTTTGTAGTTTTCTGGATGCCAAACTTCTAATAACCTCAGTCCTGTTTTGGGCTAGAATGGAAAGAAAGACTTTTGTCTCACAAAAAAGCTTGGTCAGTCTTTGTCCAGCTTATTTGGTCCATCACCAAATAAGCCTTGAAGGTTTGAGCCAACTGTAATAAAATCCTGCAAAATCCCGTAAAATTAACCTTGTATATCAACATTCTCTTCTGATGTTGTCTGTGCTGGTGTAGTCCTCATCACAATCTAGGTCACCTTTATAAGCATGCGTGTCACATGGACGCAACAGTTATGCTTATGATTTTAGTTATTTATGCATACCTTCGTGATGCATGTGCACACAAAGAAGAGTCGGACACTGTAGCTTGTCAACAATAGCACAAGTCCAGCTGTCCATGAGGGATTTAAAGCGTGATTTGTATTTAAAACTGGAGAGTAACAGTGAATTACACTCCGCAATTGTAAGGGGACCCCAATAGCAATCTAATTCCTATGGCAAAGCTGCATTAAACAAGCAACTCTCACTGTAGGGACCACTGTAGACCACTGTAAGGACAGTATGCATGTTTAGGGTGACATTATTAACCGGATTGCCCCTTTAAATGCTTGTGGCTTTGCTCAGTTCATCGTTCGTGCTTCGTTACTAATGTAATGAATAGTGACAGCCCTACTCACATGTATACACACACTGAACACAGTAGAACACAGTTGTTATACTTATTACATTGTCATATAAATGACAGACACAGTTCATTATCATATCATTTCTTGTCTGTCTATATATACACAAACAGGCACACAGGCACTGGGGCTGCACAATACACGATATGTTTGATGGGCCTCTGAGACATCACAGAAGGCTGTGCCTTGTACTGAACCTTGTAACCTTGTACTGAATTCACTTATTTGTTGGCATTCTGACCGCACCCTGTGGATATTAATGAATTTAGATGCTTACAAACCCATCAAATATAAATAACTTAATAAGTGAAAGTAATACAGGTTTAAAGAAACAGTGTGGCAAAAGATCAAACATACATTTTCCACCTACTCCAAATGCAACAGGTCAGCCAAGATGTCTTCAGTGTCCACATTTTGTTTCTTTTGATGTCAGCCGGATGAAAACATACTTCTGTGCAAATGAAGTCTGCATCCGATACCTGATTCTTATATATGGGTCGATTCCAAGTACCTAGCTTACTATAAAACATATTTACTGGATTATAGACTAAGAAAACCTATATAGTATATACTATGATTTACTTAAGTTGTATAAAGCTGTTGCCGGGGCTAGGGGACACACATGCCCAGCTAGAGGGCTGCTACGATGAAGGCTAAATCTAGGCTATCATTAAGCCAAGAGTCTGGTGGTCACTTTTGCTCCTTAATAACAATCTGGACTGACATTAACATTGGACTGTAAGTGCCACACAACTGAGCGATTAGTGAAAGAAGCACATTTTTCCAACCAAATTCTGAACATTACAGATTAATACCAGCCAAAGTGTTAAGTCCTGTCCTCTGGCAGGTATGCAGACAATAATATCAACACTGCACTCCAGTTCTAAACTAAAGACATTCCTTGGCTGAGTAAATGCATTTAGGGAAAGTGGAAAAAACATGTAAATGTGATATGAGTCTTTGTAATTACACCATTTTAAATTTTCATCACTGTGTTTTAGTATATTGCAAGGTAGAGATGACCTAATACTGCTTTTTCTTATCCAATACCTCGAAACCTTCAGTATCTGAGTATTATTCATTTCTTTATTAAAACGCTTTGCTAAAGCTGAGGGTGCAAACAATGTAAATGTACCCAAAAAACATATAACATGGTCCAACTGTGTACCTTAAATGTGGGCTTCTCAACCTTCTCCACCTTAAGGTCCACTTAACAATCACTAAAAAGCACAAAGCCCCACAGCAAAACAAAAACAGCCTTAAATTGTTGGAACAGTTTCATCACAGTAATGTCTGCATGCCACAATAAAAATATGTAATACGTATCATTAACTAAGAACATGGACACTTTAGGCTAAGCTGGCTTTATAGCAGAGATCAGGCAGAACTGTGGCAGTTTCTCTTGCAGGTGGACGAGTTCTACTTCGAGGAAGTGTATTTAGTTTCTACAGGCAAGGTGCTCCGTATCAGTATTACAGGCCTCTTATTAATATTGTTAACCATTTTTAAACATTTTACTGTTTACACTGTGGTTTATGACAAGATGCTAACGCCGGCCCTCTATGGACCGCTGGTTTCTACACAGTATTGGCCCGAGGACCACAGGGGGGTGCTTGGCCCAGTGAATGAGGAACCCTGACGTTTAAAGATACACTGCATTCTCCTTCCCAGAGGAAAAGTACATATTTGTACACATAAGGTACATACTTGACTTTTTCTTCACTACTTTTTCAAAGTATTCTGCGCAGCTCTGTGCACGGTTAATATGACGGGGCACAGTGAGTGCGTGCTGTTTCAGAACAGATTTGTTACCGGATTGGATCACATTGATTCTTTTTTTCCTCCTCTGACATCCAATCCAGTGTTTTCCACGTTTGATCCAATACATGGTATCAGACCGGTGCCATCTAGTGTTCAGTCTGTATCGCAGAGCTCTAACAGACACTCACAGCTAACGGGTCGTAATGCTGGTTATAGTGAGTGAGTGAATGGTGGAGCCATGGCAGCTGTGGGCTGACTCAGCGATCTGATATCAATGTCCTCCCTTTTACCTCCGCCTCCACACTAATCATTTCTCCTTCTTCACTCATCCTCCCATCTGTCTGTTGTTCCATCATTCCATCCGTTCAATCTTTTTCTGTTCTCTGTCTTCTTCTCCACTTCTCCATCAATCAATCAATCAATCAGGTCATTTATTTCCTCCTCTCCTGATCAGCTGATCTGTCCACGCTCCCCCTCTCGTCCATCACTGGCTATTGCAGACTGCGCTCTTGCCGCTGGCCGCCGCCGCTTTCTTCCGTCTCTTGTTGAGCAGCGGGTTGCTGGACGTGTCCAGGTCCTTAATCTTCACCTGGTCGTAATCCACACGCATGGTCGCAAGAGCGCTGGTCATTTCCTCCTACGGACAGACAGAGAGGCAGTTAGAAAGAAAGAAGCAAAAGAAAAGAAATAATAATATGAGATCAGATTCTTCAGAGAAAGAATAAAGAAAGAAAGAAAGGAATGAAAGTAAGACATTAAAAAAGAAAAACAGATGAAAAAGAATTAAATAAATGAGTAATAAGAGAAGGAAATGGACAAAGGTAATATAGAAAAGACAGTAAAAGAAAGAAAGGAAAAAAGAAAATGAATGGAATAATGAGTGAACAAAGGAGGCAGAAAGACAAACAGACAAAGAAATAATAAAGAAAAGAAAAAAAATAAGAAAGAAAGAAATAAGAAGAAAAACCTGAAAGAAAAAAAACAAGAAAAGAAAAAAAAGAAAAAAAAAGAGAAGAGATACAACAGGATAGAAAAGATAGAAAAAAGATTACAAAAGGAAATTAAGAAAGAAAAAGAATAAACCGTGCAAAACAGAAAAAAGGAAGTATGGAAGAAAGAGATGTACTCTAATGTGATCTGATATATGAGCAATGCTGCCCTCTTGTGGATTTCAGCGCAAATTACATTAAAATTAGATGCAAATATGATAAAAGTAAAGAATTATTATTATTTTCATAATTATATAGTTGTTATAATAATACTACTGATTGGTTGTTTATTGATCATTGATTATACTGTAAGAATACCAAAATACTGCACTGCGAGTTTATTTATTGTTTATATAAAGGCAGAAACATTTTAACCTTTTCATGCCCAATTTGTTGCTGTGATTTTGAATACATTTCTGTACTATCAGTGCCACAAAAACCACTTAAATTGTTTTAGGTACATTTGATTGGCCCATTAAAAAGTTACCAAAACATCCAAAGAAAAAAAAACATAATCTATGCCATATTCAATTTGAATATTGATTTTGTAATCTCCTTTTAAAGCTGAATTTAAAGTATTTTTGGAGAAAGATGTAATGTAATGTAATAAAATCCAATTTTTAGAAATTTGATTTGAACCCTACCCACTTTCTTAATTTGTTTACTGTTTTATGTTGTTTTAAAGACATTCGAGAGGGTTAAACACTAGTTTCTCACTCTCAAAACTACTAACTACTGCGACTAAGTGCAAATTACTGTGAAATTGGATTCAAATGTGATGAAAGTTAAAAAAATATGTTATAATTATTATTATACTTTTATAATCATTATAATTATTATTGATTATTGATTATTTAGTAAAAAAAAAATTGTAGTTCTTTTATGTTTTTGTATTAAATTGCATGTTCATGGTCATCCAGCAGGGGTCAGTGCTGCCTGCTGTTTACCTTCACTTCATCCCACATCTCTCTGTCCTCAGTGAGAACACGCGTGGTGTGCAGCGGCGTTGGAGGGACCACCATAGATTGCTAGGAAAAATAAAAATAAAGATAAATCTTCTGAAATACACAGATTACAACACACCTACACGAGAAACACAACTGAATGACATTCAGCTTCTACTGAACCAGCCAATCAACAAGACATGAAACTCAAAACACAAAGTCTTTGGATGCTTTGAATGTTATTCCTCCAGTAACGGTGGTTAAAGAGACAGATGAGGAACTATGAAAACTATGAAACATACTTCAGCTGTATAGAAACACAATTCTAAAAAGCCTTCACTGCACTGCTACTTGGTCGATGCAGCATGGCTAGCTAAAACACTTTATTCAAAATCAGCTTCATTTAAATCATTTCAATTTAAATGTAAATTGCACTCATTTACAATAACAACTACTTTAATTCTATGTATTACTAAAAAACAAGTATTTATACTCAGTGTGAAAAAATCATATTGATGCTGGGGGTTGTACGGACTTGTCAACTTGTTGACTTCACTGTTTGGTGAACATGCAAAATGAAGATGTAGCAAATATAGCATTAGAACATTAGCACTGGCTGAATACACTCGCAACCATTGTTGATCGCTGTGTAAATGGGAGACTAATTATGACAGGTAATGTAAGTTGATTAGCACTCGCAAATCAGCCGGTTATGACTAATAGTGTTTGTGTCCACTTTATACAATTCAACACATTTTAGCAAAATATTTCCACAATTACCACTTTACCTTTACATGCCAGTCAGGGACGCTGTAGATGTTATTAAGACTTTGCTGAAATATTTATATAATATGCTGTTACAATAATAAGTGTCCCATCAACAAGTAATAGGATCCTAATATTACCCTAAGCTCGCTAATTTTTTATAATTAGTATTCTGAGGAGGGGGGGGGGGGGGGGGGGGGGGGGGGGGGGCATTTTGAGCATATCTGATTATGTGGTGGTTCTCACTCAATATATACTGTGATATACTCAAATTTTCTTGGCCCAGCAAAGCTGCCTAGAGCTCCAAGTCAATAAAAATTGACTACTGAACTGTGGAGTTTAGCTTCCTTGTAGATTTTTTATAAGTTAGGTTTTTAAGCTGCGCTTTGCTTGGGGTTAAGTCATGACGTAATCAGTTGACTTTAAACACATAATTGTCAAATTTGAAAAATCTGAACTCTTAGTTGATGCATGCCTAGTGTGCAGCATTGAGAAGCTCATGTCTTAAAGTTTTCTTGAGAACTGAAGATTTCTATGTTTGTCAGAAACCACAACATAGCTCTGTGTCCAGATCTGTCTTTATTTACACTTCTGTCATGTTCCTTGTGCTCATGTTTGTTTTGGTTGTGTGCTCCGCCTTGTATCTCCCCTTCTGTTACACCCCTCACCTGCTCCAAATCTGTGTCTCCTCCTGTTCCCAGGTGTTCCCTGTTACCTGTTCCCTTCTTAAACTCTCTGTTTTCTCTTTGTCCTGGTCGAGTATTGGTAGCTGTGCACTGAGGCCCTTGCCTTGCGTAATTTTCCTTGTACCTCATGTTTCGTTTGTTTATGTGTCTTATAGAGGTGGACCGATCAGTGTTTTTGAGGCCAATTCCGATCGCTGATCACCTTTCAGCACAATCGGCCGATAGCCGGTACCGATCGAGGGCGGAGCTTTATGCCACAGCAGGGCTACATGTAATCATTATCGCAAGCAAGTCATGAAACATGATCTAAACTGGTTTATTACCATTTTTAACGAGCTCATATGAAACAGCATAATATTTTTAACAAAATAATCAGTAAATAAACAAAGTAAATCAAACAAATATCCCTAATACTGCAATCATTACATTTAAATCCTCAATTTAAAACAAAAAAAGCAAATTAAATAAATGCAGTCAGAACTGCAGTCTTTAATGCAGACTCTGGGTTTTCTTAAACAAAAAACTGTAGTCATTAAATGTAGATCTTGAATTGCTGCTGCTGTTTTGTTCGTACTGGTCAGATCTGGTCTGTACGGTGTTCTGGGTTATCTGTTTTGTGCTAGCTGCGGGTGCTAGCTTTGCTGTTTGCTGATACTCACTGTATTCAGTTGCGTGGTGTACTCTAAAACCGTATCAGATTAGTAGAGTTAAATGTCTTTGTCTTGGTTCCCCAACGAGACACGGTTAATTTTACAGATTTTAAAAACGTTCTGGATGAGTCTGTGTCACATACAGCCACAAGCTGCCAACAGTTCCCGCGAGGCACACCGCTTTAGTCAGTCGGTGGAAAATGAAAGGGTATGTGTTTCCACCTAGCGGTTCAGATAGGAATTGCAAAGACCTGGCCGGAGTGGGTTTCAACGAAACGCTAGCTGGAAATACAGTTTGTTTAACGCCATTGATCGGCTCTCGGGATCGGCTAAATTGGAGAAATATCGGATGATACCGATACATAGCCGATCGATTTTTCCATCTCTAGTTTCTTATGTTACTTCGATGTTTCGTATTTTTGTTTCTATTTGGATTTACTATGGACTTCATTACAGGTTTTTTGCACTTGTATCCGCCTCTCCCGTTTTCGTGATAAAATGAATAACAACAACAATGAATAAAAACACTCACGTTGATCCAGGGATGGTTCATGAACTGTGCAATGGTCATCCTCTCATTGGGGTCAGTCTTCAGCAGCTGGTTAATCAGCTGTTTGGCTGTTGACAGGACAGACAAGAAGTGAGCTGCCAACACACACTGTCACAAATACACACAAGTATTAACAGGCTTGTTTTTGTGGACCAGTAAACCCGTTCATGCCCAATTTGTTTCTGCGGTTTTAGACCCATTACTTTGCTAACAGTGCCACATAAACCACTTTAAGGGGTTTTGAGTATGTTTAATTGGCCCACCAGAAAGTTACCAAAACATACTTTATGCTATAATCAACTTATTCAATTGTTATTCTCATTTTAAAGTTGTATTTAAGGTATTTTTGAGGAAAGATTTCATATAATATTCTTTATTCTTCATTTGCCCCAGTCCAAGACAACACATTTGAGAAGGTTAAACACTACAGTGGTATAAAAGCCCACACTTTTAGTTTCTCACTCTCATTACTTCCTAACTAAGATGTTTTATAGTAGCCATTTACAGAAACTACAGACTAACACATCTTTACTATCAAGCCTTAAGAATACTAAATTAATACTAAAGATTAATGACAGTAGGGGTCTTGGGTCTGAGGGGTTAAAACCCCTTGGTATGACTGTATTGTTTCATTAAAAACTTGAAAAGGCGGTAAAATATTTCAGTAGATGTGTTTAGCAGATGAAAACTGGGTATAAACATAGACAGACTCCGGGCTGAGAGGTTGTGCAGGCTGCTGAAATGGACGCAGTACTAACATGTGAGCAGCAACATGAGCACGGTCAACATTCACATAATCGGCCACAACAGCTGAGCATTTATGAGCCACTATTTACATGCAAACCCAACCTGATGCTCAATATACTTTATTATAATTCTACTATTAAACCTGACGTATGTACTGAAGTATAAAATATAACAATGATACTTTATGCAGTTAAATAGATTCTAGAGAATGTGCTTTAGGTCATCTTTACATATTCCCAGAGCAACATCATCCGCAAATTTTGATAGAAATTATTTTATATTTCTCCAGATTCACACTGAAGACTGTTTTAATACTATACCAGTCTTATTTCGCTCCTATATTATTTTAATCACTCCCCTGCTGGCAGCGATATGGTACCATTTTGAAGCCTACAGGGTTAAAAAGTTAATTATGTTAATTTTGTTTAAACAAATGACGGACTGTTTCATTTCAGCAGTACAATAATAGCACTACTGAAACTTTACCAAATATTTGAGTCTTTTAGTCACAAAACAAAGAACTCAAGAACTAGCTGGTGCATAACTAGCAAACTGTTGAACAGTTGTACACACATAACATTATCATTTTATTAAAATATATCAAGTTTATGGCAGACAGTGTGTGTAATGGCAATTATTAATGTTTTACACAGATTTTAGGACATTTTAACTTCAAAGATGTTTCATAGTAGTCGATTACAAAAACTACAGACGAACACGTCTTTACTATCAAGCCTTAAGAATATTAAATTAATATTAAAGTTTGATCACAGTACATTCCAGGTGACCTCAGTCAGGATGTGGTTTACACAGATAACTTAGTTTTCACCTTTGGAGAAACTAACATTTGATTTGCACCATAACTCAGGAAAATTCTGGAAGATCTGGTCTCCTCTGTACATGTATTTGGAAATTTGAGTCTACTTATTCCATGACATATATATTTGCCTCTATGTTACCTTGTTTGTAATTCCATATGCCCTGTCTAGTTGCTGTATATGTCGTGAACTGAATGTATTGTTTATTTTATTTTATTTTTTATTATTATTTATACTTTCACCTTTATTTTAAAATAGAAGTAAAATATATTTAAAAAAACACAATGTGTTCCATAAATGATAATTATGTACATATTTAGCTCAGTACTTTCCCTAATAATTATTTAAATAGGTCAAAACATCATTTTTTAAAGGTCTAAAATGTATGGATTTGTTTTTTTACTGTGGGACTGCAGTTTGAATAAATTTGGTACAATGGTCCACATACCATGACAGTGTAAACATATTTGTGTATTCAATTTATTCTAAAATTACTCCAAACTGCCCCAAACTAATCAAACTTAATAGAATGAAACACAAAACAGACACACTGTTCCTATCTTACCCTCCTCAGACACTTCGGCCCACTCTGGGTTGGGAAACTCGTACTGGCCCATTCGTATTCGCCGCTTCATTCCGGGAGAGATGGCCTGGCCTGTGTTCGAGTAAAACGGCGGGAAACCGCACAACCTGCACAAGCAAACCAACAAACAACAACAACAGCTGCATGAGGCAGGTTAGCAGAAAAACAAAGACACTACCAAATACACACAGCACTGCTCTTATCAACACCAAAGATTATTTGAGAGGCAATAGCCCCCCTTGTGGAAAATGGTCAGCCTGCTAAACATGAGTCTGGGCAGGTGAATAAGTAAGTACGTGAATTTCAAGCCAGGTTTATAAGGTGCTTACTAATTGTTTCTATGCCCTCCAGAACTACTGGCACCCAACTTTTGGTAAAGACTTTTGGTTAAACACCAGTTTGATGCTATGCTCAAATATTGTGTCGACTCACTGTCCACTCTATCAGACACTCCTACCTTGTCTGATAGATTGAAGATTGTAAAGTCAGAGACAATAACTCATCTGTTGCTGCACAGTGTGTGTTGGTCATCTTCTAGACCTTCATTAGTGGTTACAGGACGCTGTTGTCAAATGGTTTGTGTGGACTATTTTCAGTCCAGCAGTAACACTGAGGTATTTGAAACTCCAGCAACACTGCTGTGTCTGATCCACTCTTACCAGCACAGCACACTGCACTGTGTCACTGCAGTGCTGAGAATGACCCACCACAGAGATAATACCTACTCTGTGGTGGTCTGGTGATGGTCCTGACCATTGCAAGACAGGAAAAAGGGGCTAACAAACTATAGTCTGTAATTGTAGAGCTACAAAGTGTACCTATATGGATAAGTGGAGCTGATCTAATAGACTGTGAGTGTAGATACAAAGAGGTACGGTGGAGAAACATCTTGTTTTTACAGTAAGTTATGCTTTATGTCATATCTGTGATAAACCACTGTATTACGCAGCCTCTCATGACTTATTGCTGTTTTCTACTTGTTTTCTACCTGTTTGAGTCATCAATGACTTTTTTACTAAGCTCTAAATATGACCCAACACACTTTATAAGCTCCCGTTCACACTCAGAAATTCATATAATCATGACATGAGCCTTTCTAGAAATCTAAAAGCACACCATAAGCCTATACCTGTGAAGCTATTCAGTGTAGAGCATATTCAGTCATTAAGAAGGTGAATTTTTACTCGCTGTTCTACTCACAGGACATACGCTATTGGTGCATATACCCACAAAACTGACCACAGCAGACACCTTACACTCCCTCTTTCTCATACTCACAGGATATACATAATGACGCCCAGAGACCACATGTCACATGACATGTCATATTTCTCAGGGCCTAGAACTTCAGGGGCTGAGGGAAAGACAGAGAGATAGAGGGAGAGAGAGAGAGAGAGAGACCTTTAGAAACATAGTAATATGGGGACGTCAGCAAAATACACCAGCAAATACCAGCTAATAATGGAACTCAAACTCATATAAAGTGGCATTTATATTTCAAACAAAACTCTATGAAACTGGCCCATCCATGCTGCATTCCTTCATAGCAACCGTTTACAGAATCAGACAAACTGGAACACTGGGAAAAAATCCATTTATAGGGAGTTTAGAGTCCTGGAGTTTCCAGTTGCTCTACAGAGCTGGACAATGTTGTTGTTTATTGTTTTTAGTTAAAGTTAACTTGACAAAAACATAAATCCAATCTACCCTAAAAGCTTGAACTTTAACACACTTCCAAAATAAATATTACTGGAAATGAACACAGTTTTCAGTCAACTTTGTAGGTTAATTGGGATTTTTGCTATATTCTGTATTGCTTGTCCTACCTAGCAACAGTTGCTACAAAACAATATTAGCGTGCAGAGCTGTATTTGACATTTATTAACGGAACAGGATAAAGAGCATCCGCAGGTCACATACATACCTACGTAATACGGGGTGTAGCAGGGCGTCTGCAGCGGATTGTGCAATGACGTTTCCTTAGCGAAACCGAAATCTGTTAGTTTGAGGACACCGTTGGACTCTTTACTAGTGTAGAGCAGATTTTCTGGCTGCAGAGTGAGTGAGTTAAGAGTGTTAATCATTTAAAAAATATTAGACATTATTATAGACAATTCAAAAATATTTCCTAAGCTTATTCTTCCCTGGAGGTCTATATTTTTAATACATATTTCTCAACGGTGGGCTTTATATACCCAAATTATACTTCTCAACTGAGGTCTATTTTCCTGAATCTTGTTCCTGACATCAGGTCTATATTCCCAAATCATATTAATCACTGGAGGTTGGTATTCCTGAATCTCAAACATTACTGTAGGTCTCTCTATATATTCTTTACTGGAGGTCTATATATAAATTCCTTATTGGAGGTATTCCCAGTTCGCATTACTCACTGGAAGTGTTTAGATCTGTTCAGATCATCTATGTAAACAAGTTCTGCCTCATGCTTGCAGGGAGACTGTAGATGTGGGCTGTTTACTTTTGCTTTTTAAAGACAGTAATTGTGTAAAGGATAGTAACACAATTTGGCGAAGTACTTTATCACTGTGTTATACTGAAACACATCATTAAAATCAGCAACACACACACACTCACTGTTACCTTGATGTCTCTGTGTGCAATGTTCATATTGTGCAGATACTGGATGGCTGTGCCGATGTCCCGCATGATCTCCGAGCCTTCTGCAGCAAAACAAAGAATACAGATATACCCAGTGTGAAAAAAGTGAATGTACCACATCACACTCTGTTCACTCTGTGTTTTATGAGTCCGCTAATTGAGCAAGATCTTGTTTTAAAACAGTTGTTTGGTATGTTACAGGTCAGCAACGTGATGGTATCTAAAAATGTGGTTGGTTTGCTTTGTGCAATGTAAATCATCTTTCTTGCTAATCAAGTTCTGTATTGTCCTTGGCTTGGTCTTTGGTTTCAATACCTTTGTAAAAATGTAATCTCCCATCTTTACTTTACACAAGAGCCCACTCACAACAGAAGTGGACGAGCGGCGGACGTGAGAGGATCCTTAAAACAGAACGCACTCGGCCAGGTTTGCCTCAGTGAGCTTATAGGCTAGCTGTGCAAATCATGCAATGCAAAACAAAGTTTCGACATGGTGTGTTTAAAATTTGAGGATAATTGCTTTGTCAGTCCATGAATGTGGTGCCTTTCATTTTGTGGTTGTGACCAATCCTGTCTTCAGCGTGCTAACTAGTGTTGAAGGTGTATCAGCAGTCAGAGAAGGTATAGTATCTCCACTCCATCTTTGGAATGTTCAGTCTGATTGGGAATGGTGTGCTTGTATACAGCTTACTGATTCAGAGTATGTTTTTTGTACAATCCTAATTTAATACACTATTAATTTCTTCACAGAAATTCACAGGGTGCAAAAGTATGTGCAACCAACTTAAACCTTAATGACAAAAGTACTGGGACACACCCCTTAATCATTACATTTGTGTATTTGATTAAGTCCCATTGCAGCAGGTGTATAAAATCAAGTACCTGGCCATGCAGCCTGCCTTCACAAACATTTGTGAAAGAATGGGTGGTTCTAAAGAGCTCACTGAATTCCAGTGTGGCACTATAATCGGATGCCACCATTGCAACTCAGTTAAATACATTTCTACCCTCCTAAATATTCCAAGATCAGCTGTGAGTGGTATTACTGAAAAGTAGAAGTGTTTAGGAACTTCAGCAACTCTGACCGTGACCATGTAAAGTCAGAAAGTGAGGTCACTGAGTTTTCTGGTACATGGTTTGTAAAAGTTGCCAGCACTCTGATGACTAAATAATGGTAGAGCAGCACAAGGACTGTGCACCGGCAGCTTCATGGCTTGGGTTAACATGGCCAAGCAGCTGCATGCAAGCCTCACATCACCAAGCACAATACCATATGTGGGATAGAGTGGTGCAAAGTGCCAGCACTGGACTCTTGGGAAGTGAAAACGTGTTCTGTGGAGTGACAAATCACACTTCTCTATCTGACAGCCTGATGAATGAGCCTGGGTTTAGTAATACCAGGAGGGCATCCCCTGCCTGACTGTTCAGTGGTGGAGGAATACTGGTCTGGAGCTGTTTTTCAGGGGTTGGCTAAGGCCACCTAGCTCCGGTGAAGGGACATAGCAATTCTTGAGCAGACCAAGAGATTTTGGACTATACTGTGCTACCAACTTTGTGGGAACAGTTTTGAGAAGGCCCTGCCCTGTCCTACAAGGTCCATAAAGGCTGGTTGGGTTGAGTTTGGTGTGGAAGACCTTGACTGGCGCACACAGGGTCCTGACCTCACCCTCAAAAACCTTTAGGATGAACTAGAACAGAGACTGTGAGCCAGACCCTCTGGTTCAACATCAGTTTCTGACCTTACAAATGCTTCTTTAGATAAATAAACAAAAAGTTCTAAAGACTCTCCAAAATCTTGTAGCCTGGGAGTGGAAGCTGTTATAGCTGCAAAGCGTGGACCAACTTCATATTAATGCCTATGGATTTAGAATAGGATGTCATTAAATCTTCTGTAGGTGCCCCAGTAGTGTATGTCATGTTGATAAAAGTTCAGTAGTAACCGCTTATCAACACTTTTTTAACCACCTGAAATACCATAGTAACAGGGTTTGAAAAGCAAAACGCATCTGATTGTTTTGATTTCTGAAAAGCCCTGCGGGAAAGAATTTAGCCAAATATAATAATCAATTGTCAATCAGCTTATTTAGGTCCTGTTTACATTCTTAATGTTATCTAACCAAGAAAGCTATACAACAGAGAAGCTCTTCAATAAACATGATCTTCTTTTTTACTGGATTGCTTTTTTTATAGTTTCCAGCCAAGAAATATTGAAAATCCACCAAAAAGTAAATATCCAAACTGCACACATCAAAAACAGCATTCTTCCAACCTGACAATTTGCTTCTTAAGTTACTTATGTCCGCTGATGTCCACAAAAATTTGCAGATCATTTAGAATGCTATTTTGTTGTCCGTCTTTATCACTGCTAACAACAAACCAAAAGCCAAACCAAACCAAAATGAAGTGGACACTGAAGTAGATACTGTAGGTGGTGTCAGACATAAACTGGGTACATGAACCACTGACTCTTTCCACAGCAGTGCCTAAAATGAATGTCAATCCATGTTTAAGATTAAAATAAGATACTTTATTGTCATTATATTCATACAACACAACTTGGGAAGCTCTCAGAGAGAACAACAGCAATTTAAGGAACACAACATACTGTTTTGATATCTTAATACCTTTATTCACTGTATATACTTAAAAAAAAAACTTTCTCTCTACCACCTTCCCCAATAAATCCAATCAAAATTGGCTCAAGATGGCAAGAATCCACCCACTGTTGCTGCTAGGCTAAACAATGTTGATGCTGTCCAAAGAAAAACGAGTATCTTCAAAATGGTAACTGCACAGATGAACACAAAAGCATTCTTTACTTTCAGTGGTCCATCATAGCACTTCCACACAATGTAAGCGGCAGCTGGCATGTTTAAAAGATGCAGAAAAATAAAAATCAAGATATACTATATATTTTCTTTGGGCAGCGCCCATTTACGGTTACTACATGTGAGACTTGCTGTGAAAATCTTGCATCAGCTTTTGAGACAATCAAAAAAAAGACACATCCGTGGTTCTCCTGACAGTTTATGTTGGACTAATTTAGTGTGTGGGTACACAGAGTGCGCGGATGTGCACGTCCAGTGAAAAGAACAGTTTAGCTTGTTTACCTTTCTAATCAGACTTAAACACAGAGCGGAGCCGGAACAGAGAATGATGTTTGGGTGTTTTTAGGACAAACTTGATGATTGTGGCTTCCGACTGTGTGTATGTCTGTGTATTTGTGCACTGTTAAGACAAATAGTCCTGAAAATCAAACCGTTTTGCTTTCTGGGGCCAGAGCTGAACATTGGAGTTAGATTTAGGATCAGGCTTATTACATATAGATACTTACATAAAGTACTGGGAAAATTTTATAGACCACTCTTGATTTAGTCCAGTTTTCCAGTCCACTCTCTGTCCACAAACCTTTGTTTATGCTGCTTATCTTTTTGGGAGACTCGCTTTCAGTTTTTCAAAGAAATTTGCAGGAATGTTTCTTCAAGTTCAGTCTTATGTCGGATTCAGGAAACATGTCAGATTAGTATCAAATAAGTATCTCAGTTGGAAGACTATCAGCACTACATGCCGACCAATCATCTTTTACGTCTGTGCACAAGTTTATAGGTCTTTGGTGAGGAATGTAAAATAAACTGTTCATCATGACTACAAAACTGCTATATGTGATTCTAATGGTTTTGTGTTGCGTAAAGTAATAGAAAGACAAAGTACTTGTGGCCAAGTAATTAGGTGTTAGTAATTGGGAGGACAATAAGAACTAAGTTAGAGGGAACTTGAATGTGAATGTGTTAACATGTATAGAGTGTTATATAAATGTAGCTACCAGGTTCGCTGTATTGGAGTATTGTTGCCACAGCCTGGTTTGACTATTCCACCTGACAGCTACAACTGCAGCAGCCCTCTTGTAGATGTGCTACAGAAAACACTCTGTCCTCCTATTGGTCAATGTTAAGGAACATATGGTAGGAGATGTCAAGCTAGGCAGGAAAATACAAAAAATCCGAGATGCCAGGCTTTTCGCTGGGGTGTAGACGGCACCCCGTCTCACCATTATCTCACACTACACGAGCCGTTCTTCGTTCCCAATGCTCTTATTTGAGTCCAATGCTGGAAATTTGGGTTTATAGTTGCATTTTGGGTTCTGAAGCAAGAACTCGAGCTCGATTTTCTGATATATCTTAAAGACGAAACTGCTGTTTATCTGATGGTGGTCTTGCAGGTGGCCGTAAGGGGGTCCCATTTTCTCTACATCTTCTTTGTATTATTTTTACAGTTTTGAAAAGACCTGTTCATTTCACTTATTTTCTTTAGGTTTTCTCCTATTTATTTAGTCGAACTATCCTACAGTAATGTAGGATAAACTTGGATATAACGTAGACTAGTCAGTGCACAGCTTGTATAGCAGTATAGATTTATTGTCTTCTGAAAGACGCTGTACACGGACTACTCTGGGTTATATCCAAGTTCCATTTTCGTAGTGTTGTCCCAAAAACAACACTATATTAAGAAATTGTTTGCAGAAATGTGAGGGGTGTACCTGTTAGATACTGTATATTTCTTGAAAAAAAAAATTATATGTGACTGTTTTGACTGGAAATGGAATGAAGGTTTTCTGACGTCTTCACAGTATTGTGTATAACTATGTTATGCCTCCTGCTGTCTCCGCTACGTCCAGTGCGCCCCCCACTCTGATGGACCCCAACGCCCAGCACACACCTCCAGATCACATGACTGCAGAGACACTGTCATGTGCCTACCCCCGTTCAGCACCTGTTTCTCTCCCTATTTAAACTGCTTGTTATTTGGTTCAATGCTGAGTATTGCAACAGTTCGCCTGAAGCCTACCAAGTGTTTATCCTGATTCACTGATCCCTGGTTTGACCTTTTTTCATACATTCTATTTTACTGATTTTTGCCTTTGCCTTTTCACAGCTAATAACCAGCGTGAAGGACCTTGCCACCCAGATTCAGGCCCTGAACATCATGACTCCCACTCCTCCTCTGCAACGGCCTTAACGTCAACGTTCTTATCGAATTGGCTTATCGAATCTTCTAATCATTCATTAATGATACTTTGAGAGATATGCTTGGTAACTTTGTAATCGTATACATTGACGATATTGACATGGTTTCTCATGTTCTCCAGGTACTCCATATGCTTCTGAACAATCAGCCACATCAAAAGACAGAAGTGTGAATTTCATGTTCACTCCGTAGAGCTCCTAGACTATGTAATCAGTGCCAATGGCGTCATAATGGATGATAAAAAGGGAGAGCCAGTGTTAGAAAGGCCTGACCTGGTGTCTGTTAAAAACGGCAAAGTTTCCTTGGTTTTGCTAACTTTTTACAGAAGGTTCATTAGGAACTTCAGCTCGTTAGCTGCTCCCCTTGTGGTCTTACTTAGGGGATCCCCTCGAAAGTTAAGTTGGTCTTCTTGGGCTGAGGAGGCGTTTGGCCAGTTGAAGGCCACTTTCACTTCCACTCCCGTACTGAAACACCCTAATCCTAACGAGTCATTTGTTGTAGAAGTGGACACATCAGAAGTTGTGGGTAGGCGTTGCTCTGTCCCAACGCTTCGGTAGTCCCCCCAAATTGCATTTCATCACATTCTACTCCCACAAGATATCGGCGGAACGTACTGCGGCATTGAAGAGTGGAGACACTGATCAACTCAACAGCTATTGTCAGGTACTGGTGGAAATCCCTTTTCAAGGCTGTTCATCAATTTGTATCATCATGTTTGTTTGTGGCCGAAGTGAAACACCTAAAACTGTCCCAGCAGGCAAACTTAAGCCACTTCCGGTTCCTGAACGCCCTTGCTCTCATATAGCTGTTGATTTTGTGACTGATCTCAGTGAGTCAGACGGTTTTGCCACCATTTTAACAGTTATTGACGGGTTTTCCAGGAGTGTTAAATGTATTCCGTTTACCTACTGCCTTCCAGACAGTGAAGGCCATCTACAGCAAGTTTAGACACTATGGCATCCCAGAGGACATTTTATCTGATAGGGGTTCACAATTTACATCTTGTGTATTGGCCAGTTTTTTTGACACTGTACATCAGGTGCTGGATTCGAGACGTCATGCCAGATGCCTTCAATATCGAATTGACTGGGAGGGGTATTGACCTGAGGAGATGTGTCAGGTCCCGGCTCAGCGATGTACTAGATCTGGGCCTCATAGCCGATTTTCATCCACGACATCCAGAGAGGCCGGCACCCAATCCCTGTGGACCTCCAAGGAAAAGGCTTTCCAGGTCATGCCCTGCTCGTTCCCGAGTTCCCTCAAGTGACAATCCTCCTAGCAGGCATCTCCAGATCACACGACGGTAGAGACAGAATCATGTGACTTCCCCCATTCAGCCTCGCCCAGAATTCTGATTCCTGGCACCTGTTTCTCTTTCTATTTATACTGCTCGTGTTGATTGATTCAGTACTGAATATTGCAGCAGTTTGCCTGAAGCCTACAAAGCGTTTATCCTGATTTCCTGATCCTTGGTTTGACCTTTTTTTTCATACTTTCTCTATCACCCATTTTTGCCTTTGCCCTTTTGTCCTGGTTGCAATGTCTTTCTGGTTTTTGACCTCTTGATTTGCCTAGCCCTTTTTGTCTTTGTATTTCCGTTTCCGTTTTTGACCCCATGTCTGTTTTGACTATGCTATTTTTGGTATGGCCCTGATTTTCCATTAAACTTATTTTTAGTTTGTCGCAGTGGTCTACTCACTTTGCTGGGGTCTTACACTATGTACTCACAGGCTGTATATATAAGACTTATGGGATGAAGTTGGTTGTCTTGGTGGAAACTTACCTCTCTCAGTAAAAGCCTGGTCACCTCTGGCCTGAATTCGGCTGAAGAGCTCTCCTCCCTCCATACTGAAACACACACATACACACATACACATGACGAAACTGGTATCTAATCTCACTTCCTTTTACAGCACGAGTGACAGAAAGACACGGGGAAAAATAAATGAACCTAAATGAGAAAGTATTTGAAAACAGCAGAGTGAATAAAGAGTGAAATATTTAAACATTACAATAATTTATTAACATATTAATATTATTTAAAGTTTTATTTGGTAATGAAAAGATTTAAAAATGGAATTTCTTTCCCAGTGGAATGTAGTTAAATACAGCCAAGCGAGCTCTTGGTAGTTATAGTTGCTCTAGTTAAAAAACACTCAAACTAATATAGTTTTTATTGCGAAATACAATACTCACCTCCTCCCGACCACAGACAAAGATGAAGTCGGCTTCTTGTTTGCCAGTTTTCACCTGTTCCACCTTAAATGGTGCAGCAGGAGTTAAAATGTAACTGCTACACCATTTAAGGTGGAACAATGACTATTTGCATACAAGACTGATGAACAGAATTCTGACTTCCTTGTCCTAATGAAGGACTGGGAGCCAAATTTGATGCCATTTGATGCCATGTCAATTTATTTTTTAATAAAAGCACCTTCTGGTCTCTTGGTTAGATTGATTTGAGCAACTGTAAACAACAGAAAGCTTGTGCTCAGGCTTCCTTTGTAGAAAATCACTTCCTGCCCTCCATCTGCAGTTCGTGCCACAGCAACACAGTGATGTGCTGCCATATGCAAACAACCTATTGAGTTCTGAGACTCCACGACCCGGAAAAGTGAGTTTTGCACACATATGTTTATGCCTGTGACTGTTGCTAAGCTAGAGGTAAATGAGATAGGTGATGAGATTGGGGTCAGATCAGCACTCCAATGCCCGTCAACCAGTCATACTGAGGTTGGAACAAACTGTGGTATAATTATTTCTAACGAGCAAAACCACACAGTAAACCGAATGAACTACTAGCAGGAAGTCTACAAAAGAGCAAATTCAACACTGGAGTTCTTGCTGGCCAAAAACAAGAGACAAAAAGAGAGACGGAGAGAGAAAGGGTGAGAGAGAAAGGGGAAGAAAGAAAAGAACTGAGGCCTAATTAAATCATGGAACATTTTTCTTTGTGAGAATTTGGCAGCCTCACTCTCTTTCCGTCCAACTAAACTGCTGATGAAGCAGCGGGCATGCGAGCGAGCGAGTAACGGACAGAAGCACAGAGAGATTACACACACATATACACATTCACACACTCACACATGCCATTTCACAACCACCTCAACCCCGCTTCCCCTCAAAACACACCCACTGTCTTGTAATGCTGGCTTTATGGGGGTTTAACGCTGAATGGCATGTTGCTAAACCTAGACCTAACCGAAAGGAAACTGCTGCTCTTTTACAACATCAGTTTTCAATGTTATAAGAAAAAAAATCACTTTCACTGAAGTTCAAATTTTGGTTCTGTAAAGAAGCTCTCAGTTAATGGTTCTTTAAAGAGCCCATAGGAAAAAAAGACTTTGCTGGTTGAACTGTGCAATAAAAAATGTAAAGTTTCTAAACATATACTGTTCACATCAGTACAGTCCATATATGCAACCTAAGCAGAAAAACAGCCCACTTTGAATTGACTGCTTTTGTGATGTCAACCAAACCATTTACATGTACCCTAGCACCCACCTGGGATACCACAGCATGGCTTAGTAACGCCTATTCAACCACCTGGGGAGCAATGACAGTTCCGTCTACAGCAGTTTAGCGCTGCTCATTTGTACTGAAGTTATAAGGAGTGTTTCAGCTGCTTTTAGGGAACTACTCAGGGTATGCAAACAGAACACACATAATTTAACAACAAATTTAAAACACAGGAACAAAATATCCTAAAAGACAGAGAGAGGTTAAAAATGGTCATGTAAAATGATAGATTTTAGTGAGGAACTCCACACGGCAGGTTGCAGAGGGCGTGGTGGGGTGGGGTCAGCTAGCATGTATTAAGACCCATAGACACTGATAAAGTAATGTTGATGACCACCAAATCCCCAGCTTAATTATAATGATGATTAGTTATAACCATAATTGTTCCTCATATTACACTGGCTAACATTAGTCACTATAACAAGTGAACATCACAGCTAGTAAAGGCTTAATAAACTTTAGCAAACACCTGGGATTGCATGGCCATGGCTTAGTAACACCTAAGCAACCATCTGGGAAACCATTACAATGTAGTAACACATTTACAACGACCTGGGAAACCCTGGCAGTGGCCTAGTAAGACCTTAGCAACGACGTGAAAAACCATGGCTGTGGCCTAATAACACCCAAGCACCAACCTGGGATACCACAGCATGGCTTAATCAACGCCTAATCAACCACCTGGGAAGCAATGACAATGGCCTAGTAACACTTTACAAACCACCAAAGAAATTATGACAATATCCTTGTAACACCTTAGCAAACACCTGGGAAACCATGACAATAGCCTGGTAACACCTTATCAACCACATAGGAAACAATGACAATTGCCTAGTAACATCTTAGCAACCACTTGGAATACCATGGCAATGGCCTAACAACATCTTAGCAAGCACATGGGAGTCATAAGCAACAATTTAGCACCACCTTAGTAACCACCTGGGATATGATATGGCCTAGTAATTCTATAGCAACCACCTAGTATACCATGACAACCGCCTAGCAACATATTAGCAACCATATGGCGGTCAAGACCAACAGCCTAATAACACATTAACAACCACCTGGAATACCATGGCAATGACCTAGAAACAGCTTAGCAACCACACCATAGAGACCCTTTTTGAAAATGGTTCCATACGGCACCAAACGTGGTTCTGCTCCTGATAAAGTGTCAGGCCTGTGACAACAGAAGATTCCTTCTGGTGAACCATATAGAAACGAATAGAAACACATTCTCCATCAATCTAAGGAACAATTTCATCATGCAAAGAACCAATAAAGCATGCAAACAGTTCTATACAAAACTTATGGTTCTATGCAGAATCAATGCCTTTACTAAATAACCTTCAAAGAACCTTATATATATTTGTACAATAAGTAAATATTCTTTAAACTTCAACTTCTCCTTTACAAAAATGGCTGTCAATTAAAACAGTGGGTCTTCTGTACAAAGTACAGTTATTTCCTAGAACCGTCCACCCAAACCAAGAACCAGAACAGCAGAAGTACTTGTGTCTGAGTAATCATGGGCATCTGCAAGGTAAACAAAAAAGAAATCACATGCACAAATGTCATGACAACTGCTGCACCATCAGGAAACAGTTTACATAAAACAGTGTCTCATCCTGAATGGCTTTCAGTGACACAGTGCAGTAACTATCGTGAAAAGGTCAAAGGGAAATTACTCACATTATTCAGGCGGAAAAGAGAATTTAATGTTACAGAGTCTGAGCTGAGGGCAAAATTACACATACTTCACTGACACATTCAGGGTTTTCCGCTTTGTTTATATTGCCGGTATACTAAGTGGCACAAATCAGATTTTTAGCCACATATCTGGTGTTGTAAGATCTGTGTGAACACAAAGATCTGACCTTTTCATATCAGATATTTTTGGATGTGCAGATTGTATCAAGATTCATTCAGATATCCAGATAAAATCCAATATTTACAAATTGCATGCAAGCCACATTTAAAGATGGTTTGCACAGTTCCAATTAGATTTTTTAAAATCAGATTTCAAACTGTCTTTTGTGTCACTTGTTGTGCCAAATCCAGTGTAACTGAAGTGCTGAGATTCAAGAAGAGTGCCAAAGAGTTGTGAACCGTGACTTGTCAGAGTGATTGTGTGGAGGGAGAAATCATGCTCCTTAGTTTTTCCTATTGCCGGTTATGAAAGCCACTTCACCAGCGTGACTAGGTAGATAGACTGATCAGCGCTTTTGAGGCCGATTCCGAATGCCGATCACCTTTAGCGCGACTGGTCAATAACCAATATCTGATCGAGGGCGGAGCTATATACCGCACCAGGGCTACATGCAATTATTAGTGCTAGCTAACATGATTCCCTGAGCTTTTTGGCTGTTGTACTGTTTGTACCGGTCAGATCTGGTCTGCATGGTTTTCTGGGTTGTTAGTTTTGTGCTAGCTGCGAGTGCTAGCTCTGCTGTTTGCTGATACTCACTGTATTCAGCCGCGCAGGGTACTCTTGCGTCACATACGGTAAAAAACTGACACATGTGACGGACGACATGTTTTCTATCAGCACATGCAGTAAATGCCATAAAGGTCACTAATAGGTGGAAGTTTTCTTGTCTTTACGGTATACGGGCTTTGCGGCGCAGTAACCTTACAGACCAATCACGTGGAGTGCGGCCCACTCACAGGCGAGGTGTGAAGCAAGAAGCAGCGAGTTGGAGAATAAAGTGAGTGAGAGAATAAAGTCGAAGAATAAGGAGAGTCAGAAAAAGAATAACCTGCTCTAAAAAAAGAAAAGACGATGACGAAAACTGACTTTTCAACCAAGAATGGTGATGGAGATGGCGGGGTAGCTTATTGGATCCAGGTTGGCACTAAACTCTGCTGTAAGGTAGCTCTCCTGGAGGAGGGCTGAGGACTAATGTATCTGATCTGTATTTACCTCCTCTCTACAAACCAATAAGAGCAAATGATCTTTGTGATGACGGCATGAGCTGCTAGTTCACTCTTGATTAGAAAGTGGGAATGCAGGTTGTTTCAGAGCAGAGGTGTGTTCATACTGAGTCTCCTAAATGTGAACCATCAAGGTAGAAAGATCAAATCTGAGCAGAACTGAGAAATAAGGCTTCTTATGTGAACTTGGCTTAATAGAATGTAGTTATAGGTAATCAGAAGAGTTGAGAGAATTCCCGGAGGGTCAATAAGCTTTGGTGAGGTACTCGCACACATGTAGTCCTATGAGCAGAGTGAAGCATGTTAGAGGAGGGAAAACACTGAACTGTGCAATGCTGTAAGCAAAAAACCACAGGCCCAGTGCAGCCAGGGTGGAGGCCAGTTATAACTCACTTCCTGAGGCTTAGCGTGTGTGCGTGTGTGTGTGTGTTCGGACTACTGGCTAAAGTGTGTCACTGGAAACCATAGAGTTAACGGTTTAAGGGCACACAGGTCTTATTTTATTCCATTTAAGGTTACAGAGATATATGGGACATTTTAATAAATACTTTTTTTATTGCCATTATTTAATAAATACATGCCACCTTTTGCTGCATCTCTATAAAATTCATTTTAGTTTCCTTTTGCCTGCAAAAGTATTAAAACGTCAGGTGGTGCTACCGTCCAATCACATATGTTGATTAAGTAAACGATAAAAAAAAATAGTTGCATAAAATTCTAAATAAAATAGTTTAGCATGATTTTGTGTTTTAAAACAGAACCAAGTGTCAATTTAAAAATCAACTCAATCCCTCAACTTGCTGACAAAATTTTGCCCGTAAGTTCTTATTCACTGAAATGTCAGGCGGTGCAACTAAAAACCAAGAACTTTTATTTTGACATGCTTTTCAACCGATGGGCCAGTGTACCGCATCATAAAGTTAACTCTTAACTTTAAAATATTAACTTCAGTTACCTAACAAAGCCAGCTCCATCCCTTTGGTAAAGTGATGTTGAAAAACAGAAAACAAACAAAACACACACACACACATAGACTTGTCACACTAAAGTGGAAGAGCAGATGAGGAAAATAGGAAGCTCAGTGGTTACAGCAACAAAAAAAAACTGATGACAAAAGTGCATGAGTATGTGAGGGAAACACTGAACTGCGCAGAGTAATAGGCCTCTGTTTAGTAGGGCTGTGTATTGGCAATAACCTGACGATACGATACGCATTGTGATACAGCGGTCTTGACTAAATATATACTGATATACACGATATACTGGATTTTTTTTCAAATCCTACTATTAAAACACACCACTATATGAACAGGTTTGTCAATGCTTACAATAGCATTGCGCCCTTGTGCTGCTTGTTAATGTTGGAGTGGAGCTGAAAATAGATTAAAGCACTGCCATCTAGTGGTCAGAGGTTTAAACAAAACACTCAATGATTCACTGTCTGCCAGGAGTCTGTGTATCGATACTGTGTTTTTGAGAATCGATACAGTATCACCAAACATAATATCCCGGTATTTAATATTTCGATATTTTCTTACACCCCAACTGTTTAGATTAACACACTCCTGACTAACTCAACCCTAACCCATCAAATGTTTGAGAACCAACAGAGGTGTTGAAAATGGTTTAACGCAGCTTGTTGTGCTTTGCGAAACTGATCTTGTTGTGAAGTCAGCTCTCACCAGCACTTTAACCTTTCACCTGCTCCAATGTGTGTTTTCAATAAAAACTTGAAAGAGAAAACTCCCAAAATGTTATCAGCTTATCAACGGTAATAAAACAGAGAAACTAATTATAAACAGTGTTTGCTTCCTTTACTCTCCTGAATCAGAAAGTCCCCTCTTTGGATGCTCTACTTAGACTCTACCTGGCTCCACCCACTACCTGCCTTTTATATGCCACTTTGTTTAAGCTGTGTGGTCTCTGCATTGCTAACCTAGTAGCAAGCCATGTTTTACTTGTATTCATTGTTGTTTTGACCTCGGCTATGTCCCTCTGTTTGCTTTGGTCACTGCCTACTATGACTTAAACTCACGAAAAAAGACTTACTTGTCTCCAGTGTTCAAACAGTTTAAGACACCAGCAGAATCAGCAGGCGGTAAAAGACGGCTGCAAGGAGTTTTTTAACAGTTGGTGTAACAGAAATTATTTGAAATCTCTGTTTATATTGAGCATCAGGATAGATTATGACGCACAAGTACATTTTGTTTGTTAGTTAGTTGCCAGTTAAAAACACACTATCCAGTTTGACACACAGAATACAGCAAAACAACAGAGGCAGAAAGGAAAGTCTCTGATAGCAGGACAATAATATCTGGAACCACATTTGTTGAAATGATGGGAAAAATGTGGCAAAAATAACAGAATTCATTGCTTTAGATGACCAACCGCTCTCTGTTATCGAAGATCTTTGATTTTGTGTGACATTCTATAGCTTACATACTATTTTATGTAAACTGTTTTTTTAAGCTCAGCTTTGTTATACTGAAATCGGATGTAGGAGAAATCTATTTTCTTTTTTTCTTTGAAGTTATTATGTTTAGTACAGTTATTCAAAACCATAAAGAAAACATTTCAGTATATTTACTGTTTAAATGCTGCACTGAATGTATTTATAAAGCTCCAAATAAATGTTTTGTCCTTACTTCAAGTCAGAACAAGGGCTACATTTAAACAGGTGCTTTTTTAAAAAGTGCATCTTACAATTTATTTATAGAGAAAGTAAATAAAACGTGCGTCTTCTTGTTAACTCTGTTTCAGCTTTGTTATACTGAAATCGGATGTAGGAGAAATCTTTTCTTTTTTCCCTGTAGTTTTTATGTTTGACACAGTTATTCAAAAGCATAAAGAAAGAATTAACAGAAAAAGGTTTTCGGATAATCTTGAATTCTAATCTAGAATTTTTATCTTTGTGTATCACTACTATACCAAGAAAGGCTGTTGAAACTAGAATCACCCAAAATAATAGTTTTATTTTTAAAAAAGAATGTCCCGGCAGACATTTGATTGCTGTTGGAAGACTGACGATCAGGGCCTCTTCCTCACCTATCACCAGCCAGCTCTCCTGATCATTCATGCCAACTACAACACTCTCAGTTACATCACTGTGCCATCCAGATGTACCAGCATTGAGATAATTCTGTTTCAATTCACTCCCACTTTTCATAAAAGCTCAGTCACAGACTACCTCTACCTGTGCAGTTTCTAAAGCTTTACCATCCAGAATTCAAACAAATGTTCTCTTAGCTTTTCTTTGGTGTTTAGCTTATATTATATTGTAAATACTGTTTGACTAGAGGAGGACGGGTCTCCCCTTGTGAGTCTGGTTCTTCCCAAGGTTTTTTCCTCCAGTCTGAGGGAGTTCTTCCTCGCCACTGTCGCTTCTAGCTTGCTCACTAGGGGATATATATGTTGTAACTGTTTGTTTTCAAACTTCTGTAAAGCTGCTTTGTGACAACATTGTTGTAAAAAATAAACTTCAATACACATATCATGTGAGTTTTTGGAATGGAGAACATTGTACGTCCGAAAGTATCCAGACACACATTATAATTAGTGAATTCACAGCAACTGTACACACAGAGTTTGCATAATCACCAAAGAAAAGCAATGACCAAGAGAATGGGTTACTCTGGAGCAGCTGCACATGAGCCTATAGTCACCCTGTCCAATGCATCAGCTAGAGCAGGGGTATTTAGTTAGAATTCAGTAAGGTCCAGTTAGAGGAGATTTCCTCAGGCCAAGGTCTGAATAGTCATCATTTCTAACTTGTGTTATGTTGCCAGATCCTGTATATTCAAGTTACCTAGTATCAGCATCTTATACCATCAGCAATTGAAAGACAAACTTATTACAAACACTGTTCAGTATATTTCAGTATATTTACTGTTAAAATGCTGAACTGAATGAATTATTTTTAAAACTCCAAGAAATGGGAGTTGATCCAGAAATGCGAGATGAGCAGGTGTCCATAAACTTTTGGACACACAGTGTACCAAAACATTTACATATATTCAGCCTAATCAATTAAGCTCTGCTTAATCACGCTGAAGTTAGAAACCGTGTTTCAGCCTGGACTTTCTGAATGAACTGCAATACAAAGCAGCCAATCAAAGCCAAGATCAGTCTTAAAGACACAGTAACAAATCAACCTGTTAATTCTAAGGATTTGGAAAAAGGTTTACGCAAAAATGAATTATTCTGTTTTTGGTACAAGCTTATGTATAATATGGGCCCAAAACACTTCCTTAAATCAATTACAGACACCTCTCACGTTTTTCTCCACCACAGGCCATGTTAGTTCCCTTTCTGTCATGACTTTGAATACCAGAAGCTCTCACTTGGCTGAGCACAAATACAAAGTTCCTTTGTTAAATAAACCACTAGGAAGTTGGTTGAAACCATTTACTGTTAGTGCAACCATCTGCAGATGACTGAGGCCTGGGATATGCATTGTAAGAGGCTGAGTGTTGCATGGTGGGAAACGTAGCTGAATCAGTGGCAGGTCCTCACCATTCCATGATGATGAGCAGACACTTTTTCCCGTGGTACATATTTTCATACAGGCTGAGGATGCGCACTATATACGGCCCTCCGGAGACACGCCAGTGCAGTTCCACCTCGCGCCGAGCCTTCGGGCTGTCATAGAGAATCTAGGGGGAAAAAAGAAACAAAGAAAAAGAGGTCAGCAGGGAACATGGAGCTCCATTAACCCAGCAGGCTGGAATGCGTTTCCTCTTTATCTGATTGGCTTTGGTGCGTTTAGAGACAAATATTCAGGAAATGATCATTTGAGCAAATAGCTGTGATGGGGTACATGTAAGGGGAATGAAGATGATGTTTAGCCTTCAAAGCAATATAAAAAAGAAAGAAAGAGTAGCTGAAAAGGTTGTATTAAACAGATAAAGACCCCTGTTTATATGTAAACATAAAAGGTAAACTCACAAAGCACCTTATTATCTACACTCACTGTCCATTTCATCACCTATCTCACTTTGTAGTTCTACAATTACAATTACTAATTCTCTGCATATGTGTTATTTTAATCCCTTCTTAGTACGGTTGTAAGAAAATATCGAAAATATCGAATATCAGGATATTTTGTTTTGTGATACTGTATTGATTCTCAAAAACATAGTATCGATACACAGATACCTGGCAGTGAATCATTGTGTGTTGTACTTAAACCTCTGACCACTAGATGGCAGTGTTGTAATCCACTTCAGCTCCACTCCAACATTAACAAGCAGCACAAGGGTGCAGTGCTATTGTAAACATTGATAAACCTGTTCATATAGTGGTGTGTTTTAATAGTAAGATTTGAAAAATCACAATTTATCACTTTGCTTGCAGTATCGCAATATATCATGATACATTGAATCATGAGCGCTGTATCACGATACGTATTGTATTGCCAGGTTCTTGCCAATAACACAGACCTACTTCTTTGCCTGTTGTCCAGTAGTCAGCACCCACCAGAGGACCACCACAGAGCAGGTATTCCTTGGGTGGTGGATCATTCTCAGCACTGCAGTAACACTGACGTAGTGGTGGTGTGTTAGTGTGTGTTGCTCTGGTGTCTACTCACTGTCCACTGTACTGGACACCCTGTTGGTCCTCCTTATAGCTCATCTGTTGCTGTTTATGTTCTCTAGTCCTTCATCAGTGGTCACATGACTGCCCACAGGATGCTGATGGCTGGATAGTTTTGGTTGGTGTGCTATTTTTAGTCCAGCAGTGTCTGATCATCTCTCACAGCACAGCACACACCAACACACCATCGTCATGTCAGTGTCACTGCAGTGCTGAGAATCATCACCCAGCCAAATAACACCTGCTTGTGGTGGTCCTGTGGGGGTCCTTACCACTGAAGAACAAGTGCAGATACAAGGAGGTATATCTAAGAGAGTGCTCAGTAAGTGTATCATAATGTATCTGCCTTAAAGGCACAGTAACTGAAACTCTTGGCTTAATTCTAAGGGATTAAAAAATGATTGTGTAAATCTAACTGGTGCATAAAACCACATATAGTCTTTCAGACATTACTTGTATCAATGATTGGTAGTTATTTGGATGGGCTAATGTACTGATTTTACTGTCATATGAAGTCAATTATTTCAGAAGAAATTAATTTTCTGATTTAAGTTCACGCAGCTGACAGGCCATCAAATCAGTCTGTATGTTACACTGTCTCTGAAAGTCAGTTAGAGCTGGTCTGGATTCGTCTAACTGAGCTTATTATTGGCTCTTAGAGGAAAGCATTGACTCATTAGAGCAACTTTTTCAACACAAAGGCTTTCATCCACGTTATGCAATGCACTGTCCAAGTTCACTGAAGCGGCTTGGGAACGTTTCTGTTTGGACACGCTGTCTCTGAAAACGTCACGTAGAGCGCAAACCAGCATCTCTTTCCTTCAAAATACAAAAACATTCACACGGAAGAGCAGAAAACTAAAGAACTAAAGTTTTCTATATGCTCTGAAGAAGAACAATGAAAAAATGAAGGAAATAGTGTTGGGATGGGTATGAAAATGAATAGAAATCTATGGGAATAAATGGGTCTGCCCTAAGAAGGTCAATGTGAAGCGGTATCTGTGGGTCGAGCAGAAATACAGTAGATGGATGTGCACTTTGCCAACCCATTCATTCATTTGGGAAAAAAAATTAGCAAAATGAGTTGATGTGTGGAAAACTTCCAAACAAAAAGCTGTATACAAGCCGTAATCATACAGTCTGAATACAATCTGGAGTTGGAACGGTGTTAATATTTATCAGAAAAATAGGAATAATAATAATGACTATAATAATATACAGTATAAAATACAATAATAATAACTGTAATAATATAGTGGAATAACAACATAGCTGCACATTGCTTTCCATCATAAGGAGAGGTCAACACATAGAACTGACATAGTCATGAGCTTCCAACACTTTTGTTCCTCCTTCAAATACAAATCCTGCATGTACAAAAAAGAACAGTAAATTTAATAAACAATAAACAATAAACAGCAGATTCTAAAAAGTAAAGAGTATATTGGCCCCTTTTACTCTCTTTCAAGGCAGCCTAACTGTCGGCAGGCATGATTGAAGTTCATCTTTAAACGAGAGGGAAGCTGGCTTCCTATTCCCCTATTCAGCCTCTTAATCAAATGTTCTGTTCCACCTTAAAAGCTAGAGCTTGCACAGCTGCTGGAATGTATCTGCAGCACCATTTGAGGTGGATTGGAAAATCTGCAAAACAAGCTGGTATACAGGAGACCAACTTCAGCTCCCACATGTTTCACAAGACTGTGGACAGCTTTAATTCACAGTTGTCAGTTTGCTGTGCACATTTCATTCTGGACAGTTTCTCAAACCTTGAACAATATCGAGACGCTTGAGCAACTCGAGCAACACTGAAGAGACTGAAGAGAGGAGCAAGTTCCACCTTCAACAGCATCACAACCTCAACAGCAACCTGTAAGTAGCAGCCATGCTGTGTGAGTGTAGCACTGTTTGCTGGTTGAAGCAGATCGTCTTAAACTGAGAGCTTCACAGTAAGAGACAATTTTAATATACTTTGTGTTAATATTAAGATCAAAAGCAAGAAGCTAGAACAGGTAACAATAACTACTAGCAAGCTCCAAGTAACTAATATAGCTAACGATATAGCAGTAGCGAACCGTGACCCTTAAGCCTCGGCCCTCTTAAGGGAAGATATGATTGGTCAGTTTTACTGTCATTTGAAATTGGTATCGCGCTGAATTATAACTGCCTGGCTCGCTCTGTACATGAACAGCGGGACCACCATTCTACGGCGGCATCACATTCCTTATGGGGGAGACACAGGCTCACAGGCTTCCACTTAACCCCTCACGTTCCAACGTTTGAATAATTTATTTGCCTTTATTTTTGTAATTGTTTAGCTGTTGACTGTCAAACTGTAAGTAGATTATAAAAATTGGAGATAATATAAAAATGATATTATTTTCTATAATTATTTTATAAATATAATTATTTTATATATATATATATATATATATAAAATGTATGTGTGTGTGTGTTAAGAATATATGACGGTTCCCCACTGCGATATAGTATGAGGAACGAGCTAATTTTTATTGTCCTGTCTGTGTCTGTTTTGACATGTTGCCTGTTTGATCGTCACTGTGTCTCGCTGTAAACCAGCCAATCAGAGCAGAGCTCATAAATTTTTTTATAAGCTCACCAAAAAAAGGAAAAATGGCTTGCTTTATTCTAGAACCAAATTATAGGGTGTAAATGGGTGGATCTGGGTATTTTTCACTAAGGCCAAAGTCACATACATTCTAAGTATCAGAGAAGAACTTTAAATACTTAATACATGCATAGTGCTGCACCTAAACGATTCTATAGAGATAAATAGAGTTGTTGCCTTTACTACGAAACCTTAAAGAAGCATCTATTTTAAGTATGTAGAAAATGTATCAATTAATAGTCTAAGATGATTATAGCAGTCCAGGAATAGACAAGTCCAGGAATAAGCAGATTTAAAATGACATTTATAGTTATTAATTCAAGTTCTTTTCATTTGTAAAGACCCCACCCTCCTTCTCAAGTTCTCTCTCTCTCTCTCTCAGTCTCAGTGTCTCACCCTCAGTAAGTGACAGACAGGAATAGGCGTGAGGCCCTGACATTGTACATGTCTTCCATCAGAGAGTATTTTTGGCAGCAGAGAGTAATCCATCTCCTTCACCACACCTCTGCGCATGAAAAAGCCTGGGCTAAGCCACGAGCAGCAACATCATGCGGTCCTGTCCCTTACTGAAACGCCATTAAAAAAATAAATTAATAAAAAAGTGAAAGCATTTCTTTGTAGTTACGTTGTGTGGTTAATATTATGGTCAGTTTTAGGGTCAGACTAAGATCATTCTCATTACATATGGCTACTTACATAAATACAAAATAGTTATATTGTTACATGTAGAGCCTTACATGTACACCAATCAGTCATTACCTTAAAACTATTTTACTGTCTATTTTCTCTGCATGCTGTTTCTTAATGGTTAGGACCACCACAGGTCCACCACAGAGTAAGTATTAATTAGGGAGGTGGCTCATTCTCAGCACTGCAGTGACACTGACACGGTGTGTGTGTGTTAGCGTGTATTGTGCTGGTATGAGTGGATCAGACCCAGCTTTAAAATCTCAGTGTTGCTGCTGGACTGAGAAAAGTCCATCATCCAAAACAGTCCTGTGGGCAGCGTCCTGTAACCACTGATGAAGGACTAGAGAACACAAACAGACAACAGATTAACTATCGTCTCTGACTTGAAGTTAGGAGTGTCTAATAGAGTGGATAGTGAGTGGACACAGTGCTTTTAAACTCCAGCAGCACCAGCACAACACACACTCACACACTCACACACCACCACCACGTCAGGGTCACTGCAGTGCTCCACCACCACCAATGCTCCACCATCCAAATAAAACCTGCCCTGTGGTGGTCCTGTGGGGTTTCAGACCACTGAAGAACAAGGTAAACAGAGAAAGTACAGTCTGTAACTGTAGAACTATTAAAGGCTTCTATATAAGCAGAGCTGAGAAAATGGATAATCCTAAAAAACAAGTAGATGTCTTGTATTTATAATACATATTAAACATTTCATTATTACAGGTTGCATATATTACACATATGGGAAGTTTACACACACTACTGCTCAAAAGTTTAGGATCACTTTAGAATTTCATTTCATGCAATTTTTATGCAATTCACAAACAATATTGTCCGTTTCACAATTAATGTAAGTGTATCAGATGATTTTTAAAGAATAAAAATGTTTGTATTAAAGCCTATTTTTGTATAGAGGCTTATTTTACATATAGTCCTATTATCAGCAATTCTCAGTCCTCTGTCTAAATCTCCTGGTACGGCCGCCAATCCAAGTTAAGGATGTTATTGGGCTAATTGGTTGTTAGGACACTCTTGCTCAATTGTGATGCACAGCTGAAAAACATTCTACTAATAAGTGAGTATAAAAGGGAGAACAACATTCTAGGTTAGTTTAGTATCTGAAGCATCAGCAGTTGATGGCTTGCTGACCGGCTCAAAATGACCAGAAAGAAATAACTTTCTTTAGAGACCCGTCAGTCCATTGTTGTGTTAAGGAAGGAAGGAAGGCTACTCCATTTAAAACAAGAACATTTCACTGTGATGCCAAACTTTTGAGCGGTAGTGTATGAGCTCATGTCCTGACAAGGTAGAAAAACCAACCTGTATGTCAACTTGTGTACACTGAACATGATAAGGCACTTTTTTAAAAACACACTCAAAAACTTCAAGATGTAAAATTCATTATTTAAACAGACAAATCCCGCCGTCCCGGGTCTTCTTCATCTTAGCTAACAATGGCCCACAGACAGCGCATTACCATAGAGGAATCCACAACGGGCCTTCATTAGGCTGCTGCTCGTCAGGCGGTTACAGGCAAACAAATAAACAAACGAACAAAAAAACAAACCGACGGGCGAAACCGAGCCGCAATTTGTATCAATTAAGGCCGAAAGCTGTTTGTGTGTGAATAACGTGTGGAGGCGTTAATGTGTAATGCAGTCTGACCTCCACCCACTTAAACATTGCTTTCTGTTGATCGTAATCTATCAGCTGAGGTGTATGTGTGTGTGTGCTTCAGTACTGAAGGCCAGTAGCTGTTTATGGTAAAGAGTCGTGTTCGACACGCTGACTGAGGATTTGCAGAAGCAGCTAATGATTAATTCTGTACGTGCCTTTGTTCAGCGGTTCATTCAGCGAGGAAAGTCACAAACAATACCTCCGTTCATAAGTCTCACTTCTGGAACTGATATATTGATGGCAGCTTGTATGTTTTTCATGATAGAAGACTTAACTTACACAAAGATTATAGGGCTTTATTCTATCCAATGTCAAGCTGCTACAACTGATGTCCACTGAAAAAAGCCAGTATTAATTTCTATACAAGCTTATCTTAGTTGCCTTCATCCTTATCCAGTCAGAAGGACCAAGCGATTGCCAAATAGCCAATATTTTACTACCTTAGCTGATCCTGTGAGCTGATCAGTGACGTAAAAACACATATTTTGTGAGTTAAGGATTTCTGCGATTCTTAGGGGAAGCAAAGTAAAGCCATTTAACACTATTAACCTGATACCACACTGGGAGAACATCACTCAACCCATCACAGTGAGTATCAGAAGACAGCAGAACTACTACAGACCACTGATGCTGCGTTCACATGATTGTGCAAGACAGGAAACTGGATATTTTATTGTTTTCAACTGAGCCTAAAAAAAATTCAAGTTTCAAGTTTATTTGTCATTTGCACATCAAGTCAGGACACAACATGCATTGAAATGCTTGCGGAGAGGCTCAGATACAACTCTACAGCAGGGCAGCATTATATATGTAAAAACAGTGCAAACATACAATAAATAGACAATATTAAAGTAAAAATAGGCTAGAATATATACATTTAGTAATAACTGAAATATATATAGGACTATACAAAACATACACAAGATATATACATAAGATATACAGGAGGACATATGTAGAAATATATGTAGATATGTAGATATGTATTGCATTGGCAGGTTATCTAAGAAGGTGTATCTATTTAAAGTGACTTAGTGATATTGTCCATAGCAGCGAAATTAGAATAAATATTATAGTATAACATAATGTAATATAACAGTAACCAAGTGAACGGTATTGGGGTCTCATAGTTAGTAGCCTGACTGCATGTCTTTGGACTGTGGCAGGAAACTGGAGAACCCTAAAGAAAGCCAGACACGGGGAGAACATGTAAACTCTGTAATAGGTATCAAGCAAATGACTTCAATGATTTATGTTTTTGCCATATCATCCACCACCACAAACGCTGGGCTACGATGCTGGTTTACATGTTCACATGTTATGCCACATCATCACAGACTGTAGTGGTGAGCGTGAAGCTTCGTCGAGAGTTTAGCCGCTCATCACAGTGGTGATATAAAGCGGATGCTGATTTCCTTTAGGAGCCACAGATGCTACATATCTCAGTGTTGAATTCCAGATGAACAACCGAGTGACCTCCTGCCTTTCACCACCTTAAACAAACAATCTACACTGATATAGTTCTCCGCTGATCATTTTCGCTGTCACCACGCCAACGTTTGAGTGTCTCCAAGCTGCCGTTAACTGAGTACCGCTATGAGGGGTGGCATGCTGTTTTTTTCCAACACAAACATGTGAACCAGCTTCGTAGCCCAGCGTTTGTGGTGGTGGATGATATGGCAAAAACATATTCACTGAAGTCATTTGCTTGATACCTATTACAGAGTTTACATGTTCTCCCCGTGTCTGGCTTTCTTCAGGGTTCTCAGGGTTTTCAAAGCACTGATATTAATGAAGATACTCTCAGAAAGATACATTTTTATATAATTTATCACAAATTCTGCTTCTAGGACAGAATGAAGCCAGACATAAACAGAAGATAAAGGAACTGTATTATGGCCCATACACACACACACACACACACACAACAAACAAACTCTGACAGACATACACGTGTGATTACCCTAGTTCAGCAATCCTACCGTGGGTTAAGCTCTGGATAAGACAAGCAGGATTCTTTTCTAATGCAAGATGACACCTGCGTGTATGTGGGAGGGATAATAACGGGTCAGTGGACTTACCCAGTCTGTACTACTACTAACAGGACCATCCTGACTCAACCAATCAGTATAAAGATATGGCCAAAGATTGCGCTTGATAGTCAAGCTGAACTTGGCCTCAGCATGAGAAGCTCTGCCCACATGTAGATAGTCCATACAACGTCTACTACATGTTACACTGGTTGCATCAGGGGATTGATTATTCCATTCTGCTCAGCTACCTGCATATAACACACACTCTCATAAGGTTGTGCACTGGCTTGTACATTGCACAGTTTGTTGCACCAACGCTTGGGTGAGATTTTGTCATGAACACCTGGCAACCGTGCACACCGAACTAAAAACTCAGGAGTATGTTTCAGTACTCAGCCCAGAGTCTTTAACTTTGTTGCGCATGTATATGTTTTCATTATTTGTTTGGTTCAATCTCTACACACTAGACACAAACAGCAGCTTGTTGTAATGAAGGGGAGCTGATTTGAAATATCGAATATCGGGATATTATGTTTTGTGATACTGTATCGATTCTCAAAAACACAGTATCGATACACAGATTCCTGGCAGACAGTGAATCATTGTGTGTTGTGTTTAAACCTCTGACTACTAGATGGCAGTGTTGTAATCCATTTTCAGCTCCACTCCAACATTAACAAGAAGCACAAGGGCGCAACGCTATTGTAAGCATTGACAAACCTGTTCATACAGTGGTGTGTTTTAATAGTAGGATTTGAAAAATTGCAACATAACACTTTGCAATATCGCAATATATAGCGATATATTGAATCGTGACCGCCGTATCATGATATGTATTGTATCGCCAGGTTCTTGCCAATACACAACCTAAGCAGGACAGAGTCAGAGTTTGAGTAACATGAGTTTCTATAATACCACCTGTAAACAATGCCAACACAGCTCACCAGCTGCAAACTCTGCGCACAAAAACATTTTCAATACTTATAATTAATAGCAATGGCTACATTTACAATCTGGCTTTAAACCATTAAGATAAATACTCCTTTATTTAAGATGGTATGGTAAAGTTGAATAAGAAGTTGGCAAGCCAAGCTAACATCCGGCAGCTATAGAAAGAAAACCTGGTTCCTTTTCAAATAACTATGTCCAAAGATTTATGAGTACAGAAATGATTTTCCCAGTACATGAGTTTTCATTACATGAGTCTTTTCTCACCCCTCATTTCATAAAACATGACTGATGATAAGATGTGCTGAAACTACCTGGGCTACCTGATATTACTTACTATAATTATGAATTATATCCCTGTAATCTTTAGCTACTTAAAAAAATTGGGTAAACTACGTTTTGAATGGTTTAATCTCTCGTTGTCTTAAATCTATATGCCGCTGAGTCCAGGGATCCGGAGTCCAGAAATGATTTTGACTTATTTGGGTTACTGGCCGTGTTAGGGGGTGATTAGTAGAGGATTATTAGTATAGATAGCGACATACAGTGGAAAACCCATAATTCCCTAAACTCTAATGTAGTGAAGTATAGTTTATGTAAATAAGCCCACTTAATTGTCAGTTTAGCGGACATCTAAAGGAGATAACAGGGAGAAATTAGCTTAGCATTGACACCCCACCAATGGTGCTTCTTGGTCAGCTAGCTACTTCAGACAACGTCATGATCTCAGCCTACAAGCTAAGAGGCTCAGCAACTTCTCTTTAAATTCCAGCAGCTCCTGATGCTCATAGATTAAATCTCAACAATGACTTTCGGACATAAAGCAATACTCAGCACATTCAGAGAAGCTAGTGTGGGCTTTAAATACAAATAGTTAAATTGCTAGAAAGCCGTATTGACATCTGTTTACATACATGTACGTACTAACCCAGTGTTTCTGCACAAGCTGTCTGGCTTTATTAAAGGATGTTTTTGGTCACAGCCTTGCCTCACACATGGAATGGTTTTGCTAACGATTCGCTCAGGGTTTAGCTACCTGGTTCTTGTACGGCCGTTAGCAACTGACTGACTGAACTGGTTAGAAACCAACCTACACGCCTCCAAAATAACTAATATATTTGTAATATATAACACAATTAACAAAAAACGAACAAGCCAACCTTTATTTTGAGCACAGCACAACTTTGTTAATTCTTGTTTTTAGCCAATAAACACATTTTAGATTTACTTCTGTCGTTAAATACAGTGAAGGGACAATTAGAATATTATGCTATTGTTAATCTTCAAAAAAGGTTTACTTAAGCATCCAAAAAATATTTTAAAAAAAAAACAGTGTCATGATATATACCAAACATACCGAAACAGAAACAAAATCTTAGCTGTACTGAGATGGAAAGTTTGTTCATATACTGCCCACAATTACGCTGCATTCTCTGAAGACAGGCGGAAGTCTGGGTTACGAGACTAGGCTGGACCTTGTGACAGAACAAAAAAATCCCCAGACCTGAGACAACTTTCACTTTCAACGCAGCTCAGCAAAAAAAAAATGAACACAGTTTCCCACAATCAGCCAGAACACATTAATTGATGTCCAAATACTTATGAGGCCTGCAATTGTCAGGCTTCAAATTTCACTTATAAAACTATACTTATGCATCCAGTGTTGGTCTAGGTGAGAATTCATAAATGTCCATTTAGCTGATCCTAAATACATTGTTTGCTTTTAATTTGTTAATTTCAGAACTAAAAGAGTTTTTATTGTTTTATTATTTATGGTGTGAACATGATGACTTTACCAACAAAAAAAGCATGCATTTAAATCTGTATTCTACGATGAGAGATGTTAAGCTAATGTATTTCTTTTCTGCTGCTTAGACAGAATTTCATTTGAATGCTATGAAACACTGTATAACATCACATCCTCTTGTCTGCACATAAGAATGGACTAAGATACAGCAGTACCCAGTATTACATGCATGAGGAAACATATTCATGGGAACATTCTAAAAAGTACATAGACTGGGTTGCCAGATCTGTGGTTTTCCCATAGAACAGAACCCCTCATGCTGTGCTGCCACAGTCACATGGGATACAGTGACCTCCTCACTGAATCTGAAAAGCTTTATTATTTAGCTATTATTATTATTTGGGTTTTTTGGGAACTGCTATGAATTTTTCAGTAACTACTGTAAAACTCACATGTAGTATATGCAGGTATGACAGTGAGGATGAAAAAAAGTGAACCAACATACAGACACTTACTACCTTTAGTAAGGGTCTGTATGTTGGTCACTTTTTTCATCCTCACTGCTATAACTGCGTATTGTCGCTGTCCAATGAAAAAAAGAATCTCCAAAAACACAACTTTACAGGAAAGGCCCAAAACCGTATATACTTTTAATGTAAGTCAATGGAACCAGACGTCTTTCCAAGCTATTTTTGAGCATTTCTATTGGTCCATTCATCATAAAATTCTCACACAATGTAAATGTAAATCCATTCAAATGGAGTGGAAAATGAGTTGAAAAATGTATAGCAGTTCCCAAAAAATGCTAACTATAGACACTTATGGTCAGTTTATAGCTAATTTACCAGCTTACTTTCATGTTTTTAAATGTTTTATTTATTTTTCATTTTGCTCTCAGAAAAGCATAATATTGGTCTTATTATGGGCTGTAATGAGCTGTTGCGCATATTTAATAAATCACATAATTCTAATACCAACATTTATAATCCAGTCTAGAGAATGATACATCTTTTAAACACAAAAAAAACTATATTGTGGTAATATGTTCTCAACTTCAAAGGCTCCGCCTACATGTAGACTGAATATATAAAACCTACTGCACTGGATTAAAGAACAGTTGTTATGCCTTTATGGTTTTTGTCCTTCCTTTAGTGTGTTGTAGCTTTTTGTGCAGAGAGAGAGAGAGAGAGAGAAAGTTTTCTCAGCCCACTGACATGCCTTATTGGAATACCAGTCATTTTTCTTTGTTACAAGGTGATGTCACCTCTTAACACAATCCTTATTGCCTTCCTACTGGCAAGCTTGGCATGGAAGCATGTGCATGTATTGTAGTAAACCCTGAAAATAAAATGATTAACATTGAAAATAAGCATTACAGGTCCTCTTTAAAAGATGTTTTGTCTAAAAGCCACGTTTGTCGCTTCCATTCTGACTTGCTATAAGCACTAGCACACACTTCCCCAAAGCTTTGTTTGTCATGCACAGGTTAGTTTTTTTAATGCTCATTTTGAGAATCACCTGCTACTACTACAAAAACAGCGGCTAGTGATTGGTTATTGTGCAAGTCACTCAAACAGCCTCTTCCTGTCCAAGTGGGCGGCTCCTGGCCACAGCAAGTGCAAGTCTGGCCTTCAAGATCTTGTGAAAGACCAAGAAACCCTCAGACCCGTTTCTTCAAATACAGTCAAGACATGTTTGGTGACTAAAGTCTGCTTCGTGGCATATCACCGCTGTCCAAAGTAAAACATGTATCTCTATTTTTGGCGATTTTTATTTTTATACATCATCTGAACACGACAGCTGTCATTCACATTGTGATGAATGGACCAATAGAAATGCTCCAACAAAACTTAAAGAAAATTCTGGACCATTGACTTACATTAAAAGTTACTAAGCTTCCCCCTCCCTTAAAGTTGCCATTTTGGATATACTTGTTTTTTTGTGGACAGCGATGGAATGCTACAAAGCTACAACTAGAAGTATTAGCACCTACGTTTGTATACTTACTCTTGTGCAAATTTTGGGACTTGTTTTAAAAGATTTTGTCATAAACTTCTGGCAACCGTGCACCAAAGTAGATTGAAGACTCATGTGTGTAGCTCAGTATTGATCTCTGCCCCTCCTCACCACAACGACATTATTGACCACATATAGTTTATTGCCGCATTTAATTTCCTGAGTCTGCAGCTTGAGCTGAGTCACATGATTTAATAGTCTCCGCTATAAAGCGACCAGGAGACGAGCTGATCGATTCGAGCGTCGGTGCGACTGAGCACGGGCCTTAATGAGAAGCAAATGAAAAAGACTGAGAGCAGGAAACAGCAGACGGGCAGGAAGTCTAATACAAACCTACACTTAACACTGTCTAAACACACCTGCTTCACATCATCCAGAGCACGATTACTGAGTTAGAATAATGGACCACATCATGATGGTAAATTTGCAGGTCAGCTGGTTTATAGGATGTGAACTAGTTAGACCAGAGATAGATTAGCTTTCCCACAGGCTTCATGGACATCATCTTCATACGGCCGAGTAAGTCAATTTGAAACATATTCTCTACCATTCAATACGTCTTATCATTATAAACTTATAGACCTTATAGAGAAACGTTTAACTCATAAACTCCAGCCCAAAACATTCAGCCTGTATTTCTTTGCCTTATCAGTTTAGTCTATGATTCCAATCTCTGTTCATCAGTGATGTCTCACTACAATACCCAGCATCATACAAGCATTAGGAATCTCGGCGGAGTCAAGCAATCCTGACTGCTAGCCTAGACACAGGCTATAGAATAAACATTGTTGAATCTCATATAGCTTTTTAGCATTGAAAAAACGTTTTCAATGGAAATAATTTGACAACTACTGCAAACTATATAACTGTAGCCAACCAAGAAGGCATAACCATAAATAAATACAATCTTTTTTTTCTCCAGAAGGTTCTAAAACACAAAATCTTAAATCAAATGACATTTTTCCATTGCCATTGCTTTCCAGGCCTTTCAGCTCCCTCAGGTTTCTCCACCGTTGGAAAGCCACACCAATGTATACTTTGGTTGGACCTCTTGCTTTTTCTGACATTGCAGTCTTTTCCACTTCTGTCTTTCTTTTGTCTTCTTTCTTAACAGTGCAAGCTGTTGAAGGTACCTGGGTAACTTTCTCTGCAATTCTAGTGAACATAGTTCGCTACCTTATAGCTGTTGACAGAGCATGTGCAAGTGAACAGGTCAGGAGGTAGGAAGGTAAGGAGGTGGTTAATACCATCACTGGACCAAATTAAATGGTTTAATAGGTTTGTACAGTCATGTGGCCTCCACATTTCTTCCCCTGTTATTATCAGAGCATTTGATCTATTCATTGCTATCAGGATGTAAAGATTATTTTAAGAAGAAATAATATATGGAGCTTAAACATTTACAGTAAACAGTGTAAAATGTACCACTTCACTGTATATCTATCAGGTTAAGTTCCACACCAGAGCTTTTGGCTTGGATTGGCTTGTAAGAATCTACAATGACAATTGATAGGCTCTGGTGTGAGTTGGCATGAAATAGACCACGACGTACTGGAAAGATGGACTGAAGCATGGTGTGCTTGCTCTCCAGACTACAGGATGTGAATGAAACCATCTGCTCCAGTTCAGACACGCATCTCAAACCCTGAAACTATTGAAAATGTTACAGACTTCACTTGAAGCAGCATGATTTCACTAGAAGAAATGATTTCCAGGGAAAACTACTGCACCAAGGCTGGTTGACACGGTGACAGGTTCATACAACTAGTTGCATGTTGTAACTAGTCATACAACTAGTTGCATGCAACTTAATTTACGGTGGAACTACATTCGAATTACAAGAAGCAATAATTAGCAGGCAGTATTATTAACACATCACTCACTTACTGCTCTAAAATGCAGGTGTGTGTCTGGCTTTTCAGAAACAGAAATACGGCTTACAGCTTTCAGTATTGGCATAAAAATTTAGGACAGAGTTTATTAATACCAATTATTATTAATATTAATAATCTTTAATTTACAAATTACGCTCATAATATACAACATTTATGACAAAATATTTCAGCAGTGACTGTTTTGGTAGTGATTTTCAGACTTTGGGACACATTTACTTTAAAACAATCTAATTGCTCGCCATATCACCCTGAGGGGCAGAGATGTAGTTTTGCTCTGAGATGCAGGGGCGTGGCTAAAATAAGGCTCTGCCTACAGATTACACCTCTGGCTTAGTAGTGACATGAAAACAGCATTACATTTTTTTAAAATTATATATATATATATATATATATATATATATATATATATATATATATATATATATATATATATATATATGATTAATAAAATAACTGAAAACATTTTTGAAAAAACATAAATAAACCAAAAAGCATTGGAATTTTCACAAGTGTACATGTAGGGGTTAGGGATTAGTGTAAAATTGGGGGTTAGGATTTGAGACGCCTCCCAAAAGAAAGCACTCTGTAAGTGTTGATTTTGCATATCACACACACACACCTTTCAGTTTTTTCCCTTCTACAGGGGGCGCCACAGCGAGTCAACTTGCATACTACATTTGGCAAAGTGTTTCTCGTCGGATGCCCTTCCTGACACAACCCTCACCATGTACCAGGGCTTGGGACAACGCACTCACACCTATAAGCAATTTAGAGTGACTAATCAGCCTAACATGCATGTGTTTGGACTGTGGGAGGAAACCGGAGTACCCGGAGGAAACCCACTCAAGCACGACGAGAACATGCAAACTCCACACAGAACAGCCCGGACTGGGAATCCAACCCAGATCGTCTTTCTGTGAAGTGACAGTGCTAACCACTACACCACCGTACTAACCACTACACCACCGTACTAACCACTACACCACCGTACTAACCACTACACCACCGTGCCGCCTAATTTTGTATATCATCGCTGTTCAAAAAAACATTTATCTCCACAATTACATTTTTTTTAATATCATTTGAATAAGCTGTTTTTTATATCCTAAGAAAGTTTTATGATGAATGGACCAATAAAAATGATCCTCTTTACATTAAGTTACTATTTTGTTTTTCTTTGGGCAGCTTTGTTTAGTTTTTTTGTTAGTTTATATAATTATGCCTTGGGTTTAAATAGACCAGAACATAATCTGTGTAAATATTTAATATCTAATTATATGTTTTGACTAAACTGTTAGGAAGGCGCATATAACATAGCAAAACTAAAAAACATATCTTTAAAAAACATTTTACACATTCTAGTGATGAATAATTGGAATCGATCAAGATCGAAATGAGCAGAAGTTTATTAAAAAATACTAAACTGGCCAATTTAAACACATAATATCATTTTTTTTCATTTTGCCAGTTTATGAGGGTAAATAATGTGAGCCAGCGGTGCTGATATATGGCATATTTTGGGAGCGTTCAATGAAAAGGTGACTGTCTTTCACAGCAAATGCTTAGTTTAGACACAGACACTAAAAACAGAAACCTGAAGACGGTTTGAAAAGGCATCTTCTAGAGGCTTCCTTCAATCATAAATGTGGATGTTGCCTCAAAAGAAAAGAATACATTCAAATCCCACACATATACACACACACACACATACACACACCTGTGTTTGCATTTTAGCATGCCAAGTGTGTGACTCTTTGTTTGCCTTGCGTACTGAGTGACTCATATTTTATCCGGAGCACGTGTTGCGTGACACAGCTATAATCGCCCGGTCTAAATTAAGCTCACTGTAAAGCGAAACGCCAGGGCATTACGATGCAGGCCGGCCGGATAACAGCTCTGTTCACAGTCTGTTAAAAGTCTTCTTATCTGTAACACACTTCAGGCCAAACAGATCCAGTTTATAACCTGCTCTGATCAGGACAGAGTTCAGCGAGCATGCCTGTGTGTCAGATTTTCCCCCAGCTGGGCCCAATTCCTCACCAGGACCACTGACAAAGACTTGACTGCATAAAACCCCTATATATCCCATACATAGATTGCCATACATTTATATTCATCCCAGATATTTCACTGCATGTCCATCTTATGAACTTTATTCTTTTTTTATTTTAAATTGAACTCATTGTATTGAATGAACATAGTAGCACTCACTAAAGGGCCCATCCTGTGTATTTTCCTTGTTATATTTGCTATAAAACTTTTTGGTCTTTGTGGTATGTGATGCTAATAACATTTATAAAACATTCACCCTAGTCTGTACAGTCCATCTGTAAAAAACTGTGTGATGGCATAAAATCTACATATATTTTCTAGTCTGTATCCCTTCAAGTTCAAGCTGTCAGAACAAGCCTTTTGTCTTTTTTCTGCATAATTAACGGCAGCTGCCAATTATGTTAGATCAAAATTCCATGACATAACCCAACAGAAAAGCTCTAGCTTTAGACAAGAATAAAACCTGTTATATTAGTGTTATATTAGACTATTTGTGTTTTGTGTTTTATATTAATCACTGAGGTTTTCATTTTCCAACATCCCTTCATCCTATATGATTTAACCAAGTGGTTATTCACACTGTTTACTATATTGTGCCTCTTTGGGCATTTTTCACACTCAAATCCTTGAGTCTGCACTCAGGACCAAGTCGAGAATTCCATCCAAACTGTGGATCGATCAATATGTGAATATGTCAGTTTTCTGGGTGCAGGTTTACAACATGGTAGACTCTAGCTTCATCTGTTTGCTGCTTTTTGTTCTTTTTCTTGGATACAATACTCAAGTTGCAAATAATAGCACTTTCCATCCACAACCATTCTTTCCCCGTCATCAAGAAGTCTGAAAAGGGAAGTGACGCAATAACAGTAATGTTTCAAAAACGAACCAATCACAAAACCCCAAACGTGACGCCAGGAGCCCCAGATCAGTCAAGAAAACTGTAGCATATGGGCTTATAAAATGCCTTTACTTCTCTCCTCGGCTTCTTTAGGACTGATTAAGTTCATTTTGTGCTGATCAGGCAGAATCAGACAGCCCTCTGAGCAGAGACACACCATAATGGATTCTGGGAGTAAATGAAATTCACTTTGTTGTTTTATAGCAAGGCAGGCTACAGTAACTGACTGCTATGAAATACTAGACACGAAAATAAAATGATTGCCAATTTCCTCAATGCACTGAAGCACTGGTGCTAGGGCCTGGCCCGTCTACCAAAACACATGGCCATTAACTAAAGAGATAAAAACCCTGACACCTTCTAAGAAGCATGTCACTTCATCTTGATGCTAAAGACTCCATTCTGCCCCCTCGGTCCTCCCACTGTCTCCCCACGGACGAGGAAAGTAATCCTGTACTCTGTATGGAGATGATAGTAAAGAAAGAAAAAACATAACAGGGTGATCCACACACCCGGAGGAAGAGACTGATTGGTACTCCAGCAGAGGAGGAACTGAAACCCAGCTCAGAAGGAACACGGATCCACCTGGTTGGAAACTGAAATCCAGACGAAACCTAGAACCAGAACACACCCACAGGAACCACAGGAAACAAAGACAAGACCACATGGAAAAAAGGATGTGATCTGAAGCAGCCAGTCTCAGGGGAGGGGACACAACACGGACCCTCAGTCTGCTGCTTATCTTTATGCACGAGTGATCAAAAAAAAAAAGAAAGATGACTTCACTGGAATAATATTTTAAATGTATACAATTTTCCCCTTATTCCCCATGTACGTGATCAGCCAAGACACCTTCAGCGTCTGGATTTTCCTTCTTTAGCTTTGTACTGGAGCTACGAGGCTAAAGGAGTTAACAAAAAGCAGAAGGTACTGGTGCACATCATTTAAACTGAGAAGTCTGAATTTCCATGTTTTCAGTTTGAACCTTCAACTGGAACAAGTCAGATACTGAGAATTCTGAATTTCCTGAGAAGTCTGAATTTCTGAATTTCCTGAGAAGTCTAAATTTCTGAATGAACTGAGAAGTCTGAATTTCTGAATGAACTGAGAAGTCTGAATTTCTGAATGAACTGAGAAGTCTGAATTTCTGAATTTCCTGAGAAGTCTGAATTTCTGAATTTCCTGAGAAGTCTGAATTTCTGAATTTCCTGAGAAGTCTGAATTTCTGAATGAACTGAGAAGTCTGAATTTCTGAATGAACTGAGAAGTCTGAATTTCTGAATGAACTGAGAAGTCTGAATTTCTGAATGAACTGAGAAGTCTGAATTTCTGAATGAACTGAGAAGTCTGAATTTCTGAATTTCCTGAGAAGTCTGAATTTCTGAATGAACTGAGAAGTCTGAATTTCTGAATTTCCTGAGAAGTCTGAATTTCTGAATGAACTGAGAAGTCTGAATTTCTGAATGAACTGAGAAGTCTGGAACAAGTCAGATATCCTATCTTGGGAGCCTCACCAACGCTGACTCCAAAACCCTAGATGGCTGCATCGTGCCTCAAAGCTGGAGTGCTATGTGTCTATTAGCACTTCTGTCTTATTTTTGTCTAATCAGTCGTACATACAGTCAACGTCTGTGGACAAGTTTCTAGAGTGTTTGGTTTTACCAAATACTACATGATATGTAGTTATCAACTGGTATTGCTAACATTGGCTAATGGCTGCCAGCTAACTTGGCTAATGAACAAAGATAAAACACAACAAAGGTTTTCTTAAAGGCGTTTTTTTGGTATGAATATTTTACTGGATCGTGACCAACTTAAGTGTGATGTTAGTCGCAGCTCTGATGTCTCAAATAGGCGTACGTGGTTTCTGACACTACATGGTATATGAAAATAAGCGAAAGTACATTACAAGGTTTTATATTTACCGATAAATTGAACTGACCAGACAAAACATGAAATATTTGGGATTCATACTGTCTGCAACAAAATAAAAGCCAAAGTAAGCCAAACTGTCCCAATTTTACCTGATTTGGGATTGTATTTCATACAGTGTCAGGGAACACACAAGCAAGTCTATCTGAGATTCCTGATCAATGGTTTGAAATGTCTGGGATTTTGGCATGCAGACAGACGCAAATTGATCTGGTATTAGTGCCCATTACATATGTTGCTGGGGTGGTCCTTGTTTTCTCAAGGTCTTTGTTCCCATAATGCAATGTCCATTTAATCCATTCTTTAATATTTTCCAGCTATAATAGATATGTGCTGTTTAAAGTGTACTGTATGTTAAAGTGAACAGATTTCTGTAATCCAAGGACATCGACATGAGATTTGTTTTTAGAAATTTTTTTTACTGAGCTAAACATGGACTCAAAACTCTGACCACTTAGTTGAGGCTGGAATATGTTTCTCACCAAAGATTTAGTGCTTGTATGAGTCTGTAATTCATAGTAAATGTGTTGGCAGTTAAAAGAGACCTGTGGTTACGTTTCTGGCCCCATTTGCCAGAACCTTAACTCCCCCATAAGGTCCAGACTAGATGGCAAAGTAGCTACATTCAAGTAGACTTTAGGTCTATACAAATCAGATGTACTGTGGTAATGCTGTGGACTAACTTCATGTTTGCTAGCTTCTGGTGGAGCTTTACACAGCAGTATTCTGTAAAACGAGTATGAGATCTGGTTAGTAGTAGCAGTCAGTCCAGTCTGCTGCAGGACTTCCTGCTGTGTTTTGGGAAAGTTTTGGGGATGGGCCACCAAAAACAGCCACTGAACACCCAACTTTATGTTGTAAATTGCTGCTTTACTTGACACTGCTATGGCACAACATGCTAAAAGTGGCACACCTAGCAACAAGAAGAAAGGATGAGCAGCAAGGTTATGTGAATGTCAAGCAAAGCAATGTTCACCAGGTTTAAGCACCCATGCTCTGTATGTCTGCATTACAAAGTTTATCTAGCTAGTTAACAAGGAAACTCTAAATAAGAGGAAGAGCATTCCCTATTGTCTCATATCCATTGATGAGCCAACCACCTAAGCAAGACCTTTACAAGCCTTTTACAGGTTTCCTTGACATATAATACCTTCACTGCCCAATGAAAAACAAGTATCTCCTAAACTGCAACTTTACAGGAGAGACCGAAAACTATGCAAGTCAATGGCAAGATATTTTGGAGCATTTCTATTGGTCCGTTCATCATTTTCACAGAATATAAACGACCATTGGCGTGTTCAAATGATAGAAAACTCAAAATCGACAAAAATTGAGATTTTCACTGGACAGTGACGATATGTAGATTCAGTATCGTATATAAAGTCTCATAAGAATATATGTCCTTGAGGACGTACGCTGTCTCAGGTTTCAGTCTTTTGTATTGCTTATTTATCTCTTTTTTTACTTTTTAACTTTAACTAAGCACCACATTGGAGAAGTAGCCTGACAGTGTTTCAGTATACTGTGCAGCCTTGTATTGGTATAATGATAATAAAGTTGAATTAAAAAGAATAGAATTTACTTGGTTAGCCTCAATGCACTAAGACAGAAGACACCAAACTGACTGAATTTGGCAAACGGGAAAAACTGCAGTTCAGCCTTTCGATACATTTTCCCAAGCATGTTCTGTGAGCCGAAAAACAGGAGTACACGTAGCGCTCAAGCAATAAAAGGCCTATGAGTTGTTAAAGCACATATAGGATGAATGGCACTGCTATCAGAAACGTAATACAAACGTCTGAGTTTGGCATTCTGTAAAAATGGAACACATTAATTACTACCTTTTGTTGCAAGCTAATTGCAGAGGTTACGTTAATTGCACCCGCCAGTGGGCCTACACTTGACACTAAAAGGGTATACTAACACGGCCAGGAGAGCGCACAAAGAATCGGACAAGTCACAAAAGCTGTATTGTTAAAACAGAAACCATCATTTCAGGACTGTTCCAAATGGACATTGAGCTGAGTTGAGCGTTGAGTTGAACCGGCCAGGCAGAATACTCTGAACAAAGAGGCTGCCCAGTAGAAGAGATACATGATGGAGGCGGATTAGTCTCTGAGGTTCGATTAAGCAGTCACACACACATACTCACTTGGCAGGCAGTCAAGTCCAGCAAGATAAAATCATGATCTAGCTAATTGAATTTGATTAAAAGGATGGCTTCCCTCCAGGCTGGCCCAGTGGATCAAATCCGCATACATCCATTTACGTTAGCATTACTCGTCTGCACGATAGCCTACTTAATTAAAACTCTACCAAGGTCTACAGTGAGCCTCCGGTCTGCAGTGATCTCCAATCACTCCTGCGCCATGTGATTAAAAGCAGCACGGGGGAAATTGGGTTATAAATTACTGTGGTTGTAAATGAATGAATCACAGGACACAGTGAAGATAACAAGCACGTTCATTCAGGTGTCATAGCAACCCAGGCTGGTGCTGCCTTAAAACAGTGTGTTCAGTGATAACAGAGAAATCAAACAAACCACTACGGTGTCATAGTAGCCTATAGTGTTAGATTACTCTGTGACTCAACTTTAGTTTAACAGTTTAAACTATTTAGTAGAACTTCAGACTCATTATTTAGTTTAACCCTATAAACTCCTGGCAATTAAATCAGTTTAACCTTTTAAACTACTAGTTTATTTTTCAGTTTAACTAATAATTAGTTGAACCCTTTAAATTACAGGCTTATTATACAGTTTCACTCCATAAACTCTAGTCATAATAATCAGTTTAACTCCATAAACTACAAGCTTATTATTCAGTTTAACCCCTTAAACTACAGGCACATTATCTATAGTTTTTATAATGCAGGCATATTTTCTGTTCAACCACACAAACTGTTTTTGTTTATTGTTTTTGGTTTATTGTTTTGTTTGGTTTAAAATACAGACTTATTATTCATTTAAGCTCCATAAATTCCAGTCATAATAATAAGTTTTACCCTTTAAACTACAGGCGTACAATTTAGTTTAACTCCATAACCTCCATTCATAATAATCAGTTCAAAGCCTTAAACTACAGGCTTACTATCTATAGTTTACATTATATAATGCAGGCACATTTTCCTTTTAACCACTAAAACTGTAGGGTATTTGTTTAGTTTAACCCATTAAACTACAGTTACATTATTCAGTTTAACCTCTTAAACTACAGACATATTATTTAATTTAACCCCTTGAACTATAGGTGCTGTATACTGGCGTTGGTGATATGATATGTATTATCTGACAATAACCCTACACTACAATATTAATTAATATCTAATACTGTGCTTTTAAGCATCGATACAGAATCACAAAACATAATATTTCAATGCTCAAGTGAGGATGTCATGTTAAACGCCTTAATTTAACCCTTTAAAATCTAGGAGTATTAAATGGTTTAACCCATTTCATAACATGCTTCTATACAGTATTTGAAAACTACTATGTGTAAGCTACATTGTTTTGAGAAATGTGGACAAAAATATGAGTTCCTCAGAGTTAGGGGTTAAGAACATAGCACATGTTCAGTGTTGTTACAGAATGGCAGACAGTGAATTTCGCTGTGGTCAGCTGAATGTTGCAGGTCACTGTGGTTTGCAATAACAGGTGCTTGAGTTATAAATGGGCACCAGTTTGGAGAGGCAGGCTAAGCTGGTGTCACATGTTCATGTTCTCTGATAATGACCAGAGTTCAGCAAGGCTCACTGGCAACATGGAAAACATACACTTAATCTTGATATACATATTATATTTAATTACATACTGTGAGGTAGTGTTCATACCAGAGCTTTAACTTGCATTATTCTTTGACGGGGTGGAGACACAATCATGCAGTTATAGCCGTCCTGATATGACTTTAGAGGGAAAGCAGAAGTTCTGTAAGAGATTTTGTTTTTGTGAAATCTGTGTTGGTTGGAGAGCAGTCTCTCTAGATGTTTTGTTTTATCAGAAGGAAGAGTTAATCACACTGTTTTCAGCAAGTGTCCATGGTTCACAAATTGCTGGTCTCAGCTGCTAAAAAGAAGTTTTTATTTTGAGCTTCCACGTCCTTTCCTATTCAAATGAATAGTTTTTTTCACTAGGCAAATTTTGTTCAGCCAGGTTTAAATAGAGCCAAGGGGGGGTTCTAAAAGCACCACCTTAGGTTCCTTAAAGAACCTGCCAATGGATTTCTTGAAATTGAAATACTCAATTGTAACACAAACACATCTCTATTGTTGTTGATTTTTAGTTTTCTACATCATTTGAACACAACAGCTGCCGTTTACATAGAAATGCTTGCTCTAAACTAACTTGGAAGAAATTCTACTTCCTTTGATTTACATTGAAAGTAAAGTAGGTTTTTTGGCTTCTCGTGTAAAGTTGCCAGTTTGAAGATACTTATTTTTTACTGGATGGCGACAACATACAAAAACAAAAGTAGTTTCAAGAACCTGATGGTGTTTATGCAAATTTCTGAAAAGTGCTGATTTTTTAAAAGCACTAATACTGTCAGCAAATCACAGCGTATGGAGACACACAACAGTACAACTTTACAATGAAGGTGGGTTTGTTTACACCAGTTAACTAGCATTTTTGGCCATTTTTATATTTCTACATCATTTGAATGAAAAATAATTCAAAAACATTTTTTTAATTCTGGTTCCATTGAATGTTTTTCTTTGAACAGCAATGATTTGCTTTCAGCAGAAAAGGAAGTGTTTAGGACAGGGCAGTGACTGTGATGTTTTCAAATAGCAGAAGTGAATATTTCCCACAATCTGCATCAAGTCACTTTGTCTAAGTTTGTGTAGGCAGTAAATGTTATTTATATCGAAACCGCTGGAAGGAAAGTATTGTAGCGTCAGACTATAGGCATAATTGCTGTGAATAGTTATGACTGTGTGAACACTGTGTGTGCAGCAGTGTTGTATGTAATTATCTGTGCGGGTTTGTGCGAAAGACAGGGGGCCTATATATTTACCAGTAAGTGTGTGATTAGAACTGACCTGCCTGCTTCCCGGCCATTTCAGCCAGCGCTGGGATCTCTATTGTAGCCGTGTTCAATAAAAGAGCATTAACTTAAAACTTATGTTTATTGTGTGGAGATATCACACTGGTGTCAGAGGTGAGCTGCTGTTGCTACCTATCAGTCTGGAGAGGCATGTTGCTACCTTAAGCTCAAAGACATGTGGAGAGACACCTGCTGGAGGAGCAGCGTGGCAATCTGGTAGCATTCCCCATAGCCCTCCAGCTAAGCTTTAAGCTGAAACTGGAGATGTTTGTGATGGCTAAGCATGTATGTTGACTTACAGAACCCTGTTGGTTAGTTGTTTTTGGTTGGTGTACTGATCTCAGTCCAGTAGTAAGGCTAATGTGTTTAAAAATTCTAGCAGCACTGCTGTGTCTCATCCACTCACACCAGCTCAACACACGGTAACAACCATTTTTAAACACAAAAATAACAGTGGACAAAGCTGCTTCAGCAGTAAGCTACTTTACAATGCTTAATATTTTACAACCATTTGCAAACTACTTCACCTGTTATACATGACTTCATCACTGCTAGCGAACTAGACAAATGCTAAAAGCTACACGGCTGACAACAACATAATAACAACAGCAAAGATTGCACGGCAGCCTGATCAACTGGCTAAAGCTAACCAAGCTGAGAACATGTGTTCTGTTTAAATGTGCCCTCCTCTGCTTCGGGCACGAGTGGGCACTTGTGTAACACAGGTGTGGCACATATCTAGGTGGCGAGTCAAAGTGGGCGAGGGTGAAGTTGCCCTCTCCAAGACACGTGAAATACCACCACATGCTGCAGCTAATGTAACATCATCGGACAGATCAAAACACTTGAAGGAGAACAATAACAGACACCCATGCAAGGCCAGTCAGGCTCTCATGAATTCCCAACCACAGATGTCTGCGGCATTGCTGGAGATCTCCTGACAACAGTGGTTTACATGACTGCACCACTCAGGAACCCTGAAGTTACCTTTGAAAGCTGATCCAGAAGCAGTTTGCGTCACCCAAATCCAACGCTCAACCACTTATATTATCAACAACAATGGGATTACCTGTTACAAAGATAGCAATCTTAGAAATACCATGAAGTTCAATTCTGAACAAATGAGGCTGTAATCTGAGATTGCATTAAAGAAAAGGTGAAGGGTAACATTAGCAATTTAGCCCATTCAATTTCACCAAGGTCAAAAGAGGGTGTGGAGTATCTGGTTTCTACTTTGTTTAGAGGGTTTTATAGGTTTGCAGAAAGCAGGTGAAAGGCCTATAGTTCTAAAAGCTCATGGCCTTAGGACATGAAGACACTGCTTAGTTCCTCTAGGCTAACTTCTCTAACTGATGTTTGTTAGTTCCAGACTGTTATTTCTCTGAGAACCTAACCTTGACTTACCAAGCCTACACATCCAATCACCTAAAGAGGCAGTTATTCATCCAACATGAAAAGCTATTTCCCTCTACTATATTTCAATATAGGTTTTCAAATGCGTTCCTCCGCATGATGCTAACTTGTCCGCTACTGATGTGGTTAGCTATCTACACATGCATGTAGTCATGTGCAGCTTCAAGCTGTTCAAACAGCAACACATACCAAAGCTAGATTTACTTCAATTGTTGGTCGTATTTAACAATATGCTAAGAGCTAACTAACTAGTTGGCCACCACAGTCACACTATTAATAGTTAATGTTAGCGATAACGCTACGTAGCTAAGAAAGCTGAGACTTTATAAGAAACCATATAAAATAATTTGGGATTTAAATGTCATAATTGAGATTTCCATCTATATTAGCTTTTTTCTTCAAACCCATTTTTATAACAAGCTACTCATGTTAGCTGAGCGTCTGACATATTATAGATCTGGCTGCAGTTAGCTGGCTAGCTAACTTTTCTCACATTTGGAAGGCTTCCTGATGATTAAGTAAAAGGTAAAATAATGGTGGTGTGGACAGAAAAAGTTATTTTCACAATATAAAAAAACTTCCCACACATTAAATTATGTAGAGGTGTCTCCAGGCTTGACCATATTGAGTTTTTACACTTACTATCCACCACATAGAAATTTAGTTCATGTAAGCCTAAGGCTGATGCATTCTTTTCTCTTTAGCATCTAGCTTGGACTTTTAATCATTGAGACTCAAAATAATTACAGACAAAACTTTCTGTATTCCACATAGATCATAAAACCTTGAAACGACTTAATGGGAAGAAAAATGGGTTGTAATGTTGCAGTGCTTTGTTTCCAGACCAGTCTTGCCCAGACTAACATGGTGGATTAGCTGACGTATTGCAGCATCTATGTATATCTGCTGATATGTTTAGCCCCATGTATTTAGCTAGCGTACCTATGTTTATTTTATCTAAAACTTTTAATATATGTTTATTTCCATATATTGGTCAGAACACACGTCTCTCATTTAAAGAAAATAAAGAGTAAGCTATTACTGACCCCCAAACCGTCCTATTCTATGAAAAGAGCAAATGTCACCGACAAGTCATAAACTTGAGAATCAAATTTCCCCACTGTAAATTTCCCCACTGTGGGACTAATAAAGGATTATCTTATCTTTTCTTATCTTAAATTTGTTTCCACAGCTTCCATGTGCAATCACAACCTAAGGGATGTTCACATGCAGGTTTTAGGTGAGGAACTTACTATAACTAAATATGAACCCTGGTGCCAAGTTTGTTTGATTGGCTCAAAGAAAAAAAAAAAGCGATTATGTCTGAAGCTGTTACTTCCCCACACAGTGCGGCTGATTATATAACTGAGGCTCTGTTTATCCAGACGGGCTTCTGATCCAGACGGGCCTTGCCAGCTGCAAATTGAGGCTACCCTCACATAAATCCTATAAAACCTTCAGAAAACAGCCAAACTGGTCCCAGATGAAAGGGAAACTGTCTGATACGGTTAATCAGCCTCCCTCGAACTAGCCCTTGTTTCATCACAGCTGAGTCCTCTTGGAAGAGAATCCATTAGCTGGAGTACTTCTGGCTCAGTTTGTGTCTGCTTAATAACCGCCTACTACACCTTCTGAGTATGAGCTAATTAAATTCTAATGGCAATATTGATTCATTGTTTGAAGCATCCTGCATGAAGGTTATGAAGTGGTTGACTGGTGCTTTGTCGGTTACTGGCACTGTTTTTTTCTGTCTTTCTTTCTGTCCCTGCAGCACTGTTGTCTATTTCGGATTTATATCTCTATATTTCTTTTCATATCAACGCAGTGTAAACACTTCAGGAGTCAGCAAGTTTCTCCACAATAAACCATTTCACGTCAAACCACTTTGAAATAGTATCTATGTTCAGTTGTTTTAAATGTAAATACTCATTCAGGTGACTCCTGCTGTCTTTACAGGGGTGGTGATAGGAACCCAGGGTCACCATGTCTACAACACAGTAGTCATTTTATTTACTATACAAAACCAACAGTGAACCTACAGGTGTGTTCTGAGTTTTTACATGTGAACATTGATGATGGCAAAATAGTGTTAATTCTTCTCTGGGGACTATTTTGCCTCATGTCACCCTGAATGTATCACTCCACTGTGAATTTACTTAAGATTACACAGTTCTGTGTAAATGTTTTAGGCACTTGGGGGTTTTTAAAAAGCTATTTTTCCAGAGAAAGTGTTTTATTTCAGCAAAACACTCTTTTTTTCAAATATTCCAATAGTATAAATATAGTAAGTAGTGCTTTTACATATACTATATTCGCTCACATGCCTTCACATATATATGAACTTGAGTGACATCCCATTCTTAATTCAGAGAATTTAATATGATGTCGGCCCACCCTTTGCAACTATAACAGCTTCTGTTAACTTCTCTGGGAAGGCTTTCCACACGGTTTAGGAGTGTGTTTATGGAAATTTTGGGAGCATGAAATTGTGCAAAACCTCTTGGTCTGCTGAAGCATTAAGATTTCCTTTCACTGGAACTAAGGGTCTGAGCCCAACTCCTGAAAAACAACTCCACCACCAAACTTTACACTTGGCACAGTACAGTCAGACATGTACCGTTCTCCTGGCAACAGCCAAACCTGTCTCCACTCCTTAGTAATTGAGGAAATTTCACGACTGGACTTGTTGCACAGGTGGCATCCTATTATGGTACCACGCTGGAATTCACTGAGCTCCTTTCACTTATGTTTTTCGAGGCAGTCTGCATGTCTAGGTGCTTGGTTTTATACACCTGTGGCAGTGGAAGTGATTGGAACACCTGAATTCAATGATTTGGATGGTTGAGGGAATACTTTTATGTATGTCAGTTTGTAAGTTTATAGTACATTATAGTACAGCTATTATTGGTAGTTAACAAGTAATATCTGCTTTGACTACTCAGTGCTTTATTAAGCTAAATCAAGATTGCTGCTGAAGGAATTAAATAATTTCATACATTGTCTGGGGCGTCCAGGAGAAATCAGGAACTAAACTTTATACATCTAACTGGAGCCCAAGATATGATCTACTTCTTTCAAAACATGATAGTTATCGATGCTGTCCAATGAAAATCAAGTATCTCCAAAATTGCAGCTTTACAGGACAGGACAAAAACTGTTTTTGTTTTTGATGTAAATCAATGGAACCAGAATTTTCCATTTCTATTGGTCTATTCATCATGAAACTGTCACACAATGTAAATGGCAGTTGCTGCATTCATATATAGTGGAAAAAAATAGTTTCCACTAAAGTTATGCTACTTTATACTTTCTTTTATCTTTTTATGTGTTTTATGCCAAAACAATGTCTCAGGCTACATATTTATACCTATTTCATGTAATAACTTGGAAGGGAGCTTTTAGAGGCATTAAAAGCTTTAGACATCTGGTTACCATCACCACTACTGTGTGCAATGCTTCTTTGAATGTCTTTGTTTGCATCTAACTAGGGGCTCCACAGACCTTACTGCTCGGTAATGGTCACATGATTATGACACTAACAACATGGGCTCCCCAGAGAGATACATTTAGTGTGTATCCCTGGTTTCCGGAGGCTAGCAATGTGATCCTGTTTGGAAAGGGCTTGTCACACTCTACTGACCTGTGGAGTTTGGCTTCAGTCTAACATTTCTCTGCTGGTCTGAGCTTCAAAGATCAGGTATCTAATGCCGTTATCTCTGGTATCCCGATGACTACAATAAAAAGTCACGTGTCGTTCAAGAGGGAGCATAACATCCTAGAATCCTATAATGTTTGAAGTCAGTTACTCTTATTTTCACCGAGTTACAGCACTCTAAGTTTCTGTGACTCTCCAGACTCCTGCCACAGGCGTCTCAGCAAGGCCGAAATGGTTTTCCTACAAAGATTCTAAGGTCGCCATCTCTGGTTTCCAAAAAGATAGCACTGCAATCCAGGGCTTGCTGGAAAGGACACAACATGCTGTACAGACCTGTGGAGTTTGGCTTCATCAAGGATTCTTTGAGTCACTTGCAAAGCATTCTCCTTCCCTTTATTAACAGCAATTAGTCAACATCGATTCAACTTTATTGCACAACATTGTTGTGCGACCCCTACATCTAAAATTAGGCAGTAATGTTAAACAATTAAATAAAGTAATTTCACCTTTGGCTCTCAACGGTTTGGCAATATGTTAATATTTTTTAAAGGCTAAGCACCAGCTAATATAAAAATGTCAAACACATAAATATATCAGAATTTGAGATGCTATCTTGTTATTATTAATAGTCAGAAAATGTTTTATTTTTTACAAATTCAAGGAATACGGCTTAGACCCTGTCCATACTGCTCGGAACCTGACATAGGCGTGAGGCGTGTGACGTAGATGGTGGAGAACAACGCTAGAAGACGCACTTACGGTAATGCAAAATGACAGAAAGGTGTTGTTGTTTTCAGTTGCAATAATTGGATGTACAGTGAGACCCCTGTGCACAAACGGCCCAAAGACCCCAAAATTCAGAAAGTGGTCTAAATTTTCAACTTTAAACGGGCACATTGGAAATGACCGTCCTCTCACTCCGTCATCTGTAGTGATCATTTCACGCCTGAAGATTATCACAACTATGGAACATAGGCTTACACGACGACTGGATCTTAAGTCTGACGCTGTTCCAACAGTATGGGCGTGTAAGGAAACCAGCGAGAGGTGATCAAGAGCCTCCGTGTACGTGGAGGTAAACCAGGTAAGCTCAGTTACTGAGCCTGCTTTAGCTGATTTTAGCTAACATTAGCTTCACTTGCTAAGTTCGGTGGCTCAAGTTATGCTAAGCTAACATAGTTGAGTTATAAAGATTTATAGAGTCGTATGAGTGTGAGTTCCACTTTGATCATACTTTACTACAATAACTACCTCTATATCTGAGTTTAGCTGGTTGCAAGGCTGTTGTCATGAATAATGTTGGTTATTTAGCTAGATACTGTTTACACTCAGGATGAGCTGCTGTTGTGGGTGTGGTTGGACTGAAAGTCTCAGGACTAAGTGATATTTCTACATTACAGCTCTTTCAAATTCAAATTCAGAAATATCATCAGAATCTGAAGAACCAGCGCTGGAACATTCTCAGTCCCAGTCGGTCATAATGCTGTTGTACCACAGCACTGTTCACTGTTGTCCACCAGTGACGGGTTCATTTTAAGTCCTGTTTATGTATTCTCAGTATCAAAAACAATGTGAAATCACCAGGGGTGTCCATAAGTGGTGCATGTGTCTGTTTTAGTGATTTGGTGAAGCATTTTGTAACCTGGGTTGTGCTTCAGATTCCTTCTCCGTGTGGATGATAATTGTAAGCACGCTGAATGAAAATTCTAATGCAGTGTAAGTAATTATCTACTATTGTCACCATATCTTCATCAGTATTATGTCCATTTAGCATTTTAGCCTAAACATCAAGCTAGACCTTATTATTAAGCCTGTATGACGTCATATGAAAATCATGACGCCTCTGACATTATTAGTTATTATCATTGGAAAAGCCTCATTTATCAATATTCACAAACACCTTACATAGTGCAGCTTTGAAAGTTTTTTTCCACACACAAACATCTCATTACAAAAAGAGTACTTTAAAGAACCGTTCACTAAAGGTTCTTAAGGAAAAGTAGTTCTGGGGGTATTAACCTAGTGTAACTAAACCTCTTTGTGCCCACCCCTAATCTTCTCCTGAAAGTAAGCCCTATCTGTAACATTGAACCTAGCCTGACCTATAAATAGCAAAGCACATGAAAAGTGTTATGACTACTGTTGTTCTAAGAAATAAAAAACACAGTCTATATAAAAGTTGGGGGAGGGTCACCTCATAAATGTGTGATGTCTGGTGTTTTACTATCTACATTTGTGGGGATGTACACACATACACAGACACACCACAGCCACCATTCTGTCTGATCTTCTCGGATAGCTGGATTACAGCCGGCACTAAATCCAGCCGCGCTGACGTGTTTCCACTGCGCAACCAGAAAGCTATCACGGGCCCGCGCAAGACCCGCACGGGATCTAATCACCAAAAAAGCCTCTTCGCGTCTTCCAGGAATACACAGCACAGCTGCAGTCGGCCAAGTCGCAGAGAGATACATCTCACAAACACCACATACTCAAACGTATCAGTTAGATAGATATACTGTCACACATACAACTAACTCTGCACACACAGTCTGATTAGTTAAGAAGTGTTGTATCAGTGCTTTTATTTGTAGTAACAGCATTTTTTGATTAATTGATTTGATTAATTAGACCCATTTTAATTAATTTCTGTATGTTGCTGTATGCTGCGAGTAATTGTTACCACGTGTCTGTTTAGCACATTAAAAATGAAAAATGTATTAGGGCTTGGAAGATCCACTTGTTTCGTATCTTCAACCCCCCTCCAAAAATGTCACAACACATACATTATTTCAAATATTAAGCCATTTATCTAACAAGAGGAACAGGTTAACACTATCTTAGCTAGTTCTGATGGCATAATTTTTTTAGACCACTGTTGACCCGCTGAAGGCACAGCTGGTGGTCCACTGACGTTTTGCTCAGTATATTCTGGACGGCTCATCAGTGGTTAAGCAGAGTATTACACAAAATGGCACTTTTCCACTAAGAGTGAAATGTATTTAAATGTATTTATCCTTCATATCCTTCATTTACTTTCATTACACGTCGAAAATTAATGTAGCTTTTTGTGGCAGCAACATTTTCAAATAAATCATTTTATATCAGACCCAGTGCTTAGTTTTTCTCTCTCAGTTGTTGGTAATGTTTGTCTTAGTTCTGAAATGAAAGGTTTCTGCTTGTGGAGATTAAAATCTAGCTAGACCTTTTAAACAGGACAATATCCAGAGGAGGGTCTGTGGACCAGGTCTTATCAAGCCAGTGCGCTGATATATGCTTGCTATCTGGAAGCATATGTTAACAGTTCTACTAGCTCTGGCTAACTCAAGCACAAATTGAGATGGCCGTGGTTAAATTCTGACAGTGAAGCCGAGCAGCTTATGTTGAGAGAGGAAAAAGGCACATTTAAACCTGTTCTGTAATGTTTGCATCAGTAGCTTGATCTGCTATCTTAACATTAGCTTAGCTAACTGCGCTACATCCATGGGCTAACTGTTGTTAACATGAGTTATGTTGATGAGTGCTACTACACTGTGCCACACACTACACTGACTAACCGCTGCTCTGCTAAAAGAAGTGCAGATGATGAAATCTGATGTCTGAGGGATTAAGAGTGGAGTAACTGATGATGGAGTAACAGAAAGCCTAAACTGAACCTGTTCTGTGGTGTCCGGGACTGTAATGTTTTGGCTAAGCTAATGAGCTAATAAGAACGTTGTTAGCTGAAGAACATGTCACAAATCACAGGCTCGGCTCCGGCTGACACCTGTTTAGAGGATATATATGAGCGAGCAAAGGCTATGTTCAGACTGCCAGCCCAAATTCGATTTTTGGCATATCCAGTTGTTGATTTTTGATAGTCTGGACAACAATAAACAACATGAAATCAGATTTTTGCTAATTCAAACCACATTTAAAGGTGAGATTTTTAAAGATATATCTGGAAGCACAAATCAGATTTCACAGTGATTTCTGGATCACTTGCAACATGACAAACAATAACGGAAGTGCTGACTCAAACGGTCAAGAGTTCAAAACTGTGACTAGACAAAGACAATTGTATGGAGGGTGAAATGATACAACTTTGTCTCTCCAGAATCTGCGTCCAAAAGCCACATCAACAGAATAGATACATAAGTTGGATAGATTGTACACACAAATCCGATCACCTGCAAACAATAGCTCAGACAGTCATCTCAAAAAATCATTTGAAAAACCAATCTGATGTGCCTGCAATCTGTACAGAGCCAAAGATGAGTGACTGATGTCAGAGTGGAACTCTTAGCCGTCGCTGAACTGCTATTATGCTCAGTTTTAACCTTTTTTTAGCCCTCTTTTCATTAGCATTATCTATTGGTGATTTCCCACACCACTAATGAGTGACCACTTTAAAATATAAGGGTGGACATGAATTTAAGGTCCAAACATGATGACACATCTTAATTTCAAAATACAGTATTTACTTTAAAATACTGCAATACTAAAGTATGAACCATACCTAAAATCGGTGCATTAAAAACTTCTGTGAGATGATTCAGTTTTGGTCAGTTTTTGAAGAGGAATGTCACAGAACCTGTTGTTGCTCCTAAGTAAGATTTATAGTAGTAGCTGTGACAGAACAGCTAAACAAACTGGAAATTAATTATTCAACTAATTCAGCCTGAAACTAACAATTACAGAAACAAGTCGAGCTGTGAAATGCTTTACACTGAATAATTATGTCATTTCGGAGGACTAATGATGGAAACAGATGATTTTATGTACAACATTGGTCAGGAATGTGGCTAGTTACAAACTGTGGGCCTAGTTTATTCTTCCTGACCACAAGTGCCTACGCAGAGCATTGTGGATCACAAATAGCCCACCAATAGTCACAAAGAATGTGAGCAGAGTGAGCTGAGCTAACCTTAGATAGCACTCTGACTCTATAGAACTGGGAGAAGTCCAAAAGTATATAAAAATGTAACATCGACCAATAAAAGACCTTTTAGTACTAGCCAGTACATAAATATACTCCAGATGGAGTGATCAGTCATTGGTTGTTAGATAGGCCCTAGAGATTATTATTATAATTTGTATTATTATTATTAATTCTGTCACCAAAGGAGCATTGATTGTCCTGCTCATTGGAGAATGATGGTAACTTCATGTATTGATTGCGAATAAAAAAAAAGGAGCTCACAGAAAAGTGCCAACATGACGCCAAGGCTATCCAGAATCGCAATGAAGTGTTAACACGTTTAGCTGAGACAATCATCCAGTCTTTAGTAACAGTGACTGTGCTTGTGTCAGCGGCTCAAAGGTGGATGGCATAGATGATCTAACATTAAGGCAGGCTCCCGTTTAAGTGCTGGGGGTGAAGGTGCCTTATGTCCTTAAGGAAGACAGTAATCGACTGTGTACACCTAAGAATAATCCACTCACCCATTCATGATTAGCTGTACCAGCAGGCATGCAATAGCTGAAGCAGGAAACAGCTGGCCCATAGCACCACAGGGGCTGAACGCTTTACTAGACACCAACAAGATGTTCCTGCAACTGGAACATTGACATCATGCTACGAATTCAGAGACAGGTCTGTTGGGACCTGGCTGAAATGATTTATGCTGAGGCTTAAGAGCTTATGGCCATTGCAGGTTCATCGCTAACTTGCCCTTTTTGTTGTTGTCATTTATTCAGCATGGAGCTCTCTGAGACATGGCCTAAGGCTGGATCGCTTCTGTGGGCTTTGGGTTTTTGAGGGATGAATCCAGTTTTATTTTTTTTTCATTAAACTTTAGCGCAGACGCTGAAGTTCATTTGAAAACAGTGTTGTCTTAACTCTTAAGATAATGAAACACAAAGATGTATGACTTTATCAACATTAACCAAAGTCAGACTTGAAGAGAACCCAACTAGAACTGAAATGGAATGAAAGTGGTCATGGCAATGCTGTGAAAAACTTCACAACAGCAAGAAGTAGGCTTTGTCTTGCTTTTATTCTCTGGCAGGAATCCACTGGACTAGCATGTTCGTGTGACTGTAAGTAATTTTTGTATTCTCACATAATTAAGATTTTAAGAGCAACAGCATGTGCTAGGGCACTCCAGTAGCCTGCAGTGCCAATGTGACACTAGTCAAGACACTACCAACCAATGTCCAGCGAGGTGTCTTCTGTAATCACCTTGCAATAGCAGCACCACCTAAACAGCAACTCAGAGGTCAAGCGAGCAGACTGAGGCTAATGGGACCCAGGCAGGTAAACTGATGCTAGCAAAAGGCAGTAGGGTACCCAGCCAGGCTAGATGATATCAAATGAGCAAAGGTGCTACTCAATGAAATGACAGGACAGCACAAGCTAGTAAGTCTGCGTTAGTGAAGAGGCTAGATAGTTCAACATTACTCTCTGAGCCCTTTATGCAGGTCCTCAAAGATCTGAAAAGGGCACTAGAGTGTAGAACTGTAAACTGAGCTGCTGGCCTGTGTCAAGGGGTTAACAACAGGTTAACAACAGGTTATTGGTCTACTATTGGAATCACAGGACATGTCTCTCTATGACTTGGCTGACCTGTGCTATATGCCACCAGTGGTGAGGTGGATTTAACAAGAATGCTGTTTCTTAACCCTGTCCTCGGGGCCCAACAGGTGGTCCACACTCAATCCCAGCTTCCAAAACATTTCAATCAAGCTATTAAAAACACTGAATACCAGCTACAGGTGTATCAATAAATCTGAACCATGAGGTGGTGCCCAAAGGTTGGGTTGAAAAACTGAATTAAAACCCATTTTAGGATAATAATAAAAAAAAGTAATAATAATAATAATAATAATAATAATACACCATTATATTGATTTTCTACATTCATTTTCATCACCTGGCCCAAAATGGACACTTTTCCAAACAAACAACGTCAATTTTGTCTTGCTTGTGAACTTGAACATGTGTGTGTAAGTGGGTCTACGTACTATATGAATACAATGTCCTGTATTCTTTAACACCCACATTTCCCACAGGCATCAATAAAGTTCATTCATCCATCTAATACAGAGCCCCCATGATGTTGACATCCCTTTTTAATAATAATAATGCGTCAGGGAACAGGGTCCAAAGGCCTGGCCATGACTTTAGAAAGACATGAGAACAACTCAATTATCATGTTGCAATTACTAGCAATGACAGATTAGTCCCCATGCCTTTTTATGTCCTGGCCACGCATCAGGATCCTGTTCCCATGTACAGTAAGTTGAGACCTTGCATTATCTTTATTAAGCTGGGGTGTCACCAGCAGTGGCTCTCCAATCTGTTTGTATTCAAAAGAGACAGGTCTGATGAGAAAATGACAGAAATGTGATATGGGACTTCTCAAGAGTTTAAAGATCATGTTGATATTTTGATTTAAGACATTAAGACCTCTAAATCACATCTAATATCAGTGACTCCTTCCGACCATGGATAGAATACTAACTGGGCCAATGGGGCCAGTGTCCAAGCCCTAAAGTGGGTTAAAGACTGGGGACTGCTCAAACCATCTATTTTAGATAACAAAAACCACATTCTCCCTTATCTGTTATCTTATTTTTAGAAGCTTGACACTGTAACACTAGCAGAACTCGTTCTGGTGAGAGATAGGAAACATTTTTTAAAAGAACCATCCATTTCACAGTGTATTTCACAGTGCAAGAACCCATTAACTGTGCAAATGACACCATTTTTTTAAAAATAAGGAAACTTTAAAGAACCAGCTTTGGTAAATGTTTCCGATACCAAGTCTGTAACAATAGAGGAACCCTAAATGCTGCACATCATTCTAAAGAACTGCTCACCATGCAAAGAACCATTTAACCATGCATATGGTTCTGAATCGAACTTCTATATAGAACTAAAGAGCCCTAGAAGAAGAGTGTACATGTGACGAAGTGGAGTGAGTGAACTTTCTGGAGGATAGATTACCTTCAGTGCGCATTTCTCTCCAGTCTTCTTGTTGAAACACTCCAGCACTTTGCCGTTGATGCCCAAACCCAGCACCTGGCTGGAGACCTTGTAGTCGTCCGTCACGGCGTTGCGCTTGATCTCCAGTTTGGGGTAGCCGGGCACCGGCATGGGGAAGTGAGTGGAGTCGCTGTCCGTGTCCGCTCTGGCCGCTTCGCTTTCACTCGGCGTGTCGTTCTGCGTCTCTGGCTTCGCTTCGTCCGTCTCGGGCTTCTCCTCTCTGGACTTTCCATTCTGGAGCATGTTCGTCCGGCTCAGTGTCGGTCAGCCGTTCTCTACAGGGTCGCCACGTAAATCAGACAAACTCGCCGAACTCTTCAGCACGAAAACACGGAAACCTATACGAGGCAAACTCGAACTTTTAAAGTCCTGGGACGTATGTGACTGAAAAGTTTGCCCAGAATTAAAACGCCCCACGCGCCGCTCTGAGTGATTTGTAAAGTAAATAAGGTGTTAAATGTGATTTTAATGCCCCCCTCTCTTACTGTCACCTTATATTCCTACGGGAAAAGTCTCCGACTTCTTATGAGAGCTGCTGGCCATGCCGTTCCCGTCAGACTCATCTTTTTGCCCCCGTCCTGCCCCTGCCTGCGTTTACCATCCGATCACTGGCGGGTTCGCTTTCAGCCCACCCGTTTTAGAACAAGCCCCGCCTCCTGTGCTGTGATTGGCCAGTCCTGCGCGGATTGGATAGTGTTTCATACTTATGAACAGATGGAGGTAGTAGAACCATGTCATGTTTAAAAGGTTCTTTGCCTGGTACGATGGTAATTCAGATTGATGGAGAACATGTTTTATATGGTTATATATAAATGGGGTTCTATGTCTAAAAGAATTCTTCTCAAGAAGGGCTACAGGCATCTTAACTATACAGACGTCCTAACCACAGCAAAACTTTTTTTGACTCTACATAGAAGCATTTTTAAAAGGTTCTATAAAGATCAACAGCACATTTTCCATCAGTCTGAGGAACCCTTTTATAAAGCAAACTAACCGATTAATCATGTAAAGTCTTCTTTAGAGTTCATGATTTTATAGACATCCATTCTCACTAAAGAACCGTTGAAGAACCATAGAAGAACATGTTTGGTGTTACATGGAACCATTTTCAAATAGGTTCTATATACAACCATATGCACACTGAAGAACCTTTTTACCTTGCAAAACAAAAATTAAGCCAGAAGTGATTTTATATGGATAGAACCATTGCTTTTACTAAAGAACCTCTGAAGAACATTCTTTATAATGGATTTGTGCTGAGCATTGTCAATTGACAGAACCTATTAGGTCTATTCATGAATGTTTAAAAGAAAAATAACTTTTAACTCTGCTGTGGTTCTTTAGGAAATTTAGTATATAAAGTGCAATTTGATCAGAATTTTTGCATTAGATCAGAATAGAGTATTAAAAACCATTTTATCTAGTAACTTTCAGTAATGTAGCAGACAGTGAACACGTTGGACATCTGGTTCCAACCATCACCACTGTATACTGTCCTGTATAGTCATGTCTAAAATGACCAGTGAACCTTCACACGTCTTCAGAGTTTTATATGTAATGCTGATGCTGTAAAATAATAATATCTGAAAGATACATTGTCCTGTGTGTACCAGACCAAAATTTTCTTAAAGCTACCGTTAAACATTTTATTGAGTTTGCACGCAATTTTCCAGTCTATATAGAATTTCTGCAGTTATCTGAGTATTACAGAAGTCATGTACACAGCATACTCCAAGTTCTTCTCCAGATAAAGGCCCATAAATTGGGCTATGAAATCCTATAAAGAGAACTGATAGTTCAGTATTTTCTCAGTTCATGTATGCCTTTACTGATTTCTTTCAGATTTCTTAGTCTGCGCACGTGTGAAGCAGTACTGAAAAAAGTCAAGCCGCTACACAGCAGCTACGAGGTGGTAACAAAACACTTTTAGATTGAGGCTGAAACTTCATGCTTGATGAAATGAAGATGATGCTATATGGTGTATGTTCATATTTCCAGGTAAAGTGACTTGATAGAGTTTTTTGAGTTTTATGTTACGCTGATGACGCGTCTTCTTCTGTGAGTTTACTGGCCGGGTGCAAAGCAGGAATCTGATTACGGCCTGACTCATGTAGAGTTTGTAGTTTTTCTTTATTATCAGATTACTAAACGTTACAGTGAACAGATTACTGGCAATATCTGATCTTCTGCAGTTATCTGATTACTACATGCATGTAAACTCACTCAAGTTGTAAACTCATAAAGCTGCAGCTAAACATAAAAAATGATTTTAGTATGCTGGTCATGTGCAGCTTCACAGGTTTTTATATAATTAACAGAATACTATGAAGGTGCAGGTACAAAAATAAAGAAATCCTAAACTCTGGACGATAAACAAAGCTGTAAAAGACAATCTGCCTAATATGGATAATAAGTTTATATAAAATTCAATTAAATTAATGTCCAAAAATCATCATATTCTAAAGCAGAAAATGTGACAAAAATGACAATAAATAGATGAGAGTATGTTGTAGTTTATTTACTTGCTCTTTACAAAATTCTTAGAGTATTGAATAAAGTATCTAAAAGTAATAATAAGGAGTAAAAAAACATTTTTGCATGTATAATAAAACAAAACAAAAAAAGTACCTGGCAAATGACAGAGCTAAGAGTTATAGAACAGCACGCTGCTTGTGAGTATGCACTTCTAGCCAATCCGAGACAACGAGAAGTGATACTTCTAGCCAATCCCAGCACAGGGGGCGGGACTTTGTCGCAATACGGGTGTGGGGGTTGAAAACAAGCGCCCTTGCGTCACTCAGCTCGCTTCCCTCAGAGACTTTACTCAGAAAGCCTCTTAAAGCAACAGCGCCCACAAAACGGCAACCATGCACTGACTCGCACTGTAATGTCTAGTTACCTTTAATTACAACAGTTTATAATTAAATAAGCATTGTCTACAAATATGGTCACTGGATTGTCTAGAAGATGAACCAGGTTGAAGCTTACGTGCAGGCAAGGCCTTGATGCTTTACTACTAGATCATATGTTAACCACCACCTCCTCACAATCCTTTCTACAGAGAAGGATACTTTACTGCTACAGAGGGGGGATAAGAGGGTCTGACTGAGAGCTTTTAAGTGTGAGAAAATGTTGTGTTGACATATAAAACTCCTAGTCTGACATGTTTAATCAGCTGGAGTATGAATGGTTTTGAGTGCTGTAGTGTGCACTTCCTGTCCAGAGGGTCTCTGTGATCCTTTAAGTGAGGTGTTTGTGAGAGAAACGACAGTAAATGTTCAGTAATCCAGTGCGCATATTAGCGCCACCCCCTGCTTGATCCAGTGCCTCTGGCTCCCGTCCGTGGGCAGCTCCACTGCAATCACGTAGTTGGTGGAGTGGCCAGTGGTGGACAGAGTTCCTGTTACACACACAGAAAGAGAGGGGGAGGCGGTGGAAAAAAGGGAGGTGGGGGGAAAAAGAGGAGAGAGAACAAGTGAAAAAGAAAGAAAGAAAGGGTGAGAAAACAGATTGAGAAATGGGGAAGATAAAAAGAGGGAGAAAGGAAAACGAGGGAGAAAAAAAAGAGAGAGAGAGAGAGAGAGAGAGAGAGAGAGAGAGAACAGAGGATGAACAGAGAAAAAGGAAACGAAGAGAAGAGAGGGAGAAAATAGATAAAGAGAAGGAGGGAGAGAGAAAAAGGAACCACAGAAAAACGATGGAGTTTTGTAGGGTAAGAATAGTAGAGAAAAGAATAAAGGAAAGAAAGAAAGAAAGACGGACAGAAAGAATGAAAGAAAAAAAGAAAAAGAAAAGCAGATTGAATAAAGAGGAGAGAAAGAGGAAGGAGGAATTAAGTGTATGAAAAAAGGAAGGGGGCAAAATGAAGAGAGAAAAAGGGAAAGACAGAGAAAAAAGAAAAGAAAAAGAGAAAGGGACCAATAGAGAAAAGTGAGCGGGAGAGAAATGAAGGCAGAGAGGAAACGGGAGGAAGACAAAAAATACAAAAGAAAGCAAAAAATAGAGGAAGAGAAATTGAGTGCAAAAAAATTCAAGGAGAAAAAGAAAGAAAAAAGAGGAAGAGAGACAAAAAAGAAGAAGGAAAATGTGAGGGAGGGATAGAGAGAACAAAGGGAGGGGGATAGGAAATGGAAAAAGAAAATAATGAAAGAGGGGTATAAAAGAGAAAGACGAGAAATTGGAGAGAGAGAGGGTGAGACAGAAAGAGAGAACACTGAGTGAGTGATGAAATGATAAAACTACAGAGTCATAAATCTCTGAGAAGTTGCAGTGCAGCTCGAGGACTGACGCTGAAGAATCAGACTCAGGTTTCCTACGGAGCCTACAGCGCTCTGAAACTCTACACTGCTCTGTTCTTCTCAACATAAACTCCCACACACTAGCACAGCTCACCCGCACGCGTCAGGGTTTTGTATATGGGGCAGATGTAGACGCCTGATTGCGGGGGTTTGCGGTTGGGCACAGGGACCATCCAGATGACGGCCATCTCGGTGTAGAGCTCTTTGGGCCGGGATTCGGTCAGCAGGCCGGCATGTGTGTCCCAGCGCGCCCCCTCCAGAAACAGACCATGGATGAAGCAGCCTGACTCGGGACGCTCCTTCAACTCCGCTGCCGGCTCCTTCATTACCTGGAGGAGTCGTCAGAGATGGGTGCTCAAACATTTGGCTTATTATTCAGTTATTAATCTTACAGTCAACTTGAAATCAAAACTGATCTTAGATCCTGTCTCTGGTTTTAGTAAGCATAATTCATCATGTCTGTTTTGTTCTGCTACTGTTGCTTTCACCTGTCATATCAGCTTGTCTACCGTCTTATCATACCTAGCCAGCTATACACCCAGGTGTTCTAGGGCTCTGCTTTACCTTTGTTGTGTGTCTATTTTATGGATAATTGTTACTATATTGTTTTAATGGTGTTGGATTATACAGGGACAAAAGTATGTGGACACCTGATCATCATAAGCCATTCCAAAACCAATAATATGGAGCCACCTCACTGTTGCAGATATAATAGCCTCCACTCTTCTGGGAATTTTTTGTCTGTGGGACTATGTGCCCTTTCAGTCAAAAGAGCATTTGTGAAATCAGACACTGAAGTTGTACAAGATGGCCTGACTCATAATCAGCATTCCAGTTGATCCCAAAGGTGCTCAGTGGCGTTGGGGTTGAGGTCAGGGCTCTGTGCAGGTCACTGGAGTTCCTCTACACCAAGCTTTTATGGAGCTGGCCTTGTACACAGGGAAGGGCTGCCATACAGCACGTATGTATAAAATGTCTTCGTCTACGTCAGCATTAACATCACCCTTGACTGGATCTGAGGGGCCGGACTCTCTCCTGGCATCTGCCAAATCCAGGGCGTTTCTCAGTTTGCACTTTTCCTTGTTCTTGCATGACATCATCATCCACTGCCCAAGTTGCTTTCCACAACTTAAAAAACACATAAACCATCCATCATCGGTCACTTTATTCCGCTAGTCAGGGTCACGGGGGGCTGGAGCCGATCCCAGCGTCATCGGGCGAAGGCGGGGTACACCATGGACAGGGTGCAAGTCTATTGCATGGCCAACATACATTTACGCACTCACACCTACGGGCAATTTAGAGTGACCGATTAACCTGACTACATGTCTTTGGACGTGTGGGAGGAAACTGGAGTACAAAGAGGAAACCCACTCAAGCACCGGGAGAACATGCACACTCCACACAGAACGGCCCGGACTGGGGATCGAACCCGGATCGCTTTGCTGTGAGGCGACAGTGCTGACCACTACACCACCGTGCCGCCACATGTAAACCAAAACCGGTTAAAATACTCTGATATATTCTTACTCCACCCTGAAAATCAAGGATGTGTCGACTGGTGACTGAACTGAAATACCCAGCATTCTGACCCGCAGTTGTATGTTTATGTTTTCCTTCTATTCTGCACTAGAATGCACCTGAAAAAAGGTGAGAATTCAGCATTAAAGCTGTCAAACATTCGCTGATATGCTACAAATAATACCTGATAGGCAAATTCGATCTAACATTTAGACTATTTAATAGTGCACATAGCCCCTATTTCTCTCTCCTGGATCAGTGGTCTCAGATCAGCAATGACGGCTGTAGCAGCACCTTTTCACTCTCTGTTTCTCCTACTGTTACTCAGATTATCACATACGCTGCAGTTATATTAATTTAACTGAAACTCAGGCTTTTAATAACAATTAACAACATTACTGTTGCTGTCACGTCCATAGCTGACTTACTTTAACCAAAGAAAAACACAAGCAGTCATATAAGACTCTGTTTTGGGATTTCCTGTTCTAGAAATTCTACATTTATTCACTGTTAAATGGTAGTTCCTGAAATCAGCTGCACTCAGCTGGCTTTTGTGCAGTTGAAAGAACATAGCACATCTCAAACTCCTATGTGTGTGTTCTCCACCATCGTGTCTTACCTTGCAAAGTAACTTATAAGTAAAATTTTCTTCCCAAGAACACAAGCCTTTTCTTTGCCTTCTAGTTATTGAGAAACACCAAATGACTTATCTCTCAGTCTGCCAGACAGTAAAGTGTGAATCAGAGTCCAGTAGTGGTGTGATTTACAGCACTCCAGCCAACACTTGGCATTGCACATAACGATCTTAGGCTTGTGCCAAAGATCTTTGTGCCTCTTTGTGAAGCTCCTGACACACGGTTCTTGTGCCAATGTTGTTTGCAGAGGTAGTTTGGAATTCTGGAATGATGCAGCTGAGGATAGGTAATATGTATCTTCTACACTCTTCTGAACTCTGTGAGTTTATGTGTTCTGCTTCTTTGCTGTTGTTTCTAGATGCTTCCGTTTCACATAACTACCACTTGCGGTTGATCGAGGCAGATCTAGCAGAGTACAAATTTTACAAACTGACTTGTGGCAAAAGTGCCATCCTATGGCAGTACCACGTGTAAAGTCTGTGAGCTCCATTGTCCTGCCATTGCTCATATACATAGATCAGGGCTATGTGGTTGATACTGTGCACACGTCAACAACAGGTGTGGCTGAAACAGCTGAACTCAGTCAGGAGGAGTGTCCACATAGTTTTGGTCATATAGTGTACCTTCAGTGCTTTGCTTGTGAAATGTTTCTCTTTTTGGATTCTGACCTTTATGTGGACCTAAACAACCAAAAGGCTATCAAAGGTTTAAGATCACTACCGGTTAAACGTTTTAATACACTACCAGCCAAACGTTTTAGATCACTACCAGACAAACGTTTTAGATCACTACCAGACAAACGTTTTAGATACACTACCAGACAAACGTTTTAGATCACTACCAGACAAACGTTTTAGATACACTACCAGCCAAACGTTTTAGATACACTACCAGTCAAACGTTTTAGTACACTACCAGCCAAACGTTTTAGTACACTACCAGTCAAACGCTTTAGATCACTACCAGCCAAACGTTTTAGTACACTACCAGCCAAACGTTTTAGTACACTACCAGTCAAACGCTTTAGATCACTACCAGCCAAACGTTTTAGTACACTACCAGCCAAACGTTTTAGTACACTACCAGTCAAACGCTTTAGATCACTACCAGCCAAACGTTTTAGTACACTACCAGTCAAACGTTTTAGTACACTACCAGTCAAACGTTTTAGATCACTACCAGATAAACGTTTTAGATCACTACCAGCCAAACGTTTTAGTACACTACCAGTCAAACGTTTTAGATACACTACCAGCCAAACGTTTTAGATCACTACCAGCCAAACGTTTTAGATACACTACCAGCCAAACGTTTTAGATACACTACCAGCCAAACGTTTTAGATCACTACCAGCCAAACGTTTTAGTACACTACCAGTCAAACGTTTTAGATCACTACCAGACAAACGTTTTAGATCACTACCAGCCAAACGTTTTAGATCACTACCAGCCAAACGTTTTAGTACACTACCAGCCAAACGTTTTAGTACACTACCAGCCAAACGTTTTAGATCACTACCAGCCAAACGTTTTAGTACACTACCAGCCAAACGTTTTAGATCACTACCAGTCAAACGTTTTAGATCACTACCAGACAAACGTTTTAGATCACTACCAGCCAAACGTTTTAGTACACTACCAGTCAAACGTTTTAGATACACTACCAGCCAAACGTTTTAGATCACTACCAGCCAAACGTTTTAGATACACTACCAGCCAAACGTTTTAGATACACTACCAGCCAAACGTTTTAGATCACTACCAGCCAAACGTTTTAGTACACTACCAGACAAACGTTTTAGATACACTACCAGCCAAACGCTTTAGATACACTACCAGTCAAACGTTTTAGATCACGACCAGACAAACGTTTTAGATCACTACCAGTCAAACGTTTTAGATCACTACCAGTCAAACGTTTTAGATCACTACCAGCCAAACGTTTTAGATCACGACCAGACAAACGTTTTAGATCACTACCAGACAAACGTTTTAGATCACGACCAGCCAAACGTTTTAGATCACTACCAGCCAAACGTTTTAGATACACTACCAGCCAAACGCTTTAGATACACTACCAGACAAACGTTTTAGATCACGACCAGACAAACGTTTTAGATCACTACCAGTCAAACGTTTTAGATCACGACCAGCCAAACGTTTTAGATACACTACCAGCCAAACGTTTTAGAACACTACCAGTCAAACGTTTTAGATCACGACCAGCCAAACGTTTTAGATACACTACCAGCCAAACGTTTTAGATCACTACCAGTCAAACGTTTTAGATCACTACCAGTCAAACGTTTTAGATACACTACCAGCCAAACGTTTTAGATCACTACCAGCCAAACGTTTTAGTACACTAACAGTCAAACGTTTTAGATCACTACCAGCCAAACGTTTTAGAACACTACCAGCCAAACGTTTTAGATCACTACCAGCCAAACGTTTTAGTACACTACCAGTCAAACGTTTTAGTACACTACCAGCCTAACGCTTTAGATCACTACCAGCCAAACGTTTTAGTACACTACCAGTCAAACGCTTTAGATACACTACCAGTCAAACGTTTTAGTACACTACCAGCCAAACGTTTTAGATCACTACCAGCCAAACGTTTTAGATCACTACCAGTCAAACGTTTTAGTACACTACCAGCCAAACGTTTTAGATCACTACCAGCCAAACGTTTTAGATCACTACCAGTCAAACGTTTTAGTACACTACCAGTCAAACGTTTTAGATCACTACCAGTCAAACGTTTTAGTACACTACCAGTCAAACGTTTTAGATCACTACCAGCCAAACGTTTTAGATCACTACCAGCCAAACGTTTTAGATCACTACCAGTCAAACTTTTAGATCACTACCAGTCAAACGTTTTAGATCACTACCAGCCAAACGTTTTAGTACACTAATAGTCAAACGTTTTAGTACACTGCTAGTCAAACGTTTTAGTACGCTACCAGTCAAACGTTTTAGAACACTACCAGCCAAACGTTTTAGTACACTAATAGTCAAACATTTTAGTACACTGCTAGTCAAACGTTTTAGTACACTACCAGACAAACGTTTTAGAACACTACCAGTCAAACGTTTTAGTACACTACCAGTCAAACGTTTTAGATCACTACCAGCCAAACGTTTTAGTACACTACCAGCCAAACGTTTTAGTACACTACCAGCCAAACGTTTTAGATCACTACCAGCCAAACGTTTTAGTACACTACCAGCCAAACGTTTTAGTACACTAACAGTCAAACGTTTTAGTACACTACCAGCCAAACGTTTTAGTACACTACCAGTCAAACGTTTTAGTACACTACTAGTCAAACGTTTTAGTACACTACCAGCCAAACGTTTTAGTACACTACTAGTCAAACGTTTTAGTACACTACCAGTCAACGTTTTAGATCACTACCAGTCAAACGTTTTAGTACACTTGTTTAGAAGGGGACACGCTTAACTCTGAGACTGCCAGTGGACTGAACCGTGCCAGTAATGGCAACATTCCTTCAAACAGTAACAAAAATGCCTCAATCTTTCTCTTCTTTTGCCTCAACAATCACTTTCAATACTTCAATACTGCAAACTATTGGATGTGCTTGATGAGTCAGAGGATGTCAGTGCAGAGCCTCCACGTGGATTCTAACCTTTTTTCTTGTGATGTTCCATCTCTATGGATCTTAGGGTCAATAATGCGCAGATACATGAAATACCCTCTTAAATTCCTAGTTTACCTAGAAGCAGATACTGCAATCTTCCACACAGGTACTCATTATGTTTCTATGAGAGAGGTCTTAGGTCCAGTAACTCCGATAAAAAGAGCCTAACCCTCCCATCCAACCTGTCAAGGAGAAAAAACACTCACAGATACAGTCGATCAGTCAAGACATGTTTGATATCTGACGTGTGCTTCTTCAGGTTAAAATGAAAAGAGAGATAAGAGATGCTAGGCTAACACTGCTATAACACTGTAGGCTGTAACCAATTTTATTTTTGTGAATACATGAATAAATCTTTAATTACCTGCTAGAAAAGTCTATCAAAAACCATGATCATTTAGTTTTTCTAAACTAAAGTATACAGTGTTATAATCCATAACGTTTTGTCTGTGCAAGAAAATAAAGATCTTGATGTGGTTGCGAGATGTTTTTGGGCATGTATTTACAGAGATGACACTGACTGAAGTCTAGTGTTTGTTAGTGACATTAGTCCATCATCTCCTGCTGTAAACTAAAGAAGCACACAGCAGATATCACATGGCTGATCGAAAGCATGTTAATTGAACTCTTCCTTTAAGTCACGTCCTAAACTCACTGTATGAAGCTTTTGCTGATTTCAGAAACTGACAGAACCCTGCACTTACTATACAGTTAAGAATTTTAAGATTAAAAATAAATGACCCAATAACTACTATGACATGAATGTTAGTTCTGTAGTTGTGAGAGGAAGGAGCGGTGTGGACCACCCTTATTTATTAGACCTTAAAGCCGAAGCTGATGGTGTCGATGGAGAGGACGGAATGGCGGGCAAAGTTTTGCAGTGTGCCGGTCAGGAAGGCCTGTGGGAAGAAGAATCCGCTAATCCAGAACACAGCGGGAATCCCGTCAGCGATCCAGCCGTTAAGGAAACTGATCCGCTGGAGCAGGTCTGACACCCAGGATGCCAGTGGCTTCAGAGACGGGTACGCCTACAGGGTAAAGATAAGACTCTGTCCAGAAAGGGGGTATCATAAAGCCACTTAATGAAAGAATGAAAAGTAAACAGTGAAATTAAATGCTCACTAAATTTATTACTGTGTGTATACTGTACGATATATGCATGTGTTTGCTGTAAAGTATGGCATTCTGGTCATTCTATTTCAGTCTGTCCCTATATGCTCACGTCTGCCACTTGTTATTCAAATACTGTGTCTAATCGTGGCATTCGTCCAGCACATATAAACGTGACATTTTAAGGGTTGGCCTGGGATGTCTGGGAACCTGCGCAAACTAAAATAAAGACTACATTGTAAACACAAGGCCGGCTATCTGTTTTGACAAGGGTTTAGATTCAACGTATTATTCACATTTCTATTCCCATTCCCACCAGCACATCAAAACTAATGTAAGTGTGTCTGAGGAAGAAGAACAGAGAGAGTAGAGAGAGAGAGAAAGAAAGAGGGAGAGGGAGAAGAGGATATATTCTTGCCTTGGCCTTCCACATTTCTGGGACGGCATTGATGTACAGACTGTTGGCCATGAGCTCCAGCTCTGATGACATCACCACCAAACCTTTCAGAGCCTTCACTAGATCACTGAGACTCTGAGAGATCACAGCTAATAACTTATTATACCTGAGAAAAAGAGAGAGAGATTAGTGCAAACTATAGTCAGTACTGTGCAAAAGTTTAGTCACTTGGAGATATTTTATTTGTATATTATATTTAATATTTTTCAGACAAGAAGCTTTTCTTTGCTCTGCTTTAAAACACTTTATTTTTTAAATATTCAAATAGTATTAATGCAGTAAGTAGTTGTTTTACATATATCAGTGTGTTTATTTAACCATTTTCAAGATTCTACTTGTGGCAAGCCAGTATTATTACAGTTATCATCTAATACCTGCTTTGACTGCTTAGGACTTCATTAAGCTAAATCAAGATTCCTGGTTAAGACATTCATACAATGTCTGGGGCGTCCAGGAGAAATCCGAAACTAAACTTTGTTCTTCAAAGTGACTTACAAGATATTATCTACTACTTTTAAAATAAGATATTTATGCTCATTTGTATTGTATTTATGCTCATTCACATAATACTGGTTGTATTGGTCAGTAATGCTGATGGTACATATCAGTGGACTTTAATATAAGGGACTGTACTGGTCAGTAATGGTGATGGTGCAATAACAGTTTGTATATGTGAGTGGGCTTTAATCTGAGGAGCTGTACTGGTCAGCAATACTGATGATGCAATAACAGTGTGTATATGTGAGTGGATTTTAATCTAAGAGACTGTACTGGTCAGTAATACTGATGGTGCAATAACAGTCTTTATATGTCAGTGGCCTTTAATCTGAGAAGCAGTGCTGGTCAGTAATGCTGATGGTGCAGTAAGGAGATTACTTGTCCACATATTCATATGTTTAAGCGCCATGCGCTCAAATCTCGCATGCTCTGCAACAGTATTACACACAGATTTTAGTTATTCTTTATGAAAAATACAAGTGTTAACTCCTACATAGTGAACATTTGTGTACAAACCTGATAACCTCCTGAATCAGGACAGTGTTCATAGACTCTTCATACATCACTGGATATTTGGTAATAACTTCTTGCATGTTGATGGGGTCGGGAATTTTCTCCATAATTCCTGCCACAATGTCCTCCACGATCTGCAGGGAGAGTGCATGAAGTAGGAACTCAACACTCATACTTCCCTTCTTTCCTTACTTCAAGAGGGATTTTCTGACTCCAAAAAAGGCAGGGCAAATAAAGGAATTGGAATTGATCCCTTTAAAAGGCTTATATCCGACATTTTTAAATATTTTATATTAGAGTAAAAGTACAACATAGGTGTTTCTAATAAAGTGGCCAGTGAGTGGAAGCACAAGGCAGGCGTTTCAAATAAAGTGACCAGTTAGTGGAAATTCAAGTTTGGATATTTCTATTTGTAGATACAGAGACTATTACATAGTAGGGGTGTAAGAAAATATCAAAATATCCAATATCGGGAGATTATGTTTCATGATACTGTATTGATTCTCAAAAACACAGTATCAATACAGACAGTGAATAATTGTGTGTTGTGTTTAAACCTCTGACCACTAGATGGAAGTGTTGTAATCCATTTACAGCTCCACTCCAACATTAACAAGCAGTACAAGGGCGCAATGCTATTGTAAGCATTGGCAAACCTGTTCATATAGTCGTGTGTTTTAATAGTAGGATTTGAAAAATCGCAATACATCACTTTGCTTGCAGTATACTGCGATATATTGAATCGTGACCACTGTATCACGATACGTATTGTATCACCAGGTTCTTGCCAATACACAGCCCTATTACAAAGAGAAAAGAAATCACACATAGGCACTGACTTCACTTCAATATTTCTGTTAGAAATAAATTCCAAGATTTCTTTAAGATCAAGTAAAACACACATTTAGTCATGTGCGTCCTGATTTTTGTCTGGCACTAAATACTGTACAAAGTCAGATATGTTCAATATGACCTAGCGCACGTTCCCACAGCTGGCTTAGTACCTCCTCCCTGGCCTTGCCCCCGCTGGATGCTGCTCTGGGCTGCAGTCGGAGAACGGCTCCCAGCAGGGCAAATGTTTCATTCTGGGCGAAGCTGATGTTGGCGTTGTCATGCAGGCCAAAGATTTCGGGCGAGTCGTTAATGGGTAAAGCTCGGATATACGACAGGTAGCCCTGCACAAATAGACCCCACAAGACACTCTCACATCATACAGCATATATCACGTTTTACACGTATTAGTAGTAAAGAAATCCCTTAAATGTTCTCCTGCAGATCGTGCAGGCTCCTGCAGGTTAATAAACCGTGCAGCCCATGAGGTGTCCAGTGAGTGGAAGTACAAGGTCTAATAAAGTGGCTAGTGACTGGTAGTATGTGGTCAGTGTCTCTAATATGGCTAGTTAGTAGAAACTCAAGATAAGTGTTTTTAAAAAAAGTTGCAAGTTAGTAAAAGCTCAAGGTTAGGGTTTCTAACAAAGTACACAGTAACTGGATATATGACATTGGTGTTTCTGTACAACAAAGTGGCCAGTGAGTGGAAATACAGAGTAGATGTTTCTAATAAAGTGGGCAGTGAGTGGAAATACAGAGTAGATGTTTCTAATAAAGTGGCCAGTGAGTGGAAATACAGAGTAGATGTTTCTAATAAAGTGGCCAGTGAGTGGAAATACAGAGTAGATGTTTCTAATAAAGTGGCCAGTGAGTGGAAATACAGAGTACATGTTTCTAAGAAAGTGGCCAGTGAGTGGAAATACAGAGTAGATGTTTCTAATAAAGTGGCCAGTGAGTGGAAATACAGAGTAGATGTTTCTAATAAAGTGGGCAGTGAGTGGAAATACAGTGTAGATGTTTCTAAGAAAGTGGCCAGTGAGTGGAAATACAGAGTAGATGTTTCTAATAAAGTGGCCAGTGAGTGAAAATACAGAGTAGTTGTTTCTAATAAAGTGGCCAGTGAATGGAAATACAGAGTAGATGTTTCTAATAAAGTGGGCAGTGAGTGGAAATAGAGAGTAGCTGTTTCTAATAAAGTGGGCAGTGAGTGGAAATACAGAGTAGATGTTTCTAATAAAGTGGCCAGTGAGTGGAAATACAGAGTAGATGTTTCTAATAAAGTGGCCAGTGAGTGGAAATACAGAGTAGATGTTTCTAATAAAGTGGCCAGTGAGTGGAAATAGAGAGTAGATGTTTCTAATAAAGTGGCCAGTGAGTGGAAATACAGAGTAGATGTTTCTAATAAAGTGGCCAGTGAGTGGAAATACAGAGTAGATGTTTCTAATAAAGTGGCCAGTGAGTGGAAATACAGAGTAGATGTTTCTAAGAAAGTGGCCAGTGAGTGGAAATACAGAGTAGATGTTTTTAAGAAAGTGGCCAGGGAATGGAAATAGTAGATGTTTCTAATAAAGTGGCCAGTGAGTGGAAATACAGAGTAGATGTTTCTAATAAAGTGGCCAGTGAGTGGAAATACAGAGTAGATGTTTCTAATAAAGTGGCCAGTGAGTGGAAATACAGAGTAGATGTTTCTAATAAAGTGGCCAGTGAGTGGAAATACAGAGTACATGTTTCTAAGAAAGTGGCCAGTGAGTGGAAATACAGAGTAGATGTTTCTAATAAAGTGGCCAGTGAGTGGAAATACAGAGTAGATGTTTCTAATAAAGTGGCCAGTGAGTGGAAATACAGAGTAGATGTTTCTAATAAAGTGGCCAGTGAGTGGAAATACAGAGTAGATGTTTCTAATAAAGTGGCCAGTGAGTGGAAATAGAGAGTAGATGTTTCTAATAAAGTGGCCAGTGAGTGGAAATACAGAGTAGATGTTTCTAATAAAGTGGCCAGTGAGTGGAAATACAGAGTAGATGTTTCTAAGAAAGTGGCCAGTGAGTGGAAATACAGAGTAGATGTTTCTAATAAAGTGGCCAGTGAGTGGAAATACAGAGTAGATGTTTCTAATAAAGTGGCCAGTGAGTGGAAATACAGAGTAGATGTTTTTAAGAAAGTGGCCAGGGAATGGAAATAGTAGATGTTTCTAATAAAGTGGCCAGTGAGTGGAAATACAGAGTAGATGTTTCTAATAAAGTGGCCAGTGAGTGGAAATACAGAGTAGATGTTTCTAATAAAGTGGGCAGTGAGTGGAAATACAGAGTAGATGTTTCTAATAAAGTGGCCAGTGAGTGGAAATACAGAGTAGATGTTTCTAATAAAGTGGGCAGTGAGTGGAAGCACAGAGTAGATGTTTCTGATAAAGTGGCCAGTGAGTGGAAATACAGAGTAGATGTTTCTAATAAAGTGGCCAGTGAGTGAAAATACAGAGTAGATGTTTCTAATAAAGTGGCAAGTGAGTGGAAATACAGAGTAGATGTTTCTAATAAAGTGGCCAGTGAGTGGAAATACAGAGTAGATGTTTCTAATAAAGTGGCCAGTGAGTGGAAATACAGAGTAGATGTTTCTAAGAAAGTGGCCAGTGAGTGGAAATACAGAGTAGATGTTTCTAATAAAGTGGCCAGTGAGTGGAAATACAAAGTAGATGTTTCTAATAAAGTGGCCAGTGAGTGGAAGCACAGAGTAGATGTTTCTGATAAAGTGGCCAATGAGTGGAAATACAGAGTAAATGTTTCTAAGAAAGTGGCCAGTGAGTGGAAATACAGAGTAGATGTTTCTAAGAAAGTGGCCAGTGAATGGAAGTACTGAGTAAATGTTTCTAATAAAGTGGCCAGTGAATGGAAGTACTGAGTAAATGTTTCTAAGGATGTGCCAGTGAGTGGAAATACAGAGTAGATGTTTCTAAGAAAGTGGCCAGTGAGTGGAAACACAGAGCAGATGTTTCTAATAAAGTGGCCAGTGAGTGGAAATACAGAGTAGATGCTTCTAAGAAAGTGGCTAGTGAATGGAAGCACAGAGTAGATGTTTCTGATAAAGTGGCCAGTGAGTGGAAATACAGAGTAGATGTTTCTAAGAAAGTGGCCAGTGAGTGGAAATACAGAGGAGATGTTTCTAATAAAGTGGCCAGTGAGTGGAAAAACAGAGTAGATGTTTCTAAGAAAGTGCCCAGTGAACGGAAGTACAGAGTAAATGTTTCTAATATAGTGGCCAGTTATTGATAATCAAAGGTCAGAGTTTTTAATGAAGTATTAACAAATGTGAAGTAATGTTAGCTGGTTCTGGATAGTCACCTTGATGTCCAGGTCAGTGCTGATCTGCCGGTACTCTCCAGATGGTGAGTAGATGTGGTCCATGTTCAGTACCTCTGGGCAGTAGAAATCCTCCAAAACGTTCATGATGCAGCGTCGATCCCAGTCATCTGTTACACGACCACCATAGTTAATCTCACCAGCAGTGTACTTCAGCACCTAAACAGAGAGGACAACTTTGAATGTCCTTGAATATCCAAGCACAGACTGTTAACTTCAGCTTAATTTTGACAGTGTAGCTACAGGGGAAATAAATAATTGCATTTTATCAGCCCACCTAAAATGCCTAAGAAATTGATTTTCTTGTCTGTTTGTATGTGTTTGTACTTGTATTGGGATATTTTTGCTTCCTGGTATGGCACATTGCTCTGAACAAACAGGCATGCTGAGCATTTCTGCACTGTTTGTTTCTGACTGTTCTAAATCTGGCTGTGTGTTGAAGTGGAGGAGGAAGGAGAGAGAAATTTGTAAAACTAGGGTTGGATGTGTTCTCTTACTACGTACTAATACACAGCATACATTATGCAAATACACCAAGCAACTGCTGGGAATGCCTGTGGTGTCAACCAGTCCCTCTAGCCTAGACACTGATGTATAGGCTAATGAATACAACCAAGCTTCCATTAGTCTTACTCTTACAAAATCAGATGAAAACAGTGACTCCAGACACTAGAGACACATTTCTTACTCTTTCAGAGAAAAGACAAACTGAGGTAAGTAATTTAGTTGTCTAGGTAGCTACTGTGTAAAACTTCAGTTTTTAGTGTACTGTATTCCTGATCTGATGAGTCATTTGTATGTTTTGAATAATTTATGCTGTCCTTTGTAATGATTACTTGAATACTGTTAATATGGTAATGTGACAGCAATAACATATTCAGCTTACATTTAAAGCACTAACATTAGCTATCTGTCTCCCTTCTTTATTCACCGGTGAAAGAAGCAGTTACAGTTTCCTCACACCATCAAGATACATCATCAGAAGGGGGGTTTCCTGGTCTTTGAAATGGAAAATCTCACCACAAGTGCATCAGCAGGATGCAAACAAATTACTGTAGATGCAGGGATGGTTCCTTTTTTCATTTTAATCAGAGTGTTTCTTTGATAAATGTGTCGAGAATGATGAACACAGATGTAACTGATTCTAGCTTAGAAAGCCATACAGTGCTGGAAATGAAAATGTCTCATATAAAACCTTTAAAACATTTTTAAGTGTCTTGTTTATTACTGCACATCTACACTGTATATGTTACTGTGGAAAATAAAAACTAAAAAAATAAAAATGAAAATAAAATGGGGACAATTAATAAAGGAAGAAGTGACTTGAATGGTAAGTTTCTGTGTTTGTATGCCTTGTAAGGGATGTCCTGGTACTCGGTGAGGAACATCTTGAGCTGGCTGATGCAGATGCGCAGGTCTCCGTCTGTAAACTCATAGGGTATATTGAAGCCCAGCGGGCCAAACTTCCTGCGCTCAATAGCGTTACCGTGGAAGAGACACAGAGACAGCAACAGAGACTTAAACTCTGCAGTCTGGAAGAGAGACAGAAAGAAAGAGATGTTGATCAGATGAATAATCTCACTGTATTTATTTTACTGAGTTGTTTACCAGCCAAAACACATCACAAGAAGTAAACCAATGAGGTCAGCTTATCTAAGTTTACATAAAGGGCCTCATGCGTAGGCTTTAATGCAGTAAAGTTGCGCAATGAGCAAATGGTACATCTAGTAATGCTATCAATATTTACAACATTTATATATATTTTGTAAATATAGAGCAACACATTTTTTCACAATACAGGCCATTCACTATTTGAAAGAAGTGTGTATTAATTTAGTGACCTGACTTGACTTGTATAAATTTAGGTATGTGGTTTTAACAGAGTTATGGCTTTTACAAACTTCTACTACATGTTAACTACATTAGCTTTGTAGCTCCAGTGCAAAGTTAAAGGAGCAAACATGTCCCGGCTGACTGGCTACATCTGGGGCAGAAACTGTGTACATTACATTTTCTATTGCACTGTATGAGTGTAGAGCACCTTGGAGCAGGAGTTGATGAAGTCATCACTCAGGCTCAGGTAGGTTTTCAGCAGGTTGGCCTTGATGCCCCGCGGCGGCTCAATGGTCATTTTAGAGCCATTCTGTAAGATGGACACGGGAAACTTGTTGCTGGGGAGACTGGTCAGCCAAAGACGGAAATCACGATGGACCTGAGATGCACACACAATAGCTGGATGAACAAAGACAGACAAATACATGGCTACACGCAGAGGAGGGAGCTTTTTAGAGCTGGTTGAGGAATTTGGGTGCATTTAGCTCTGCCAATAAACAAATGTCTCGCTGCTCTGTTAATGGACTGAATGCTACCATGTAAATTGACAACTCATGGTCCACGAAATTACAGCTCACAGGGAGTAAAACCTGGTGGCCTGGCCTGTCAGTTGGTCTGGGAGGTCAGCCTAGATGCTAAGATACACAAAACAACAGCACAGTGCACCCACATCCACTCCCTTACGCTTTTGCTCCACAGTCCATCATGCGATTGTTCTTAAGTGACTTCATACGATGATTAATACTGGAAAGTTATTCGCTTCGAATAAAAGCTAGGGCTGAATAATTTGGCAAAATATCTAACTGTGATTTTTCAAACTCATATTGCAATATTAATTGCAATGATTTTCTGTAAATTTTGGTTCAGGCCTGTTTTTAAGAAGAACAAACAACCACCTTTTATGGCTTAAATCTTGAGCCCTGAATGTGATGTGCCATAAGTTGCAGGTTTGGTTGCATCTGAACTATTACAGAAAGATCACAAGTTCTCCACTTAAAACGTAAGATAATGATTTGGATAATATAGGTTATAATAAAAATTGGAATGGATTTGGAATTTGAAAACTGCAGAGTGCTAAATTCCTATTTCAAATATAATAATGATTAGGTGTTCAACTCTACCAGAAGTCGTAAAATCCTCAATATATGTACAACTACAGCCACTACACAGTGACTGAATTCTGTATCAACTCACTAAAACTACTGTACTGTGCTTAATTACGTTAAAACACACCAGGCCAAATAATTCACTGTAAAACTGGTAAATAAAAATAGATACCAAGTTACTTGAATGGCTTAAGTATTCATGATTTGGGTCCATTCTGTAGTACTTTTTGCTAACACAGCACAGGAAGTCTTTACTAATTACAGTAGTAATTACTAAGTAGCACAATTGGGGACTGGAAATTTTTAACAATATTTAAAAAACAAAGAGTTCAACATAACATATTTTCATTATGAAATGTTTAAAGAGAATGTTACTGTAACTTTAATGATTAATAGAACATTTTAGCACATTTTATCCTGTCAGTGGATTATAAAATCAATGAGCCACTTTAAGCCATGTGTTACAGTGTAAGGGTTTGAAACACCAGCTAAGAGATTACAGTAATTGTGATACTACTGGGGTTTCCTCTGAGTGAGGTTGTTTGTGGTTTATTCTGTGCTTAAGGTCAGTTTGATTCAGAATGTATTAAATTTTTCCACTCATTTCTTAACTCTTGAAATGATGTATCATGTCATGAATGAATCAATGCAGGCAGATTTAACTACAGGTCCAAATTAGAATAACAGTTATAGTTAAATTACAGTCATTATCGCTCAGTGTTTAGTGTTATTGTCCAAGTTTTAGTCTGAATGGTTCTTCTCGCATGCAGCGCTCTATTTTTGCTAATCGACACCTAAACTGATTTTACATAGCATATGTTTGGTAAGCAGCCACAGTGTCTGGAGAGTAAAACAAATCTACCCATCCAGTATATGTACTTAGCCCCAAGGATAGATTGTAATTATGTGACAGCTGTTTGAAGCTGCCTTGCTGGCGATATGTTGCCCAAAGGCAGGTTGTTTGAGACCCCTGCTCCAGTATGATCACTACATGTGTGCGTGGGTGCTGGCAAAACTTGAACACCACTGTGTGGAATCTAGTCTAAAGCTTTGAAGTCGACAGTTGATTCTAACATGACTGGAAGCAGATAACTGGCTCTCAGCTTCAGCCATGATAAAATTGCAAGGGTGCCTGCGAGAGAGTACTCAATGAACAGCGGTGAATGGAGGTAAATGTCCAAAAGCAAAACAATTCACTTGTTTTCAACCGTTTGTGTCTGAATTTCTTTTAATTTTGTGAAGTAGAGGGATGTATGTCATTAAAAAGTATATTGGTATATTCTGAAACACTAGCTTTACTAGTGTTGATCAATTGGTGAGCTGCTGCATAGATCAGGTACTGTTAGAAAGTCCTGTACCCAGAGCACAAAAGGCTTAATTAAAATACACACTGAATAAACTGTCCTACAGCAATAACGTTTTGACCTAACAATTAACTGGATTATAGAAATATCTATAGTAGTATCTAAGAAGTAAAAGTGCTAAAAAACACAAGGAAATTACAGATCAGTTAAAAAAAACTCACTGCTGGACTAAATATAGTCCTTTTACCAAAAATGTTCAGCCAACAGTGTCCTGTGACCAGTGATGAGAGACTAAAAGGATGACCAACACAAACAATGCAGAAATGAGATGCACTATCATGTTTGACATCTGCAAGGTGGACCGACAAGGTAGGAGTTTATAGTAAACCTGAGTAGCACTGCTGTGTCTGATCTACATCAGTGTCACTGAGTGGTGTCAATGATTTATCACCCAAATAATACATGTTCTGTGGTGGTCCTGTGAAGGTCCTGCTCACTGAAGAACAGAGTAATAAAGTATACAGAGAAATAGATGAACTACAGTCTGTGATAGAAGAACTACAAAGTGCTGCTATATGGTAAGCGGAGCAGATGAAATGTGTGTAAATAGGTGTATGTGTGTGTGTGGTATAGCTCACCTTAACAGGATCGATATTTTCGATGAGTCTCTCTAGAGAGGGCATCCAGCTGGGTGCAAGGTGACAGTTTTGAAAGAACACCCAATGCCCCTTCTCCATCGCGCTGTTCATCATCGCTTCAGCCCAGGGACCCTGAAACACGAACACAGGTCATAAACATTTATATATAATATAATAATCATCTACATCTACATAACCGACTGACAACAAGCCCCACAATCTACAGATTCTCAAACACCTTTGAAACCAAATTCTGTTCATACTTATCTATTTGTTACAGAACATTAGTTTTGAATTACATTTTACAAAACTTCTATTCAATCAATAAATTGCGGTTTAAGAACATAAAATTATAAAATTATCTGGCTAATTCCCTTTTTGGTCAACTTTTTAATTAGGGCTCTATTGATGGTTATGATTGATGTCACCTCTCACATTTTTTAAATTCAACTATTCAGCAGCAACACAGTGTTAAATCATATAAATATCACAGTACTGGGATGGGACTACTCATAATCCTTTGCAGTTTTGGTTGGTGCTAATTAGCTCTTATTGTTCTTATTGTTTATGAGTCTTATCATAAATGTTTTTTGTTTGTGTTATAACATGTTATTCTAATGCACATGTTTGCTTATATTTATGATATTTTACATTTTAGTTTTGCTCTATTATTGGGAGTTTATATATACAGTTATGATTAAAAATCCCAACAACCAATCAAGTTATCAATTAGTGTTAATACTTCTACAGATATCAATAAAACCAAACAATACCACTCAAAGTTATCAGTCACATATAATGCACAATACAATTACACTTGTATATAATAATAAAAAGGCCTTCAGATTAGGTATCAGGAATGTTAACATACTTAGTGTGAGCTTGGTTAAAACAACAATATGTTCATTTTAAATGGAGCATCACTGAAATCTGTCAAAATCAGGGGTTGAGCTGATACATAACTGCAGTGATAAAGTGAACTTGTGGAATCAAAGAGGTTAGTCTGCTTGCTGACTGCAGCCACTAGTCTTTCCACTCATGTACGAGGATCAATAAAAGCAAGCAACCTGTGCAGCCTATTAGATTTCTGCTAGATAGACACCGTCATTGGCATCAGATAGCTATGACCAGATCTACCATAATACCATAATGACTTGGGTGACTGCCCAGAAATACCTAATGCTCAGAGACACCAAAAAAAGGGCAAATTTTAAATTATTTTAATGAGCTGTTAACATTTTTTTTAAACGTTCAGTTTACTTAAAATCCTTTGACAACATTCAGTCTAATCATCTAGCCATAAATAATTTAGCCATTGGGCAAATTTGTCAAACATGGAGCCTTCAGTGAGCCTTCTCACTGGCATACCTGACCAAACTTGACAAGACATTACTGAGGAGTTAATTAAGCTTCAGTTTAGAACCTCAGCAAAACCATCCTGAGATGTAGAGACGTTAAAGGTTATTAATAGTGGGTTTGTGGGTAGGGGCACTCAAGGATCTGGAGCTGCTTGTAACTGTAACAAAACACATCCAGAACACACATTATCCAGTGGCTTTGATGTTCTTGCAAAATTGTGTCAATGTTAGAGGAGATGATTATCTATATGGAGATTCTTTTGTTAGTTTGTTTTGAGAGACTGTCCGCTGTCATTCTTAGCTTTGGATTCATCTATTCAGTGGACCTAACCATTAGCAACCAAATACCACAATCGAAGACCTTCATTCGTCTGAAGGTGAGTGATTTTATGTGCTGTTTAAAATTAGTTGGTAAAATTAGCTAGTTTTTCTGAATAAATTGTATATTTGCAAAAAGTCAAATGGTTAACAAATATTAATGTAAAGCTGCTGTTGTTTGGACAGACTTAAACTTTCTAACTCAAGCCTAAAATAGTGGAATTCAAAGACATTTTGCTTTCACTTTGTCATGATAAGTCCCCCATTTATGTATATGATGCATATTAAACACGAACATATAAATGTTTAAACCTAGAATAGAATCAGGGCTATTATAGCCCAATAGCCCAGACCTAGTCACACCCCAACTTAAGAACATTCTTATCCTGTGCACAGAATTAAACCATTTATTTAGTTTGTTGTGTGCATTTACAGAAGTGTAAAAATAACCTGTCCTATTGTGCCAGGCACCGTAATCATTTAACTGTTGCTGGGAAATTGTCCTAAAAAGTGAAACCAGTCAAGAATGTTCATGATCCCTGGAAAAGTTCATGAAGGCGTCCAAATAATCACACGTCAATGACAAACAAAATCAAGCCGCTGAAATAACAACGCTGATATGGCGTTCGGGGTAGACAATACAATCACAAACAAAACAAGCGCAGAGCAAGCAGAAACAGTCTAGAGCTAAAATAGATTTAGAAAGCTTTGATAGAGACCAGATAGAATATCCTGAGTGTTGTCCTACTGTGAATGGCAGGAAAAGCAAACAAAGACAGCTAAAACATACACTGGAATGGCTACTACATATCTTTGCTGTCCAATGAAAAACAAGTATCTCCAAAATTGTTACTTTACAGGAGAGACCAAAAACATACTTTACTTTCAATGTAAGTCAATGGAACTATTTTGGAGCAATTTTACTGGTCCAATCATTATTACATTTTCACACAATGTAAACACCCATTGGTGTGTTTAAATGATGTAGAAAACTCAAAATTGATTTGATATGATACATTATTATACTTTGGGTCTAGGATAGGGGTGAAATTTGTACAACACTGGGTTTAGTCACTGATGAGTTATGAAGTAGATTTATTTTTATTTGAAGGATTTTGCTTATTTACTGTTGAAGGAGGGTGGACGCTGTTTTCAGAGAGGCACACTTAGCAACGAAAAATGAAAATTACTGATAATAAATACTAGCCCTTTATAGATGTGTTAAATATATATACCAGCATGTTATTTTCAGTCAATCAATTTAAGCCCAGAGTAACAAAGTAAAGACCTGTAAAACAGTGTCTAGGATAAGTGACATCTGTAGGTGTTCAAATTGGATCAGGATTCAAATGTAGCAGTATTGGTAGGCTCACAAATTCAGGATTGACTTTAGGTATTTTACTAAATGTGACTGTTTCATTAATGACTGTTTTAGTACATTTTCTTTTCTAATATCTACTTATTAGGCCGGATAATATAATACAATCTGCTATACAAATATATATTTTAGTTAATTTTAAGCTAAACTCAAAAACACTCTAGCAAGTATCTGACTAGCAAACAGCTTTCTCCACATAAAAAAGCATAATCAATTTAAACTACAAAACAAACTATAAAAGACTATAAAAACAATAACTCTAAAAATTCCTTATGTTACACACTGACTTTAGGGCACATTTCCTATATATATAAGTATATTTTTTATTATTATTTTTTTATTTATTTATTTATTTATTTTTTTTTTTAAAGATTCTGTATAAAACCATGTGCAACACATTTTTCCTCAATCCCAAGAATTATTACACTACGCACAGAACCTTTTAAGCATGCAAATGGGTGTGTATGGTCCTATATAGAACCCTTGAAGCCCCATTGTCATGAGTGTAGGACCTGCATAGAGTTGCCGTCTCCATTTTTAAAACCAGTACACATATACACCTTTAATTGATCTATATATATAGAGGCAAACCTAGACTCCAGGCTGATGTGTTGTATTTGTGTATGAATGTAGGGAATCTCTAGAATGTTCTCCCCCCCTTTCTGGAACATTTTAGACCCAGTTACCAACACTAGAAAGACTGTGTGATCCGAAGCCCACCTTCCCCAGGCTGAGTCATCACATTTATAAGGACATGTGAAAACCTGATCCCAGGTCAGCACTGATAGGTATGACCTCAGAGATGTGACTAAATGCCAGCGTCATTGTCTTTAGCTTGTAAAGAATGTAGCATCTCTTTAGGAGGTGACCTACAGCACAGCAGCTGATATGAACACTCAGAGTAGACTGATAATTAGCAGCAGGGTGGGAAGCCATGGTTTTATTACATGAAGGTCTTTTGGAGTGCAGGGAAAATTCCAATCATGCCAGAGATGGGATTCTAAAGAGGATCATACGCTGGATTCTCGCAGGATAAAAATTAGATGACTCCACGACCATGCAAAAGAGGTGTACACTCTTTTTTGTGCCTCAGAGGTCAAAGTGTAGTGTTGTGGTGGGTCAAGGTGAAAAAAAGACAAAACTACTACTGTAGGTAGTATGGTGGTTATGTTTTGCTGCTGAAATATAAAAAAAACACAATTTAAACTAATAAAAAAGATGTATTAATAATATTGTAAGAACTAGATAAGGTGCATACACACTTCTGGTTAGTGCAACTTCTGGCTAGGGTAACTTTCTGGTGGGCTAAAACAAACGTCCAAATATTCCTGGGAATATCAAGTAAGGTCAATGCATCCTGTTTGTTCTGTGTGTTTTAAAATAAGTATTTATTTATTTTCCTGACCTGGCCCTGGCCCAGTGAGATGGCACTCATTTTCTTGGAGAACTTCATGACGTCAGCAAACTTGTAGAGGTCGGCAGCAGGGTCAGTGCCAGGAGACAGGACGAAGATGAGTGGAGTGGACGGAGAAGACTCCTTAAAGACCACAGACAAGTCGGATGTCTAAGAGAGAAAAGAAATGCCGGGTGAGAGTCTGTCACTGAGAACAGCTACTTTTAAATGGCTGAAAACTGCTGGACTGCTGAAACAGGCTGGGACAAAAAAGTACTTTAACGCCCCCTTCAGGAATTACTTAGTACAGCACCTCACCTTACAGACAGCACTCACTATTCTTTACAAGCAATAATAACTTTTACTGTGTGTAAATGTATTTTTAGATTTTATTCAATATTTCGAGAATTCTGTGAATTAGATTTACTTTATTTTTTAAAGTATTGTGAGTGCACACATGTTCGACAAATAACTAAACACAGGCCGATTTCCCAAAAGTGTCTTAACACAAAGATGTTTCTTAAATAATAGAGCGAGAATCACACTACTCTTTTTTTTAGACATCGCTCTGGACTGAAGTTTGGAAGTTTTTCAGTTTTTCAGTTTTATGTGCCATGACAACCTTGACTGTCAAGCTTAAATAAGGTAGACAGGCTATTCGCGGTGCTGCAGTACCTGAGGCTCAATGAAGCGCTGCCCCAGCTGGGCAGACACAAAGTCTTGTAGGCCATGTGTGAGGCGATCCACGCGCAAGCAGCGCAGCACCAGCAACCGCTGGAAACTGTCCAGCTTCCTGACCCACTCGCCTGGAAGAGGCTCTCTGTACGCAGAAATACACACAGAAAACACACAAACATGAAAAACACACCAACACAATACAATATACACTGCATGTACACAGAGCCACTGTAGCACAGCGACAAACTTATAGCTCTGTTTATATAATACAGAGGGGACATATGTAAGACCCCTCATCCTGACAAGTCAACTAAGCAATTGTATGTATACGCATGTATACATGTGTGTGTGTGTGCGTGTAAGTGTGAGAGAGGTTACCGGTGCGGCTGGCTGCTGTCAAAGATCCTCTTGTATTCGGCCTCATGTTTGAAGAAGGTGTCTGCCAGACCTTTGAAGTTGGGGAGTGCGTTGAGGGCCACCAACTCCTTCCATGCCCGCTCTGATAACCAGCTGGAGGAAGGGTTAGGAAGCTGCTGCTGGACAGTCCCTCCAGATAGCATGTACTGCCATTCTGCCTGGAGACAGAACAGCCTGATTCAACCATGTCAGCTTCGATTCTTGACTGATAAAGACCTACTTAAACTTTCCTTGATTACATTTTTAATGGATAGACAGACAGACAGATAGCTCACCATGTCTATCTTGTTGTCGTACATCATGATGCGTGCACACAATAGGAAGGCAAACATAAGCTTGTGTTTTTCAAATAGGCTGCGGCAGACATTGCTGTAGAGGCTGAAGGTGAAATATTCATTAATGTTGACAATGCGCTGCTCCACCGTGTCTGTGGATAGAGACAAAGAGACAAAATATATATATATATATATATATATATATATATATATATATATAAAATGAAAAATATATCTAGTCAATCATGCTGCTTTAGGTAGTGAATCCTTTTCTTAAAGGCATTTTCAGTGACAGTGATGGTGTATAATGTATAAAGGAGAACTCTACCTGCCCGGGCTGAGTTTGCGATGCCAGCCATAAAGATGCCCAGGAACCACTCCAGTGAGTACTGGTACATGGGGTCAACATTGGACAGGTCTGACACACAGAAGAAAAGGATTTGGGTGCGTACGGCTACGGGGACGTACTCCAGTCGAGTGGCGTCAATGTCCCGCTCCGTCTCCTCTGCCGCCATCACTTTAGCCTGCCATGGTCCAACATCATTATCCATCCACAGCTGGGAGAATGCTTACACAAGTCATCTATAATGCTACGTACAGCACATTTATCAATTCTTTTAAAATGGGCAATTGTGAAAGGAATAAGGGACCCAGAACTGAAAGGAACTGATACTGGAGAAAGTATAGAGAAAATATCACAAGGTCATCAGGAAATCATTGTAAGTTTTGTTGTAGTTCTGCTGTTGCAGTCTGAAAACAGTTTGCTACCTGGATCTCTCCAGCTTTGAGTTTGGAAGCACCCAGCACTCGGATGAGCTCCTCATCGTCCACAGGGTTTCCCTCAGATGAGCTGAGGCGGAGCAGGATCTGATCCTCAATCTCTTTCAGCTCCTGCTTCATGTGGGCGTTACTCACTATCAGCTGATTCTTCGCCTCTTCCAGATCAGGCCTCTCCTCTGCCACTACGCGGCCCAGCAGCTGGTCCTCCAATCCACTGGACACCACAAATACAAACAAAACAGAATTCAAGCACCCCTGGTCAAATAACACCTCCTCTATACATTTTTATACACATTAATTGTTTACTTACAGAATTTAACACATAATAATAAAATATCAAATGTGGCCTGTGCAAATGTTTGGGCACATTTTAAATTTTTTTATTTTAATATGTTATAAACAGAAATTTAATCCATTCGTCTATCCATTATCTTCCGCTTTATCCTGTTAGTCGGGGTTACGGGGGGCTGGAGCCGATTCTAGTATCATTGGGCGAAGGTGGGGTATACCATGGACAGGTATAAACAGAAATTGTGCTATAAACATAAAACATTTAAGTTTGCATAAGACTGTCCTTGCATATATGATAAGGAAAATTGTATTTAAAAGCTAAGCAGTATTATAAGCAGTATTATTTGTTGTTACCATCCAACACCTGATCTGGCTAATCAATGCATTGTTATTTTACATGTGTGCTGGTAGTGAAATTCAATTGATCCATGCAACAAATAAAAACATCAGAAAAAAATGGTGTTATAAAAAGCACAATATTTTTTCACAGTGACTAAAACTTTTGCACAGAACTGTGTATCTTAGTTGGGCAGGAACTGGTCAGTCAGTGACCCCTAGCCCATTTATGTTTTGGGATATTTTAGCTGTGTGTGTGTGTGTGTGTGTGTGTGTGTGTGTGTGTGTGTGTGTGTGTTTTGAATGCACATGGCTGCAGAGTACCTGGGTGACAGTGTGAAGTTGATTAGAGTGACCTTGGTAGATATCTCAGGTGAATAGTGAGGATTGGGCAGTTTGGTGGTGATGTACATCTTAAAGTCATCGTGATAGGGAATAACAGCATCTCCCAGCTTCAGCACCGTACTGCCCTGCTGTTTATATGTCTGAGAAACACACAGTAATATTAATATACAATTTTGCTGCAGTGATGTACAATCAACATGTCTGCTATTAGAATTTGCAGCAAGTTTGACAGAGCAGGTGTGAAAAAAGGAGTTGAATAGATTTGTTAATACAGTTGTGTACCTGTCTCAGCAAAACAGGGTCCAGTGCTGGGTCCAGCTCCTCTCCTACATTCTCCAGCAGGCAGGGCTTTCCAAAGCGAATGGCGTTCTCCAAACTACGCAGAAAATCCCGATCACTCAGCTTCATCACATCCAGTCCGTTATCACGCTCCTGCACAAGGAAAGATCCCACCAATGAAAGCTTAAAGAGTACTGTACTGCTTAGAGGGTGGGAACGCAACACAGTACATCAACAACCGCTGTATCTACAACGATCAGGCAATTCTTTAAGTACACCTGCTTGTTTTTTAATTCATTGTACTTCAGTGGTCAGGACCCTCACAGGATCATGACATTATTTGGGTAGTGGATCATTCTTACTGCAGTAAAACTGATGTGTTGGTGGTATGTTAATGTGTGTTGTGCTTGTATGCGTGGATCAGACACTGTCTCCACTCACTGTCCACCCTATTAGCACACCACCACCATGTCAGTGTCAATCCACTACCGTAATAATTCCTGCTCTGTGGGGGTCCTGTGGGGGTTCTGACCTTTGAAGAACAGGGTAACAAAGTACGCAGAGAAACGGATAAACTACAGTCTAGGACTACAGGACTACAAAGTGCTTCTAAACGGCAACTGGAGTCAATGAAATGGACAATGAGTTTAGAAACAATGTAATGTATATGTAATGTATAGGTATATGTAATGAAGCAGCAGGTCAATCTATGTCCATTCAAACATTAAACCTCTTGAGCATCTGGTAACTAGCATAACAGAACTGGCTGTTAGTGTTCTCCTTAAAGCATGATGAGATGTCCAATAACAGAGAATAACTTCAACTTCACATCTCTCAGGGCAAGACAGATAGAGAAAAACATACCATGTGTACGAGAACTGGTGACCACTAAATTACAACATTGGAAAACCAACTGTAAGATTAAAATCAGACTTTGATTAAAATGTACCCACAGACACTCTGGTGTGTTCCCTTATTACAGAGATTTAAAAAATATCATAACTCTGTAAACCTGAATTAATACAGATGGAGACGAAATCTAGCTAGATGATGAAATTTCAGTTCTCACCATGTTCTTGATCCACTTGTTGGCCTGGCCCTGAGGGTCGATGAACAGAGACCAGCGCTGAGAGTACTGAGTGATTACTCCGTTTTCAACAGAAAGGTTATCCTTCGGCAGCCCTGAGATCTATACACACATATATATATATACACACACACACACACACACACAAGAATACGTTTAAAGACACTTAAAAAAAAAACTTCAATCTGTTTCATAATCTATTGTGTAAACTTATCTGATATTCAGTAAACTTTTAAAAGTTAAAAGAAAATGTCTTTACACAGATTTACAAATATAGAGATATATAGTTGCTGTCCAAAGAAAAACAAGTATCTTCAAGTATTTAATTATCTGGCAACTTTAGAGGAGAGGTAAAAAACAGGCTTTGCCTTGAATGTAAGTCGATGCAACCAGTATTTTTTTCCAAGCTATTTTGGGGCATCTCTATTGGTCTGTTCAGAATGAAATTATCACTCAATGTAAAGAGCTGTCGTGTTCAAAAAATAAAAATAAAAATAAATAAAATAAATAAATAAATAAATAAATAATGAATATTAGGAGAGCGTTTAACTGAAGAACTGAGTAAAAAAAAAAGTGAAATAATTTGACACAATTTTAATAATTTGACATATATATATATATTTTTTTTCATTAACAGTATGTATGTAAGAGCATTTGGGTTTGATTGTTTATGACCTGCCAGGAGCGGATCTTGACTTTGTCTCCCAGAGTGTTGATAAGGTTAGGTTCGGCTGTGTGAGGGACCTGTAGCTCCTTAAAACCATGCAGCCACTCCTCAACCATCGCTGCCCTGTACTCACCCTGAGGAACACAAACACACAGAGGGTGAGGTTCAAACAGCCATCAAGTTCAAGGAATCCACCATTTTCTAGAATGTTCACTGTGCTCCACTATGTTTGTTCCCATGACACACAGTTAAGCGCAGTGAGCACTGACTGTTCGCTATGCTCCCTGACAGGAAATAGTGTCACAACTGCATCTCGGCTTTCTGAAAAAAACTGAGGACACACGCCTCACTGACCATACTTAAGAAATGTTCAGAAAACAGAATTGTGATATCTTCCTACTGGCCACCCCTTTAGATTTAGAGTCCAAAGCAATGAACAGCACTGTAGATCATTCTAAAATGACTAAGCATGTTAAAGACCAATAAGAATCATTAAGTCCAAATAAATTTAATAACCAGAATGTCTCATTTTAAAAGTTGTGAAACTTGCACACCTAGAGCCGATATATTTCGTCCCACCACTTTCGGAGGAGTGACTCCACACCTGAATGACACGTCTACTCACAGTAAAGGGTCCAAGGTAAGCTACATATCCTGCAGCCAGCAGCACATCTCCAGACACATTATCCACCAGATACTCCAAATGCTGCACAGTCTCACTCCAGCGCACCTTCTCATCAGCCAGTCCACCAATCAGCTACAAAACACACATCCATTCATTAATGAACTCATATACACAGGTGGGATAAATGATTCAGGTACATTTGCTTTACTGCATGTATTTGTATTTCTGTGGACTGATTGTGATTGTGTAAATGATTAGGACAGGCACGTTATGTCCTTGATTTTGCAAACAATTTAAGCAGGTGCATACTGGAGAGCTAATTTGGGGAGATCTATGCTGTACAGGTAATTTGGACAGGTATATTTTGCACAGGTGATCCAGACAAGTGTATACTATGTGGGAGATTTGGATAAGTGTTTGCTATGTGTGTAAATTAGACAGGTGTACACTATACAGGTGTTTTGGACAGCTGTATGCTGTAGAGGTGATTTAGACAGGTGTACACTATACAGGTGTTTTGGACAGCTGTATGCTGTAGAGGTGATTTAGACAGGTGTACACTATACAGGTGTTTTAGACAGCTGTATGCTGTAGAGGTCATGTGGACAGGTGTATGCTGTAGAGGTGATTTAGACAGGTGTACACTATACAGGTGTTTTAGACAGCTGTATGCTGTAGAGGTCATGTGGACAGGTGTATGCTGTAGAGGTGATTTAGACAGGTGTACACTATACAGGTGTTTTGGACAGTCGTATGCTGTAGAGGTGATTTAGACAGGTGTACACTATACAGGTGTTTTAGACAGCTGTATGCTGTAGAGGTCATGTGGACAGGTGTATGCTATAGAGAGGATTTGGATAGCTGAACGCTGTAGAGGTGATTTGGACAGCTGTGTAGTGTAGAGGTGCTTTGGACAGCTGTGTAGTGTAGAGGTGATTTGGAGAGCTGTATGCTGTAGAGGAGATTTGGACAGCTGTACGATGTACAGTAGAGGTGACCTGGACAGGTGTGTAGTGTAAAGGTGATCTGGACAGCTGTACGATGTAGAGGTGATCTGGACAGGTGTGTAGTGTAAAGGTGATCTGGACAGCTGTACGCTGTAGAGGTGATTTGGACAGCTGGATGCTGTAGAGGTGATTTGGACAGCTGTGTAGTGTAGAGGTGATTTAGACAGATATGTAGTGTAGATGTGATCTGGACAGCTGTACGCTGTAGAGGTGATCTAGATAGGTGTGTAGTGTAAAGGTGATCTGAACAGCTGTACGATGTAGAGGTGATTTGGACAGCTGTGTAGTGTAAAGGTGATCTTGACAGCTGTGTAGTGTAGAGGTGATTTGGACAGCTGTGTAGTGTAAAGGTGATTTGGACAGTTGTGTAGTGTAGAGGTGATTTGGACAGCTGTATGCTGTAGAGGTGATCTGGACAGCTGTGTAGTGTAGAGGTGATTTGGACAGCTGTACGCTGTATAGGTGATTTGGACAGCTGTACGCTGTAGAGGTGATTTGGACAGCTGTGTAGTGTAGAGGTGATTTGGACAGCTGTGTAGTGTAGAGGTGATTTGGACAGCTGTACGCTGTAGAGGTGATTTGGACAGCTGTACGCTGTAGAGGTGATTTGGACAGCTGTGTAGTGTAGACGTGATTTAGACAGCTGTGTAGTGTAGAGGTGATTTGGACAGCTGTACGCTGTAGAGGTGATTTGGACAGCTGTGTAGTGTAGACGTGATTTGGACAGCTGTATGCTGTAGAGGTGATCTGGACAGCTGTGTAGTGTAGAGGTGATTTGGACAGCTGTATGCTGTAGAGGTGATCTGGACAGCTGTGTAGTGTAGAGGTGATTTGGACAGCTGTGTAGTGTAGAGGTGATTTGGACAGCTGTACGCTGTAGAGGTGATTTGGACAGCTGTGTAGTGTAGAGGTGATTTGGAGAGCTGTACGCTGTAGAGGTGATTTGGACAGCTGTGTAGTGTAGAGGTGATTTGGACAGCTGTACGCTGTAGAGGTGATTTGGACAGCTGTGTAGTGTAGAGGTGATTTGGACAGCTGTGTAGTGTAGAGGTGATTTGGACAGCTGTGTAGTATAGAGGTGATTTGGACAGCTGTGTAGTGTAGAGGTGATTTGGACAGCTGTACGCTGTAGAGGTGATCTGGACAGCTGTGTAGTGTAGAGGTGATTTGGACAGCTGTGTAGTATAGAGGTGATTTGGACAGCTGGATGCTGTAGAGGTGATCTGGACAGCTGTGTAGTGTAGAGGTAATTTGGACAGTTGTGTAGTGTAGAGGTGATCTGGACAGCTGTACGCTGTAGAGGTGATTTGGACAGCTGTGTAGTATAGAGGTGATTTGGACAGCTGGATGCTGTAGAGGTGATCTGGACAGCTGTGTAGTGTAGAGGTGATTTGGACAGTTGTGTAGTGTAGAGGTGATTTGGACAGCTGTACGCTGTAGAGGTGATTTGGACAGCTGTGTAGTGTAGAGGTAATTTGGACAGTTGTGTAGTGTAGAGGTGATTTGGACAGCTGTACGCTGTAGAGGTGATTTGGACAGTTGTGTAGTATAGAGGTGATTTGGACAGCTGGATGCTGTAGAGGTGATCTGGACAGCTGTGTAGTGTAGAGGTAATTTGGACAGTTGTGTAGTGTAGAGGTGATTTGGACAGCTGTACGCTGTAGAGGTGATTTGGACAGCTGTGTAGTGTAGAGGTAATTTGGACAGCTGTGTAGTGTAGAGGTGATTTGGACAGCTGTGTAGTATAGAGGTGATTTGGACAGCTGTGTAGTGTAGAGGTGATTTGGACAGCTGTACGCTGTAGAGGTGATCTGGACAGCTGTGTAGTGTAGAGGTGATTTGGACAGCTGTGTAGTATAGAGGTGATCTGGACAGCTGTGTAGTGTAGAGGTGATTTGGACAGCTGTGTAGTATAGAGGTGATTTGGACAGCTGGATGCTGTAGAGGTGATCTGGACAGCTGTGTAGTGTAGAGGTAATTTGGACAGTTGTGTAGTGTAGAGGTGATCTGGACAGCTGTATGTCTTATAGGTGAACGCTGTGTGGGAGATCCGGATAAGCATTTGTTGTACAGGTGATTTGGACAAATGTATATCATAGAGCTTATTTAGGCAAGTGTGGTTGTGTAGGTGGTCTAGACAGATTAGGTACCGCTCACCTTGTCTGCTCTGATCAGTCTACTCTCACACAGCTGGCACTTGCTGTCTAGTTCGTCACGTTTGGACAGGCAGTCGTGATATTTAGCTTGCAGTGTAGCAATGCCCTCCTCCACCTCTGCCAACTTCTTATTGGCCTCATCCAAAATACGCTGGGTTACAGCTAGGTCCTCCTGAGCCTCAGCAAGGGCTTGCTACTCTTACAAACATACACACGCACACATTAATGTTTACATAACATCATTGTCAAGTAGTATTTTTCAATGTTGATATAAATTCTGGGGTGACAATTTATATTTCTGCACTGCAGGGGGCAGCATGACGCTCTGGTGGACAGCAAGTACTAGATCCCAAACCAATAGAAAGCAAGTTCTTACACGTTTGGGCTCCACAGCTCTGGCCACAAAGTGGTAGACATGCATGGCTCGCACCCACTGGCAGATGGATGTGCAGGCCTTGGACACTTTGGCTATGGAGGCCGGTTGGAACTCCTCATTGTCAATGTAGGGCTGCACCAGTTTGATCACAGAATCTGGTATGTTGTCCTGTAGAGCACATAAAATGGGAGGTGAAGAAATAAGGAATATTTTCACCTGTAATTCTTTGTATCGGTGTTCTAAACTGTTCCCTGAGCATGTTTGTAAACTCATGATAAAATATGTGCTGTAAACCTGACCTTGTCAAACTTGAACAAGCTCTCCAAGAATTTGCCAGGGTCCTGAAGAAGACCTTTGCCGGGCTCCCAGTAGTCGTCGACTTTGGTCCCAGGCTTTTCTCCGGCCACTTTCTTAGGCTTGATGCCTTTCATAATGCAGACTGCCTCTATGACCAGCTTCACTCCCTGAGGAGGCCTCTGCATTGCCCTCACCTAAACAACAACACCCAGACATACAAACAAATGAGATGTATGGAAATTAAAGTGGATTTTTATTCTGTGCCAGTACTAAAAACGTAATAAAAACTGGTCATTTTATTAAATGTAATTTTATTGCTTGGGAGACTGCAAGTTCAATTCCCTGCAGCCATTCTTGAGAACATAATGCTAGGCAGGGTCTCCCTCTCCCCCACTACATCACTCAGCATGGTTAATAGTCTACAAAGGTAGGCATCTGTTAGCTGACGTAAAAGTGGAGCCAGTAAGCATTCTCACCCAAGCATGTTGAGCTGTCTATACAAAGTGTTGTGAATTCTTTCCACATCCTAACATGACGGTTTCATCAACATGTTCCAGTGGATGGAAAAAACAAACTATTTTTTCTGTTTCTTTACATCACAAACACACTGCCCATAGCTTACTCAAACAAAAATGTTGTACTGGTTATTATTATTTCTGCAAAACAAATGGATTTTGTTACTGTTTGTCCTGGAAGGACCTTCTTGAACCTCCAATCAAATCATGAAGAATAAAATTATGTCCCATCTGAAGACTTCTTTCAGAAATGTGTCATGTTAAGGTAGAAGAAGCCCAAGTCACACTGTCTTAAAGTTACTTGTTCCCCATGTGAGACAGCAACGTTCCCTCATTAGGCTTCTAACTATTTGTGATGGCAGTGTTTCTTTGGCGCTGTGCACATGAGGTAGACTAATCTGTTCTGTCAACGTAGCTTGTAATGATGTGTTGGTCATGAAAACGATATCAATTCTTCTTTCAGGTCAACTGGCATACTAGATTTGGCTAAGTGTTTTATGTCAGATGCCCTTCCTGACATAACCCTGGCCACGCACCCAGGCTTGGGACAACACACACTCACACACACCTAGGGACTAATCAGAGAGACCAATCAGCCTAACAGGCATGTCTTTGGACTGTGGGGGGAAACCGGAGTACCCGGAGGAACCCCACGCAAGCATGGTGAGAACATGCAAACTCCACATAGAATCGAACCCAGATCATCTTGCTGTGAGGCAACAGTGCTAACCACTGCCCCACCGTGTCGTCCCTTTCACGATTACAATAAACATAGGATTTACTGTGCAGCCCTACATATATCATTCAAACTCACACTTGTGCTTCACATTTGTGTTCTTACACATAACGTTTAAATGTTTAGTGTCACCTCAGTGACATCGTTCTTGTTAAGGGATTTGAGGCTGGTCAGTGCAGCATCCAGTGCGGGCAAAGCTTCATCTAGATCTTTTTGTGCATCTGCAGCGATGGCTCCGGCTATCCTGGCTTTCTCAGATGCTTTAGCTTCCTCAGCCTGCACTGCAACCCGAGTCTCCTCCGCAATCACTGTGTCTTTCTGCACATATACAAACATATAAACAATGACGTTTGACCATCTTTTACTATATATAGCTTGGATTTGAGTATTATGAGATATAAGTGTGAATGATGCCTTGATCTTCTCCATGGTGATAACAGTGTCTCTGGCTGCTTCTTCCAAAAGAGGTCGCATGGTCTCCAGCTCCTCCTGCATTTTGCTCACATCCTCAGCGGTGCTTAAGAGCTGCACATATGCACAAAAAATCAAACAACCAGAAAAGGTGTTTAAGTATAAACCATCAGTACTAACATAGCACTGATTTAGCTCTTAAATGCCTTTTTAAGGTGTCTCTAAACAGCAGTAAAAAATAAGCATTTAAATTTTAGATCTTAAGGGATTATGTTATGATCTATGGAAACTCAAGTTATTGTGATAACCCAAATATATACAAAATCATTAAATAGGTGCTTTCTATTGGGAGGTGTCTGTCACTAACATTTGTTTATTATTGTCTCTAAAAGAAATCTCATCCTAAGCAAGAAAACATTATGTTGCTGTTGTGAAGCACTGCTCAAATGAAGCCCCAAATGCTATTAAGGTGCTAACAGCCCCCCTTGTGCAGAATTTAGACTACTACACATAAATGAGTGAGAAAAGGGAGCAGTGTCAACGATCACAACAATCCATCTATTATCTTTCGCTTTATCCTGTTAGTCAGGGTCAAGGGGGCTGGAGCCTTGGGAGAAGGCTGGGTACACCATGGACAGGTCACCAGTTCATTGCATGGCCAATACACACTCACGCACATGCTCACACCTAGGGGTAATTTAAAGGGACCGAACAACCTAACATGCATGTCTTTGGAAAATTGGAGGAAACCTGTGTACCCAGAGGAAACCCATTCAAGCACGGGGAGAATACGCAAACTCCACACAGATCGGCCTGGACCAGGAATCCAACCCGGAATGCCTTGCTGTGAAGCGTCAGAGATGATCACTACACCCCCGTGCTGCCAACGATAACAACCATACTTGGATAAACATATCTAAGCATCTCCAAAGCTTTCGCTCCCTTTCACCTTGTCCAGACCGGTCTTCATGCGCTGGCGAGCTCCATGCAGTTCCTGCTTTTTGCGTCCAATTAGAGCAGAGAAGATACTGAGCAGCTCCAGGTAGCTCTTGGGTGTGACGTAGTTGTAGCGTGACAGTTCAGTTCGATACTGCTCACACTTGCGGGCCACCATCTGGTGGATCTCCATGCACATCACAGTCTGAAATCACAAACACACATATGCACATCTGCTGAGTGACAGAACATTAATACATTTATTGTGTACTTGAGTGCACTTGCTGTACATTTTCTACATTTGCACATAGGCATGCACCCTTTTCCTCACCAGGCCATTAAGAGCAGCAGGACTGGCCTCCAGCTCAGGTAGCTCATTGAGGAAGGACACTGCCACAGACTGCAGTGCCTCCTGTGGCCAGGCGCTGAACCAGTCGATGGTGCAGCACGTGACCAGAGAGGGGAACTGGCGAAGCCTCGCACGGAACACTTCCCCTATTGGACTGCAAAACAGAATAGGTCAGCTCTTTATAGGCAAAAATTAAAGGCTCCATGAATCTAAATCCAGATGCTATATGTTATCATTGCCCTTTAGGGCACTGTGGGTGCTCTTAATGTTGGGTACAGCTTAAGTAAGCATTGCTACTCCAATCACCAGTCACAGATGAGGCTTGCGATGCCCAAACAGCTGTAAAGAAACTATGCTCCCCTAAAGCCTCTCCTTTCGAATCAGAAAAAACTTCACAACCAAGTGATAGCTAACCTACCAATCATAACTGAGCTTTCAAGTTTGCTCATGGGTCTATCTGTTACGCTGTCATATAAGCACTGTTAATAATTTATAAATAATATATCGTTATGTAATAATAAATATGTGGTGTAGCAGAACGGAAATGCTGGACTAGCAGGATGGGAATGCTGGATTGAGGGACTAGAATACTAGGATCAAGCCCAGTCCTCAGATCTGATCTCATCTGATCTGCATTGTTAAGCTGTTTTACTCTATTTATATTCTTCCTGTTTTCTTTCCTGTTTTTATAGATAATGGTACATCATACAGTGCCAGCTGTAATAAGCTGTGCTTATTTGTGTATATAAGCTTCCTTTGGTAGCTACATTAGCTCTGTACAGACAATAAATAAATAAATAAATAAATAAATAAATAAGCATTAAGTAGAGACTTTACAACATGCAGTTTTTGCTGAAATGGTCTTATTAGCAGAGACCCTAAAAAAACAGTGTTTTCTTTTCTGACCTCATGCACAAGACAGTGTGGATGTTGCTGCGGACTCTTTTGACATAAGCAGCCATGAGGTTGGCTTTGGTGGGCTGCTGGCCGAGGTCCTGCACCACAGGCTTCATAGTAGTCAAGATTCGGTCCTGCTCGTCTCCACCATACAAGTTTGGCACGTCGCCTGAGTTCAGGATGTTATTAATGTCCTCCAGGAACGACTCGCTCTTGATCTGAAAACAAACAGCCAAAGAAGAATGTGTGTGTCAGAAAAGCACTAAAATGGGAAGTCCACCACTATCTCAAAATTTCTGCGCAATTAAATGGTTCAGATAAGAGTTACTAAGGTTTGGTATGCCTATAAAAGCTCTATCAGGAAAAGTTCTAACATTAAATAATTAATCCATATTCTTGAAATGTTTGCCATTGTTTAGTCCAGTCAATACAGAATTTCAATTATATACAAATGTAATTTATTAAGCAACTATTAATCCACCAAAATGCCAACCATACTTTCAAGGTTTAATCTGCAAACTCTTTTATATCACCTATGTGTTGATGGGGTATCCACAGGATTGATAAAGTTAATCTCACCTGTGTATCAACAAACAGGAAGGTGATCTGAACATTCTGCAGACCGGCCTTCATCATGATGCTCTTAATGTCCTCCCTCCATTCTGCTGCTCCATAGTTCTTAGACAGCTCAATCTGGAAGCACTCGTAGTCAGATCTAACAAGGCAACATGACAACAACAGGGATGATGAAACATACAAAACAATACAGTGCAACACATAAGCAAAGACATGCCATTGAAAAAACAACACATCAGTCATGCATGCATTCAAAAACCAAGAATGTATGTTGAAAAGCAATTTCACTAGTTTTTCAAAATTTCTGCAGAACTAAATGGTTAATATATGTAAAGTCATTCAGAGGAGTTTAGTGTGAAAAGCTCAGTTCTAGAGAAACTTACAGGATCAGAATTGAAAAACTAACAAACTCAGACACATGTAGGTTGTTTCGAATAGTAGACTAAATGGCTATATTTTGTTGTAGACATAGTGGCAACTAGTTTGTATCACCACTACTGTAAGAAATGTCGGTAAGTTTCTCTACAATTGCCCACTCTCCACAGAATTAGTGGAATTCCCTTTAAATGTGGTCTCTGTTTCCAAATTTTAATTGGTCGCAGATTTGGTAATATCAATTAATACTTTGCTACTGAAAGAACACAGCACATCTGTGAATCATGAACTTCTCTTTGCACTTCTAACAGAAGAAACTAAAGGTACAAAAGTCTCTAATTCACTTCTCTCCTCAATGTCAGAAGCATAATAGCAGATAGGTTAATGCTAAACTGCTACATTCCTGCATTCTGAACCCACCACATGTCTCTAATGTGGTGGGAGAGGCTGAGAAAAATCCCTTTTCTGTGTGGCACGAGTTGATAGCGTGCATCGAGGAGGGTGTCTTTGTGCTCATGGGGGTCTTGTCATATGCTACCTTTAATGTTCAACATGTGTGCCCACATTTAAAGGTCCTTGCACTGCACTGGTTCATATGCACTGCTTTATATTATTTATGGCTCGTAATCGTACTCCCTGATGGCTTCAATTTCACAGGAACGGCTTTGTACTCAGTATAATGATCAGTTTTGTGCGCCATGCTTAGATATGAAACTTCATAATGATAGGTTGGTCTCCTTCATATTGTGTGGTCAATATGCTTTTGAACCGAGGTTACAGAATGGGGGTCCTCTTGTAACTGCACATGTGGTGTGACTAGTAAGTGTGCTGACTGGGCTCGGCTGATTCTTCGAGCAATGGCTATGATAAAAATAAAAAAAAATACTCCACCTGATCACTTCATTAAAATGTACCCCTCACTACTAATGCAGGCAATCAACCAAGACATGGTTGGTGTCTGAAATCGGTTTCAAGTATCAAATAGCTATTAAAGCCAATCTAATGTGTGCAATCAAAAGAAAGTTGTCACATGCATAATAGGTGTTAACAAGTTTTACTTTTTCATCAAAAGATCATGTTAGTTCCAAAAATAAGATGTTTCTCACTGGCCTAAAAATGCAGCACAGTTAGTATTTACAGTCTTGATAAATCAGAGAAGGTGATTCTATTCTATTTTATATTTTATACTTTATTCTATTTCTTTTTATGGGTGATAAATGCTTTTGTCCCTATTTAGTAAATCAACTACAACCAAAACAGAGACTGCGACCATATTAGTAAATTTGTCTTCTAGACTTTCCCAATGTCCTCCCTAATTTAGACACTACTGGTTACACCTCCTTAGTAGGCTCTATTACACAAAGCTACCAAACTGGATCACCACAACTACTGCTAACACAACATCACTGCACAGTGCACTGTAAAATATTTTAGGGCAAGCTGCTTACTTTAATTTAAAAATCCAAAAATTCTTTCAGTGTTAAGGTCTGTTTTCCCATGGGACTCTTGTGGGACCAAGCACAACCTCTTGTGAGAGGAGAGGGCGGTTAACCGGCCCAGTGTGGCTGGCAGTGGGATAACTTGTAGAGAAATCTCGCAAATTAGCGAATAGCCAACCTAAAATGACTTAACAATCACCTAACAATGAATATATAAAATTATATCTAACTGTCTAACGGTCAGATGGCCATAGCTGTGGAACGCGTTTTTAAGAAAGGTAAAGGCGTGACAATAAAGCCAAACAAGGAAAAGTAACAGTTCTTTTGTTTAGTAAGTGATGCAGGAACCACCTATATGGAGCTTTGTGTGGTGGAAGAAAAAGAACAGAATAAGACTTTGCAAAAGCAGGACTAAAAAAAGGTCTCAGACCTCTATTGGACATTAAATCACACTTTGAGGAGAACACTAACTGCTAATTCTGTCAGCAACAGACTTTGCTGCTTTGGCTAGCAGCTTGGTAAAAGGGGAGATGGAGAGCCCACCCACAGAAAGCAAGTACAAATATGCTGTGCAATGGATGGTTGTTTTACCTGTAGGGACCAAACTAAAGATATCCTAACAATTGAGCCAACACTTAGGAGCCCACTGCTCCCAACCCTTTAAACAGCCTAGCCCCATTGCTGGGAGCGGTGTATCTTACATGTGTGTGGCGAGTTTGGTGAGGGACTGGCGTCCACTGCCTCCAACCCCCAACAGAAGAGCGTTTCCCAGCGGCTGCCGCAAGATCCGGCTGATTCGGCACACGTGCTCAATGGCATCCATAAAGAGCACCAGCTTCATCTTAGTGGTGCTGACCTGATTATAATCCTCCATATACTCCTCCATCACCCGTGCCAGCTGCAGGAGAGAGGGAGAGAGAGAGAGAGACTGGTGGAAAAAATTACTTGAATACATAAAGATGTATGATATATGTATAAAAACTCCAGACTCAAATGTTATGTTTCTGTTTTAGGCTTTGCAGGGCACCTTCTCTCTGTCCTCAATAAGCTGGTAGACTTTGTTGTCAGTTCCGGGGACCATGAAGTCTCCAAAGAGGAGTGGCTGGTGGGGTACCACCTCCTGGAAGCTGCAACCGAACTCCTGGATGTACTGCTGCAGAAGCTGGTCGAACCAGTCTCTGTCCTCTGCACTGACCAGACGGTCCTGGAACACACGGCAGCTCTCATGGTACCACAGCTGCAGCAGCTGGACCTTATCCTGAGGGAACCACACATGCAGCAATACTTACCAAGGCTTAATGCCTATCAATGCAAAGTAAAAAAAAAAACATACAGTCCCAGCCGCCATCATAGACCATCAATTATAATAATCATCATTTATACCACCAATTAGCATTGTGCAAACTGCATGCCTACATCATCACAACCATTCTCAAATAGACTTGCTTAAGATGCTTAAGCAGATTAAGATAGGATTGATTTAAACCTGGAAATACACAACAGACTGTCTTGCAAACTGCATTTAACAGTATGGATTAAAAGATACAGGGGCTTTACAGCCGTTAGAAGTAGAGATGGAAGGATCAATCGGCCAGGTATCGGTATCGGCCGCTTTTTAATCAAAATATGTAATCGGCGATCTGACGATATTTCTCCAATTTAGCCGATCTCGAGAGCCGATCGATGGCAGTACACTAATTTCTGTATTTCCAGCTAGCATTTCATCCAGGAAGAGGAGCCCTGCATGAACCGCCCTCCGGTCAGGTCCCTGCAATTCCTATCTGATCCACTAGGTGGAGATACATACCGTTTCATTTTCGTCAGACTGACTGAAACAACAGCCTTGCAAGACCAGTTAAACATTCACAGAAAAAAATAAAGAAAACATCGTCCGTCTGTCAGTTTGTTACCGTATGTGACTCAGACTCATCCAGGGCGTTTATAACATCTGTAAAATTAGTAACATCAGCGTCTCTCGTACTTTTCAGATGTTGCTTCCGGAGCTGTATCAAGCGGTTTACTCCCACATAGACCAACTTCTAATTTTGTTAAAAATATTATGCTGTTTCATATGAGCTCGTTAAAAGTGGTAATAAACCAGTTTGTACCATGTTTCATGACTTGCTTTCGTTAATAATTTGTAGCCCTGCTGTGGCATATAGCCCCGCCGTCTGACCTTTGTAAACCTGAGCGAGGACAAGCATGCATTTAATATCACAGATTATGAGGACAATCAGAGTGTTAACGAGTAATACAAGTTGATACAAGATTTGTTAAATGTAGAATTTTGTTTGGACACATTTCAGGTCAGTTTTAGCCTCTGATCAATGATTAGTTTTTGATTTTAATCAAGTAATCGTTACAGGTCTAGATAACACTACACACAGATTTAGAAGGCACTTCTTTCCAACACGGTCTATATAGACAACTTTGGCGTGGCTTGAGGCAAGCGTCAGATGATTTATGCATGCAGTTTGCTCGGTGCTAAGTGGTGATTAGAAGTTTCCATTACTTACAGGTACATAAGCATATGACATATGACATTTAAACCTTTACTAATCAGCTTTAATGTCTGATTACAGTGTGGTGGTCCAAGCATAACATATTTTAGCAACAAATCTGTTGTTGTCACAATTATGCAGCGTTCAGAACATTGTTGGTCAGTTTTCCAAAACATGATCAATCACATGTACACTCTCAATTACTTGTACACTGATTAATGTAAAACCAGCAGAAACCCAGGCAATATTCTAATCCTTTTAAGAAAGTCAGACCAAACCTTTCAGACCAAACCTAACTGTGTGTCCGGAGAACCTGAAGATCTCAATACACAGTATGCCGTTTGCAATGCATCTTTCAACACTTCTGTGTTTGTCACAAACCTCAATCTTCCCAGCCTGAGCCATGAGCAAGCCCTGGAAGACCTTGGAGAGGTCACGCAGGTTGAAAGTGTAATGGGACTTGGCAGGGGTGGGCAGAAGACCATTGGTGATAGTGGAGTAAACTTTAATGGTGGTGTCCACCAGCTGCTCATTCAGTGGGAGCAGATGGGGAACATTTTCTGGAGAAAAAGATGCAAGAAAGAGCCAATAAAATCAAGAGAGTGTTATTCTATCAGGTTCCAATAATCTGAAATGGTCCAAACTGCACTCGTTGTTTAGATTAAGGGGGAATGCCATAATTAAATGGTTAAAATGCGAACAACGTCATTCAGAGTGAACTGAGTGAAATGCTGTGTTCAAGAGAAACCCATAAAATTAGAACTATTTAAAGTAGTGGTGAATAGAATTAGATATACAAAAGCCTCTACATAGAATGCTCATGAATGCACTGTTTGCTTCCTAAAGACATCAGCTTTAGGAAGCTTTTAGGATTAAAAATATTATTTTAAAATCCATTCATGGTGGAGTGGGACGTGCAGGATGCTGTAAAAAGATACAGTCCCCGCAGAACATAAAGATTTGCCCCTAGATAATAAAACTCATGTAAATAAACTCTGCACCATCCCCTTCAAGTATTTTATGCATCTGGTGAAATGACAAAAATCTCCCCATCCCCATCTTTCCCTCTCTTTCTCACTCTTCCTCTGTCATGCAGGCCTAGCGTTGGGTGATCACTTAGTGAAGCAATGCCCCACCAACTAATCATCATGCCCCAGTAGACCCACTTGTTTACACATGCTTCCAGAGTGGCAGCCAGTGGGCAATAAAATGGTGTCTGAAACGGTATTGGTCGCACTGTGGGGATGCAAAGATAAATCTGTAGACTGATTTACTGGGTAAAATTTTAATTTTACAGTAAATGTTAACTCCTGTCTGAATGTTGGGACACACCTACCATGCATATATATATATTTGGGTGAAAGGAACACCCCCACCCTTCCCCGACCTGTGTTTTTGAAAACATTACTAATTATCAAGTTCTGGCACCAAGCCTGATATCTCTCCCTATAAACAAAGTTTTGAAGTTTTGCATTACTGTAAAGTTAAATGGGAGTTGTGTTGTGGGTCCAAGCCGAGTTACCAGTAAAGCTACCCATGCTTGTTACTGTTCCAGGTACATCTAAAGACACCCATAGAGCTCGACAGTTGACAGGGAGCTGAATAGTATTATGCTGTATGGTATCATGTGCCCCAAAACTGACAGTGAAATGGACTAAAGCGCTTCCCCCTTACCTAAGATACTCTACACATGCTCTCAACTCACCCATCCAGCTGCCAAGGATGGTGGAGAAGATTCTTCTTTTGCTGGAGTCTTCCATCTCAGTGAAGGACAGGAAGTTGAAGTGGCGTGTGAAGCGCTGGGTGACAGGGTTTCGGCCACCGCCGGGGGGGCCCATGGCACATGCAAAATTGATGTCCACAAGCTGCTTAAATGTTCCTGGAAAGTAGAGATACCCACATTAGTTGTAGTCTCCAAACATCCCAACAAAAGAGAAGTAAAAACACATGGGCACGTTAACCCCTGAGAAAAAAAATGGCCTGTTACATACAAACGCTCATTATTCAGTAAAGACTACAACGCAAGTCATAGCAATGTGAAGTAAACATTTGTATCCACCGGTGGATGCTGGCCATTTTAGGGGTTAACTGTGAGTGAAGGCATATATAAGATTAAATATGAAAGTAGAGGTCAACAATATATTAAAATTTTACTGTTGTCAAGACACATTTGATTATTGTGACCATATGCTTTCTAAACATATTGTGGATATAATCCACATATATCAGCAATTCATGGAATCTTATTGTGGATGTTATCCACATATTATCCACACATAAGAACGCAGACCCACTGGCTCTATAAGTGCAATGTGTCTGTCAGCCAAAATATTATGACACATATACTCTACAGCCAAGAAAGCCCAGCAGCGTCTCTACTTCCTCCGGAAGCTGAGAAAGGCCCGTCTCCCTCCACCCATCCTCACCCTCTTCTATAGGGGAACCATAGAGAGCATCCTAAGCAGCTGCATCACTGCTTGGTTTGGGACCTGCACAGCCTCTGACCGCAAGTCCCTCCAACGCATTGTGAGGACAGCTGAGAGGATCATCGGAGTCTCTCTCCCCTCCGTCTTGGACATTTACACCACCCGCTGCATCCGCAAAGCAACCAGCATTGTGGATGACCCCACCCACCCTTCACACAGACTGTTCTCCCTCCTGCCATCAGGAAGAAGGTACCGCAGCGTCCGGTCCAACACGACCAGACTCTGCAACAGCTTCTTCCCCCAAGCCATCAGACTTCTCAACACAACTCAACGTCTGAACTGATATCTTTCTCCAACCATTTACCCCAGATAAAAAAAGGGAAGCATTTTTTGCACAAAGCATTGCACTAACAACTTTACTACCTCACTGGACTCTATTTATTACACATTGCACAATTTGCACACAACCAGCAATTATTTATTATTCTCTGTCTGTACTGTGTTGTGTTGTCTGTCCGTACTTGTTTGTTTGTGTTGCACTTGTGTCTGTATGCACTGTCTATGTTGCACCATGGTCCTGGAGGAACGTTGTTTCGTTTCACTGTGTACTCTGTATGTAGTTGAAATGACAATAAAAACCCACTTGACTTGACTTGACTTGACCATATCATGTTTTGTGAAAATATCTTTTTAAGTATCACACTAGAATATTTTTTGACATATCACTCACCCTTAATTAATTTCTATTTATGTCTGTGTAAGTCACGGGCTCAGATTCACAGTAAGACAGGATACTCACCTATTTGCTTTCTGTCATACCAGCCACCATGGTCCATCCACTGGCGCAAGAGCTCAATCGGTGGCTGGGCTCCGTACGTCTCCAGCATAGGCATGTTTAAGTCATCAATAAAAAAGATAAAATATTTCCCCAATGGAGGACCAAACACACCCTTACGCCTAGTATGCACAAAAATAAATACCATCAGGACAAAGCCATGTTTTAGATTATAACAGAGATGACATATTGAGATCTGGGGAAAAGATCTGCTTTTTAAAGTCACGATAAAAGCTAAACCAAGCCTACCTCTTGTCTAACTTGCTGTCAATATAATCCTGAGTCTGGTTAGCAGAGGTGCGAGCGGAGAACATGAGGAAATGTGTGATGTACTCGGCTGGCATGTTCTTCAGCAGCTTGTCAGACACAGTGAGGGTCTTCCCCGTGCCTGTCGGCCCAACACACAGTACCTGGAACATCGTTCAGCACAGATAGAAAGATAAGCACAACAGAGATTGCTGTAGGACCACGTTATAAGCCAGTCTAAATATGATCATATTGTCTGTCTGAACAAATCCTTTTACAGGAGAAGGACCTTTCAATTAATGTAATTTTGGGGCATTTCCATTGGTCCAACCCCTGAGTATGTCAGTGTAAAAGTGTAAAAATGATGAAGAAACTGATCTACATACAACATCTCAGATAAATGCCCCAATAAAGTGCAGATATTAGTATAAAAAGGAACCATGTATACCGGCTTCTTATTGGACAGAAGCATATCCATCAGGAAAGACATGCGCACAGTGTCCGCAGTGGGCACGATGATGTCTGAATAATTGGTTTCTGAGGTGATGACAACATCCGTAGCGCATTTCATCCAGTTAACCCATTGCACCTTCAACAAAACAGTAAATGTGAGTTAGTTAAACTAAAATAAAAAACAGAATAACACATTATAGGGGAACTTCACAGATTTTTCAAAATTACTGCATAATAAAAAGGTTAAGTCATTCTTGAGTGACTTGATGTGAAATGTTCGGAATTGCTCTCATTAGTTTGTGGTCCAGGCTCCTAGTCCACATAAACACACAACTAAACCAAATATACATATTTGTTTCATAGCAGTTACCAAACAATTCATAGTAGTATTTTGTAGCAGGGACCATGCTCAAAAGTGAGCGGAAAAAAGGGTGGGGTGGGGCCAATTCAGAGGGCTTGGGCTGGAGTTCCATGTGGCTTGGTGCTTGTGTGTGAACAGTGCCCCCACTCCGGTCTTTGGAATAAAGACGAAATGTAGGGAGGAGATGGGGAGGTGGTGGGTGCGATGTTGTTCGGCACGGGAATGGAGTGAGAATGGGGTTGTATATGTAGTAGGTAGAGGTAATTAGGGCGTGATCCAGCTCCCAAAACTAAGTTCCGTGGTAACTCCACTTGTAAGTCTGACTGACTAGATCAAACATTTAAAAAAAAAAATAGGTCAAGAAACCAATCAAAGGTGAATATTAGAATACTTCTTTATGTCTCAATCCTATTTAAATAACACCAGTCTGTACCTTCCTCCCTTTGGCATCCTCCTCATCCTCTCTCAGGTTACTGATGCCTCCATCATCCAGCTGATAATCATACACCAGTCCTTCCCCTGGGAAACACAACTGTATCTGCACAACAAGTACCCCAACATTAGTACAGCCTTAAAGGACCCAGCTGACCTCATCTCATCATCATTAAGAAATGTCTATACGCTTTCAGGAGCCATTCGTTCAAAAGTCTATCCAAGAAAAAAACGTAATTCAGTCTAATTCATGGCAGAGCGACAACTGAAGTAATATTACTGGGTTCCACACTGACTTTTATTTGGTTGCTTTCTCTTTCAAGTCATTAAAGCGTCCATATCCTACATTGTTCTTGTATTTTATTTCATCTGCTAGCCCTTTTATGACATTTGTGTTGATTTATTTTCTAAAAACAGTCATTATTATTTTTTAACATAAAACTCTTTTTATCCCATAAGGCCAATTTACAATTTAGGCAACAAGACACACTTGATCAAAAAAAGAAATAAATGATGTGGTCCACAGATGTCGCAGAGCTGTAGGCTTTCATCACACCATGGCAGAGACAAAACATGGGTATAGAACATAATTTGTGGTTTCTATGAAAACTATTGTATTAATCCTAAGAACAAGTAAATTTGTTTAGCCCTGACCGCATTGTGACTTTATGATTAAGGAATATTGTTTCAAGCCTGATAGACGGACCAGGCAGTCTGTTAAACTGGAATTGTGTTTATAATCACCATAAATGAAGGATGTTTTATTTTTAAAATTTCAGTCACATTCTTTTTTACTCATTCTTATGGCTATCTTCTGCTCATTCAAAAATTTTTGATGCACATAATGCAAGTTCTGCAACACTTGTCACTTGGAGCCCATTAAATTACTTCATTTAATTGTAATCATAGGGTTGTAAACGGACCCTGACCAAGGTCAGATACCTTCTATGTAAATTTTATGGCACCTATAAAGCTTTAAATACGGTTCATCAGATGGAAAGAGTTTTGCTGGTCTACCATGTCCTATCTGTTTTTTTTTCCATATATATTGTCCTTTGATTTTCTCCTGTCTTGTGCAAGTAGATTAACTTATATCTAATCTCCCCCGAAAGACCTCATGAAAAATGATTACCTGTACTTAACCCTTTGATGCACAAGCTAAGCAAACCCCTTCTAATGCCCAACATGGGTCAAACTTAACCTGTATTCATTTCCTATGTTATTTAATGTTTTGCTGAGTCTCTTTTTGGTATAATTTTTAAAATCAGTTTATTACATCATTTAATGCTTAAAATTTTCATTAAAAATCTTGTTTTTGACCTTAATTCTTATTTGTTTACTTCATGAATAAAAATTCTGACTGCAAATGTTTACAAATGTCAATAGTTCCTATCAAATTCCATAGCGAGTACATAAGGATCAGTTTTGACCTATGTTGTGCATTAGAAGGGCAGTTTAATCACTGAAAGACAAACAAAGTCATTAAGACTTCTTGGGTTGAGAACCTTCTCCTGGGCCATCTTAGCCCTGAGCCAGGTACTGAAGCGCTGCCGGCTGGCCACATCTCCGGTGGCCCCCACACTCCACACGAGAGAGAAGATAAACCATGGCTCAATCAGCTCACCAACACGATCCAGCTTCTCCTGGAGAGGGGGTCTTTCTCCCTACAAACATTAGCATACATAAATAGATTCTGATACATACATTTATCAATACTATCACACAAACACGGGGGCAGAAACCAGAGCAATCAATCAAAACAAGTGCTAATTAACTCAAATTGAAATAACTCTCTGTGTGCTCTGCGATGTCTTGCTGTATCTGACCTCTCGTGGAATGAAGGGCTGGAAGAAGCAGTCCAGCAGTTTAAGCAGCGAGCAGGTCAGGTTACTGTCCATAGATGTGATTACTTCTGTCACTGATTTCCGCAAAAATGTTATTGAGTCCTGTGAACACATATACACACTCACAAAGAGTACTGTGCGAATGTCAGAGACCACCCTTCAACCTTTTAACCCAAAACAGCCATTAGGTAATTAACTTTTTCAGATTCAGAAAAAAAGCTGAAAATGTACATTAAACAGAAAACTACACAAAAGCCTCAACAAATAAATGTAGGATCAAATGTTTCATCATTTAGTCTGTCCACTCTTTACCTTTTTCATAGCTTTTACGGCTCTATACCACTTTTGTTTTTTAAGGGATATTTTTAACCAGTCTTGCTGGTTGCGCTGCTTAAACGAGCAATAGAATGCAAAACTTGTTCTTAAGTTATCACAGTTTTATTAGTATTGTTTAGTACATAGACCTGACATACATTTACTACAAACACTGCTGTTCCTCCTTCAAACACAAATCCCGCATTTACAAAAGAGGACAGTAAAACAGGCCGATTTCAAAATCCCAAGTTTCATAATGTACTACCTAATATTTATACCCCCAAAATTTACATACACCAGCTCACATTCCAGCTCAGAAATACAACATCAATGGAACAGAACATTTGCAAAACAAGCCAGCAAACAGGAAGCCAACTTCAGCACCCACATCTTTTAATGAGATCCTTGACAACTTTAGTTAGTTTAATTCGTTGGTCTCCACATTTGACTCTGGATAGTTTCTCAAACACTAACTCAATATCAAGCAGCTTCACTCAGTCTTTAATCCTAAAGAGACTGACAAGATATGCAGTCCTGCCGTTATTAGCATCACAACCCCAATGCTAACCTGTAAGTAGCAGCCACGCTGTATCACTGTTTGCCGGTTGAAACAGATCATTTTAAACTGGAAGTTTAACAGTGAGTAACAACATTAACTTGCTTTGTAATATAATTAAATTTTTTCTCTATTTTGAAACGTCGCTTCTGTGTTATCACTGTAAACCAAATCAACCAAATCAACCAAACTTAATCAGAGCTCACCAAATTATTTATAAATTGACTAAAAAAGAGAAAACAATCATAAATCATAGGGTTGTAATTAGACATTGAGTCAGATATCCCCAGAGAGCAATTTAAAATATTGAATAAATGCATTCTTAGGCACCTTTAAAGCTTTAAGTACTGTGTACCAAAAAGGGAACAGTTTTGCTGGTCTACCACATCCTGTTTGCTTTTTTCACATATTAATCATTGGCTTAGTTTTTGTACAAGTAGAGCATCTAAAGTAGAGTGTCTAATCTCCTCCGAAAAATCTCTTGTTTTGACTGGAATATATATTTATATTTTTGAGAAATATGATTATTTTCCACCCTCTGGTTTAATATTATATTTAGTCTAAGGGTGTGAATCCATTGAACAGTAAGTGAAACACACATGCTGACCTGCAGGAATCGGGTAAATAGTGAGTTGAGCTGCTGAGCGTATGGCTGCAGTGGTGTGGGGTTGGTGCGTAACCAGCACTCAGTGAACGGAGAGAGCCCCAGAATACTGGGCTCCAAATACACCATCCCACAGCGAGACACTGTGGCGGGGGAAGCCACGGCCAGGTCCTGCACCTCAAACATCAGAGTCATCACCTGCAGACAGGGACAGAGCCTGACGGTAATATGCACTGTCATGCATTCAAGCAAAGATAAGCTAGTCTTCAATTAGGCTGCAAAAGCTAGTTTTATGTTAAGTAAGTTCAGGCAAATATTAACTATGGTTGATGAGTGTACACTCACGTCAGTGAGTTTAATGATCTCCCCTGAACTTAAACACAGCTTCTTATTGTCATCCAGCACTGTGTTCATGTTCTCGATCCACACAGCGTCCACCGGCCCGTCAAACATGTACCACTTCTTCTCCTCGTCCATTGCGCCAGCCCCGGTACGGATCAGAGAGGACAAAATACCATCTGTCCTGCTCACACAGCCAGTCAGAGGCAGGAATTATATTTTAATCATAATCCAAATATATTTTCTTATGTAAAATCTATAAAAACATCAGATAGCAAATAGGCATGAACAATAATATTTATCTTCTTGAGAAGTAATGAATGTAAAAAATCTAATAGTACCTGCATTACACATATTTAAAAACCATGAGATAGAATAGATACACTATAATGCCAAAAGTATGTGGACACTAACAGGTGTAAAAAAAGGATTCTAGCACAATGGAAATTAGTTCTCTGGAGTGATAAACCACACTTCACTATCTGGTAGTCTGATGGTTTGGGTTTGGTGGGTGTAGGTACCCCTGCTCAGCGCCACCAGAGGTCCCTGTCCTCTAAATATTAGTAGCCTAGAACACACTGCAGCCGCCCCTTATTAATGCCACCTGACTATCATTACCCTCTCCCTACATAAATGCTCACTGCATATCACTCTTGTTCTTAATAAACAGTCTGCTTATGAATCTTACCTTTGCCTCTGAGTCTTTGAGAACAATACCTACCAGAATGCACAGTGCTAAGAGTACAATTTGGTGGAGGAGGGATAATGGGGTTTGGGGCTGTTCTTCAGACCCCTTAGCTCCAGTTAAACGTGATATTAATGCTGCAGCATACCAATACATTTTCCACAATTACAAGCTTCCAACTTTGGGTCAACTTATTTTTGTACAGATAGATGCCTGTTTAGCTTAATAAAGGACTACTGCAGCCATCACTGTTTAGATGATAGTCTAATGCGATGCTATTTATTTTTCTCATGTGACATCACTGTATGATGTACCATCATTTTTGTTACCAGGAAAATTAATATATATTATGCATCCTGTTAAATTTAATGTGAAATTAATCACCATAAAACAGAAAAATAAAAGTTTTACTGTGATTAATGTGAACGTTTAATACACTAATTCCTTTGGTCAACATTATCACCACAAAGAACCCTGCAACCAGTCCACACAGTTCACTGGCTTTTCTACCTTACAGATCTTACATCATCTGCTTCATCCTCTTATAGATTTTGCCCTCTTTGAGTCTTTCACACTTCACCCTTCAGCAGCTGCATTAGACTATTCTTAATTGCATTCAAGCTTTTACCACAGTGCAGTGGGTTACACTGTGTACAAAATAATACATGTGTGTAAAGATTACATTTTGGTTCTCAGTAGATGCTTTTATCTAAAGATGTTTAAAACCACAGGCAAGTATAGGATGTGAAGTCATACAAAGTACTTTCATTGGTATATTACTAGAATTTCAATACTAATATATTTTTGACAAATAGGGTCTGGAGCTATGTGAACATCTGAGCATTTTCTAGACAAACAGCACACAGAAAATGTGAACAGAATAAAAATTAAACCCAAACTGGGCAGTGAATAAAAATAAATAAATAAAGGACAGGAGTGTTGCATTGCTATATATCCACTCCTTTTTACAAATATGACTCAAGTCAAAGTAAGTCAAATTCTCACTAGACCCCCTCACCATTCATGGGTCAGCAGGTCAAACTCTCCATACAGCTGGCCCATGGTGATAGACTTCGGATTGAGGACATAGGTCTGTACAGCCTCGTAAACTCCACCGCTGACTGAGGGCTGACCCTGCAGAGCTGTCATGGCTGCTGCCAGCACCTCATAACACTGCCAGACAGACAAAAAACAATAAGTTAAGGGTTAGTGACCACTTCATGCTGGGACTAAACAGTGTGGTTAATGGCTGGGTTATAGGACACACACAGCAATCTGATGTTAACATTTCACTGTACAGGCAAAACAATCACCTGTATGAGTGTACAAGTAAGAGCAAGACAAATAGAAATAGTTTTTAATCACCATATAAAAGCACAATATTTTATGCTAATATAGACCACAAATTAGACCAGTATATACAACACTACTTTAAAGACTGCACATTGTCCCCTAATCCCTATTCCCTGTATTGAACCACAATATAAAACACTCCTCTAAAGACCCCAAATTGCCCCCTAATCCCTACTCCCTGTATTGAGCCATTATATAAAACAATTCTCTAAAGACCACAAGTTGTCCCCTAATCCCTATTACCTGTATTGAAACACTATATACAACGCTTCTCTAAAGACTACAAATTGTTGTTAAAGAAGCCTTAAGTGTCACCTGAAGCTGATTTAATATATTTTTAAAACTATTAAAACTATTATTAAACACTCCCCATATGTAGGAAATACATATACATTGCCAAAAATGTTGTGTATTAATTTTTATCTGTAGCGCTACAAAATCTCACTGTGTAGACTTTAAGGGCACCACTATAGGATGTGAGGTAGCTGTAGTGTTAAATTTAACATGACTTTATTATACTGTGTTATAGACAATTCTCTGATCTATTCTGGCTGAAGAGCTGAAAAAGCCCCTATATACGTAAAAAAAACACTGACAAGAATTTAAACTCTTGTTGAAAGCACCAAGAATAACAATGTTTGTATGACTGCATTTATCCTCACCTTCGTTTTACCTGAACCAGATGGCCCCACCAGCATCAGACCATGCCTCACCACGGTGGTCTCATATAGCTGAATAATCTTTGTAACGTAGCCTGGACAAAAGCAACACAACCCAGAATGTATATTGCAACCACTGTGAGGCTTCAGCTGCAGCATGAACAGCAATTTCTGACTGAAGCTTCTCTCTGAAACCAAACAACATCCTGATCTCACCGTCCACGTCTTTGAGGCATTTGTCATTGCAGACGCTGCGGATTGACTCCTCTAGAGTGCCGTAGTCGATGGGCTCCTCACGGATTTTGGGGAAGAGGTCAGACACTATGCCGTTGAAGAGCTTCAGGTCATCTTGCAGGAACTTGGGTACATTAACATCTCTGATAGCACGCAGACAAATCAGTTCCTGGAGAAGGAGACACCAGTTTGGACAGCTTGTTTTATTCACAGATTTTCTTATGATGCCATTACTTTCTATGTTTATGTTTTTATGTATTCTGTTTTTATTTTAATTAAGATCCAATGATCCTATTCTTGTAGCTACACAGCTACTTAACAAGCACTAATATTTGAATTATCAGGCTTTGCTCAACACGCTGGGTGAGGAAGGGCTTGTCTGAGTTATTCTTGGACAGAAGCTTCTCAAGCTCTGTTCACTTTCGATTCTCAATCAGTCAGGTTGGGCTAAATGTTGACAAAACTCTCTGGCTATATTCGGATTTGGACCAAAATTTGTGGAACGTGGAACTGGAGCTTTTTGTGTGCCATCATGTTTCTTGTAACTATATAGAAATAACTCCACAGCACATTTATTGTTGAACATACTGTGATACACAGTCAGATCACAGTTTGGATTAGTGATTTGGAGTGCTGATTTGTTTGATCAGACATTAAAAGGCCAGTACTGACTGATTTATATTCCTATCTGTGTGGTTTCTTGCTAAATAGAGGCACATGTAATGCAAAAAAACACCCAGCTGTTAGTAACATCATCATTACATATTAAAATGAATACAACATTAACACAGACATTCTGTTGTTTAAGGATTAAAAAAAGGATTAAAAGCAGGAACAGATGTTTTTCTTGAGGGAGCCCTTCACTGTCAACTAAAACATAACTAAGCAGATGTGATTTATAACTGATAATATGTCAACAATAAAGCAAAAAAAAGATGGTTTAGCAGTAAACAAAGACATCCAAAATGGAATGATGTTGATTTATTTGTTCTAGAAAAACTTGGAAATTCAGTGGCGGTAATAGGAACCAGACGTCTGAAGAGTTTAATGCCTCTAAAGGCTACATTCCTAAAAGGTATTGAATAATATGAGATGCCTGAAATGTATTCACGCTATTTTCCATGACAACACTGGGGGGGGGTATCCTGGTGCGCCCGCGAATACGTTGATACTAATTACAAGCAAAACGACAATAAACATATAAAATGACTAGCATGATAGGTTCAGTTAGAGGGAGTCAGTAATTGGAAGAAGAGAAAAACTTGAACAACAGAGTTACGAACACAGCACATAAAGATCAGAGTGTTGTAAGGCTGCCTCCCACAGAAGAGGACCTGTAATTAAAAACATCACCGTAGGTAACCTCAGACCACCCTTTCATATAATCCACCCACTGTGTTATTAACCTCGGATGAGACAGTGTTGTCCCATTCGAAATTCTTATTGCTTCTCTGGTCTCCTTCCATGTAACTGTATTCATTTTGGTTAGCTGACCGGAAGTTCTAACACAAAGGCGGAAGAAACACACGCTTGAAAGTGGGTGTGGTGAAATACGGTGAATAGCAGTTTGAGATATTTCTAAAAGCCAGCCATTGGGAAGATATAAATACAGGCGTTGTAAGATTCACACCTACTGCTAATGGTTTCCCTTGGTGCCCTCAGAGATTGCTTTCATCAAAACACTACCTCATACCTCAGCCGTATTCTTAGCAACATCTTGTCTTAATCATGTGTGTTACTATTCCTGTTCAGTTCTTCTACTGTTCTGAAGGTTTAGACCCTTTACTCTGGACTTTGGATTCTGAGTTTTGAATTATGTTATTGGCCTGTAAACCCTGCTGGTTTATGAATATCAGCAACTGTGTGTTTGTTTTAATTAACTACAGTTGTGTGTACTTTAGTGACAGTAAAGCATAATGCACACTGCATACAACATCTCAGAAGAGCAGATTCTCCGGTTTGGATAGTAAATCAAATAGCTGTATTTGTGTTGTAGACATCACAACCTTTGGTCTCTATCACCAGCACTGTATAAAAAAACGTTTTTTTTTTCTTAAAAATGCACCATTTTACAACAAACCACTCTGAATGGCATTCTTTGGAATTGTCAAATTATGACAGAAGTTGCAAAATCTGACAGAATTAAATGTGTGGTTCATACTAACCTCGTTCATGTCAGGGTTTTCCCTCTTTAGGTTTCCTGCAGCAGAAATCACGGTTTTCACAGCTCTCATGCCAAAATCATAGTGGTCCTGCCCATCACAGAGCACAAACAATTAATATCTAGTGCTGGCACTGCTGGTTTTAACTCTATGTGCATAAAGGAGTAAATTAAAAAGATCTAACCTGGGAGCTGAGCTGCTCAGACGACAGCTTGAAGGTGCTGGTGATCTTTTTGGAAAGCACTTTGGCATCACTGAAGCCAAACGAGTACAATGAAATCTCAGCGATCATGGCATAGTCTGGGACCATCATCGCCACAGGACGGAACAAGGCCTGAAAGACAGGGCTTACTGATATTAGCGCAGCATGGTGTTAACAACGCACTGATTCATCGGAATCTCACTCCATATGAGAGATGTGTGTATAGCAGCCTAATTCCACATGCAAGCAGGAACAACTAGAGGTAGTGGCGCCATATTGGGTTAAAAACAACCCAAATGAATTGTCACCTCTATTAGGCTCTATTTGTCTCTTTTTGGTCTTAAAGATGCTATATCTCCAAAGTCAAAGGAGTGATCAATCACAAAACAGTGAAGGTGTTGTCACCAACAATACAAAATGAAATTTATCATAAAAAAGAATTTGTAACATAACTGAAGGTAAAAAATATATTTTCTTTATCAAAGGTAAAATTTTAGAAACTACTCATGAGAGTACAAATTCATCAACACTGAGCAAATGTAACTAGTTACTATTCACCTCTGCTCCTGATGTAGATGATCATCACAGCACAAGGAATTATCTAAACCAGTCTAAACTGATAGCACATTATTTATAGCTGTTATGGACTCATGATGGAAGTTCACCTTTAAATTGTCGGGCAGTTCAGTTCGGCCAGCGTAACCTGGGTTCATCGTGATGAAAACAGCACATGAAGGAACTAGCGGGATCTCTGCTCCTTCAAACACAAACCTCTCTGCCTGAACACAAACACACACGCCACTTCACTATTACACTTTAACTCTTTGCTATTCACTATTAAAATATAACACTTCACTATTACTATTGGACTTTTCACTGACTATGTAACACTTCAGTATTTCAAATTCTACTCTTCACTAACCGCTACCGCAATTTGACAATTTTTACAATTTAACACTTCACTAGAATAAAACCTTTCATGATTACAATTAGACTCTTCACTACTAAAGATTACTGTTTAACCTTTCACGATTACATTTTGACTCTTCACTATTCACGATTACAATTTGAAATTTCACTATTACAGTTTAGCTACTCAGTACTCACTTTTGCAGTTTAGCACTTTACTATTACAATTTGACTTTTCACTACTATTACAATATAACCCTTCACTATCACAATTGAACTCTTCACTACTATTACAATATAACCCATTACTATCACAATTTAACTCTTCACTACTATTACAATATAACCCTTCACTATCACAATTTAACTCTTCACTACTATCACAATATAACCCATTACTATCACAATTTAACTCTTCACTACTATTACAATATAACCCTTCACTATCACAATTTAACTCTTCACTACTATTACAATATAACCCTTCACTATCACAATTTAACTCTTCACTATTACAATATAACCCATTATTATCACAATTTAACTCTTCACTACTATTACAATATAACCCATTACTATCACAATTTAACTCTTCACTACTATTACAATATAACCCATTACTATCACAATTTAACTATTCACTACTATTACAATATAACCCTTCACTGTCACAATTTAACTCTTCACTACTATCACAATATAACCCATTACTATCACAATTTAACTCTTCACTACTATTACAATATAACCCATTACTATCACAATTTAACTCTTCACTACTATTACAATATAACCCTTCACTATCACAATTTAACTCTTCACTACTATTACAATATAACCCATTACTATCACAATTTAACTCTTCACTACTATTACAATATAACCCTTCACTATCACAATTGAACTCTTCACTACTATTACAATATAACCCATTACTATCACAATTTAACTCTTCACTACTATTACAATATAACCCTTCACTATCACAATTTAACTCTTCACTACTATCACAATATAACCCATTACTATCACAATTTAACTCTTCACTACTATTGCAATATAACCCTTCACTATCACAATTTAACTCTTCACTACTATTACAATATAACCCTTCACTATCACAATTTAACTCTTCACTATTACAATATAACCCATTATTATCACAATTTAACTCTTCACTACTATTACAATATAACCCATTACTATCACAATTTAACTCTTCACTACTATTACAATATAACCCATTACTATCACAATTTAACTCTTCACTACTATTACAATATAACCCTTCACTGTCACAATTTAACTCTTCACTACTATTACAATATAACCCATTACTATCACAATTTAACTCTTCACTACTATTACAATATAACCCTTCACTATCACAATTTAACTCTTCACTACTATCACAATATAACCCATTACTATCACAATTTAACTCTTCACTACTATTGCAATATAACCCTTCACTATCACAATTTAACTCTTCACTACTATTACAATATAACCCTTCACTATCACAATTTAACTCTTCACTATTACAATATAACCCATTATTATCACAATTTAACTCTTCACTACTATTACAATATAACCCATTACTATCACAATTTAACTCTTCACTACTATTACAATATAACCCATTACTATCACAATTTAACTCTTCACTACTATTACAATATAACCCTTCACTGTCACAATTTAACTCTTCACTACTATCACAATATAACCCATTACTATCACAATTTAACTCTTCACTACTATTACAATATAACCCATTACTATCACAATTTAACTCTTCACTACTATTACAATATAACCCTTCACTATCACAATTTAACTCTTCACTACTATTACAATATAACCCTTCACTATCACAATTTAACTCTTCACTATTACAATATAACCCATTATTATCACAATTTAACTCTTCACTACTATTACAATATAACCTATTACTATCACAATTTAATTCTTCACTACTATTATAATTTGACTCTTCACTATTACAATTTGACTCTTCACCACTATTACAATATAACCCTTCACTATTACAATTTAACTCTTCCCTACTATTACAATTTGAATCTTCACCACTATTACAATACAACCATTCACTATTACAATTTGACTCTTCAGTATTACAATTTGACTCTTCACTACTATCACAAAATAACCCTTCACTATTACAATTTAACTTTTCACCACTATTACAATACAACCCTTCACTATTACAATTTTACTCTTTACTACTATTACAATTTGACTCTTCACTATTTCAATTTGACTCTTCACTACTATTACAATTTGACTCCTTACTATTACAATTTGACTTTTCACTACTATTACAATATAACCCTGCACTATTACAATTTAACTCTTCACTACTATTACAATACAACCCTTCACAATTACAAATTGACTCTTCACCACTATTACAATACAACCATTCACTATTACAATTTAACTCTTCACTACTATTACAATTTGACTCTTCACCACTATTAAATACAACACTTTACTATTACAATTTGACTCTTCACCACTATTACAATACAACACTTTACTATTACAAATTGACTCTTCACCACCATTACAATTTAACCCTTTACAATTACAATTTGACTCTTCACCACTATTACAATATAACCCTTCACAATTACAATTTGACTCTTCACCACTATTACAATATAACCCTTCACAATTACAATCTGACTCTTCACCACTATTACAATATAACCCTTCACTATTACAATTTAACTCTTCACCTCTCACTATTGCAGTTTAACATTGCTTTTCAGTATTAAAGCCCTGCAGTATTTCAAATTGTATATGCTAACTCACTCTTTGTTGCTGGGCTTTTTGAATGGTAGTAATCTGTTGGGCCACCACAGACAGCACCTCCACATCAATGCGGTTAAATTCATCAAAACATGCCCAGGCTCCAGAACTGCAAACACACATACGTTCAGACATTTTAAATGTTTCGTGTGGTCACACACAAATAAACTAGTCACTCTAATTTTCGTTTAAATTTTCTGTTTAGTTGTTTAGTACTTAAATTACTAGGATTAGTTACACCAACATAATTCTTGCCAGAGGAAGCAAGCTTAAAGAGAGCAACTGTGTTAATGTAAGATGCCTGTGTTAAAGTAATACATAACGTGTTAATCTAATATTGTCGTCTTTTATTTCAATGTAAGTCCATTGAACCAGAATTTTTTCTGGTTCAGAGTATTTCTTTTGGTCCATGCATCATGCAATTTTCACACAATGTGAACAATGTGAGCTGTCGAGTTTAAATAATGTAAAAAAAAAAATTACAAAAATGGAGATACATGTAAGATATGTAAGATATTAAGTTTGTATCAACCACTTGACAACAAAGCATTTTCAATGTGTGTAGTTAAAAGGACGAGATATTAAAGTGAGGCAATTACAGTTTCAGCAGTAAATAAATGACTCAAATACCCGATATGTGTCTCACCTTGCCAGACCTTTGAGGAACTTTCCCATGGCAATGAAGTCGAGCTGATCAGAGCAGTTGAAGACGACCGTCTGGATGGCCAATGCTTTACCCAGGTCTTTGGTGGTCTCGGTTTTTCCTGTGCCTGCTGGACCTGCTGGTGCTCCTCCAAATTTCAGGTGCAGAGCACCTGTCAGGGTCAGATAACACCTGCATGATAGAAGCAGAAAGGATAATCAGCTGCAGTGACTATTAGGACAAAATACACTGACCTCTTTTCAGGAATTTTTCTTTTCAGGAAAATAAATAAAACTAAAGTAAAATAATAATAAAGTAAATCATTTTACCGGTCCGTCAGCGGGGTGATGACGAGTCGCCCAGAGTTACCCAGATACTCGTAACCATAGAGAAATTCTGCATTTACTGCCCTGATGTACAAATCATCTCTCGCCCAGTAATATCTACAAAAAATATAGTGGTCTTTAAAGTCTTTGGGAACATCATAACAGAACAACTCTTCGTGAAAAGTGGAAAAACAATATATATTGTATAACAATATATATAACAATATCTTTTTCAATATTAGCCATGACTTAAAGCTTCTGTCAGTGTACTGCTAAGTGAGTTAGGTTCCCCTAACCTGAGCTGACTGATCCACTCAAAGTCATTAACACTGGCTACGCCCTCTTCCACCAGTTTGGCAGCCACATCCTTGGCGTGCACCTCGATCACAATGAGAGCAGAGAGAACAGCTCGCTGCATCTTAGACAGGCGACCTCGCACCAGCTGCACCAGATCACTCAGCTGTGCACAAACACACAAACACGTAGATGTATCAACCAGCTTCATTAAAGTCAAAATGATTATTTCCATTACATATCTTAACAACCGCATTTTCTTTGCTAGCAGCTGTATATTTTTATTCTTAAACTGAATTAAAAACAAACAACCAAACAATATTAAGGGATATTACAAACCTCTATTCCAAAAAAGTTGGGACAGTATGCAAAACGCAAATAAAAACAGAAACAGTGATTAGTAAATTCACTTTGTACTATTTCAGTATTTAGAAACTAATTTAGACATATCTGTTTAGAGGTAGTTATTCGCATATCTGCATTTATGGTTAAGCACTAGTACTTTACAAGCCAGGATGGGATGAGGACTGTCACTGGTGTCAGCCAATAGTCCAACAGGTTAAGAGCAATGTTCCGTAATCAGGAGACTGCAAGAAGTTATCATGCATAATATCATCAAAAGGGAATCCAGAGAAATTTAACGGGTAAAAAAACACAATTGAATGTCCTTCCATCTCCGTCATCATCCCTTTTGTGGTGATGCACAGTGGAGTATTATGGTCTAACGAGATCACCTAACAAGGACCATCCAAACTGTTACCAGCACAAAAGTCAGCGTCTTTAGTCGCAGGTATTAGCAGGTAACTTAGACATCTGTAAATGCACCATTAACACTAAAACATATACACATTTTAAAGCAATATATGTTGTTTTTTTAAGAACATCTATGCTTCCTTCAACATGAGGGTGCTGTGTACTATTGATAATGTGTGGTGTGTTATAAAGTGCTAGTCCATGCATGGTTGCGCAGATGAAGACTTATTATATAATATATATATTTTATATATATATTATATAAGATGATGTGCTCTGTATTTCCAACATCAAGAGCTTTCATCCAGATGGAATCATGTAAGCACGCCCTTGTCACATAAGGACTATGGAAAGTTGCTTGATGTTGTCACTAGCAGTGTCTGCTGCAAGCCGAGCTCCCCCTGGTCACCATCACTCAATCTCATGCACATTTGTTTGCTACTCCACACTGAACAAAACAATGGAAGCAGGTTACAGAATTGTCTGGACTGTACCTGTGTCTGGAGATGAGGGTAAAGGCTCTCGGCCAGGTCTCCCCTTTCCAGAGCCTCAGAAACTTCCGTGGTCCAGAACGTCTGGCACCCCGCTATCACCACCTGCCCCGGCCATGACAGCACCCACTTTGTGCGAGGTTCCTACACAGAAGCGTGAAAATTAAATCTATGTCTTGCTGTGGATGCACAAAAGTATTTAAACTGTTCCAGTCCATAGACATGAACATAAAACTAAACAAAATATGCATAAAGATTTACACTTTGGATTCATTTATTACATGAGTTGCCACTTAAAATTTCATGAGCTAAAAATAATATTAGTCAAACTGTCATGGCCATTGACAGACTAACCTCTGGGTAAACCCTGAGAGAACGATCAATGCAGTCACGTAGACTGAGTTTCATGGACTTCTCCACATCACGCAGCCAGTCCTCCACATTCCCAGATGGCCACACAGGGAGAAAGAGCATGACTTCCTCTCCCTCTGCGGAGTACATATGTGTGATCTGCAGGTCTGGCTGGAAGTGAAGCTGTACAAAACATGACACAAGCACAGTTTAGAATCAGAATGTTTGTTTATTCAAATAGATTAAGATATTAAATCGCAATTTAGGATTTCATATATGCAAATTAGCTGCTGTACAGACTGCTAAAGACTATGGGTGCTGGATGAGAAGCTGGCAAAGGGTATCTGGCGCTAGTTGGTAGATGGCACTGTTCAGGCCACTGATAGCAAAATCATTTTACATAGATCATTTTAAATAGACTTAATGGAATCAAATTTTCATCATCGAATTTATCAGGTTTAATATCAGCTATCTAACTCTTCAAAAACTTTTTTTTTTCAAATTGAATTTTTTTTTTCTAGCTAAAATAAATTAGATTAAACATGACTAAGCCCACTAACTCTCAGCTATTTGTTTCCATTTATCATAAAGACTTTAGATCAACAACTTTCAATGTGTACATTTCAAGCCACAAATCATCTACCATGAATTTGTGGTCAGCGTTTAATATAGCACCATAACAGAGAGATGATCAGTGTCACTTTTGGTAGAAATAACAGGAATGTTATGGATTTAGGTGAACGTTCTCTTACTAAAATCAGAAGTGCGGAGGAATATGAACTGGGTATACTCTCACAGAACAATGGTGGGACAAAGCCATAAGCAAAGTACGTTCAAGTTCATTATGTGCAAGACTTCAGCTAATTCAGTTTAAAGTATTACACAGAGTTCATCTATCCAAGTCCCGATTATCCAAATTCTATCCAAATGCTGTCAGTGATCAATGTGATAAGTGTGGTGCTACTCCACATAACTTAAGTCACATGTTCTTTTTTTGTCCCTCTTTACATAATTTTGGGAAAAAAGGGGTAAAAGTGGAAAGAAATTATGTTGCTGGAGGGTTTTTTTGGCCTGTTCTGTGGGTTTGTCATTCTGTCATTTTTGAAATGCATATCTTTTTTCTCTTTCTGGTTGTATTTTTTTTTCTTTTCTCTTTGTCTTCTCCTTTGGACAGCAATGATGTGCTAATTATTACTTTTGTTGTTGTATAAAAATGCATCCAATAAAAAATAAATAAATGAATAACTGTAATGTTTTTGACTAATAAAAAAATTTGTAACTCTTTCATTTGAATTTTTTGATTAAATAGTTTAAATAGCAAATTTGACTGAAACTCCAATTCCTAAAACATGTAGACATATTTCACAAGTTACTATTTATGGATGTTCTAAACCAGAATAACTGGACTCTGTGTGAGTATTACTGAAAGTATACGTGGACTGACCCGAGCAATGTTCTCGAAGCATTTGCGCAGGTGAGGCTGCACTGCTGTTGGGTCTTTAGTTTGAGACAGAATTTCCAAAAGCTCATCATCAGACAGAAAATAGAACCTAAGAAACAGGAAAGAAACCACAATTTCATGGCTTAATTATTAGTGCAGAAGAGCATGAAGCATGTGGTAGATATCTTTTTTAAGGGATGTGTCCATACACATACAACTACATTTATAAACTAGAAGGAAACGACAAAGGAGTGCGAGTGGGTATGTCTGTGGACTAGAGTCTGGGGATCTGTCCTGAGTGAGTACAGTCAGTTGCTTTAGGTTTAACAAAACCATAATGTTTGGGGTCAGCTGAAAATTAATGGGACCCTATTGGAGGAACATGGGATGAATAAACAACAAATAGACAAGTGCAGGTCAGTATGTCTGTGGATTAGAGCTTGGGGACCTGCCCTGATTGAGTACATGCAGTCTGGTGGCTGATGTATTGTGAAACTGTGTCTGTCGGTCGAGCAGAAGTACAGTAGAATGGCATAGACCGGAAAAATATGCTGTTTTACAGAATCTGTGCATCCAATCAAAAAGCTGTATACAAGCTTGAATGACACAATCAGACAGGACATTCTGGAGTTGAAATAGTGCTGATATTTTGAAAACTGTGGGACCAGTTATGCTGTAAAGATTCGACAGAAAGCAAAAACGAATGACAGTGTAGTTGATCTTCTTATATGAACATACATTTAAAACAATGTCTTCTTTTCCATCTCACATAAAGTTAACAATTTGGTGTTTAGAAGTTTTGGTCCCACAGTTTATATGATGAATGTCTAATTTGACTAACTAGATTAGAATGAAACAATCTATTTTTATATTGTAGCTCATAGATAGCTAGGCAACAGAATCCCCAGTAAGTAGGTTGCTGACCTGGGGAAGGCTCCTCGTTTGGTCTCCAGGTATTCACTCAGCCCTTTCTGCACCTGCTCCAGCAGCTTGTTACAGTCTCGCAAGCTGTCCAGTAGACGAGGATCCGGACACAGTTCAATCACCTGTTTGTGAGCGGGTCACAGGCAAACCATTATTTACACTTAAGACACTTGGCAGATGATTTAGAATTGAATCATGTTACAGAGAGAGGCTAATGAAGCATTAGGAGTCTTGAAATATGGTAAATCAAGCTTCCCTCTGCTGCATGAACTATTTGTGCATTAATCATAATGTGCAGGTCCAGTGTGTACTGTATGTAGTATAAATTAAGTATTATTATATGTAAATTATGTAATTTTAAGAATAAAGAGAGGCAGTCTGGAATGACCCATGATTTGCTTTTGTTAGTTCCCTTTGGTTAATTCACATATCAACATGTGAGAAAACATTGAAAGACATACACCCCTGAATGCACACTTATGCTTAAATATATTCTTTAATTTTAAATTAACTGGTGTTAGTTAGAACCAGAGCCTTAACTCACCTGTCTGTTTTCATTAGCAGCCTTCATCACCTTTCTCCAGGTGCGCTCCATGGTCTGATACCTCTTCCCCTCCAAAGGCAACTGCCTGTTGATGTCGTCTGAGCTGAAGATCGGCTCCAGGTAGAGCCAGGAGCGCTGGCACGTCAGCCACTCCTCCAGCACATCCTGCCAGCAAAAAGGCAATACATATTCACAATCTGCTTGAATGGAATGGAAACCTTTGTTTTTTTATTTGTTTTTTATCAAATGAACACTTCAAAATCAGGCTTGCAGTTAGTACAATGCTATTTATGTCAGTGGGGTCATTTGTGGGGTATAACTGGTATGGTATAAACTTCATGATCTGTCTCATGATTAACTTCTAGACTGCTGTGCCATAGTCAGGCTCATAATGAGATAAATATCTTGACCGCATACCTGGGTCATCCTCAGCTTGCTCTCCCATGTACTGATCCTGTCTTCAAAAGGCTTCTTATATGGAGAAAAGGACATGCTCTGGGTCATAACAATGTGGTCATCCAGAAGCTGGGAGGCCTCGTCAGGACTCTTCAGGATGTATGTGCCTGTCTCTTTATACGGCAAAACCTCAAACATCACTGCTGACCACTCGTGCTGCATCTTATCCAGAGCCTAATTACACATACACAGACAAAAGTGCTTAATTTGCATTCTGGATTTCATTATTTTCTTTTTCATTTACAAAATAATTGTTGATCATTCACGTATGTAAATTATACACCGCAATTCTAACCTTTACAACATTCTGAATGTTCTATTGAATGCTGTAACTGAAAATTATCTGCCACCAACCAAGCTGTAAGATATTCTTGGAGTTTGCGGTGAGCTTGCCTCAGCCAAGTGAAGTGGCCTGGGTGGGCTCCTACATACATTCTTACAGACACCTGTCCATTATGTGCCACACCTGCTCAATAGCATACTCTTTGCCGGCCACCTCCGCAACACGGGCAATCTCATCAACGTGCTGCTGCAGGCCCAGCTCTAGGCAGCGGGAGAACGTGAGGTTGGCTTTGGGCTTCACATTCATGTTGATGCGCTCGGAGAGCAGCGCCCAGTGACGACTGCGCATGCCCGGGTTCCGTAGACCCTGGAACAGAGGGATGTTTGGACGGAAGTCCTCAATGATACCACGGATGTAGGTTGCCACGTCCTGACAGGCTTGGGGGAAGAGGAATGAAGCAAGGTTATTATAGTGAACTAAAACCTGTTTTTTAAAAATAGAAAAATAAACTAAAACGTATATTTTTCACTGCAAAACTAAGTAAAATGTCTAATAAAAAGTTTTGAAGTTTTGAACTTAAATGGCCACTATTAAAGTTTTCACCACGAAACTGAAACTATTACTTTTCAGAAAAAGAAAACTCAACTAAAACTATAAACCTTAGAGTAGAGGACAGACATAAGACAAGCTGACCAGTATTATGATGATATGACCAGCTTTCGCCTCACTGTTCTGCCTTGTGTTAATGTTTTACCCACCTGGTATGTCTTTGAACAGTTTTACACATTTGTGAATGGTCTTATAGGCATCGTTGACATTGCGTTCCAGCTGTTCTGGGTCAATACTGGTCAATGGATCATTCATCCAGCTCTCCTGCCATCGCAACCAATCTGAGGTGGTGGTCCACAGGTCCCGGAATGGCTGGAAGTCTCTGCTAAGCTTTTGCAACCGCTCGTACTGGACCAGAGAAATGGAAAAAAAATAGTAACACCACATACAGTAAGATTTTTCCATAGACATTACACAGTATATTAGCCCAGGATTTTTATTTTACATACATTAACTGTTTCTGTTTTCGATGGTGTTGTTATTCTAATGATTTACTATTATTTACAATTCGTTGATGATTTCCAATTAATCAAATCTTGAATGTCTAAAATGGCACAAAGTCCATCACTGGGCCAGCCATATGCCAGCTGTATGCAAAATCACCTTTCTATATTTTCTCATGTTAATTTCCATGGCATTTGTCTAAAATTAAATAAATTGTAGTGCCCAAACTTTTGTATGCCACTGTACTTACATAAAATTTACATAAATCCCATCACTGCAATGCAGAGGTGTCAAGTAACAAAGTACAAATACTTTGTTACCTTACTTAAGTAGAAATTTTGGTTAGTTATACTTTACTGAAGTAATTATTTTTAAGATGACTTTTTACTTCTACTCCTTACATTTACACACCATTATCAGTACTTTCTACTCCTTACATTTACACTTCATTATCAGTACTTTCTACTCCTTACATTTACACTCCATTATCTGTACTTTCTACTCCTTACATTTACACTCCATTATCTGTACTTTCTACTCCTTACATTTACACACCATTATCTGTACTTTCTACTCCTTACATTTACACTTCATTATCAGTACTTTCTACTCCTTACATTTACACTTCATTATCAGTACTTTCTACTCCTTACATTTACACTCCATTATCTGTACTTTCTACTCCTTACATTTACACACCATTATCTGTACTTTCTACTCCTTACATTTACACTTCATTATCAGTACTTTCTACTACTTACATTTACACTCCATTATCTGTACTTTCTACTCCTTACATTTACACTCCATTATCAGTACTTTCTACTCCTTACATTTACACACCATTATCAGTACTTTCTACTACTTACATTTACACTCCATTATCAGTACTTTCTACTCCTTACATTTACACACCATTATCTGTACTTTCTACTCCTTACATTTACACACCATTATCAGTACTTTCTACTACTTACATTTACACTCCATTATCAGTACTTTCTACTCCTTACATTTACACTCCATTATCTGTACTTTCTACTCCTTACATTTACACTCCATTATCAGTACTTTCTACTCCTTACATTTACACTCCATTATCTGTACTTTCTACTCCTTACATTTACACTCCATTATCTGTACTGTTTACTCCTTACGTTTACACTCCATTATCAGTACTTTCTACTCCTTACATTTACACTCCATTATCTGTACTTTCTACTCCTTACATTTACACTCCATTGTCAGTACTTTCTACTCCTTACATTTACACTCCATTATCTGTACTTTCTACTCCTTACATTTACACTCCATTATCTGTACTTTCTACTCCTTACATTTACACTCCACTATCTGTACTTTCTACTCCTTACATTTACACTCCATTGTCAGTACTTTCTACTACTTACATTTACACTCCATTATCTGTACTTTCTACTCCTTACATTTACACTCCATTATCTGTACTTTCTACTCCTTACATTTACACTCCACTATCTGTACTTTCTACTCCTTACATTTACACTCCATTATCAGTACTTTCTACTCCTTACATTTACACTCTATTATCTGTACTTTCTACTCCTTAAATGTACACTCCATTATCTGTACTTTCTACTCCTTACATTTTAAACATAGCCTCGTTACTCCTATTTCAGCTTGTTTTTAATCAGGTACATTTATATTCCAATAAAGATTGATAACATGATTTTTTGCACCATTACAATACTTATAGGCAACTAGTCATCATATCTTTCGCTCCATAAAACACATGTTAATGCTCAGTAGTACACAGATATGATTCTTTAATATATTTACATTGTACTAAAATACATTCATGTACAAAGGGCATATATATGGCTGAAACAGGAAGCCTAGTGCATCCCAAATTTATCAACATTATAACATTATAGTCATTATAGCTTTTAGATTAATTATTTTTCTGGTGAGGTGGGCTAGTAGACTATAGGCCCTGTGGCATTTTTTTCCTTACATTACTTTTACTTTTATACTTTAAGTAAAACTTTTACACTTTTACTTGAGTACTTCTGCCTGAGTAATAAATGTGAATACTTTTGACACCTTTGCTGCAATGTGTTCTCATAATCTTATTTTTCATTTCTGATGTTCATCTATTTTCACTTTTTTAATAATGTATTAGTTTATTTTTAATACTTCAATAAAAATAACATTTGAATTTCAACATTTTGAATTTAACATTTAATTTCATCTTTTTGTTGTAAACCATAAGGAAGTAAGCCAAAACAATAAAATTGCCTTAGAGGCTGTCAATGATAAAATGAGTTTCACTAATTAGCTTTAAAAACTGTCTGAGAACAATATACAGATTATGTTGGGAATGTATATTAAATCATTCAGCTTCATTTTTAATTTTTTAACAAGGCATCAATGTTTATAAAACAACCAAAACAGTTTAATGTTTTAGTTTTTTCCAGGTCTAAGCATTTATCATGTGTGTGAAAATAACCCAATATTATTAGTCAACTAATTTATCAGTCAGGCTTTTAACAAACACATACAAGTTTGAACTACAGATGAAAGTATCATGGTAATAAAGGTAATTGTGCAGAACACTACACGTACGTTAGTGACAGGGATGCCGAAGAGACGTTCGCGGTTGTTGTAAACCTGGGCCATGGCCTGTGACTCCTTCAGCTGCTTTCCAACACGACGCACTTCATTCGCCACCTCATGTGCTCGACTGAAATCTGTATAAGCAGCAAACCCGGCAACCAACATCTGAAACGGACAAACATGCACGGACGCGTTAATGTGGTGCTCTACCTTAAACCACCACTACGAGGCTGCTAGGTTAACAATGACTATCCTAATGCTAATATGTGGATGTTATTATTACTGTGATCAAAAAAAGACACATCATCTTGTCCACTCTTACCTCATATTACATCATGTTTGGGATGAGTGGAATAAAAGGCATTTGTGTAGCAGCACAACAAACCAGCGCTGCCATTTCTCTCTTAAGTCAAATGTAGTAATCTAAGCTGCCCAAAATGTATCTTACGTACTACGACAAACAGTCTCACATGCCTGCAGATAACTACAGGTGACTCTAACCTCTAAGGAGTCCAGGCGTTCCTGGAAGTTGTGCTGGTCCACCAGCTGGATCTTGTGAAAGCGTTCCTCATCCTCCTCGTGCTGCTTCTGCATGTTTTCCATCTGAGTGAGGATCTTATGGGGCCAGGCCATCGCCGTCCACCTACACTCAATACAAACATGTTCTTATTAGTATGTGCTGGTCTAGAACAAACTTCTGTTTTTGTGTACTATGGGTTGCCCTGACTTTACATACCACACAGTACCATGCTATAGGGCCAGACTGATACGTCAGTTAACTTATCTGCTGATACAATTTTACTGCCACAACAACAGCTTACCACAGAGTTCAGCTACACAGTGAGGTTTTGTTCATTTTTATAGTTCGCAGTTAGTCATACTGTAGCTCCAGTTTAAAAATGTGTTGGCTAAAAAACTTTTTTAAATTATTTTTTATATACATATATTAATATTGTAGTTTTTTTTACAGAACTAACCCTTTAAGAAGCTGTTTAAGATATATAGCAAAAACCTATCGTATATTTATGAGAGACTTCTGCATGTATGTTTAAGCAATAGTGCATTCAGTGTTCGAACAGCATTCTGAGTGATCATCTGGGATAAAGTGTAAGTTTTGTGCATTTAGTTAAAACCTTGAGTTTTTCTTATTTATTAAAGTTTAGGTTTTGGGGGGGTTTTTTGTCGACTTGTAAAACAAGATAAGAATATAAGAGTTTGTGTTGTTTAACAGAGCTGTGTTATGCAATTTATTGGTCCTACAAGGAAAATTTGTGATTTTGCTGCTTAACAACAATCACAATCTAGGAACAATACAGCATTACCAGCAGGGCAGAGCTGTCTAGGATTCAAACCTGTGCCCTTTTAGTTCAGGGCTTACTGCACCCACCACAAGGCTAACGGCCATCCCAGACTAATGCTTAACAGCTGACTACTGTTTGTCAAACTACTAAATATTTACAAAAATTTTAAAGTGCAGAAATCTAAAATGATACTGGTTGAATTTTTAGTCTTTTTACAAAAGGTATCAATACTAATATCAGTCAAGCGTGTACAGTACAGGGGTATTCTAGGCCACAGCTGACGTTTCAATACAGACAAAGAAAAAGCTGTTCAACTTGCTTTGCGTTGAAATCCTCATTGGACAGACTGTAGAAGAACTCGTCTATAAGCTCATAGTCAGACATGGCTTTGGCCAAAACTTCCTGCCCAAGTGAAACAAAGAGATGAGAAAATATATTATGGAAAGGAATCATGCACTAAAAAACATTTACCACTATTTTTTCTTACTTTTCACAATTATTGCATATAGACTTCAGGGATAAAACCAAGTAAAAGAAAGCATTTCAATTTTACTGTTATCCTAAAATTAAAGCAAATAGAGTATGTGAAAGGATATTTTACTTCATGGGCTTTTAGCTGATCTGGGATCTGTTTCATCCACTCCCTCTGCTCTGTTAGCTCCTCAATACTGTTGGGCTTCTCGTATAGTTTCTTGTTGATGGCTTTGCACACCTCACATGCCTGAAACATATACAAGTTATTTATAGTTACCATCTTAATAAAAAGAGACTAAATTCTAATAAATGCACTAATTGTCCAGTAAAGCATAAAAAATCAGCAACAGATAACAGCAGAAACTGGAACATCTAAGGGTTGAACTTGCCTCCTCTACTTGCTTGCGAAGCTTCAGAGCAAGGCGGTCCAGCACAGCGTTGGCCAGGGCACGGCGTTTCTTGGACAGGCTCTGTCGCACAGCCTCTACGCTGACCATGAAGGGCCCGATGACGATGGAGGAGGGGAGAGACCGATCCAAACTCTCTTTCTCCATCAGATGCTTCTCCACATCCCGCTTCACCTCCACAGGAGTGGTGTTTTCTTCTCTGTGATGCCTGGAGAACCACAGAGACAATAGTACCAAAACATAATGGTAGCAATAGGAACATTTGGTTTATGCTGATACAATTTTATTGCCACAACAACAGCTACAACAGCTTACCACAGAGTTCAGCTACACAGTGAGGTTTTGTTCATTTTTATAGTTCGCAGTTAGTCATAATGTAGCTCCAGTATGTCAGCCACCTACTCATTCTTTTGATCTATTTAGAGGGCCTGTATTATGAAAACTATATTTTATTTGCTTTATAGAAATAAAACTGTTTGTTGCAATATGTAAATAATGTTACAGTTTCAGAACATGCCATTTACTCCCTATACAGTCCATACATAAACACTGACCTGCAAAAACAGCTTGTTTTTAAATGAAATCATTTTTGTGGTGTCATGATGGGCAATTCATTTTGATATAGCTCATTCTGCCTATAGCAGCTTAACCCTGCCCATTCATGCCCATTAAGTCAAAATATTGGATAGCTAATAGGGCTGTGTATTGGCAAGAACCTGGGGATACAATACATATTGTGATAGAGCAGTCATGATGTAATATATCACGATATACTGCAATATTGCAAGCAAAGTGATATATTGCAATTTTTAAAATCCTACTATTAAAACACACCACTATATGAACAGGTTTGTCAATGCTTACAATAGCAATGCACCCTTGTGCTGCTTGTTAATGTTGGAGTGAAGCTGAAAATGGATTACAATCCTGCCATCTAGTGGTCAGAGATGTAAACACAACACACAATGAGTCACTGTTTGCCAGGAATCTGTGTATCGATACTGTGTTTTTGAGAATCGATACAGTATCACGAAACATAATATCCCGATATTTAATATTTTCTTACACCCCTAATAGCTAACCAGAAACATCAAAAACAAGAAAGAAGTAGGATATGGGCCCTTCAATAACTGTTGCAGCATTCGGTAAAGCAAGTCAAATTTTGCTTCCCATGATATGCCCCCTTTCAAACCCAGCTGTCGTTTAAACAGAGACAGATATTTAGGGTGGTTTACTTCAGTAGGGTGGTGATGTCGGAGTTGTGTAGCTCAAGATGGCATTCGTATTCTCGAGCATAGGCTCGGAGAGGAATGGTAGCCTGGCGCAGGGCAAGACTCACTCTCTCCCTCAGTTCCCTCACTGCTGGCTCATAAAGACCCACTGACTCCAACAGAGGAACTCCACTGATGAACAAATTCTTCATCACAAACTGAGAGAGAAGGCGAGAGAGATGTTGACACAATTAAAGGGAGAGGCTAAACCATTCTGTAACGGTCTAGACCTAATTTGTAAACGATTAATGCTTTTTATACAGACAAATGTACACTAAGCAGAATAGAATGTTTCAACATTGTCGTCAGTGAGTGAAAACCACTGTGCCAAACAATTGCCAACCAATTAATGAATGAATGAATTATTTTCTTAGCTTCATTAAATGATTTTAGCTTTGTTCACCCCCATTTAGCGAGGCTTTACTAGTGGGCACCAGACATGTTTCTGATGTATAATGGGAAGAGTATTAAGTCCACAGAAATAAAAAGTGGAATAATTATTACTAAAATAATAATAATTACAAATATTACATTACATTAACAAAAGTTGTTAACAAAACATTATGATTAACATTATAACTATATTACTACTATTAGAAGTAGTAGTTGTAGTAGTGCTATTATCAATAATTATCTTTTAATAGGTTGAATTCCCATTTAACCCAGCTCTGTTTTGACCACATAACAATTGTTGTGTGAATGCTAACGCATCTTGATGCATCCCTGTGTTTCATTTATTCTGTTTTCACATCTAAGTTGCATGTGCACAAACAAGGATTTGGCCGGTCTAATCATTTATGGTCACTGAAGATGCATTTGAGATGCATGGAAATACTGCAATACTTTATATTAATATTTATATTACTATGTTGATACCAGGTGTGAACTGGGCAATAGTTAACGGATATTAATGTTTATTTAACCTTGTCCAGCTGAGGGATGTTATGAGTGGACAGGATTCCTTTGTCCAGAAGGTTAACAATGGACGTCTCGACGTTCTCCAATGGGATGCTGTAATGTACTCCAGTCTGATCCAGCACCAGGTCCACCAGGAACAGTGGGTTCTTCTTTGGCCTGTAAACCGATCATCATGTAATCTCACAAATGATCTAAAGCATTTCTAAAACACTGCTAAAGGCTGCAAAAGTCCTAACATTCTAAAATAAGCACTTATGCATCAATAGCATAGCTATTTTTTATTTTGTGTGTGATGGTCACATATTAAATATTGGATTAGAAAAGATCTGCAGCTAAAAAAAACAGATCGATGTCTCATTTAGGCAAATATTATATTTGTGCCACTTTGTGTAATGTAAACACAGCTGTAGAAGCAGTCTTTACTCCTCTCTGGGGTTTGACTGACTTGTAAGGGCTGTTGATGAGGTCAGAGCTCCAGGTGAGGTCGGAAGGACAGTCCAGCACATTGTGGCAGGCATCAAGCAATAGCTGAGCGAGGCTGGCCAGCGAATCCTGCACCAAGAAGCGCAGTGAGTCTTGTAAACTGTAGCGTATCGACGACATTAGGCGGCACATTTTGGACATGCCGTACACCTCCCAGCGAGACTCGTTCAGACTGAACCAGCCAGCCCCCACATCCCGCAGGCTGGAGCGAATCCCGTTACACAGCGTGGTCACCCAGGAGTCTTTCAGAAAGAGCTGCACCTATGAGGAGACAGAGAGAAAGAAGGGGACGTTAAATAAGCACTGAAAAAGCAGTTACTTGAAGGCTATAACCACTTAAGACAGCATGTATTTTATCTTCAGTTGTGAGGGAAAGGGCCTTTATATGTGTGTATGATAAAGGAATATCTTGGCAAAAAATGTAATACAGATCAAAGAAATAAAATATCCATCCATCCATTATCTGCCACTTAATCCCGCTAGTCAGGGTCACTGGAGCCAATCCCAGCGTCATCAGGCAAAGGCAGGGTACACCATAGACAGTTCACCAGTCCATCGCATGGCCAACACTCACACCTACGGGCGATTTAGAGACCAATCAACCTAACATGCATGTCTTTGGACATGTGGGAGGAAACTGGAGTCCCCGGAGAAAACCCACTCAAGCACAGGGAGAACATGCAAACTCCACACAGAACGGCCCGGACCAGGAACCGAACCCGGATCATCTTGCTGTGAAGCAACAGTGCTAACCACTACACCACCGTGCCGCTCGGGAAATGAAATATAAAATAATTAATTTGCTGTCTGCAACACTCTCAAAAGGTAAAATAAGAGTTTAAAATGTACAGAACATGAATGTTACAGTATTTTAAAAATTCCATAATAAACAGGTGATCTGGAAACAACGGATCTAATATCACTGGGCACAAAAGGGCTCAGAATATTGTATAGCTAAAAAAAGTAGCGATCATGTTGAAGTCTGACTTCTATTCACACTGTCCATACTATATCCTTCTGTATAGACAATATTCTGTTGCCAGCACATTACCTGTGTGTGGGTCTGTGACTGTGCCAGCTCAAACTCCTCCAGACGCAGAGGTTTGGTAAAGGTGACGTGAAAGAGGCTCATGGTTGCCACTCTGTTGCATTCGGCTCGCACTTTGGACAGGGCAGAAATGACCTCCGACTTGGTGAGCAGGGAGTTAAAGGCAAATGCAGCACGGTTCTTTTCAAACAGGTAGTCTGGCATAGCCACCAAGCCTGAGGTTAGAGAGAGTATACAGGCCATGAGTCCTCAGTGGGAGACGCATCTATAGGTACTCTGCCATTCACAGGTTAAAATAATAATTTAAACGCTTGAAATTAATGTTTTTAATAATATAAAACTGATCTGGTTGCACTGGTTAGATGTATAGAGTGATGATACATTAGTCCCGTGCAACTTCACCAGTATGAAATAATAACGAGGAAACTATAAATAAATTTTAGACTTTTAGACAAAGCAGGACTGTGAAATAACATAGAGAATTAAGCCCTGTTAATATTAACATCCAGAATGCTTTGTATTTTAATGTTGCTGTAAATAAATGACTATATATACAGTATATTATTTGTCATTAATGACTTTTTATTTCCAAAAAATGAACGTTATTGGATAACAAAATATAATAATAATAATAATAATAATAATAATAATAATAATAATAAAATCTGCATGAGTAATATATACATCAAATAATGAAATGTATGAATAAAAAATGTGAATACAAATATATGAATCACAGAATTCTGTATACAGTACTGTGCAAAAGTCATAGCCCACCACTCTTTTAATTAAATTAATTAGAACAGATAAAACACATACAGCCAAAAATTACACAGAAATCTAAAATGAACAAAATAAAATGTTATTAGAACTCGCTATTAGAATGTTTCATCAATTGCTTTTATTACAGCTTCTGTAATGAGAAACTGCAGCCACACCACAAAATTCAGTCTTAAAACTTGGTTTAGCATTTTCTCCTTCTTACCTATGACGTCATCCAAACAAATTTAGTAATGTTGAGGTCTGGACGTCAGTCCATCGTTCTGTTTAATGTGTCTATCACTGAGGAGCTTCTTGAACACATCCTCTGTAGTTTTAATGAGTTTTTAATCTACAGTTTTTTGTAACTTATTCTTCTTTATTTTTTATTTTCTTACCCATGTGGATTATCTTCTATCTAATTTTACAAAATGTCATGAAAAAATTAACAGCTTGTGCTTGTTTTGACTGAAAATAAATGAATAAAGGGTGGTCTATGACTTCTTCATGGAATTGTATGTTCAAAGGCAGTTCTCATGTATACTACCTAGCATACCTTTAAGGGGGACTTTCTCCGGCTCTTCCTGAGGCAGAGTGATGTAGGAGAACTCCTCAGGGTTCTCCTGCACAAGCTTGTCAAAGGTGATTCGGTTCATAGTGCGAATGTATTCCAGATGAACCTCGTCCTCCAGATGCCTCACACAGTCTTGCAGTCTGTGTTTTGATTTTAAACGCACAGGCACACATCCACACACACACAAACAGGCAAACATAAAAAGCAGACATTCTGTTTAGGTCTAATAATAGGTCTATAACAAATGTACAATCATTTGCTGTGTTTTTTATCTGCTTGCATTTGTTAAAGCTACACTATGTAAGACCTGGGTATTTGGAGACCTCTCTGGTAGAAATGTGCAATTGCACATAGGTTGTGCTTTCACATTGTGACTGTAAGTGCGCTGAAAAAAATACTTAAAGAAACTTGATGAACGTGTCTTCTGAGGATGTGAGTGAATGCTCTACTATTGTCATATTAACAGTATAATGTTGAATTGGCATTTGAGACCAAAACATCAAACCAGGTCACATTTTTGAGAGTATGTAAAGTCATATGATGTGATTAGAGAATCTGACCTGATGCTTCAGATTTTTAAAATATTAAAATATGAAAGGTTGTAACTCTGTTTAGCTGCTAGTGAGCAATGAGGGGTGTGAATCCCATGGTGATGGTCATACCAAAATTAAATCAACAACTGCAGCTTGTGCACAGCTGAAGAAAAAATGCACAGTGCTGAGGAACTGAAGACCTCCAAAACTATCTGTTCTCTCTGTATCTGTGTTTCTTACAGTGGAAGTCGGAGGCCTGGTGTGCTGAGGGCGAGGGATTTGATGCACTGGAGGCTGTTGGATGTCAAGGTGGGTGTTCCATTCCATGATGGCATGCAGTCCACAGAAAGATGGTAGAGCAGCAGGGCCTCTGTGGTTCTCCTGAAGTTGTAGGCGAACTGTACTCTTTGAGCAAAGAGACGTGGGTCCTCAGCCAAAAACATCAGCCTGATCCTTGGAACCCAAAACTGACCAGCTAGCAGTGGACCTAGAGGTTGGGTAGATGAAGACAGGGATATAGTCACAGAGATTTTATACACCTTGTCCATAATTAAAAATTCTTACAGTTTTTGCCACTTGCCTTTACTACTCAGTTCCTCAATCATAAGAGGTCTGCCCTTCCTGTCTCTGACCCGGCCATGTGGATCTGTCTGTTGCACCAGGTATTGCTTCTTCTCAGTCCAGTAGGCAAGGACGCCCACAGACTGCCACAAATACTCTGGAGACAAACTCTTCTTCTTCTCTACATCAGAGACATCAAAGAAGATGAGAGCAACAGCAATTTCATGTGCTACATGGGAAAGGAATCCCTCTTCTACAACTTGTTCACATAAGGAGTAGAGTAAGAACTATCTTTTAACGTCACATCTTTTATAGCTGTATGTAAACTTGCTCTTTCTATTTTCTCAGGGCTTTAGAAAGTTCAATACCGGGTAAGACAGAGTCACAAGTGGATAGTAGAGCTTTGGCTGGGATGGGTTTTCGGTCCCTTGACCCTGGCTCACAGCCCAGGGCTAGCCAGTCTTCCGGCGTCCGGCAGTCAAACTCCTCATTGTCAAATATCTGGAAACCAAAACAACGTTTGATGGCCACAGAAAATTAAAATGTGACAGTTTTGAGTACAGTCAATAAACTCAAAACTTTGAAACAAAAGGCAGACTAGGATACGTTGTCTTAGCACCTTGGGTAAAAATGTTTCTTAAACAATTTAGCACTAGCTTCTTTCTGCTAGCCCACTGTGGTGATTTGGCAGCAAAAGGTTATTGAGTGTCATAGTAAATAAAAATAGAATTCTTATAGAAAATCAAAGGTTTATTTCATATTTAGGCTCATGGTTCAGTAACTACACAGCCTACAATGCACAACAGAGAGTTATTCTTAAGTTATAGAAGCATGTAGTAAAACTTTAGGGGGTTAAACACACACAAAAACACTTTGTTAAATGTTGACTTGCGTTCTATGAAGATGGAAATTCAGTTGCTGGTTTTAAGCATACACATTTTCAATGAGGTTGCAAGGTGGCGCAGTGGGTAGTGCTGTCACCTCACTGCAAAACAGGCCTGGGTTTGATTCTGTGTGGAATTTGTATGTTCTCCTCATGTCCACATGGGTTTCCTCCAACAGTCCAAATTTTGAGTGTGTGTTTGGGATCACAGTGAAATGTTCTTGTTTTCAATGGAGTATCTTCCTTCCTTAACACAACAATGGACTGACGGGTCTCTAAAGAAAGTTGTTTCTTTCTGGTCATTTTGAGCCGGTCAGCAAGCCATCAACTGCTGATGCTTTAGATACTAAACTAACCTAGAATGTTGTTCTCCCTTTTATGCTCACTTATTAGTAGAATGTTTTTCAGCTGTGCATCACAATTGAGCAAGAGTGTCCTAACAACCAATTAGTCCAATAACATCCTTAACTTGGATTGGCGGCCGTACCAGGAGATTTAGTTAGGACTATATGCAAAATAAGCCTCTATACAAAAATAGGCTTTAATACAAACATTTTTATTCTTTAAAAATCATCTGATACACTTAAATTAATTGTGAAATGGACAATATTGTTTGTGAATTGCATGACAATTGCATGAATTACATGAAAATTGCATGAAATGAAATTCTAAAGTGATCCTAAACCTTTGAGCGGTAGTGTATGTCTGGGTGTCTGCCCAGTGGTGAACTGGCGGCCTATCCAGGTTGCTTCCTGGCTTCTGTGCAAGCAGTGCTGGGAAAGGTTTTAAAACCACCCTTCCTTAACTCACTGACTCAAAGATGAATGCACAATCCCAGTGAAATATTCCATTAATGAAATTAATAAAAAAAATGTATTGCATATTGTCGCTGTCCAATGATAAACAAGTATCTCTAAAATTGCAACTTTACAGGACAGACCAAAAACATACTTTACTTTCAATGTAAGTCAATGGAACCAGATTTAGTTTCAAGTTATTTTGGAGCATTTCTATTGGTCCATTAATCAAAAAACATCCATTGGCGTGTTTAAATAATGTAGAAAACTCAAAATAGCCAAAGATGGAGATACATATTTTTCATTGGACAGCAACGATATGTATTGCATACTGAGTACAATGTTTTTTATGCTACTGTGAAAAAGGGCTAATGGCTAAAAAAGGCAGTGTGCAAATGTGCCCCATGACCAGATATCTGATCTACTCTGATCTACTATGTTGACAGCGTTAGATCTCACCTCCAGTGGAAGGTAGTTAGAAATGGGTGGTTTCTTAACCACAGGTGGACAAGAGTTCTCTGCATGATCCTCATCACTCAGTTGCCTGGAAACCAGCTGGTTGGAGTCGATGCCAAGTTCATCCAGGAGCTGAGTTATGTCTAACTTTAGATACTCCCGCCTCCGTCTGTAAATTCAATAACACAGCACACAGAACAACTCTTGTTCTAATAAAATCAAACATGTCTTATTTACTGCTACTTAGAGGAACACTTTATAATGTTCTCCAAACTTAAACTGTTACAGTCATTCAGAGTGGTTTGGAGTCAGTATAGTTCACAGTTCCTGTGACTGGAACCCGACACCTGGGGGGCCTGATGTAATACACAATGTAATGTGTAATACAATGCTATAATTTTACAATAGTTTTGTGGTTCAGTTAAGCTTAAACTTATTTATTTTTCAATCCACTAAAGGAGAGATACCTCCAGAGTGTTGTCAAAGAGAACATTTTGAATGAAATGGCTGCTGGTCAGAGACGTATACCTTATATTCACCCATAGTTTGCTCCTTTTTCTCACCTCTCGATCTCGATGTTGCGCGGCTGCTGGCCAGGGGAGCAGCAATAAGGCAACTGCACTTTAGCCGTGAAGCCTCCTGAGGAGAAGTCCGACTGCTGCAGGATCTGAGTCGTGGGCCCATGCTTGTCGTTCCCAATGATATTGAATAGGTCAGCAGGGGTCTGAAAAGTGTTTGCTTGGGTAAAAAAAAAAGATAAATAAATGTTAACCATTTTACTACAATTTAGTTGTAATCCTAGAGACTGACATTGTATTTGGTTAATTAATATATCAAATACAATTAAGCAAACTGCAACCAAAATATTACTTTTGGGTAAAGTACTGGGGCATTCTGGTCTGAAACTAGCACAGTTAGCATTTAATGTGTTATTTGCCATTTTTTTCATAAAAAGATTTATTCAGATAAACAGTGTAGCACTCTGTCCCAGATAAACAGTGTAGCCTCATTAGTCTGACTCATAGTTTACGGTTTACCTTTAGGGGTGTTTGAATCATATCCAGCCTGGCACAGCAAACTCTGCTCAGTCTCTGGTCCCTGTGTATAAGACTACAAATAGCAAAGACTGTAATAGATGAGGTTTGAACATTGTGAGTACTTATTGCAAAAATCGTATCACTTTTTTCAAATCCCAACATTATTCAACAGCTGAGATGCAAAGAGTTTAGTGAAAAATGGTTCATTGTACACTGAGAATTCAAATTTGATAACCATTTCCATAATCTTCTGCAATCTACAATGCAAATATATCACTATATCATTATTTATTATCAAAACTGAACAAAGAACTTACATGTGACTTCTGAGCTTTCAGACATAATATATTGTATATATGTAATTTTAACTTTAACTTTGCTTTACAACATTCCATCCTTACGTACCTCTGTGCCATGAATGTATTGTTTAATATAGGTTTTGGGCAAGGCAGTTTTTTTTAAAGGACCCTTTGTATACTGACATACTTTTTTTAAAACTATTGCAAAATAATGTGTCAGACCTTAGGCACCATGTTTATATGTGATATACAGGCTTTTAAAGGCATTAAACACTTCAGACATCGGGTTCCTAACATCACCACTGTGACCAGTTATGACTGCAAGTTTCTCGAATGAGTCTGAAATAGCCAGTTTACATCTTACAGGGTAAATCCAGTAGCTTTTTTGAAATTTTGGATTAATTAAATATGTAAGATGTAAACAGTCATTTAGAGTGGCTTGCTGTGAAATGTTTGATTGTAGAAAAACCGAAATTGTTTACAGCGATGGTCCATCTCTAAAAGCTCTCTCAAAGAAAGTTATTGCATAAAATTACGTATGCTAAATGGTGTCTTTCACGTTAGGTTATTGTAGTTTTGTAATAAAGTTTTGGCTTAAAATGCCTTTGAATCCATTTATTGCAATCCATTCATGGTGGGTGTGTTACATGCAGGGGGTTGTTTTTTAGATTTATGTTTTTCTTTTATGTTGCAGACATGATCCCTGGTTTCTATCACCACCACTCTAAAGAAAGACTTAACCATTTCATGTCAAACCACTCTAAATGACTCTGAATTAGAGATTAGAGAGAATTTCTCTTTAATGTGCATGTGAGTGGGAAAGAAGCAGGAGACAGAAGTAAAGAGGAGACATTAGAGGAAGATGGGGCACTTGGAGATATGTTTCTTCTTTTTTACCTGTAGATGTGGTCTGGCTGCTGAGCTGATGAGCTCTGAGTAGAAGCCCCTCTGCTCTATGGTGGGATATTTCCTCACCGAGGGGAGTTTGTTCCGGCGGCACAGCAGTGGTACGTGCTCCAGGGGTCTGACATTACCGGGTGGGTGTGGCAGGAACACAGCCGCTTCACTGGCACAGTTTTGGCGCACCTGCCTTTCCTCCATTTTCTCATAGTATAAAAAACTTTTCAGACAGAGACAACGGCAGGTAGCACTGTCAACACTGTAAACTTGCTTAACAACAATTTAGTACAACTTTAACGAGGAGGCTAGGGTCTCATTCGTTAGCCTCTTTGTTAGAATATCCCTGTTCTACCTTAACTGCTGTTCTATTTATTTATCTTTATCTATATAAGCTGGCGAATAGAAAGCCAACTTCAGTCGTGTACTATAAAGTAACTCTGTGAGTTCGCAGAGATATAAAAGTCTGCCATAAGAACATTAAGTAAGCCTAAATGAACATTAATCCGTTGGGCTACATTTCCCTAACCAAAGTAAACGGTAGTTTAACGTAACTTCATCTAAACGTTACGAGTTAATTAACTAGAATATATATTATTTAAAGTCACAACGCTACACATGACAGGAGAAACACTTTTTTCGAACTTGCCGAAAGTCATACCTCTGTTCAGCTGTAAATAAAGCAGTTAGTTTAGCTTAGCCAGGTATGAACTTTTCAATCTTTCCTCAATCTCTGCGTCCAAACGGTAACTATGAGACGCAGCAACGGTCGTTAGGACAGCACCATTACCAACTGAGGGGCGTTAAGGAGGGAACCATTACAAACAGAGGGAGGTGGGTTCAGAAGTGTAACATTCCCAAAGGTGGGAACAGTTACAAAAGGATTGAGGTGGGGGTTCAGAAGTGTACCATTCTCAAAAAAATGTGGCTCAGGACAGTGTCATTCCCAAAAAAAGAGAGCTCAGTACAAGACTATTTCCAAAGAAAGACGAACCAGTACAGTACTATTCCCAAAGAAAGAGAACTCAGTACAATACTATTCCCAAAGAAAGAGGACCCAGTACAATACTATTCCCAAAGAAAGAGAGCTCAGTACACTACTATTCCCAAAGAAAGAGGGATCAGTACAGTACTATTCCTAAAGAAAGAGGGATCAGTACAGTACTATTCCCAAAGAAAGCGGGATCAGTACACTACTATTCCCAAAGAAAGAGGGATAAGTACAGTACTCTTCCCAAAGAAAGAGAGCTTTCAGTATTATTACAGTACTATTCCCAAAGAAAGAGAGCTCAGTACACTACAATTCCTAAAGAAAGAGAGCTCAGTACACTACAATTCCTAAAGAAAGAGAGCTCAGTACACTACTATTCCCAAAGAAAGAGAGCTCAGTATAGTACTATTCCCAAAGAAAGCAGACTCAGTACAGTACTAGTCCCAAAGAAAGAGAGCTCAGTACAGTACCATTCTCAAAGAAAGAGAACTCAGTACAATACTATTCCCAAAGAAAGAGAGCTCAGTATAGTACTATTCCCAAAGAAAGAGGACTCAGTACAGTACTATTCCCAAAGAAAGAGAGCTCAGTACAGTACCATTCTCAAAGAAAGAGGACTCAGTACAGTACTATTCCCAAAGAAAGAGAGCTCAGTATACTACTATTCCCAAAGAAAGAGGACTCAGTACAGTACTATTCCCAAAGTCTTCCTACTGAAGGGAGATATGGAGTGATGCAGAGTTGAGGCAGTTTAACTTATTCTGCATAAATTAGTCAGTTTTACATTATGGATGAAAATCAGAAACACAAATTTAAAATATCTTCCACGGAAGAAAACTAGTATTCAGGTTTCAGCGTGGAAATTAGTCAAATTTCCAAACTGGAATTCCATCTTTGGTGGGGCATTCCATTATAAACTTTCTAGCTGGAGACCAGAAATTCCCGAATTCCAAGTATGGAATTAATGGATTTAATACGAAGTTACGTTGCTTAACTATGTGCTTGTTATATAACGTTCCTCTTTATTGCCTCATCTTTTCCAGGCAGCCAAGAAACTCCCAACAACAACAAAGCGAGTCTTGTCACTTACACATGCAGTATTTGAAACAAGTGCAGTCTTCATTTCATGGATGTACAATGTACAGAGCCTTTCTCTATTCACAACCAATCAGCTATACACACCACCTGATATCATCCAATCAGGAACATGCTCGCTGTATAGATCCAGCAATTAGCTTATTGTACTTGGATACAATTGGACTGAATCACGAGAGTCTCCCAGTGAATGTTGGAGAGTTGGCAGTCCTGATGTTAGCTAAATTGTGGAATAGCAAACTGTTGCTACAATTACTGGTGTGATGCTAACCGATCACAAATATTAGCAAAGGGGACAAAACAATACTGACCTATAGGTTCTATGAAGCAGGTTCTCCTGTCTAGCAGACACCGAATAACTATTCCTCTTCATGCCTTTCAACTCTCAATAAAACTTAGGCTGGCTTCTTTTTCACAAGCTTCTTGTTTGAGTTTTTCTTTTTCTCAGGTGCCACAATGTAACTGCAGCACCAGTTAAGGTGGAACGGGAAAATCTGAATAAGAAGCTGGTGAACTGGAATTCGACTCCAGCCTCAGAACATCTCCACCGTTAAATTGCCTCATTTCTGTTAACACAACTTTTCACCCTTGCCTGATTTAAAAACATCTTTTTCAAGCTTTGTTCTTCAGATTTTCTCTTCTATGGCTGTTTCTTGGCCATCTGTCCTTCTTGACAATGTGTGGATTTCACTGTGTAGCCTCTTCCCACTTTGTGATTATATTATCTGCACGACAACAATGCTAGTTTACATACTGGAAAATTCCCAGTGTAGCACAGAGCCATGGCTACCTGCCCCCTAAATAGTGCACCAATTAGGAATGAAATGCTGGCTCATGCACTCAAACAGTGCATAAAACAGCTACATCTCTGCATTCTTACTTATTAGGTTAACCTTGTTCCTCTGGGCCACAATATATATGTTCAAAGCATGTTTACTAAACACCTTCCCAACATCTAATAACCATGTATTCCCCCATATTCCTCAATTCTCCATGGATATTCGGTGGTCCTAATAAAATAAGTCTTCCGTAAGCATTTCCTAATCAATCACAAGGATAACATGGCTTGACTGCCCTCCCTTTAAGTCAGATTTAAGTCTAAGTTTAACACATTTTATGGAGGACAGAAAATTTCTGTAATTTCACAAGCTACCAGTTAGCTTAAAACCCTGAACCTACCACTCTGTAAGCCCCCATGAACGTATGTTATCTGGTGCTTGAGCCATTTACACTGAATTTTTAACAGAACACTCAACTTTACTATCATCTAAAACATTCCATATTATTCATTAAAAAACAATTCTAGTTAATATTTTATACATTCCTTGAGGCTTTAAGAAACATTACTTTCTACATGGCTGTGCATTGCTGAGTCTTTACTCTATCATATTATTTCTCCTTCATTAGTTCATTAGTCATTACTGAGAATAAAAATATAGGCCGCTAACAGTCCTGATTAATTACTCTAATAATGTTGACTGTAATTAATAAAAAAACAAAAATTCCAAAAAGTTAATGAAGTATAGGTATTTCTAAAAGCAGGAATTCTGTTTCTCTGGGCAACAGACAAATAGTAATATCTTTTCTTTATTCTTCATTCACTCTCTAAACACAGTGCAATGTGTTTACTGTATTAATGAGAAATAAAGAGAATTACACAATTTACAATCCTTTTTTCTGAAGAATTATAAATAAATTATAAATAAATAAATACATAATTAATACAAAAACTACAGGAATACAAAAATAATGTGAATGAATATTTACTAAATTAATTAACTTTTTTATTTTATGAAGTCATATGTTAATAACAAATTCATTTAATTTAACTTATTTTTTAATATTTTCTTTATTTTAAACTAAATATTTTTATGTACAAGATTTATGATTAATTACATTTCAAAGCTTTATTAAACTGAATAGTGAAACATTTTCTTTGCCACAGTTGTTTTTAAGTAAAAGTCTTCCTCATAATACTATCATGTAATTCTATAAAGAGACACTACTATGCTGCGTATGTTTATTAATTGACTTTCTTTTATACAGGTTTTGCTTTGGTGGTCAATATAATAAAAAGCATTTCATAAAAATGAACACTATTATAAGCTCTTCATTCATGCTGAAGTGTTTTAGTCAGACACAACCAAACACAATACAGGACAGCCAATCAGAACAGATCTTTACAAAGATACAGAAACAGCCTGTTTCATTCTAGAAGATGAAGAGAGTTTGGAAAAGAAATCTGAAAATAAATTATGAGGCTTTTCAGTAAATACATCCACAGAAACTTGATGAATTGTCTCAATGGCACCTTTACAAAGAACAAATGTAAATCAGAAAACAAGTTTATACAGCATGTAATACAATTATACAACATACATGTAACTAAACACAATATAATTACAATAATTATTAACAAATCAATCTTACTCATAAACCCTGTATCCTGTAAGGAATCTGTTAAAGAAAAGTCAGGTGCTGTCCTGCTGTCCTCAGTTCCAGCCTGTTAAATGTAAAAGAGGGAGAAAACAGATTGACCATTAGAGCAATCAGCACTACATCACCCAATTTCTACAGCTTGTACTACATCATACAGCGGAATAAAGATAGAAGAGGTATTGTTAGTGATATTTAAAGATACAGACGTATAAACACACTGGATCCGTAACTGGGACAGCGTCACCAATTAACTATATAAAGGTGAAAATGTGATGTAGTGACACAGTGAGGTCAGTTCATGTCTGTGTGGATGGCAGTCAAAAGAGTCTGCAGGTCTTACTGTTAACTGCAGTAGTGGTGCACCCTTCACAGAAGAACAATGCAGGTAGAAAGAGAAGAGAAACAAGAAAAATGTGTGGTTACAGGGACTGTTAGTCACCTTTAGTAATATTAACACATGTGTGGGATCTGAGGCACTGCATTACGGACTTACAGGAGGTTGTGGTCAATGAATGAGGCCAGTCAGTCTGACACAGTCGAAGCATTACTGGACTGACTGACTGACATATCCTAATAAATCTGTCCATCAACAGATCAGCCATAGTCAGAAATTAAAGCTACAATGTTCACTAATGTGGTATGAGTACTTCATGTGGTATCACTGTAATTCTTTTACACTCTTATTTATCTTTTAGTACTTACATTCATATTCACATAAAGTGAAAAACAAGGGAAGGCACTAGTTATGCACTCGCCCAACGTGCAGAAAAAGGAGGCACAGGCACTGCATTAGTCTTTGTCATCTTTAGAAATGTAGACTCAAAAAGCATGTTGGGAGGTAAAACATTTTTGTAAAACATTTTTTTCGTTTTCAAACTTGCAGTCTGATACCTACAATTGTTGTTAAATCATATGCAGAACTTGGAGAGATGCAACAGAATCACCTGTAGAAAAAAGAGAGGGAGAAGTGTTTATAAAAAAGATTCAAAAATACAAAGAAGTCTTTTATTGTTATTTTCATAAAGAAAACTAAAAGGTACACATCATCAAATTCTACACAAGTTAACTTTCTTCAATACAACTTAAATACTGCCTACATAAAACATTTCAATTATGTACAGTGAGAGGAGTTGGGTTAAGAAAAGTGCCCGAAAATTTGAGTCTGACTGATCATTTGACATACTGAGGACAGAAAAACCAACTTAACATGTTAAAACACGAAAAGGTGAATAATAAATAATGAAGAGGTAATGAACACAATGAAATCACTAAAAGATAGGTAGGTCCACTAATAAGCCAATTCTACAATATTTTATTAATTAAGATTAATTTATTCATTTATTAATTAAGATTCTGTTGTTGCACTAGCTCTTCGCAAATCCCTCCATGAAGTGAGGGATTCTAAGTAGACGCCGGAAGCTGGCCATACGCCTGCTGGAGCAGTGTGAGATCCTGGAAGAGAAAAATATTTGTAGTTTATTATTCATAACACAACATATCATTCTAATAATCATTATATAGATTACATGTACTCATACCATGGCATAGATCAGCCAGTTTACCAAAGACCGTCCTGCCCACCACACAGATTGTACAAAATCAATAAATGTGTTTCAACATATGGAAATAGACTAGAGCTACTCAGCACAATAATAAAAACTGTAAGCATTTACTATAAAGCAGCACCTGCACAGCCTCAGGTGGAGAAGAGTTTCCGCTGCCTGTAAATATGCACTGGTTAGTACGTTCATATAAAATGACTTCAGCTGTAGAGCTTAATAAGAGATGCAGTTAGATGTGCCTCAGGACCACTCTGGAGCTCGACTTGGCCGAGGCCTGGACACTGAACAAGGGTAAGAAGATGTAGATGGAGGTGGAGGTGGTGTGGGAATAGCCTGTGGAGGTGGAACCAGTGAAGTCAATTAATTTGGTGTGGATTGAGTCTAGTAAGGTGGTGAGGGTGGAGAGGAAGGAGGATGTGTAGCTGGGGCCTGAGAGGAGGGGTGGATGGAGCCTAGGAAGGTGGTGAGGATAGAGAGTGTCAAGGAGGTGTGGCTGGAGGCTTGGGGGTGTGGTAGGAGTAAAGTGAGGTGGTGTGAATGGAGCCTAGAGGGAAGCCTGAGGAGGCAGTGTGAGTGGAGACTAATTAGCTAGTTGAATTTTCTTGTCCTGTAAAGTGTTAGGTTGTTGGATAGCTGAACTTTACTTCCTGTGATCTCCGTGTCACACCCAGCCTGTTCTCCCTGTATAGTCTCGTTTATATTCATGTTTACATTCCCTCGTCCTTCCCATGTGCATGTGTTCACCTCCTGGCAGTGTGTTGATGTTTTGTCATGTGCTCCTTGTCTCCGCCTCTAACCTGTTTCCCATCTGTGGCCCCGCCTACTGTTACCTAGTGTTTCTGGTTCCCTCCTGTTAGCCTGTGTTTATATTCCCTCTGTTTTCATCCCTGCTCTGTTGGTCATTTTCTGTACTCCTGTGTTATTCTGTTGATGGTTCTCAATCGCTCTGTATTTTCCATTTTGTTCATATATTTCATGTTCGTTTATGTACTTTGTGTTTTGTTTGTTTATTAAAAGTATCTTGCGCTCACCCCTTCGCCGTGTCTTCTCGTTTTCCTCTGCTCCGCACACCCCAGCCTGACAATTTGTTAGCACAGTTTCCGCCCTGTGATCTAATTGGTTAGTTGAATTTTGCTTCTTGCAACATAATTGGTGAACTAGCTTAACTATCACTCATATCACACATCTAATTGGCTGATTCAATGATTTAATTTAGCTAGCTGAATTGACTTATGATTGACTAGTTAACAATTACCTCCTGCAATCTCATTTACTAGTACAATTTCTTTCTTGTTACCTGATTGGCTAGTTCAGTTTTGCTTTTTGCTATTTAATTAATTAACTAATTCATTATTGTTCTTGTTCTTTTCTCATCCCGTGATCTGACTGGCTAGAATCTAGTGGGCTTCTTGTTTTGTTTGGGTTTTTTTGCTCCTGCAATCTGATTACTACTTAAACATTCCTTCTTGGACTCTGACTGGAAAGAACAATTCCCTATAATCTGATTGGCTAATTCAATTTGTTGTTGAATTTTACCACCTACAATCTGATTGGCTAGTTGGACTATCCCTCTGGTGCTTAGTTTTCTGTCCTGTGATCTGATTGGCTACTTCAGTTTGTCCCTTGGCTACTAGTTGGCTTCTCCTGCAATCTGATTGGCTTGTTATATTTCCCCCAGAAAAAGCATGTAACACTGGCAGACTGGAAATTTGAAAAACCTTATGCTCCAACATTAAGGTGAATGGTAATGACTTTAATAGAAGTAATCACGGTCAACATGACTTAAGTATTCTTTCTCTGTGAGTTTTCCCTCCTTCCCTGCCTTTTCCCTTCTGAATTTCTTCTGGAGGCCGATCCATAACGACCCTTGGGGTCCTGAAGGGCATTCCCCACACTCTTAGGTCAAAAGGTTAAAGAATCCAGGCCGAGTTCTTTTAGGAGATCACAGGCAACGCACACCTAATAACCCATTACCTCACTCATCACTGTGGTCCTGCACATCGTCCGAGTGAGATCCTTCACTTGTCCGAGCGTGTCACTCACAGGCCAGCACATCACTGCACACCAAACGTCAGAGTCTGTGAAAGGTCAAGCTTTGGGTTCAAATTCATAACAATTCACCTTAAATATCTTTTGACTCTAAATGTAGCTTGTAACTCCCATCACTTTAAAGAAGGGGAAAGGGACGTGACAGAGATCATTACAGGTCACTGAAACCAGGAGAGGAAGGGGGCGAGGTGACCAGGAGTGTGCAGGGCTAATGAGTATACTCTTGGGGTCTGTGCTAAACTTACAGGTGGGTTGTTATCCCTAAAGTATCTATGTTTAAAGCTTCAGTGAGGGATTCCATGTCACTGCTATAAGGCCAAAGGGAAAGGGTTTGGAGGAATGCTGCCTTGCTGAAAGTCAGACATATTACTTCAGATGCAGAAACTACTAACAAGCAGCATTTTAGAAAACCAATAAACAAATAAATATAAAAATATAAAACAAGAAATGTTATTGAGCAAAAATGATAACAAAGCAGGGTGTCAGCAGATCAATCTTAGAACGTAGAAGTTCCAGAGGTATTCTAGCCAGTGAACGCTAGTGATATGAGTAATAGCTTTAATATCTATGAGGTATTTATTGTCTGTAAGGATACTGTAGTAACATGAACGCATGACCACACACTGGTGTCAGAAGTGGGATAGTGCCCTCCAGTGGTCCGGAGAAGAATGGCTTCCACAAAATCAAGGGCAAACGGGTTGAGCTCATCCAAGGCCTGCAGAGGAAGAAGCAGCATGGCAAAAGCAAAGACGGTGGTAGAGGTCACATGGCTGGCTGACCTCTAAAGGGTGTAATAACTTGCTTGCCTGCTTCCCCACCCGCTTCCCCACCCGACTGCTGTGTTAATAAAATAGCATTTGCCTAAAGTGCTACTTTTTCTTCTTCTAGGCCAAAGTCACAACAGAGAAACATATAGTTCATGCTATACATGAATGTTGATTGATCTCATGCCACTACTGTACAAACGTCTTAGGCACCTAAGCTGAATGTTTAAAAGCCTTCGTCTTAGCAATAAATGTATTTTCACCAGTAGGAACACCAGATATCATTAGAACAGAGGTAAATAAGTATAAATACAGTACAAAGTAGCATAAATATCATCTTTTGTAGATAATAAATGGATAGTAAATAATAATTTGTGCACCAGATGTAGAACAAAGTTTCCTGGACGCCCCAGACATTGCATGAATGTATTCAACAATCTTGATTTAGCTTAATGAAGATTTAGCTTACTAAAACAATCAAATTAAATGATAATTAATTAATTATTATTAATTATAATTATAATTATAATTATAATTATAATATTATATTATATTATATTATATTATATTATATTATATTATATTATATTATATTATAATTATAATTAATTAGATGATAACTGCAAATAATGGGTGGCCACAAAAACCTTTCCAAAAAGCTTGGAAAGGTTTAAATAAAGTGTTTCTGTCTGGAAAAATGGCTTTTTTAAATATAATAATGTCCCAAACCACTTACTGTCAAAACGCTTTGCACAGTAATGTACAATGATTCATCTACAGCACATAATTCTATAATCTCTGCAGAAAAGCAGTATGGTGTAAGCAGTCATGTTTAGATGATGACGTGTGCTAAAGTCAGTGCTGATGAATAAAGAATTCCTAATGAATTCTCAGTTGATTAACTGTTTTCTTTGTTTTATTCCTAGCTGGTGGTCAAAGTTACAAGCTTTGGTCGAACGCAGCCACAAATTAAAATGATCCCAGAGCCACCCACACAAAATCCTACAGAACCCACCATGGCCCTGCTTTAATGAACATTGTTGTGCTGTAGACCTCAAAAAGGATATGATGATGAACTGTACACATACAGTAATTCTGAAAAAGTCTAATTTTCTTTTATCATTTTACGTCTTTTCCAGTCTCTGATGCACCTCACTGAGTGTTCGGCTGCATGACGGACACGTCTCTCAACTCAGGCCTAAAGCTGACCTCACTCAGCAGCAGGGGCCGATCTGTTGTGATCTGCTACAGAGAAAAGGAGAGCCAGTCCACTGGGAAGGCACTATCTGAAGTGCATTATCTGAATTATCTGGACAGTTCAAATGATGCTGTAGGCTAATAGTTATTACTTATTGACTGGCGTTTGACCTTGCTGGTGTGTGCAGAGATGTGGGCCACTAATCTGAGACATGAAACGTGCAGATGTGCATTCTCTGTAGAGGATGTGTTCGCTAATTTTCACTTCAAGCAACAGAACATGTTATGTGACAAGAGGCATCCCCAAACATCTGGACATGATGGTGCCAGTGAATACATTCCTACATTTTGATGCATTTGATGCATGGCCAATAAGAATCTTGAATCTAGTCAACATATTATACAGCTTCTTATTCTAAGATTGCTGTAAAATAAGTATTATTTAAGATTAAGATTATTAAGATTATTTAGCTTGTTTCCAGAGTTATTTTATTAAATGAAATTTAATTTTTACTGGCAGATCATTTATATGATGAATAAAAAGTTCTGAATGAGTCAAGTGATCTTAGATCATTTGTACATGAGAAATATTTTGATAAAGATATCAACAAGATTGACTATGATTCCACCTCCCATGGTCATTCTTGCAGCATGGGGTGTTTGGGGGGAATAGCCTTCTAAATTAGACCTTAAAGTCCCCATTGGAAGCAATGACAAAGGGCTGATCTCTCTGTTTCTATCTAAATGGCTGCATATTTGAATGGTTAATATGTCATTCAGACAGGTTTGTTGTGAAATGCTTAGTTCTTGAGAAAATTACAGAACCAGTAGTTTTTATACTGGTAATGATGGGAACCAGAGCATGTAATGCCTTTAAAAGCTCCCTCATAGAAAGCCACCTTTACCACAAGTTAGATTGTAAAATGCTGTGCCTGCTAGATCTGCCCCAGACAACTGTAAGTGCTATTATTGTGAATTGGAAGGATCTAGGCACAACAATAGCTCCAACATAAAGTGGTTGACAGTTTTTACAGTTTTATAATAGATAGCCAGTATCCATAGCCTGCTCTTGCAGAATGTCAGTGAATAATTCACATTCTCTAGCAATTGTTGACTGGATTAGGATAAACAAGACTTTAACAATTCTGTAGGGTGGTATTCATTAGAATCAGTGAGAGCTTTCCTAAAGCTTTTGCTCTCTGTTTATCTCTCTGTCTATCCTGCCTGTCAGTAGAATCACAGTTAATCCACTACCAGCAGCCAGGCCTTTACAACAGCCTAAATGAATGAGCAAATTAGAAAATCATACACTCACTCACTCACTCACTCTCATCCTTTCATTCACACAAAAGCCCTGCTTACCCCATCTCTCGCCTTCACTCCCTCCACACACTTTTCCGTTTTTACAGCGCGTTGTGGCGGCTGTGGGGGTCACGCCTGTTCGAGTGTGGCTCCTATTTTACGGTAATGAGAGCCGCATGTGCTTCTAACTTTAGCCCCTCATGAACCCCAGATGTGGCCTGTTTTTTTAGGGGGGATCAGAGGTAACTGTGAAAAGGATCTGGAACAATATGAAGCTGCTAAACCCACCCATATATCAGCCCTTGAGTGCTTTACATACAGCTCAGTAAATCTACCCAGAATGCTTAATGGCAGCGGGGGGCTGCTACAGGAAGTGTGCGTGGTATTAAGTAGCTTGCATGGGTCACCAGCGACTTGAAGGCTAGTGATGAACAGCCAAACGTTGTAAGAATGTTTCCTGAAACACTGTCCTAGAAGTAAATCAGGTAAAAAGCGTTCTTTCAGATGGTTTATGTAAACGGACTGTCTGGACCCGGCCAAGTCAAGTTCTCTAAATGGGTTCGTTGAAAAATCTAATTAACAGAGTTTAAAACCTCATTCAGAACCTCGGATATAGTTGATCAGCTGAGACATGGTGTGGGTCTGAATTCTGCTTTTTATTGGACTCTAACAGGAGCTACAAGGCCACAAAGCCTTAATAGTCACATCCAGGTCTTCACAGTGTAGCTGAATACTGGACGCAGTGCTCAGCCTCTCTCTGCTGCAGTGCTGGGTAGAGACAGCATGTGACAATAGCCAATACCCCATTATTATCATCAGCACATTTTATTTATTCATTTATTTATTTTGCTGGTAAAAGTTCACAATCATTGCTCACACTTGGCATCAGTTCACTACTTTACTAACTTTATTAACATCTCTTTATTTGTGTACTGAAGGAGACTGTAATGTTACACAGTATCTGTTTACCCTGACTGCCTTACTCTGTGTACATTTAACATATTAACCGTGGCTTACTGTGATCTGTGATCTTGAGGTGGCTTCAGTTTTACAAAGTTGAGTGACACTCAACTCACGCATGTGCAAACTGCAGGGATGTCTCGCAATAAAGATAAAACCCATACCTCCACAGCCCTATTACTGGGGTGGTGGACATTCTGAACCCCCCCTCCCGGTGCAGCGGGACTCTGTGGAGTCACCTGGACAGCTTTTAAAGGAAAGGCAATGTAGCATTCTGCATGCCAAAGCCTAATGACCACAAGCACGGGCTCACAGGAGTGCTGTGACCATGATATGAGAGAGTTCAGTATTATAAATAAGCTGGTTTCATTCATTTAACGATGTGCAGGAATGTTCTTGTGCCTCGTTGTTCTGGGCTGTGGGCTCGTTAGCGGTTCTTCCCAGCTGCTGTTGTCTAATTAAAGAGTGTTCGCTTAAAGTGTTACGTTTCCTGCATCTTCTGCTACAATGACGTCAAAATATGTTGTTTTTCAAATGCTGGTATGTTGGTCAACCACCATGACCCCACCGGGTTAGCTAGCTAAACCAGCATTAGGCCAAGATAAACCAGCTTGGAAATCATGCTGGTCTGAGATTTTTTTCTTTAACAACATGCCTGCTTACTGTGGTCAGCTTCATTTGGGTGTGGTCTGAGAGAAGCTACAGCTATAGTCACCCTTTTCTACAGGAAAGATTTGGGTGACTATTGAGTTCTATACTAGTTGGCATCATCAGCCCCATAGTTCCAGCTCACAGTGAGCTCACTGCCTTAACGAAGACGTCAGTGTGGTTTAAGCTGGTTCAGCGAATTTTTGGGGGTGGGGTGGATACAGTGTAGTGGGTTACAGCTGCCCTTCATGCTGTAGACTGGAATTTGATTTCCCACCTAGGCAACCAACCCACACTTGCGCAAGATCCGTAACTCTACCTCTACATATATTTATTACATATATTTACATTGTACTGTAGATAGAGGTGACTATCGACTTCAAGTGTATGTTAACCTTGTAGCTCCATCTGATTTGACATATGCCAAAAATGAACAAGATAAAAGGCAACTCTAGTTAGAAAAAGCATTTGGTTCTAATAAACCATTTCAGTAAACTCAACAAATCAAATTTTATGAGATAGGTCTTAAAATACTACAGATTCTAAACCTCTTTGAAATATCAAAGGATATCAGATTACATAATTTAATTTTCACAATCTACATAAGTCAGGTAATAAATTATTGAACTGTTGTTCACGCAGATGTTTCATGCCTGGACCCATTTAAGAAAGATGGTAATGTAATTGGAACTGTACAATAAATAAAGCAGTGCCAACTCCAATTAGCCAAGCAGTCTGTTCCAATAAACCATTTCAATAAACTCGACAAATCAAGTGTTACAGCACATGTTTGGCTCTCAAAGACAAAAGATGCCGGGTCTCTGTAAAATATCAAAGGACGATTGTTGCACTAATCTGAACTCAAATAACAGGTGGGCCTCGTGCCTTCGTACTTATTCATTCCAAACAAACTGACACAAGCGATTTCCCTCTTTGGCTCAGTAAGCATTAGCTAATGAGTTAAACGTGGAGGTGGATTGTGAAAGGCTGGCTCAGATGGATTCCCTGGAGCCTTAGAAGAAGGTTAAGTATGCCTGCAGTGGTATATGACCATCATCTATCCCAGTTAATGAGTGAAAGGTATCCACCATCAGGCCAGCAAGTGTCACCTCAGTGTCACAACACTGAGGCTGTATGTGTTTTACGAGCGAGAGAAAAAGAAGTGCGGACCAAAGAGGTCTGTGGCAGGGTGACCATTAACAGTGACCCCCATGACCTCTGAGAGGTTGAAGTTGGCTTGAGGTCAGGGTGGACACCAGGTGGATACTGGGCTTGAATCTCGTAAAGGAGAGAGAGGTTTAGATGGGTACAGTTCGAGTGCAGGCCTCAGTTCCAGGTGTTCTTGGTCTCTCCTTGGCATTTTTGTGGTTCTTCATTAACACTCGGTTTAAGGGTGGAGTGAAAGAAAGAGTGAGTTAAATAACAAAGATACAGTCTGACTTTGTAGGATAAACAGGGAAAACCAGGTCTTGATTGCAATGTATGCAGCAAATGTGGGGATTTTTACAAAAGCTCCATCATTGTTCATTTCAAACATTTAAAAAAATAAAATAAAAACAAAAAATAACAATAATGACATTTAGAATTTTAATTTCCACATTCAAGGACACAGTGCAATTATTACTTACCCATAGGCCTGTTTTTAAAATGGGTTTGCATTTAAAACATTCTTTTAAATTTAGGATTTATTACATGTAGACACTATAAATACACTTAAAAAAAATAAATAATAATAAAAAATAATAATATTTAATGGTTAATACCTGTTTTTCTTAAAGGGTAATTGCATAAAAATGAAACATACAAATACCATACTTTGCTGTTTCAAAAGCATTCTTGTTTATTTTAATGACTGTAACTGTTATTATTATTGTAAAATACTTTAAGTTAGTATTAAAGTAAAAGGCAGTACTCTCCACTTCTCTCGCAGCACTTCCACACTTTAGGCTTTTGTCAGTTATGCTTGCGCCTACGTCCATCTCTCCTAGTCTATAGAGCAAAGAGTTATATAACCATGGCCTGGAACAATGGGGGAAGTCATAATTAGCCATAGGCTTCCACCCTGTTGTGACCAACACCCCTCTCACCCCCAAATTTAGTAAATCTACACTTCCTGACACAATAAGCCTAAAAAACACACTACACAAGCTTCTCAAAGCTGTACCGCCAGTAGTGGAACACTACAATACTTTACTGTTAACTGATGTGTTTTGTCTGAAACTATCATGCTTTTTAAAACACTGTGTTTATATAACATGTGTCCAATATTATACACTTATAAATATGATGGGTGTGTCTCAAAACCTAGTGAGCTCCTACATAGGCAGCATTTTACATCATAGTATGCGCTCCCAACATGTAGACTGTTCCAATTCTTACATACCTTAAACATGCTGTCTACTGAGAAACCTTATTTAGACCTGATTTTAAGGAAGCATTGAACGCTTCCTCAGCCGCTAATGCCTGGTTCACACTACACGACTGTTTGAGTCGTCAGGTTTTGGTGTCGTTCACACTACATGACTGGTTGAGCTGTAATCACGAGTCTTTCAGTTGTTGTGGCTTTCACACTACATGACTGATCAGCAACACGGGGTCACGAATTACACGATTTTCACACTGGAGAATCGCCGACTCATCTGGCTTCGGTCCAAAAAACAGTTTTTGTCACGAGAACACACGAAAACTAAACACATGTGAGAGCTAGCGTCTTTCAGCAGTACATACTACACGACTGAGCGAGCGCCGAATGCTCGGCGATTTGCCTCCGAGCAGAGGTTTTTGTCGGTGGTCTGCAAAAACAGTCGGCGACTGAAAAACCAGGCTACAGTCGTGTAGTGTGAACTAGGCATAAGGCGATCCTATGACGCAAAGCAGGCACATCTACGAGCAGTGTAGTTGTTTTAAAATGTAATGTTTTTGATTCTCTCTGGTGTTTTAATGTGTTTCTTGTCATATAATCACACAAAAAGCCTTTTATTTGCGACTTTGCAATGAGTCGTTGTCCATTTAGCAGTTTTATACTCGAGCCATTAGCATTTATGCTAGCGGATTTTTAAGCCTCAAGCTATTGTTTTGGATGCCGGCCGGTAGCTTAGCAACCAGCTAAACCACCGGTCGCGTGCTGCAGTGGGCGGGAACAAGCCGTGACGCAGTCTCTCTCTAACTAGAGTCTCAGTAATCTGTTTTATGAGGAGAGATGTCAGACTTAAACAGATGTAAACTACTTAAACAGCTGTCTACCTAGACAGTGCCTACTTTGAAAGCTCACTAGGTTTGGAGACAGACCCAATATCATGTTTTTTTATACTTTTAATCTTCCATTCTAAAATATATTTTTCCATTGCTCCAAAGTTTAATTTTAAAAGATTTTTGAATTTTCTGCTTCTCACATTTTAACCAGGTAAAAAACACACCTGCATTGGCCTTAGTGGAAGTAATCCAGAACTGGTCATCCAACATTAATACCAGACCTCACTAATGCTCCTGTGGCTGAATACCATTACATCCTCACAGAGATGTTTCAACATCTAATGTAAAGCCATCCCAGAATTGTAGAGGCTGTTACTGCAGTAAAAGGAGGACAGTCTAACCTTCAGCTCAGAATTTAAAAGTTAGATGAGCAGGTCCACAAACTTTAATACACAGAAATAGCGTAACTGCAGTTGGTAGGTTCAAGGTCACTGGACTGTAGCCCATCTGTTGTTGAACAGTTTTATCAGACACCTGTTTCATAGTGGAAAAGGACCACCTTAGGACCACCATTGACCAGTTATAAAGTTGGCGGTGAGGCACTCTCAGTACAGCGGCTTGGTATGGTAGATCACAGCAGCACGGCTGGGCTCTGTAATTTCCTAACCCTACAGTTTTCATTACTGAAAGCCGGCAGTGCTTTTAGGTTTAGAAAAGACCAAAACAAAAACATATTAAAGGGGAAATCTACAGAAGCCCCGAAACATGAGATGAAATGAAAGTGCGTTCCGCTTTATGTATTTTTTCTGCCTGTGGGTCGAAAAAATGCCAAATCAGACAAAAACACTACTGAGGTGTACCAGATGGGTAACATATTGGCTAGCACTTAACGTTGTTATACTAGCTTCAGCCACAAGGGGGCAGGATATTGTTTCCCCTTTTACCCTGCAGGAGCCAGACTGAAGAAAGTTACATGCTAGGTTTCACCAGGTTCTTTATATTTTATATTTTATTTATTATGGTGTCAGCTTAGTGTAAGAAGACACGGAAAACCTTTCGCTACCAGCGCTAATTAAACTCTAGCTCATACACTTTCCGCTCGAGGTAGACCCCAACCACAGCCCACCACCAAATATCACATACAACCAACATACACATCTACAAACTAACACAACAACTATTTCCATGATTTTAAGTCTTTCAGGATGCAGTTGTAGTTTCCAAGGAGCCTGTGGGACGCTACTGTATGATATGGGTAGAACATGATAGTGGTAATAGTGGATCATTATTTTAATCATATCCATATAAGGGGGCGGCACGGTGGTGGATAGCACTGTCGCCTGACAACAAGACAATCTAGGTTTGATTCCTGGTCTGGGCCGTTCTGTGTGGAGTTTGCATGTTCTCCAATGCTTGAGTGGGTTTCCTCTGGGTACTCTGGTTTCCCCCCACAGTCCAAACACATACATGTTAGGTTGATCAGTCACTCGAAATTGCCTGTGATTGTGTGTTGGCTATGCGATGGACTGGCGTGTTGTCCATGGTGTAGCCCGCCTTCGCCCAATGATGCTGGGCTCCAGCCCCCCGTGACCCCGACTAGCGGGATAAAGCGTTAGATAATGGATGGATGGATATCCATAAGGGGCTTCGGTAGAATTCCAAGGATTTTTCTACATTTAAGCAAAGTAATTCAGACTGCTTTGATGTGATCACAGAGAAACTAGCTCAGATTTCTTTGTAGGTACCCATCAGTATCCAAAACCCACAGTGAACCTAAACATGTGCCCTCTGAGTTTATATACTGTATGCAATCCAAAAACAAAAAACGGTATAAGCAACCATTTTATGCAGTAGTTTTTTGTGAGAAAGCTTTCAGAGACATTAAAGGTTTCAGACGTCTGGCTCCATTCACCGCCACTGTAATCAATTCAGACTCAGTATGTTTCTCCACAATGGAGCATTTCACACCAAACTGCTCTTTATGACTTTGTTTACATCTTTACATCTTTGAATCAAGCAAAAATTCATGATGTTCCCTTTTAAAACTCTGTCCCTTCAAAGCACTTTTTCCTCAGCAGTGACTCTGAGCTGAACCGTGTTCCTACAGTAATGTTTCCTTCATTAAGCTGCCTCGTTTTTGCCTCAGTTGTTCTGAGACTGTGAGAACACGTCAGTGTGCGTGAGCGAAGCTTTAACTTGCTATACAATGTGGGTTGTGGGTTAATAGAGCATTGGGGAGCACTGCCAACGCCCCTTACAATCAAAACATTCTTCTCCTTTATGCTTTTTAAAAGCTAATCGAGTTGAAACGAACTGCATGTTGTCGGCGAGCACATGTGCAAGTGTTTATGAATGATCACTCTCACGGGCTCAGCACACATGCAGCCATCCACACACACACGCAATATGAGTGTGAGCGTCTATATGAGTGTGGGAATGCACTGAAAACACACACACACGGACAAACACACTTACACGCCCGAGATGAGCTGCCATGTGAACCCAGAGGCATGTCAGTAAAGTTATTCATTTGGTTGCTAGGTTGTTGCTATGTTATCCCTGGTGGTTGCTAATCTGTTGCTATCCCATTGCTATGCTATTCCATTCTGTTGGTGTGGTTTTCCAGGAGGTTACTAAGATGTTACTAGGCTGTTGGTGTGGTATCCCAGGGGGTTACTAAGGTGTTACAAGGCTGTTGGTATGGTAACTCAGGTGGTTACTAAGGTCTTACTAGGCTCTTGGTATGTGTTCCAGGTGGTTATGAAGAATTTACTAGGCTGTTGGTATGTATTCCAGGTAATTACAAAGATGTTACTAGGGTGTTGGTATGGTATTCCAGGTGATTACTAAGATGTTACTAGGCTGTTGGTATGGTGTCCCAGGTAGTTCTAAGGTGTCACTAGGCTGTTGGAATGGTAACTTAGGTGGTTACTAAGGCGTTACTAGGCTGTTGGCATGTATTCCAGATAGTTACGAAGACGGTACTAGGCTGTTGGTATGTATTCCAGATAGTTACAAAGATGTTACTAGGCTGCTGGTATGGTATTCCAGGTGGTTACAAAGATGTTACTAGGCTGCTGGTATGGTATTCCAGGTGGTTATTGAGGCGTTACTAGGCTGTTGGTATGGTATTCCAGGTGGTTATTGAGGCGTTACTAGGCTGTTGGTATGGTATTCCAGGTGGTTATTGAGGCGTTACTAGGCTGTTGGTATGGTATTCCAGGGTGTTATTGAGGCGTTACTAGGCTGTTGGTAAGGTATTCCAGGTGGTTATTGAGGCGTTAATAGGCTGTTGGTAAGGTATTCCAGGTGGTTATTGAGGCGTTACTAGGCTGTTGGTATGGTATTCCAAGTGGTTATTGGGGCGTTACTAGGCTGTTGGTATGGTATTCCAGGTGGTTATTGGGGCGTTACTAGGCTGTTGGTATGGTATTCCAGGTGGTTATTAAGGCATTACTAGGCTGTTGATATGGTATTCCAGGTGGTTATTGAGGCGTTACTAGGCTGTTGGTATGGTATTCCAGGTGGTTATTGGGGCGTTACTAGGCTGTTGGTATGGTATTCCAGGTGGTTACAGAGGCGTTACTAGGCTGTTGGTATGGTATTCCAGGTGGTTATTGAGGCGTTACTAGGCTGTTGGTATGGTATTCCAGGTGGTTATTGGGGCGTTACTAGGCTGTTGGTATGGTATTCCAGGTGGTTATTGGGGCGTTACTAGGCTGTTGGTATGGTATTCCAGGTGGTTATTGGGGCATTACTAGGCTGTTGGTATGGTATTCCAGGTGGTTATTGGGGCGTTACTAGGCTGTTGGTAAGGTATTCCAGGTGGTTATTGGGGCGTTACTAGGCTGTTGGTATGGTATTCCAGGTGGTTATTGGGGCGTTACTAGGCTGTTGGTAAGGTATTCCAGGTGGTTATTGGGGCGTTACTAGGCTGTTGGTATGGTATTCCAGGTGGTTATTGGGGCGTTACTAGGCTGTTGGTAAGGTATTCCAGGTGGTTATTGGGGCGTTACTAGGCTGTTGGTATGGTATTCCAGGTGGTTATTGGGGCGTTACTAGGCTGTTGGTAAGGTATTACAGGTGGTTATTGGGGCGTTACTAGGCTGTTGGTAAGGTATTCCAGGTGGTTATTGGGGCGTTACTAGGCTGTTGGTAAGGTATTCCAGGTGGTTATTGGGGCGTTACTAGGCTGTTGGTATGGTATTCCAGGTGGTTATTGGGGCGTTACTAGGCTGTTGGTAAGGTATTCCAGGTGGTTATTGGGGCGTTACTAGGCTGTTGGTATGGTATTCCAGGTGGTTATTGGGGCGTTACTAGGCTGTTGGTATGCTGTTTTATGCTTAGAAAAGTGTAGCGCTGCTACAGGTATCTCACTGAATGCTACTGCGGAATTCTGGTTCAGCCTGTTTGCAGAGTTTCAGTGAAATCTTCTCAGTACGGAATGTGTTTATATTTTAGCCTTTAGGCTTCTGTGCAGTTTTCCATTAAAATGTTTTTCTGTTTTTCTCCTGCCACTGTAAAGTAAATAACTTTTACTTAATGGCTGTTTCGTCTGGATATGAAAGAAATAACAGGCACTCTCAAACGTTTGTACTGTATTGCAAAAGGTACTGAAAATAAACACACACAGTCTCTCTCTCTCACACACACATATATATTGAGAGTTTTCTCCGCAGGGGCAGCAGCCTGTCACGGTGCTTCATCTGGACTCTATCAGCAGTGGCCAGTCTGACAGCTTAATCTGTGTCATTCATTCTCTCAGATCAAAGCAACGCACTGAAGGTATTACCTACTCACACAGAAAGACATCTGCATGGGAGTTTCTCACACATAAAGCACACACAGTCACAGTGAACAACCTCACAGAGCCCTCTCAGACCAAACCACAGCTTATGTCTTCACCCATTCAGTTGTGCGTACACCCTAACAATATATGTATGCAGAATTGTTGAAAATGGGTGGAATTTCCCTTTACATAGCAAAAGAAATGGCTGCTTTGTTTATATATTTTAAGACCACATAATGCAAACATTCTGTACCAGTTAAAGTTTTTTTTTTTTACATACATACAAACCAACACCTCAGCAGCAGAGCTTTATGCCCCTTTAGCTGACACACAGGGAGATAGTAAGGCAGGTAACTGTCCCACCAGAGCTGGACCAGCTGCATGTGGGGGGTCAATGGGGGTAGCTAAACTTAAAAAAATATAAAAAGGTCTTTGCAAAAGGCTGTGACATGATGCTGACAAGCTGATCCATGCTCTTGTTTTTTTCACGACTAGACTATTGTAATGCATTGTTTACTGGATTACTAGACTACTTGCGCCATTACACACCTGTTTTAGCGTCTCTACACTGGTTGCCTGTCTCGTTTAGAATGAATTTTAAAATTCTTTTATTGGTGTATACATCTTGTAATGGAATAGGACCTACATACATATAAGAACTGACAGAATATGTTCCAGATCGTGCCTTGAAATAATCTAGTGCTGTCTTATTGAATATTCCCAGAATGAAACACATAAAGACAGGTGAAGCAGCCTTCTGCTTTTATGTATCAAAAATCTGGAACTCACTACCACTTTATATCCGCCAGGCATCATCTAATAATATAAAAAAAAAACTGAAACCATATTTATATACCTTAGCACTCTCTTAGTTTTGTTAATCTTTATTGTACGTCATTCATTAGTTTTCCTATTATTTTTTTATTTTATGAATTTTACTATTTCATCTACTATTATCTACATTTTATCATTCTCTTTTAAACCTCTTATTGTTTTATTGATATGTATTGTTATTAATAATTTTTTCTTCTCTTATTAAGAAATTGTACTGTCTACACCACATGTAATTCTCTTGTATTATTTTTATTGTAAATGGCTTCTACAGCTGCCTTCTGTGTATGAAAGGTCCTATATAAATAATGCATATTAGTCTTTATGTAAATGCATTATCAGTGCACAACTAAAATTTTAGGCATTTAAGCAAATGAAAGTCAAGTGATGATGCTATACAGATGAATTAAACCAAGATGATTTGATGACCTTTAATATCATAACATGAACTGACTGAGTACTTTGTGTCCGCATTCAGTGTTAAGATTATCACCCCCACCTACCATATAGGAACACTATGTAATTCTACAATTACAGACTGCAGTCCGTCTGTTACTTTGTATACCTTATTACCTTGTTCATTAATGGTTAGGACCCCACAGGACCACCACATTATTTGGGTGATTAAACATTCTCAGCAGTGACACTGACATGATTGTGTGCAGGGCTGCTGGAGTTTTTACATTGTGTCCACTTGCTGTCCACTTCTACCTTGTTGGTCCACCTGTAAAGATGTAAAGACAGAGACCATAACTCATCTATTGCTACACAGTTTGTGTAGGTCATCTTCTAGGCCTATAATACGCTCTTAACTGGATAGTTTTGGCTGGTGGTCTATAGTCAGTCCAGCCGTGATACTGAGGTGTCCAGCAGCACTGCTGTGTCTGATCCACATGTACCAGCACAACATACGCTAACACAGCACCACCACATCAGTGTCACTGCAGTTCTGAGAATGATCCACCTCCCACATAATACCAGCTCTGTGGTATATGCACTGGCTCCCTGTTTGTGCCCGTATTGATTTTAAAATTCTTGTACTAACGTATAGGGTAGTGTATGGTACAGCTCCAGGGTATCTAGTTGATTTGATAATTCACTATATCCTTCTCACTCTTTACGCTCTGTTGGTACTCTTACTCTACAGCAGCCTGTCTGTAAACTTAGGTCAGTGGGGGAGCGGGCATTTTCTTATAGAGTTCCTCGGCTGTGGAATGCCTTACCAGACACTATAAAAAGGCCCCTACAGTAGTATCTTTTAAAAAGTTACTTAAGACACATCTGTTTATATTAACTTTTAATTGTAATTGATTTTTTTTCCTTCAAATTGGATACATAAATTTTTGTATTGACTGTTTTTATGTTTATATGTAGTGCTTTGGGTTTGAGAAAGGCGAATTATAAATTTAAATATTATTTATTATTTATTATTATCATTGTGGTATACCATTATACAGGCTATGGTACCTTAATTAATGATTATTCACAAAACAAAAATAAACCTCATATCCTTCTGAATCATTGAAAAATGCACATTTAAACCTTTTTAATTTTAATATTTCTAAAGTTAAAATTCTGAAATATCACTGATCCAGAAACATTCAGTTGCCACTGCATCAAATCTATTTTCTGAGAGTTGCTGTACAGTCGTGTGCTGAAGCAGAGGCCGGCAGCTCTGTCGTTTTTGCCCCGTTACCGTAATGAAGTGTTGAAAACGTTAACTGCACGGGGCCTGGCGGAATCCCAGCTGCTTTCCCTGCACAGTAAATCCCACACAGTTACCACCACTTCAATTAACTCTTCAAACATGTTTCACTCTCAAACCGAGCAGCCAAATATAGACACTGGCACGCACACAAGTTTTATTGGAAAAACGCTTTATAGCTTTTTACGCAACGCACAGCTGTCAGCGTGATATTCAGTAATGAGTCTATACAAACAGACAGCGCTACAAACAACCGCATATATTTACTGCCCACTTTACTAAAAAACCCTCCACCTCACTGGTGTACAGTTAGAAACTGTAGCTTATCTGCTGATGCACAATTTGTGTCAGCAATCCTCCAGGCCAGTGGTGACTTTCTGTCCACACAGTTACTCTTTGAATTCGGTTTTGTCAAAAAACAGACATTTATTTTACAATTTAAAGAAGTGCATACAAAGCACTGACTTCACAGGGGAAGTCACCACCAGCTTTAAGCTTTCTTCCCACAGCGACCAACTCCCAACATTAATCATCCCCACCTCGCACTACAAAACAACACAAATAACACATATACACAACTTATAAACATCAACATTTAACACTAACAAACAACCCCTTTTAGAAGGGGGTGCACCTACCATGAGCCTCCTTGTATTGCCTCTCACATGACCATACCTCCTGAGCTTCATAGAGGCATAGTGAGCCAGTAGCAGATTGGTACAGGGCCGCAATCCATTTTCCCGCAAGCCTAGGCTCACGGTGCTGCCCAGCACAGTGTCCTCTCACTCTGCAATGCTGGCTTACCAACCACTCCACTGCCTGCTGTGGTGTTCCCATGCTGAAGCCACTGACAGTCTTGCTTTCACTTTCAGAGTCCTGTCATCAGGCCTTTCATCACCAGCTTTGACATCAAGTCTCCCTGTCTGGAATTTTTTCTAAGCGCCATTTCACTCCAGACCACTGAGGGCAACTATCCCACTTCTGACACCACTGTAGTATCAGTGTAAAGTAAGACACAGTGGAGGGCATGATCCTTCCTTGCTTTTCAATAAACACCAGAGCAAAAAGCCACTAATCCAAAGATTTCCTCCCCATGCCGGCCAACCTCCAACACTGTAGCAGGTCAGTCCAGTAAGATGACAATAGTAGATAATTCAGTCACAGTGCCTAGAAAGCACATCTATCACCAACTTTTGCCTACATTCTCTTTGATTTCTTATTTAATCATTGATCTATTCGCCCAGGGAAGGTGCCCAGCGCACTATGTTAAAAAAAAAAAACATTCCTCCACATGTTACGTGCAATTACACCACGATCACTACAGCTTCTCTTTAAAACCAGCCACTAACACTGTCACTGCTAACAGCTTAACACGCCTGGACATGAACATTAACTGCAACTTTCATCTGTATCGGCTAGCATCGTGTGGAGTGATGGAAGGAGAAGCAGGGCATTCTGCCTGCCCAAAAAGAATCAAACTCAGGATTTCCTACATGAAGAAATAAAATCAGCATCTACCATTTAAAATCCACCGGCAAAGCATGGAGAAGACAGTCCAAGACACTGTATAAACTAGAGTGCAGTTCCATATGTCATCAACAAATAAAATGTGATTTACATGTATACATTTGATGATGTTAAACATTATCCAATCTATTTTTCAGAATACTGCTGACAGAAGAAAAGGGTATGCATACATTTGGTTATATTTCTGGTTATCTGAACATCTTGTCTCCATCTCATGCATACTCACATTAAAACACTCTAACCACCCCGCCACCCCCACCCCAGCCCCCCAAATCCCTCATCTCCTTTGATTTGCTGTCAAAACGCACTGGCAGACTGTAAACTAGGCCCAAAAAAGGCTGTCACATCTGGAAATATGGACATTTAACAGCTGATTTGCCATCAGTAGGATTAATGTGATCACCCATAAAGACTCTGGTCACACACGCAGCCTGGGGAGCAGTGGAAGTAAGCAGGGCAGCGTGGGTGAAGATGAAGGAAATCCCTCTGTAGGGTTTAAGGCCTGGAGACAACCCACACGTCAAGCAGAGCGCTGGAGAGACGGATGAAAGCTGAAAAGAGATGGCGGCGGAGGAAATTAATGAAGAGCAGATCTAGAAGTAAAAGAAAAAAGCAAAAGAGATTTAAAGTTGACACAGACGGGTGGCAAACGGAGATTTGTGGGATTAAAAAAAATACAGGAAACGACTGTGAAAGAAAATAAAGATTTAAGAACGTCTGTAGATACACACCATATAGTGTTTTTGGTTTATGCCTAAAAGCATCATGTGGGATGTCTGAAGTTTGCTTCTTTACATTGGAGCTACAAGGCTAATGTATCTAACAAGAGGAAGCTTATGTTGCATTGAAGTTGTGAAATTGGTGAAAAAGGGGTGAAAAACAGACAAATAGTACACGTGTATAAGGACGTTTCTGCCAGTGAAATGCGATAAACTTGGGGTGCGTCCAAAATCGCCAGTAGGTACTGGATTACAGCCAGTACATACTGCTTGAGCGGCATATTAGTAGGCAATTTCAGTAGGCAAGTTTTAGTAGCCACACAATCTCGGACGTACTATCTCCGCCATCTTGCCAGTGTCTTGTGACCACCACAGTCATTTGCTGACAAATTTAGATGTGACATTGATCTGCATTTTTGTGTGAATGTACTCACACGGTGTCGAGCTGTAGCTGTGAGAAGACGAAACGGGAGGAATATAATATTTTTTTACCTCAGAATTAGTGCTAACTTCTGTAGTGGCAGATCATTAGCCATAGCTATGTATACAAAGCCAATGTTCCGCTTTTCACAGTTTTTCTCCTCCGCTTTGAATGATGGGATAGCGCAGTGTGCTGTGTTCGCCTACTAGAAATGACTGCTGATTCAGTAGGTCATCTGGGTAACATTTGCCTAATACTCGATGCCTACTAGGTTTTTGGACATACTAGCCGCGCTCTACTAGCCTACTGATTTCGCTTACTGAGTAGTAGTCAAGTAAGCAATTTTGGACGCCCCCTTGGCATTGAATGCAAGGGCATAGAATTAGCATGGATGAAAGTGACGCGTACCCACCAATAATTTGATCCCCTCCAAAAAAAATCTCTGATATGTCAATGAGGAGAGCTGCTCAATTCCAAGTGGGTAACAAAGCAGTGTAGTTATATTTTAGTCCAGTATTTTGGTTGTCAGAGATCCTACTGGTGTCCAGTGGTGACTGGAGTAAGGACTTGGACTGATAAAAGGAATTCTGCTGACGCACCTGGCTTGCCTCAGATCACATTTACACACACACCCACACACAGAGATATGCTGTATACATTATATATATATACTGGTTCATTCTGCTCGGGGAGTGTAGAAGGCGTGGTCATGCTCTAGGGAACGTGGCACACATGGTGAGGGGAATATCTTAGAACCATTGGGAATGCAATCCACAAGAATAAATTCAGTCTACTTAGTCTGACTTGTTTGCCCCACAAAAAATATTTTTTCAAAATCTTTAGAACATTTCTTTAGCACTTGTATCGATAAATTTCAGCCTAGAAACTTTTTTGAAACCACTGTACGAGGTGAGTAGCATGCTTAGTGAAGGTTACGTGTTTCATTCCGGCCAGAGTGATTCTTTCAGGACACATTTAGGATAGAGGCAAAGGTGTGTCGTCTTTAATTTCCATCCTCCTCTAGCAGGCCATGGTCTTCCAGCAGTCAAACACTGACAGGACAAGAAAAGAAGCTCTGATGTTTAAACAAAGTATTTGGGCATGCATGCCTGGAGAGAATCCCTTTTTAAATTTTAACAGGCGGCAGCAGACTCAAGGAGCTCTCAGTGCTTTACATGAGAAAAAAGAGAATTACTTTATTTTGTAATTGTTCTGTCAGGCGTAAACAACTTTGAAGTGACTTTACTAGAACGTTCCGTGCCTCTTGCTTTTACACTTAACCATAAAATTGGAGAACCACCGAGAGTGGGTGGTGTGGTGGGGAGTGTGCAGGGGGTCTGGAATGTGCTGATGTTTCCTCAGGATTTTTTCAAATGCTCCTACTGGTCTCCAGTGGTGACTGGAGTGCTGATTTCTCAAAACCCCTGTGTAACTAAATGGTTATCATTCTGAGTGGTGAAATCAGAATTGTTTATAGTGATGTTGTTAAAATTCAGAGTTTAACAACTAAAAGAAAACTAATATAGATATCCGGAAAGTTGGCATGACTATTTTTTATTATTTTTATATTGATTTGGCCACAAATTAATACAGTGAGGCCAGGAATGAATTATCTTGTGGCCACAAATTAATGCATTGAGGCCACATGCCAAAAAAAAAAATATATATTGTGACATCCGTCTGGAATAAGATGCAGGAAACACTGCATTTCAAGCAAATAGTCTTTTATTGAACAAGGAAAAGCAAAGCAATAGCCACACAACTTATTTACATAAAATCTGTTTTCTCACTGTGGACGCAGCACTCCTATTGCAATGCCAACTATGTTCGAGTAGCAGGATGCTATTTCAAGGTTCTATCACCTTTCCAGAATTCGAGCACAGTCTGGGGGGCGCATGGAAGAAGGGGTTCACCCTCCCAATAAACACACCTGCTCATCGGGTCATGTCATCTCTTGCAGAGTGCCACAGTAGAGAGACTGAGTGCTGCATTCTCCTCCCCAGTGTGGCAGAACTATTTATAGACCAATTCAGCCACTACTGAGGGTGGCGGCTACAGCAACAGCACTCATTGGGCTCTCCACTTCCTTTGCCAGCCACTTCAACACTTACATCAACAACATTGCTCCTTGTGTGCCCTATGTTGTCCCACTGGCAGGTCCTCGCTATTCTCCGGCTGTGCTCAACTGCTAGCCTTACCACACTGCTTGGGGGAGCACTATCCCACTTCTGACACCAGTGTGAGGTCAGGAGGAAAACTCTGTTTCAAGCGTGTGCTCCTCTATTAAACTGCAACAGCAGAGAACAGCTGCCAAGCACCTATGAACACAGTGCAAAGTGGGATAGGTCACTAATAGCCATACATCCTCACCTCACTGTAGACAGGCACTACATCCTTTCCAACTTCCCCACAACCCACCACCATGCCATCCGCACTCCTGAGCCATCCGCAGCCGAGAAGCGTGATGCCGCATGATCCTCATTTTCGACAGGTCTGCAGTACAGGTGACCTTACAGACTGGGGTGAGTCTCTGGGGTATACAGGGGGTACATGGCCCACAATGGTCTATCTGCAGAAGGCATGTCCCGGTAAACACACAAACCAGCAGGAGAGAATCACCACCAAGCACAACAAAGCATACGTACCACATGACAACAACTTATTTACTTATTTAAGTGTTTTCCACAACAGAATGCTACCACATGTTAATTTGATGTCTCAATATATGAATCTGTGTTTGCGTCTTATTAAAATATGATCACCTTGCCACCTTAGAGGCGCCATACAGTTACACAAAATGGTTATGATAAGCTAACTGAAGCCTGAGACGTTGTTTTAAGAAAGTTTTTCAGGTAAAGAGTCACATTACACATACTAGATATATAAGAGAACTCAAAGAAAATTGAAGAAATGGCTTCAAGTGTGTACATTACCCCTCTATATAGGCGTTTGTTTGTGAGAGCGACCGTTGGACACCAGCCAATCACAGCTCGTGAACCGCACCCTGACCAATCACATTAAACGAGGGCGTTGGGGGGCGTGGCTTCGTATGAAAGCGGGTGCAGAAACCAAAACAAAAAAACTCGGGTTGCGTAGACGAGCAGCACAAAGCGGTGAACAGCAGCTGCAGCTTTCTTGACTCTTAACTGAACCGATGAAATAATCGACTCATGTGAACACCAGACGAACAAGAAGCGACCGCTTTGAGCCTCTGAAAGTCGAGCGTGAGGAAAAAATCCGTTTGTACTCTGGAGGCTGTCTGACAGGTGCGTGTAGTGCAGGAGAGAGAGGCGGCAGGAGAGGAGTGAAAGAAAGCCGAGCAGGTTGTGAGACAATGAGAGAGGGATGGACGTCCAGGAGCCGCCGACTGCCTGCTGGATCTCTGCTGCAGCCATGCGTGGGTGACTGTGAGTTCTAAGCATGAAGCGTCCGGCTCTGGCGATGCTGACCGTGGCCTCCATCCTGCACGGTGTGACAGGTGAGCGAGAGAGAGAGAGAGAGGGAGAGAGTGGATATGTGGAGGAGGCTTAGCCCTTTAAAAGGGGATTCCACCGTTTTTGCAAAATTTCTGCGCTGTTAAATTCTTAAGATGTCCTTCAGGACGGTTCGGTGTGAGATTCTTCCTCCCAGAGAAACTTGCTGTGGCAGAATTGCTCACAGTGGTGGTGATGGGAACCACACGTCCACCTCTAAAAGCTCAGAACGTGGTTACCTGAGATGGTAATGCTGTGATATGCCTTGCTTTGTGATTAGAGGTCGTAATTGTGTTGTAGTCATCTGATTGCTGTCACCACCACTGTAAAGTCTGTGAAGACACCTTTGTTGTTGATTAGTTTCAAGACAATGAGCCCAGCTTTACATGGCACAGACTAAAATATGCAGAAATTTCGAAAAATCAGTGGAATTCCACTTTAAACCTCCCTTGTGTTGTTGTTCTCTGAGCTTGCCCTAGCACAAATCTGATAACCTGGTCAGATCTTTGGTCACACAGGACTACTGATGTTTAACAAAGTAATAAAGTAGTCTAAGTGTATTTGAATAAAAGTGTGAAAATGACCTACAAATGAAAGCACTGAAGTGAAAAGGTTGCTGGGACATCTCGTCTATTGTTTGCAAACTCCTGTGCAAAATGTCCTTAATTTGGACCATATTTTGTGAGGTCACTGTCGCTGAGACTGATTGTGACAGAAATAGTGTAAATGCTGCTAACTCGTGTCCTGTGTTTACCTCTGCAGCCTTTCATACGAAGCCAGTTCAGCTAACTGCGTGTTTTGTCCTATTACTGTCAGTTGCATAATCCCTGGAGCAAATTCAGCAGGTCACTGCCAGGGGCACAAACGCAGCCGGTCAGCGGCAAAAAGGGGGGGGGGGGGGGTTGTTTCTTAAATTCCAACAAAATGCCATGAGGGCCAGTCTCAGCCAGTGGATTTGTGAGCATTGCCTTATTTCTTGTTCAGTTACAGTTGCGCAGGATTGTTGTTCTAAGGGTTTAATGATTCTAAAACTGTTTTAAAGAATATAGAAATTTATGGCTAAAAGTAGTGTTGTACGGTATCAGTATCGGCGCAGATACTGGCACTTACACACAGTATCGTATCGGCAATAGAGAGCCCCGATACCATGAAGCTTATTGACTAAATGGCTGCACGTGTTTCTGCATTGTGGCAATTTTTATTTTTTCATAGCTCTGAAACTTTTTAATGTCCAGTTACTCAACCAATAAATGGTGTTCTTTCAAGGTTATTATATCTTATTTAGGATAAGGCATAAAAAAATATAACATATTAAAAGTGGAACACTATAAATATCAGGATTTATAGCCATATATCGAGCATTTAAGTCAGAGTTGGTATCGGTATCGGTACTTGGTATCGGCAGATACCTGAAACGCTGGTATCGGTATTGGTATAAGTAGGGAAAAGTGGTATCGGTGCATCCCCAGTTAAAAGTATGTATGGAAATTTAATATTTGCTGATTTGCCCCCCAGTCTCATCTGAGCATCTCTAACTTACTTACCAACACAATAGGACATTAGATGCCTGTTTTGATCTCACTGCTTGTGATCCTAGTAGTACAGTTTACTTTATAGTTCGACTGCGCTCTTTAATAAGATCACTGTTTGCACAGGGACAGTGCAGATACGTGCAGTGAAGATACTAAAGTGGCCCTCTGTGTGCGAGTGTGTGTGTGTGTGTGTGTGAGTGTCTTTGTGTGTGTGAGAATGTCTGTATGTATGTGTAACAACAACACTGTAGCAACCACCTGGAATACCTTGGCAACTGCCTAGTAACACTTTAGTAACAACCTGAGATACGACAGCCACTGCCATGCAACACCACAGGAATCATCTGGCATACCATAAGCAATGGCATAGCAGCAACCTAGCAACCACCTAGGATGCCTTAGGAATGGCATAGCAACCACCTATGATGACATAGCAAAGACTTGGCCAAGACAACTTATAGCACAAGAATAGAATTTTCAGCTTCTAGTTTAATTTAAGGGCCATTAAACTGAAGTTCTCGGTTTCTCAGGAGACGTTTGTGAGGAGATTAGATGTGAGATCATCTGTCAGGGAAGAGTAAGCAAATGAGAAAATCAGGTAGCGCCGGCCGCAACAAACCATAACCAGCCTGCATGCAGACGCACAGCTGGCCGTTCCGTGACTGAGTTACTGCCGCTTGTCAAACACAGCACTGCGATACTGCAGACCCTGAATGTTTCTACTCGTTTAGAATTTCAGAACTACTGTGTCTCATTTGAAGTGAAGGCCACCCCCCATTTGATGTTTTATCTCAGCATCAATCATTCTCGTATGTGTGTTTTTCTCTCTCTCTCTCTCCTTCTCTCTCTCACTCAGCCTCCAGATGTGCTGGCCGTGCCTGCAGCCCTCCTGTGGGTAACTTGGCCAGTGGCAGGACCCTGAGGACCCTCCACACGCACTCGTCCAACAGCTCCTTTCGGGAAGGGCCTCACCCCCCTGCCCTGATGGTGGACGACCCCTTTCTACACCCTGATACCTGGTGGGATTCCGGGGCAGCAGCAGGGGAACAGGACGAGATCCGCCTGGACCTGGAGTCCCGGTTCTGCCTCACCCACGTGGTGATGGTGTTCCGCTCGCCCCGCCCGGCCGCCATGAGCCTGGAGCGCTCGCGGGACTTCGGCCACACCTGGGAGACGCTCAAGCTGTTCGCCGAAAACTGCAGCTCCACGTTCAGGTCAGCCGACGACGTGAGCCAGCAGGGGGCGATCTGCACATCCAGATACTCCAGCACCGTACCTTGCAGCAGAGGAGAGGTAAAGCAGGAGAGATGTGGGCTGTGTTCCAATTCTGTATTCGCTCACAGGCGTTCTTGCATGCAAAGCTTTGGGCGCCCCTGGTCAAATAGCATGTTTTACTTATTTTGGAAATAATGTTCTACAGAGAGCGCATTAATGCATTCATTTGTGAAATTCTACATATTGGGGTAGAAAAATGAAAGTCCTGTGCAAAAGCTATGGCACTTTTTATATTGTTTTATTTAATTTATTAATTATTTTTATGAATGTTAGTGTCAACAGAAGCGGTGTTCATCTTTTGCATATGACTTTGTATGTACTTTATATGTACTGCCAATACAGTACAAGCAACGTGTATACTTGCAGTGCTTTTGAATGATACATGTGATGTCAGTAAGTAGGAAATTATCATATGTACCAGTTGTTATAGTTGGTTGGTCATCAGCAGTTGGTAAACTAATCATGCATTTGGCCCATTAGATATTAGATATACAAGGATAAACTAAATGAGCAACATTTTTATAGGGTGCTTCCTATTGGAAAGTGTCTGTCCCAAACCCTAGATGTACACTTGTGAAAGTAATGCTTGCATTTGTTGTTGTATTTTTTTACTAATTATTTAATATATACAGCACTATGCAAAGGTTTTAAGCACCTGGGGACATTGTTATATTTAAAAAGCTGTTTTTTAGATTGGAAGCTTATGTTTGCTCAGCTTAATATAGACACTTAATAGTAAGTAGTGCTTTTACATACATAATGTGTTTATTTAACCCGTTCCAAGCTTTTCCTTGTGGAGACAACCCAGTATAGTTTACAGTTCTCATCTAATAGCTGCTTTGACTGCTCAGTACTTCATTAAGATAAATCAAGATTGCTGCTGAAGGAACTGAATAATTTTATACTATGTCTGGGGCATCCAAGAGAAATCTGAAACTAAACTTTGTCTTAAAAGATATTATGTATATTATCTGTCCCACATCTGTCTTTACTGAAACATATTTTTGGCCATATTTTAGCCACGCCCCACATTAAGACTGCATCCCTGTCCCTCTTGACCACATGGTGAGCAGTTAGAGCCCATTGTTTTAGAATGAATGTGTCCCAGAGTCTGTCCTTGGAGGTACGTGCAGCTAAACCAAACAACATTTTTCTAATTCTTTACTCTTCCTAGAGAAGATATAGTTACCAAACGCTATTACATCTTCAGTAAGAGTGCAAACTAAAGATAACATAATATGCTGTGACATAATGGATTATAAATGTTGAGGTAATGTAAGATAGTCATTTTAACAGCATCCAGTATTATTATAGATTGCTGTGAACTGAGCAGGAAAACTATAAGCATGGTATTATGATGGTCGTGAAAAACAAACTAAAACTAGAACCCATCCTTTGGTTCCCCTTTCTTGTTTTTGAATGCACGGTAGAAAAATACTCTCTGTGCACAACGATAGGTGCGCCAAGAGCCTCAGAATATTAAGATCATTTCAGCTGTTGGCCTGTAAGAGCAGTGGTCGCTACTGGATATTTGCCTTCCTGCAGAGTGCGGTGCCAAGAGTAATCTGCCACAGCTGCTGCAGCTTATTAACATCTTCAGAAGACCTCGGTTAGATGGATCAGATGCATTAGCTCTGATCTCTGCAGAAAAGTAGATCTCCAGGAAGAGAGTTGGCAAGCTGTGTGTTAGAGAACACCTAATCAGATGTGGCCTTCAAACACGAACCCAGTCCTGTTTGTTCGTATCACCGGGAGCTAATAGTTCGAAAGCAGTCCGTGCGATTGTTTGGCCACTGTATTGTGACACCTGACTCCTCTGTGAAAGGACACTGGAAAGTCTATCTGGCCTTTGGGGATTCAACTCATTATCACTGTGATTAAGTGCTGTCCGCTTTACCGCCTTACAATGATTTGTTTGCTGCAGAGCTATTGGGAGATGAGGCCCTGTACTGTCTCTCTGGCTCCGTCCCAAAAACCTTCCTCTTTTCTTTGAGCCATCATGACGTTTTTAAACGACTGAAGCTTTTTCACTGTTTTGTTAATGGGGTCACATGGGATGCTCATCAGTGTGGTGCTACCGTATACTACTTGGGCCCAAAGGGCTGTAGCAGAACAAGCCTGCTTGAGGCCATTTATCTGGATTATACACTGAAAATAATTGTCCAGACAAGTGATCTCCCACAGGGAGCTCACTTCTATACATTTGAATTCACTACTACTGTTTATTTGCTGAATCTAACATAGCAGAAAGATAAAAAGCTAAACATTCTGAAGGATTTGATATGACAGCAACAACATGAAAGCCCATTCACCCATCTTTTTGCTCAAGGTTATATTCCGGGCCTTGGGTCAGGCCGGCAGGATGGAGGACCCCTACAGTCCTGAAGCTTTGTCCTTATTGACCCTCACTAACCTGCGCATACGTTTCCTGAAGCCTCATCAATGTCCAGCCTCGCCCGGCGTCTCTAGAAGCCACCACAGTCCTCCACAGCACACAGACAGCTTCAGATCCTCCCTCTCCGTCCCCGGCCGGTTACTGCGCAGTCCTGTTCAACCGGCCCGATCTGCCCCGTATGCTGTCTACTCTCTCCTGGCCCGAGGGACATGCCTGTGCCATGGCCATGCAGAGCAATGCCTGTCTGCTGGAGAAGGGCAAGACACCCAGCAAGGCAGCAGTGTGGTAAGTGAATGACTGAAACTGAGTTGGAAATTTACACAACACCACTTTTTCTTTTCCAATATGGAGACTGAAATCTTAAGTATCGGCTGCGGTTGATGCTGATTAAATACTTTTTTTTAAAACTACTAAGATAATGGTACCCAGCATTTGAACTTTGTTAGTCTGTACAGTCTTTAAGTGGAAACTAAGTTAAAACAGGCTGTTTTGAATCCAGCATTTCTGTAAAGTCAGTTTAACATACACTATGTGGCCTAAGTACACCTGACCATCACACCTGGACACCTGATCCTCTAACCTTGTTGGATATCCCATACCTAAATCATGGGCTTACATATGAAGTTGCCCCAAACTGCAGCTATAACAGCCCTCTGGAGACTTCAGGAGATGTTTATGGAGTGTCTGTGGGAACTTGGTCAGTCAAACGAGGTCACTGATGTTAGAAAAGAAGGCCTCGTTCCAATTCATCTCAGAGGTATTCAGTGGAGGTCAGGGTTTTGTGCTGGCCACTGCTGTTTCTTCACACCAAACTCATCAAACCGTCTTTATGGAGCTGGCTTTGGGTGCAGGGAGAAGGTCAGGCTTTACATTGTCTGTAACTTTCACAATGACTAGACCAGTAAAAATGGCCCACAAAAAATCTGCTTTACATTAAAAGTAAAGTATGTTTCCCCTATCTTAAAAAAAAATCATTTTGGAGATGAAGGGGTTTATTCATATGTCTTTATATATTGTAGCATAAACATCACCCACTGGAACTGAGGGGGTCCAAAATTTCTAAAAAACAAAAACTGCCCTAGACCCAACTATCTGTCCTACACCAAACTGTTGGTACTATACATTCCCTTATGTATTGTTCTCCTGGCGTCCATCAAACCCAGATTCATCAATCAGACTGCCAGATACTGCTCCAGAGTCTAGTGACAGTGGACAGTGACATCATTCCAGCCTACATCTGGCATTGCACATAGTGATCCTCGGCTTGTGTGTAGCTGTTCAGTCAGCCCGACTGTGTGGGTTTTATTGTACTTACAGTTGACTGGGGCAAATCAAACAGAACCTTTGGCCATATAGTGTATTGGGAAAAAAGAACAGGGATCTTATGTTTAGTTTCTTTCTTAATGGCCCTTTAAAACACCAAAGCTGAGTCTAGAGTGTTACTACACAGTTCTATAACTGAAGAATAACCCAACCAGTTTACATTGTAGTCCTTGTAGTTACTGAATGATATCCCCTGTGTTCTGCCCCTTTTGAAGTATATAAGTTGTGTTTATTGTACTGCTGCTTTGTTCGTATGACCGTACGGAAATTTGGATCTATAATTCTCGTGTAACTGTATTAACAATTTGCTTTAGTGTTCAGCAGCTATGATCTGCACTTTGTTGTGGTGATTGTTCGTGAAGACGACCTGGTGTTTGTCCCGCTAACAGGTGCAGGGCAGGTGTGTTTGCACTCACCACACAGCCGGTGCTCACTGCGAGAGGTGCGCCCCGCTGTACAACGACCGGCCCTGGAGAGCAGCCAACGGCAGCAGCGGGGAGCCCAACCCCTGTCAGAGTGAGAGCCTTTACTCTTTAACGCTGAGCGCCAACATTGCTGATAATGAATGAAAGCAGGGGCCAGTTAGCATTCTGTTTGTGTTCTCAGTTCCAGTCTCTTGGGGGAACGCACGGACCACTGCAGTCAGGCATCATTCAGTAGTCAGTAGCATGCCTATGTAATGAATGGGCCATAATGTCAATGTCAAATATGAATTACAAGTCGAAATAGAAATAATGCTAGGTGCTACAAGCAGACTGTGCAGTGAATTACCCCTGCATGAAAGTTTAGTACTGTACTGAACTCTGAACTGCACTCCTGCATCAACACTAGCTCCTTTACCATATTATAATTTCATATGGGAAAATATTGTTATATATGGTTGCTGTCCGATGAAAAACATATATCTTAATTTTTGTTGAATGTAAGTTTTCTACCTTATTTGAAGATGCCAATCGTTGTTTATACTGTGTGACGATTTCATGATGAATGGACCAATAGAAGTGCTCCAAAACAGCTTGGAAACAATTCTGGTTCCATTGACTTACATTGAAAGTGAAGTATGTTTTTGGTCTCTCCTGTAAAGTTGCAATTTTGGATGATATGCATATCATATCATATAATTCTATAATAGCAACTTTACAGGAGAGGGCAAAAGCAATCTTAACATGCAATGTAAGTTAATGTAAGGAGGTTTTATTCCATTCAATTGTGAAGCATTTCTATTGGCCCTGTTCATAATGAAAGCTGCTGAGCTGCTGAGCTTAAATAACGTAGAAGAGTCAATATTGGAAAAAATGGAAATGCATGTTTTTCTTTGGACAGCGACCTACTTTGGATATGTCAGTATAACAGGAGGACGCCACTAGTGCTACCCCTTAGAAGTTGATGAGTTAAATCCGTATTCAGACCTTTCAATCGACTGAGATTATTCAAGCAAAGTAGTCTAATTTTATAGCCAAGTGTCTCAAGTGTTTTATAGTGTGTCTCAAAACCTAGTGAGTGTCTAAGTAGGCTGTCTACGTAGGCAGCTGTGTAAGTAGCACTGCAGCACGCGACCGGTGGGTTTAGCTGGTTGCTAAGCTACCAGCCGGCATCCAAAACAATAGCCAGAGGCTTAAAAATCCGCTAGCATAAATGCTAATGGCCCGAGTATAAAACTGTAAAATGGTGAAGGACTCGTTACATAGTTGATAATAAAATACTGTTTTGTGTGATTGTATGACCAGAAACACATTAAAACTCCAGAGAGAATCAAAATAACTCACATTTAAAACCACTTCACTGCTCGTAGATTTGCCTGTGTTGCATCATGGGATTGTCTTAGCGGCTGAGGGAGCATCCGATGCTTCCTTAAAATCAGGTCTAAATAAGGTTTCTCAGTAAACAGCATGTTTAAGGTATCTAAGAATTGGGACAGTCTACATGTCGGGAGAGCATACTATGACGTAAAATGCTCAGGATATGTAGGAGTTCACTAGGTTTTGAGACACACCCAATAACTGAATAAAACATATAATCTTACAAAAATGAACAGGGATCGCATTTCAAAGAGGAATTATGTGTGGATTATATTTGTACTAGTGGCTAGTGTCCTAGCTTTCTTTAAAAAAATCCATGTGGTAGCTGCTGAGTAATTGATAAGGGAAGCTGAAGCCTATGCCTGGGATGTTTCCGGTTTTCTCTGTCCAATAACACTGGATTCAGATCAGCAAGTCTTTAAACATGTCTCTCTCTCTCTCTCTCTCTCTCTCTCTCTCTCTCTCTCTCTCTCTCTCTCTCTCTCTCTCTCTCTCTCTCTCTCTCTCTCTCTCTCTCCATCACTAGAGTGTGAATGTCATGGCCATGCACAGAGCTGTCACTTCTCCCAGAGGGTATGGAACTCCACAGGGGGCGTCAGTGGAGGGGTCTGTGATAACTGCCAACACAACACGGTGGGCCGTAGGTGCCACCGCTGTCGCCCGGGGTACCACCGACACCCGGCCAGACCCCTAAACTCACCACATGCCTGTACACGTAAGCCTACAGTGGAGAGCCGGAGTGGGGGGAAAAGAGGGGGTGCAGTGTAAAAGGACACCTTATTATTAAGTTAATGTGATCAGTTTGCTATAGTGTTTAAATGTAATTATCTAATTAATTACATAGTTACATCATTAACTCCTTTTACATTTGATGTCTATTCTGTATCTACACTGTCTGCAGCTGGAGTTTCTGTAAAAACAAGACTTTTATAAAATGTTAATATAATAAGTAATAAGAATATTAGATAATAGCAATATATGTTTGTCAGGTTAGGTCCAGCATTCCTGTTTTGTTGGTAAATAAATGTCTGGATTTTCCGTAAACTGTTTTTGATGTATCTCTGTCTCCCCCTTTTGGTAACAGTATAGCATCGCTCTCTCCTCACTAATAGTTCAGTTTAGTGCACAACCCTCCTGCACAAAGTTTGTTACACATTAAATTTATCTCCCTTAGCGATATAAATGGATTAAAAAGCACTTTTTAATGACCTACAGTTCTTAAACTACATCTCCCTTTTCCTTTACAATTCAACTGCTTCTGTCATCCACCCATGACATCTTAGAAAGCTGGTACTGAAAGCAGGTCTTTACATTTGTAATAATCTGATTTAATTCTTGATGAGGAGCTCTAACACAAGGTGTCTCTCTTTGGCAGGATGCTGGTGTGACCCTGTTGGATCTCTTCCAGCACTGACCAGCACAGAGGGTCCCTGGTGCCATCCTAGAAGCGGACAGTGCCACTGTAAGCCTGGGGTCGGGGGTACCAGTTGCAATCACTGCCTCCCTGGACACTGGGGCTTTGGGCCAGAGGGCTGCAGGCCCTGCGTGTGTCCTCTGACCTGTGACCACATCACAGGGCACTGTTTAGATAGGTGAGACCTAGATTGTTAAATGATCTTAATCCAGCATGAATCTGTGATGTAGTTTTTACAGTTTGAATTTAATAATTGTGGAGTGATTTTATCCAGTATGAATCAGCAGTGTGTGTAGTTTTTACAGTCTGAATGTAATAATTGTGGTGTGATTTTATCCAGTATGAATCAACAGTGTGTGTAGTTTTTACAGTCTGAATTTAATAATTGTGGAGTGATTTTATCCAGTATGAAACAACAGTGTGTGTAGTTTTTACAGTCTGAATTTAATAATTGTGGAGTGATTTTATCCAGTATGAAACAACAGTGTGTGTAGTTTTTACAGTCTGAATGTAATAATTGTGGAGTGATTTTATCCAGTATGAATCAGCAGTGTGTGTAGTTTTTACAGTCTGAATGTAATAATTGTGGTGTGATTTTATCCAGTATGAATCAGCAGTGTGTGTAGTTTTTACAGTCTGAATGTAATAATTGTGGAGTGATTTTATCCAGTATGAATCAACAGTGTGTGTAGTTTTTACAGTCTGAATTTAATAATTGTGGAGTGATTTTATCCAGTATGAATCAACAGTGTGTGTAGTTTTTACAGTCTGTATTTAATAATTGTCGAGTGATTTTAATCCAGTATGAATTAACAGTGTGTGTAGTTTTTAAAGTCTGTATTTAATAATTGTCGAGTGATTTTAATCCAGTATGAATTAACAGTGTGTGTAGTTTTTACAGTCTGAATTTAATACTTGTCGAGTGATTTTAACCCAGTATGAATCAGCAGTGTGTGTAGTTTTTACAGTCTGTACTTGATAAATGTGGAGTGATTTTAATCCAGTATGAATTAACAGTGTGTGTAGTCTTTACAGTATGTATTTAATAATTGTGGAGTGATTTTAATCCATTAAGAATCATCAGTGTGTGTTGTTTTAAGTTCAGTATGAGTCTACAGTGTGTGTAGCTTTTACAGTCTTGACATTTATAATAGTGGAGTGATTTTAATCCAGTGTGAATCAGTAATGTGTCTAGTTTTTAATTCAGTATGAATCTACAGTGTGTGTGGATTTACTGTCTGACTTTTTTAATAGTGGAGTGATTTTAATCCAGTATGAATCAGCAATTTATGTAGTTTGTTTTTTTATGTTTTTTTTTTCTATAATTGGCTGGTAAGTATTAAGTAGTAACACTAGTCCTGCTTCAATTTGCTAATTTCATGCTAATAAAATAACTATATTGTATTTTAAAGCAGTATGATGTAACACTAAAGCGAGTGCCCAGGATATGACTTTTCAGTCCAGCGTATCTGTAAACATATTAATAGTACACAGAATTTTCCAGCTCTGGCTTACTATCCCTCTAGCTGCTGTTTGGAACTAGGCACGGTGACCATAGACTTATGTGTGGCAGCTACAGTGCCCCCAGTTTAGTTGATTAACGCTCTGAGGAAATCATACAGTCTTCATGTTCAATTGAAGGGGCCACCTTAAAGTTGCAGAGTCACTCATTAGAAAGGCTCTCTGAGGGTAACGTTGTGACACTGCTTTTCAGAACGTTATCTGTCCAGTTTAATTCACTGTCACTGTGTTTGTGTGATATCCTCTTTCTCTTTACAGCAAAGCCAGTGGCGAGTTTTACAATGTTCCCATTGGAGGGAAAATCTCTGACCTGACCCACTTTCGACCACACGAGGAGGACAAGGTGTGGTCCAAAGAGCTTGCTGTCTCTGCACTGTACTACACAGGTGAGCTAAACCTTCCCCTGTATACCTGCTGAAAATACACGCCACACACAGGAGCTGAAACAAAGCGGGAACATCTACAAAACTAAATGAGTATTTTGGCATATGTGGCATCAAGTTTTCAACACTGCTCTGTTCTTGTAGCACCATGTACTGAAAGTATGCCATTGTAAAAGAGCTCTGTGCATGTTCTGTTTCTCCAAAGGGAAGTGCAGCTGCAAAGAAAGAAAGCTGAAGGGCGTGTCTGACCTGTGCAAGATGAAACATTCTTATGGTAATGATTAGTGGTATCATGTGTCTCATTTATCTTTATATTTACTAAGGTTGCAAAAATACAACAGCCATTATATTAATTATTGCATTGAATGCATTTGTTTCAGTACTGGTTTACCTACAACCAGCATTAATTAACAATCGACAGATCATTAGTAAGCTGTGCAACTGCATGGATACTTTTTTCAAGTCTAATTTTGTCCAAAATGTCATGAAAATATTAAATAAAACTGAATAATAAACTGAACCCAGTATTAGGAACTGGATCAAATTGAGTCATGGGGCAATTGTACTTGTAATAATTGTTCTTATGTTTTACCCTCAGTAAAAAACAGTCTAGACAAAGATAAATACCCCATTTCCAACAGCGGGGTGGAAAAGTAAGTGGCACTATTAAAACAACAGATCTCCTCACTCCCAGGCATTTACAGACAATTGTTTAAAGAAGAGGAGATAGGGCCACAGGGCCAAATCTACGCAACACTACACACCTGTCCAAACTTTTTTGAGACATGTTTCCACCAAGATTTAAGATTCAAGAGATTCAAGAGTTTTTATTGTCATATGCACAGCAGAAACAGACAGCCAATAGATAAAGATAACAAAATAAGAAATAATAAAAATATACAAAATATATAAAGTATAATAAGTTGAAGTAAATAAAATTAAAGGGTTTTTTTTCTTTTTTTTATATATATATATATATATATATATATATATATATATATATTTTTTTTTTTTTTTTTTTTTTTTTTTTTTAATTATTCTAAATGAGTTAAATATTTTAAATGAGTTGATAATTTTCATGAAAAGGTAAAACATCTCACTTTCAGCTTCTGATATGTGTTTTATGTTCTATTGTGAATAAAATATGGGTCTATGAGATTAGCAAATCATTGAATTTACACAGCATCCCAACTTTCTTTTGGAATTACTGCTGTACCAGCAATTGGGAGAAAATACAAAATTGTTCTAATATGAAATTTTAGATGCTTTTTTTGTGCTAGATTTTTGTGCTAGATTGGTTACAGCTGTATTACCTGCCTTATTTGCTGCTTATCACTGGTTGTCTTTAGCCGTGTATCATAGCTATGGTGGTTTCAGAGTCGTATCAGTAATAAAACAGTATGCCTTTGCTTCTGTTGCTCCTGCAGTGATGAAGGCCAGCGTCCTGTCAGCTCATGATAAAGGCACCCATGCGGTGGTGCAGGTGAAAGTGAGGAAGGTGCTGCGCTCTGGCCTCCTGCCTCTCTCTCAGGGAACGCACAGTCTGTATCCGCTGTCCTGGACCAGCCGCGGCTGCACATGCCCCGTCCTTAACCCAGGTACGACCAACCTAAAGTAGAGTTTATCGTTTTATCAGTCTCACTGAGCATGAAAAGCAGTGACTATGTTTTTTATTTCTTTTTCTCCATGGAAATAAACGCATGGTCTCCGTTTTTGCCATCAGAATGAAGAGAGAGACCAGTTCAGAGAAAAAAGCTTTTATTCCAAGGGCTGCAGTAGCAACGTTCTCTGAGCTCGCTAACCCTGGTCCCAATGATGCCTTGTCTTTTACAGGGCTGCGTTTTTGCTTTTTTCGGCCCACCAGTACACCCGGTCAGTCGTTAATCTTTTGAGAATAGAAGTTCCCAAAATAAGTCGCAAAAAAAAAAAAAGTATATGGCGGGGGTCCCAAAAAGCCCTGACCTTCCCCAAGCTCTGCAGCCTTCTTGGGCCCCCTGTCTCAAACGCTATAGTGTGTTTTTAAATAAAATTCACCACAGGTAGAATTCTCAGGTGTTGTTTATGGAAGCAAGCAGGCAAATTTTGTCGGAGGTGCCAAAACCAGTCCATACCACATTTAAACCTGTCCAATAGGAATCTCATGTAACTGTACATTATTATTAATATAAGTGTGTAATAATTAGAAAAGGAAAGCTTGTAAAGAAACTTCAAGTTGCTGTTCAGTGTTGGTCTGTGCTGGTGTATGCTGGTCTGATGCTGATCTAGCTGGTTATACTGGTTGACCATCATGCCGGCATCCAAAACAAATATGCTGGTTTTGCTGGTGACCAGCCATACTGGTCTATGCTGGTCTATTGCTACATAAGTTATTGCTAAGTTGGCAACTTAATACGTAGAATAGCAAAACAACAGTAATGACCTGAGACTTTTAGAGATTACAGGCGATCCAACCTAATCAAAAGTAATGCATTACTAAAGAAGAGACCTGTAGGAATTGCAGCCCCTAGTAAAGTCACATTCAGCTGTACTCTGATGTTCTGACTTTGTCTAGTAGTTATTCATGAGTTGAGTCAAATGTGCTGGACGGTCATGATCCAGGTGCAGTGCATCAATCAACTACTCAGCTACTCTCTTGCAGGAGGTGACTACTTACTGGCAGGTCCAGAGGACCTAGAATCGAAACGGCTGCTGGTCACCATGCAGAGTCTGGTGGTGCCTTGGACCTCCACGCTCGGATTTCTGGTCTCAGAAGCGCTGCGGCAGGGATGCCTATGAGAACGCTTTGTACAATGTCTGGGTATACCCAACCGTGCAGAACTGCCAAGCCAAATTATGCCAAGTCCAAGGACAGTTTGAACAAGGACATGTTGGAAGTGGAAAGCTGGCTCAAGTATACTTCCATCCTAGCCTGGCTTTAGGATTTTCCAAGAGTGTCCACAGTTCAGCCTTATGGATCTGAGTATATTATAATGTACACCAGCTCAAACCCAGCTGGCTGGCTTCACTGCAGTAACATTTCCTGTCAATCCATTGCTGTATTATCCCAGGTGACTGCTAAAGTGGCGTTGTGGGTGTTACTGCAAGGTCGTTCTCTCACAGCCTGTAGTGGCATCAGGTTCAAAATTGAATCAAGAAACAAACTAAAAAACCTCATAATGATAGAAGTTATAAAGTTATAGGTCACAAGTGGATTAGCTTGCATACTTGCTATACATCTTGGACTAGCTGTACCAACAACGTACTGGCCCATTTACTGATACTACTGTCACTATAGCTGAGTGAAGCTGAAATAACAGTAATGTTATGAGCATTGCTTCAGTACTATCCTTCAGACTGATGGTTTTTAGTAAAGCAAATATATTCATTTATCATCATCCAAGCCACTTATCTTCCTCGCTCATGGGGGGTGCTGGAGCCTATCCCAGCACTCTTTGGGCGGCAGACAAAAAAAAACACTCTGAAAAGATCGTCTGTCCATCGCAGGTCAAGCACACACATTTTAGAAGCATTTTAGAACATCCAACCCGCCTGACAGCATGTCTTTGGACTGTGGAAGGAAACCGAAGCACATGGCAGAAACCCAAGCAGACACTGGAGAACTAGAGATCATGGTCCTCCAGCCAGGGAATCAAACACAGGCCTTTCTTGCTGTGAGGCAATAGCGCTACCCACTACGCCACCTGTAATCCAAATGATTGTTATTATTTTATTATTATTAATTATCTGAAGCTGCGTTGAAGCTGACAAGGTTTTAGTAGATTTACTTCTGTAAACTGCAAAGCCTGCAGCTTATAATAAGACTAAACCAGGCTCGAGGCATGACTAGCTCTCACGCCTCCGTGACTTGAGATTCAACTCAGACAAATCAATATGTCTCCGCCAGACAGCCATTACACTGCAGCTGGGCTGACCAGATGGAGCACTGTAACAACAGCTGTCTTTTCCAAACCAAGAGTGTGTCCACAGTACCAGCGGTGGATCGACCACAGTGCTGTCTCTGCTATTTGTGATCAGGCTTTAAGGCAGGGGTGCTCAGTTGTGCTCCCGGAAAACCAGAAATTAGGTGATATTTCTATGTAAACAAACACATTAAGCATGGGAAGCTAACTTATGAATCAAAATTTCCCACAATTTGGTGGTTGGAGACAAAGTCATTCAGAGTGGTTTGATGGGAAATGATTCATCAGAAACTTGCTGACAGTGGTGGTAATGGGAACCGGGGTCGCCATGTCTACAACACAAATATAGCCATTTTATTTACTATCCAAAGCAACAGTGAACCTACACACATCCTCTGAATGTTTATATGGAATGTTAATCATGGTGAAAAGCTAACGTTGTAACTGAGTTTTGGGTTCAATCCACCATAAATGAATTATCATATTTCATCAGACAGTATATCATCGCTGTCCAGTGGAAAAAAAAAAGATCTCCACTGTTGTCTCAATTTTATGATGAATGGACCAATAGAAATGCTACAAAATAGCTTGGGAATATTTCTGGTTCCACTGACTTGCATTAAAAGAACAGAAGGCTTTTCTCCTCTCCTGTCAAGTTGCCACTTTGGAGAGATATGTTTTTCTTTGGACAGCGACAATATTCATAACCATTCCATGTGATAACTTTATGTAGGCTTTCAATTCTTCAGACGTCTGGTTACCACCACCACTGTATCAACTCTGACTCAGTAAGTTTATATAAAACAAAGCATCTCACACTAAACCACTCTCAATAACTTTGTTTGGAACATAATCAGGACTGGAATTGAATGCTCCTGCTTTAGGGGCTCCTTTGCACTATTCTTTAGCCATATCGATCCTTTCACAAGCACAGGAAGAGACCTGGACTCCAGGCAATAACTGATACAGTCATAATGATGATTTTTTTTTTGTTGTTTTTACAGCTCACTGAGTAGATTTCACATGTACTATATAAAACATTAATTTTGTATGTCTGTAGTCATAAGCTGTCAAGTAAAGCTGGACAACTGCCTGATTTAGAAACAATGCAACTGAATTGTTTTTGGCTCACTTTCTGAACAGTTTTATTCTCTCCGCTGCTTTTTATTTAATTTTTTTAACATAAGCTTTGTTCTACACAAGGTAAATCTAACTTCTGGACCACTTTACTGCCTGCAAAGCTTAAAGGAAGACTAGATTTTTCAGTCTAAGCTCTGTGTCTGTAGCAGGCAGTTGAGTACCACGGTCCCCAATTTCCACTCGTTTCCATGTACTGGAACCTTATAACTCACTTATAACAGGAGCCAGTGGTTGTTTCCGAAACAGCATTGATGTGAGGCAATTTTTGTGGATTCTTCAGTTAAAGGTACGTCATATGGTCAAAAGTATGTGGACACAATGCAGCTAAGGATGGGCCCTTTTATGTATTTAGTACTCAGCAGCCCGAAACGCCTTCAGTTCATAATTATACCACTTACAGTTGAATAGGGCAACCTATGACAGTGCCACGTTCGAGGTCACTGAGTGCTTCTGTATGACTACTGGTGAGGGATATGACAAAATGTGACGTCACAATACTTCAGGAAGCTTTTTACAATACATGAAGTGTAACAATACTTGTTTTTTTATCTGATAAGTTACACAATATTGGCTTAAAAATACTATAGAAAATTCTGAATCTAATTTTGTTCCACACACTGTGTAGCACTAATTAACAGGACAAATAATCCTCTCCCTGATTAAGTGTTTTTGATGTATGATATCCATAATACGCTCAAAAAGACAACTGTGACAAACTATGACTTAATTCATCGCTTTACCCATAATTATTGTCTTATTACCCAGCTCTATATACAACCCATTCTACTGCACAAATGTTAGTCTATGGAGATTGCCTTTATACACCTGTTAGCAATGGGTGTAGCTCAAACACTTAGTGCCCACCTACTTTTGACCATATAGGGTTAGCTTGTTTGAAAAGCAAGTCCTAAAAGATGCAAAGAAAAAAAGAGGCTGCTTAGAGATTCACAGGCTTTCCATCCTTCTTGTACACTCTACAACTCAATCATAGGGTTCATTTTGATTCAAACACATCAGAACGACTGATAAAATATCTCAGCAAAGCTTTAAGGGCCAAACACTTATGACCTTGCACACTGTTTAGCCAGCTCCAGAAGATAATGTCATTTCAGAGAGCTGATTAACAGGACTGAACCAGTTAAACATGAACATCTTTATAACTAAATAGTTGATTTAAAATCATTCAGTGTGGTCTTAGGTAAGGGTTAGAACTGGACATCTGTTTAATAGTTTAGTGCCTGTATGGTGTCTGAGACAGTGTTTTATGATAGTTTTAAGGTTTTTTTAAGGGCTAAGCTGTTCTTTTTGAAACCATACGTGGTGGATAGATATATGCAGGCAAGTGTAAGGTAAAATAACAAAACATAGTTTAGGTTTATTTACTATTAGCATATATAAAAACATGTTGATTCACTGGTGGTTTTAAATAAAATGGCTATGCATGTGTTGTTGACACCTGGTTTCTATCACCACCACTAAAAAGAAATCTGATTCAGTAAGTTTCTCTGCAAAGAATATATTCACATCAAACCATTCTGAAAGATTATGTAGACACTTGGTGGTAAAAATGGTGGAATTACCCTTAAAGGAAGTCTGACTGAGAATGTGGAACGTTTGATGTATCAACGTTTTTAAGGCCGAGATGGTTCATGAACATCCAAATGCTCTTGATAGTTTCACCCCAGACCACCCTAATCATAGTGATACCCCTTTCATTTAAATCACAGTTATCTTCTAAATCAGTGGTCTCCAATCCCCCTTCCGGAGAGCTACTTTCCTGTTTGGTTTTAAGCGTCCAATAAGCTGTGATGTCCCCTTAAATCTTAAATCCACCAAATCAGGGAGTTGGGAAGAGGTTGATTAGCTGGAGAATGTTTAGCAAATTATGGTTGGAACTAGGCCCGACATATATATATACAATAGCTCTCCAGGAACAGGAGTGGGAGGCCACTGCTTTATTTCATGGAGACTCATGAGCTGTAAGGCTTTCCATTCTGTGCACTCTCAATTTCTCAACTTTTTAATTAGCCACCTTAAGTTATTTTTATCATAGACATATTCCGGGAAAATCATACACCGCTTGAAACAAACAGTTCCCTACTTGCTTACACAGTGCACAACACTACTGGTCAAAAGTCTGAAATCATATTAATCATATTAATAAATATTAACTATTATAAACTAGAGACCAAAGCATACATTGATCATTTATTCTCAAGAGAAATTATTTTCGGAACAACAAGAGGAAAAAAATAAATGCTATTAAATAATATGCTGTAATTACTTATTTATTGTAATAGTCAGCAGTTTTTTTAATATGACGCACTTTGGATGCTGTCACAATTATTCAGTTAAGCATATATTATCATGAACGAGCTTAGTGGTCAATCATGTGTAGTAGTCTGAACAATCGTCCTAAGGGGGGAGCTATTAGAGATCAAATTACTTGTTTGTGTAGTACTGGAGGAGGAAACCCACACAAATGTAAGCACATTTGTGTATTTCATGTATATCATATACATGCAATATTCTCCATTTTCAGGTCCACTTAACCAGAAAGAAGCACTTTGTAGTTCTACAATTACAGACTGTGGTCCATCTGATTCACTGCATTCATTATTCATCCCCTGGTGATGGTCAGGACCCCCACAGAGCAGGTACTATTAGGGAGGTGGATCATTATCAGCACTTCAGTGATGCTGATGTGGTGGTGGTGTTAGTGTGTCAGACACCTCAGTGTCGCTGCTGGACTAAGAATAGTCCACCAACCAAAACCATCCTGTAAGCACTGATGAAGGACTAGAGGAACACAAACTGTGCTGCAACAGATGAGCTATCATATCTGACATTACATCCACAAGGTGGACCAAGAAGGTAGGAGTGTCTTACAATATGGACAGTGGTTGGACACAGTGTTTAAAAACTCCAGCAGCAAAGCTCTGTCTGATCTACTCACACCACCACCACTACGTCAGTGTCACTGTGCAGTGCTGAGAATGATTCTCCACCCCCTGCTCTGTTGTGCTTCTGTGGGGGTCCTGGCTGTTGAAGAACAGGCTAACAGGAGGCTTATGAAGTATGGACTCCAGACTAGCCTTAGAACTATGAACACTACTAGTATATGAGAAGTGGTGCTGATAAAATGGACAATGATTTTTGATGCTGCAGCTTTCTCAGTTATTATGGAATAAACTTCAGCTCATCAAAAATCTCAGTGTTCACAGCTTGTTTGAAATTTATAGAATATTAGCATCATATCGTTGCTCCATCATTTTTGTCGATTTTAAGTTTTCTACATTACTTGAACACGCCAATCGTCGTTTATACTGTGTGACAATTTCATGATGAATGGACCAATAGAAGTGCTCCAAAACAGCTTGAAAGTAATTCTGGTTCCATTGACTTACATTGAAAGCAAAGTATGTTTTTGGTCTCTCCTGTAAAGTTGCAGTTTTAGAGATACTTGTTTTTCATTGGACAGCAACAATACTAAGATCATTTCAAACTTGAATCGAGAACAAAAGTAAATAAATAGATTCCAAACTTTTGAATGGTGATGTATGTAATGAAACACTGGAGCTAATTAGGGGGACAGAGAACATCAAACATAGACCCTTTCTGTGGCCGGTCGTTACAGTCTTAGGAAAAGACTGCAAAGGTCTGCATGTGCCCTTCAAGTGAGTTCACCTCCACTACAAAAGGTGATCTAGGTAGGTGTGAGGTTTTATTAGAACAGCAATGAGGTGCTAAGTACTGTTATTTCAGCAGTATGAGCCCTCTTCACATACAGAGAAGTACAAAAATAACCAGCTTAGCTGAGATGGGTACTTTGGAGCAGACTACGCGTTGAGGACAATCCGGACAGACATACAGTGACATTCAGCTGGCAAATTGTGAAAAATACAGTGTAACCCAAAACTGATTAGCAGGAGCATCAGAGCAGTCCTTCATACTGTTTTCTCGCACTCCTACAGCGTATACCTCACAACTCAGGATCTGTAAGAATCGCAAACGTACATCACCCCCAAGATGACCCTCATATACTATACATTTATGATATTTCTCAGTCTTTCTCTCGTATAGAGAGAGTTTCTCAGCAGCTTCCTCCTCACTGCAGGATCCTGAGGGTAGGTGGAGGGACATCTGTGTATTTTCGCGTGTCTCTCTGTGTAACTCAAAGAGCATTTGTGATTGAGATCAAGAGGCTGAAAGTAAAAGCGTGGGTGATATTAGCTGGCGGCAGGGCTTTCTGTTTCGGCCGCTGCTCCCTCTGAGGCGGGAACAGAAACGGAAGCAGAGTCAGTGCTCGTGGATTCGGTGGGCGGCGCCTCTGCACCACCGGAGGGGGCGCTCTCGCTGTCGTCCTCCTGCGGGTAGAGTTCAGGGTATTTCTGCATGCACTCCTGCATACTGCGGAAATAGTCGACACACTCGGAGCCCTTCACCTCCTCTTTGCTGTAGTGGAAGCAGGAAAAGGCGTCCTTGAACTGCTGACCGCAGGGGCCGCTGGCCATGCCACCCAGACACGGGCAGTTCCAGTTAATGTCCCCGTTGGGCAGAATGAGACCTAGAGGAGTTACAAATCACATTATTAATGTGGGATTGGTGGTATTCAGGGCGGGACTGGAACACTAAATTGGCCCTGGTCGGTCACCTTAAACTTGTATGCCTACTGTACTGTTGCCCCAATCACTACAAGGCTGAGTAGTAAACACTGTGGACAAGTGTACCAGTGGAAGTAGGTCAGGGTACCAACGCTGACCCTCGTGACTGACGCCCTAGTGACCAGAAGTGGACATGAACTACATATTCAAGTAAAGGTTCATCGTTCAGAGAAAACGACTGTTATGCCAGATTATCAGTTCAGCCCTTGTGCTATTAAATAACATTCATATTAAATTAATAGAAATACATTTGTTCATTACTATTTCCAAAATGCTAAAAACAAGTAAAGGCCTGTTAGCATTATAAAATCTTTATCAGGCTAATTGCTAATTATGTTTCTAATTCATTCATTAGCATCATGAAACTTCTATATATTTATTAAACTTGGCTTTTGTTTATGTAATTATGTTTATGTATGTAAAAATTTGTATTATGTAACTCACATTAATTAAAAATACTTCAAAATCAGTTTAGCTAGTTAGCATAGACTTCGATCGCGCTAACCCACTCACCAACGCTATTTCTGTATTAAATGATTAATTATATTATTAACAATTAATCAGTTGTGATTATGAACCTCTGGCCAGTTAGAATTCTAAAATGTAATTAACAGAAACAACTAAATATTTGTAAGTTAACTGAAGCAGTTAGCATCACTAACTAATTAATTCATAGTTTGTTTCCAGGTATAGAATTCCTTTAAACCTTTGTTTTTAATTCTTTGTTTACTGTCCACAAAAAACACATTAAACTGTTTCTTCCCAAAATTCTAAAAATACATAAAATTTATGTGGGCCAGTTAGCAAAACGAATCATGCTAATCAGTCACAAGCCTTCATTCTTTGCTTAACACAAGTTATTCCGCTGTAGTATTCCTTAAAATGACTTATTATCTAGAGATTATTATCTAGAGTATCTATCTAAAGAAGCAATTTTAATAAGCACTTATGCCAAAAATGCTAATAAGGATTGAAAGTTATGTAGCTAGCATTATGCTAATCACTTTAGCATTGTTATGCAGTGTTATAGGCTGGTTTAACCTGAGAATAAATTTCACATCAATCACTGAAGCAACAAAACCTTTCAGAACAATAACACAAAAAAGAAAATATCAATACTTTACGAAGATCAGCTTACACTTTTAACTGCTTCTAAAAGAACAAAGAGATAAAGGGTTTTCCTCCAACAGTAAGAATATATATATCTGTAAATAGTGACCACATATCCCTTATCATATCATATATCAATACGTATTTCTGTGTTGAGCTCACCGTGATCTTCATACGGGTCATTGGGATCATCTTCTACAAGCTCAGCGTTGCTTGGTGCCTCATGGTCCTCCTTGGTCACAAAGATGATGCGATCTTTACCTGCCACAGAAACAGGACAGCAGGAACAACAGTCAACCACTGCAGGTGCAGAGCAAGTCCAGGAAATGATCACATGGCATCAGCGGATCACTGCAAAACTCCTTGAAGTCTGATCCTCTGTGGAAGCTCTATGATGGGGCAAGTCCAGTCCTGGAGGTCTTGGATCTCCTTTGTAGTTCAGCGTGCTTTAGGTTTAATAGTTTATTTAAATCAGGTGAGGTGGAGCTCTTTAGTAACATGAACACAAGTACACAATCAAAACTAAAACTTCACTAAAGTACTCATAGGCCAGACCATAAAAGCCTATATCCAACCATGGAAGTCAGAATACTGGAAAAGTTTTCCATAATCAAGACTAACCCCCCCTTATGATTATTATTATTATTATTATTATTATTATTATAAGTTATTTTCTCATAATTATGACGGATTATCTCATAATAATGTAAAAAATGCGGCTTAATAGTAAAAATGAGATGAAATCTCATAATTATGACCTAGTAGCTCATAACTGTGACTCAGCATCTCAACTAAAGCTCTCATAATTATTGCTTACCATGAATACGACTTGCCTTCTGACTTATCTTATCTTATATCTGACTTCTAATAATGATGGAATCCCAATTTTACAATTTATCTCATAATGATGACTTGACATTTCATAATTAATACTTCATTTATTTGTATTTTGTAAACACTTGTCTGTGTGCTTGACTGGTCAGTATAGTATGTTACATGTCATACCTGGTGTGATTCTGATTCTTAGTATATCTGAATAAGTTACGATTTATCTCACAATTATGACTTTCTCAACTCACAGTTACGAGATATTAAGTCATAATAATATGATGCAATGTAATAATTATGAGAAAATGAATCACTTATTTTATCCGTTCCCATTACTATGACTTATATAACACATGTTACTCCAGACGGATGACCAGAAACAGAACCTTGACATTTTACCAGCAACGAGCAACAGAAATTGCGATGAAGTTAAAAGCTAATACTTTTAATAATGTTCAATAGTAACCAAATGGTATGCCATTACAAACGCAAGTATATGATATTTATGACATTATGTGGCATTTTAAACCGCGACCCTGCAGACAGTTTGACCCCAGGACCCGCAGGATAGTTCACTTAGCTTAACAGGTGAATCCACACATAAAGAGATCAGAGATAGACAGAACCACCTGTGTTAAAGTCCTTTATAGTCTATATTACAACTAAATCTCAGCAAAATCCACCAGGTTCCTCTAACAACAGGAGATGTTTAATTTTTTATATGAACGCAGAATGAATATACGTAACGTTAACACATGGCAGGCTAGCACAGGCTAACACTCAATGACATTGACCGGGGAGGAGAAGCAGAACCGGCTGATTTCTGCTCTAATAAATAAACGAACCTCACCTTCCTCCTTGCAGTAGGACATTTTAACTAACGGAGAGGACCGGTCACCCCACGAAAGTCCCTTTATTCTCCGTTTCAGTATTTGGTCCTGGACAGCACCGGCACCAGCACGCCTGCATTCAGGGCAGTGAACGAAGTGGCAATGCTTCTTCCACAATGGCGGTCAGTTTTTCAAAATAAAAGTCCCTCCGTTTTTTTTCCTTTTTTTAGGAAAGGGCCTGAAAAATATCTATAAAAGTTCATCGTCCATATTGCTACATAATAAAAAACCCCCAGAAATGTCAGGCTCTGATGTAGCTTGAGGGCACTGTAGACTGTAGAAAACATTGTCGGGAGCCACAGTTTACAGTGTTTAAAGTACTTGCTGGCTTTACCACATGAGTAGGGCTTTTACTCTTTTGTCATTTTTCTCTCTGAACAGCAGGGTTTTCAGGATGCAAACAAACAGCAATGTGTCTCCCTCCCAGCTGCTCTGTCTGCAGGTCCTTGCGGCCCGCCGTCATCTTTGCCATGCTGCTCCCTCTTTGCGGTACTCAGCCGAGCACATTCTTTTTTGTTTTATTGCCGTTGAGTTCATGGTGGCGCTGTTCCACTCCAGTTTACCAGGAGGAGCTATCCCACTGCTGACATCAGTGTGACGTCAGAACAGAAGAAGAGGCAACAAGCAGGTAACTTCTAGACACACAACTCCAATTTAGAGTGACAGTAAACCCACTCATCTGCCCCACAGCCCAACAAAGAATAGCATAAACAACGCAGGTGTGATTTAAAGTCTCTCTCACTGTGAGTCTGGCACTTCTCTCAGGCGACCGAGCTAGGTAATGGATGGTATAGTATGTAAATGAACTGGTTTGCATGACATCAGAGAAAGAGTGAATTCTAAATAGGCTGTTGATACAGCTTAGTTGCTCTACAGACCGTATGATGAGGTAATTTTGAAGATGATATATATTTGAGGTAGTATTTGTGATGTGGGGGGTAAAAACAGACAAAACAATATAAAAGTTAGAAAAGTGCTAGGCAGTTTCTATTTTTTCTCAGGTGGGTTGCTAGGGTGTTGCTAGGTGATTGCTATCGTATCACAGGTGTTTGCTAGGTTGTTGTTATGGTACTCCAGGCGGTTGCTGAGGTGTTGCTAGGTGGTTGTCATGGTATGTAAGTTGGTTGTTAGAGTGTTGCTAGGAGGTTGTCATGGCATCTTAAGTAGTTGTTAAGATGTTGCTATGAGGTTGCTATGGTATCCTAGGTTCATGTTGGGTTGTTGTCATGGTATCCTAGGTGGTTGCTGAGGTGTTGCTAGGAGGTTGCCATGGCATCCTAGGTGGTTTCCAAGGTGTTGCTAGGAGGCTGCTATGGTATTATAGGTGGTTTCTAAGGTGTTGCTTGGAGGTTGCTTTGGTAACCCAGGTTATGCAATTTCAGCACATGACTCTGTGTTTTGTAATTTTCTGTAAAATGGGTTTCCATGCTTTCTTCTCTAAAGCTAAAACTCTGTGGTGACTGTTTTGACGGGAAGTTAAACGAAGAGTCGTCTCTGACTTTCACACAGCACTACAGGATTTATGACTTCATCCTATTAATCACGGCTGCTGTTACCATGGGTGTGGTAGTGGGGGGAGTAGAGAGAGGGGCCCATGATAATCCTGATTTTTTTTTTGCTCACGTTCCTCGTGTACTGGCATGGATAGGGGCCCACTGACATTGAGAGTGTACAGGGCCCAGAATTTTCTGCTAGGCCCCTGGCTGTTACACTTACAGCTGTAATAAGCTTAGTTTTAATATTGCTGATGTCTGTGTGTATCAGTGGAAACATGTTAACACACAGCCTTGTTGAATGGAGCAGGCCCGGCTGGCCTGTCTGAATAGAGCCATGTCCAGCATGTGCTGTAGAGATAACAGCAAAAACAATGCCGTGTCATCAATCCTCAGCATCCTGAACACGAGTGAAGATTCATTACACTAGACTGTTAATGGGGGTTGAGGTAGGGAGCCAGGGGTTGGGGTGTGTTTTAATAGGGCCAAAGCAAACAAATCCAATCTAGCCTGTAAAGCTTAAAAGGTTTAACACTGGCCGTCCGTACGTGCCGTGCATTTGAGGACACAGAAAAGCCAGAGGTCACTCCAGTGTTTACAGGTAGAGCTGACCATCAATTCCCAGCAGCTCCGCCGTGACCGTTTAACAAAGGCTTCAGATATTAAACCTGGAGAGGGACGTTTGGGTGAAAGGCTGGAGATTATACAAATCATTTGAAAGGGAAAAAGAGCGGATTTGCTCTGAAAGGTTGCTCGTAGTTACAGTGGCAACACACACAGTTTGAAGTTGGAGCGCTTGCCAAGCTTTTGCAGTCTCTATTGTCTTTGCTGAGCTTTCCTGGAGCTCCATCTGGCAAAAAGAAGCACTGGTAGACAGAAAACACACTCAACTATTAGCTCATTGAACTCAGTGGAACTAGATAGTTTTCAGATTTTTTTCCCTCTTTCTATTTCATGTGTTCGTCTCATTTAAAGGGGAACTCCACTCATTAAAAAAAAAGTCTGTACAATTTTATGGTTATAATGTAAACAAAGTCATTCAGAGTGGTTTGGTTTAAAATGCTCTGTTGCAGGGAATCTTATTACTTAAAATGGTTATAAATACAGTACTTAATGTCTGAAACATTATTATGATAGTTTTGTGATAGTATTGGCTCAAAATGTATTTTAATAAATGTATTTTAATCCATTTGTGTAGCACTGTCACCGCACAGCAAGACGATCCTGGTTGGATTTCCGGTCCAAAGAAATGCATGTTAGGTTGATTGTTCACTCTAAAGTGCCCATAGGTGTGAGAGTGTGAGCGAGTGTATGTTGTCCCAAGCCCAGGTGCGGGGCGAGGGTTGTGTCAGGAAGGACATCTGACATAAAACACTTTGCCAAATCTAGTATGCGAGTTGACTCACTGTAGGAGAGAAAAAGTCAAAAGATCACTGATGTATTTTAATCCATTAGTGGCAAAGGGGTGTATGCAGGTCATTGAGAGGCAAAATAGTTCCCAAAGAAAATTTATTTCAGATTTATGATCATTTTGCCATCATCAATATTACATATAAAACTTAAAATTAAATGGCTATATTAGTGTTGTAGACATGGCAACCCCTGGTTCCTATCACCACCACTGTAAACAAATGAGTTTAGAAGTTTCTCTAGAATGGAGCATTTCACATTAAAGTAGCATGACTTTGTTTACAGCTGAAACACTGAATTGTTAAGAAATTTTGAACAATTGGTGGAATTCCCTTTTAAGTAATTACATGATTTGATACAAGAGGAATGAGAAGGTCTAATAACAAAAACGTGGGTGTATTTAAAAATTATTTTTAAGATTATTATTATACTAGCTGTTTTTAGCTTCTGTGTGTATCATTATGTTTCAGTTATTTTATTACATTTTATTGGATACAAAACAGTTAAATCTTGAACTGCCTGATGTAACGGGTCTTCAATCATAAATCAAATCATAAATCATTTATAATGTAGCTAGCAGCATATATATTTCAGCAGACGTATTCGCTGTTCGAGATCAGGAGGAGCTGGAACTGGAGTGCTTCCTGGACACATCGCTGCTGCACCAGCCATCCACACGCTGGCAGAGACCCCAGGGACTCTGTCCGAACTATATGAGGTCACCAGCACGGCTGACATTAGAAGGGGGCTACATAGTTTCCCACTACTGGTGTGGCATGGCAAAGTAGCCCAGTGCAGAGGCTCTCGGGTTGCCAGTTCCATTTAATGTTGCAGATAAGCTGTGGATGTTCAGTTTATGTGAGATGTGAGCCTGTTTATGTCTCAATGATACAGTTGTAGGAAATAAAGACAGGCCGGGAAGCAAGAAGGTGTAAGAAAGAGTCTGTTTTTAGTATTAACGCAAAAGCATAATAATCTGATGTTGTGGAGATTTTCTTACACAACCAAAGCACCATGCTGTATTGTTATATCAGTATAAAGAAGTTGTTAGTCATTAGTGTAATAATCAAGACGATCAAGTAGGAAAATATAAAAAATATATAGTCGCTGTCCAATGAAAAATAAGTATCTCCGAAATTGCAACTTTACAGGAGAAAACAAAAACATATCTTACTTTTAATGTAAGTCAATGGAACCAGAATTTTTTGCAAGCTGTTTTGGAGCATTTCTATTGGTCTATTCATCATGAATTTTTCACACAATGTAAACAACCATTTGCGTGTTCAAATGATGTAGAAAACTCAAAATTGAGAAAAATGGAGATATGTGTTTTGCATTGGACAGCGACAATATATATAATACATAAACATAAATAAATAGTAGCAACCTCCAACTTTAATCAGAAAGGTCCGGAAAATTTATTTTCTAACAAAAAAAAGGAAAAACTTCACAAATTAAAAGCCACAACATTCTTCACTTTCATTTATTGCTGTTTTAATGTAAACGATCCAGGGCCTTGTTCGTAAGCAGCTTAAACCTTGTCATCATTTTCCACCACACAGTAGTACTTGCATGAAATGTATCGTAACATCAAAAACATTGTTTTTTTATCTACACTGGCCTCAAATCATCTATCTGAAAATAAGATAAAGCCACGATAACAGAGGCACTTAAAATATAAGAAAGCTATTCTATCATTTTTGGTGTAACATTTGAGAATTCTTACAAATATCTGTAAAATAAAACTACAAATACAATGTATAACAGGCCGGTCTCACATCCTGTACAGCCATCTCTATCTCTCTCTCTATCTCTCTCTGTCTCTCTCTCCTCCAAACCCTTCAACAGTGCACCATCAAACCGCATGCACAGAACATTAAAGCATTGTTCTCAAAAGTGACAGTGGCCAAACTACACACTGAGTCTAGGCAGCAGCATACACTGATAATAAAGTTCTGCACTGAATTTGCTCGATTCTAAGATCAAGATTTCATAGTTTATGTTACAATTGACTTGATAGAAAAGAATCCAGATTTATTTCAAAATAAAAGTGCCACCACAGGTAATAGGCATTGGGCAAAACAGTTGCACTGTGGCTTGAATTCACCCTTAAAATGTCTGAGTACCCTGTGTAGTACACTTTACAGGAAATTGCAAGGGTGATTGAAAAGCATCTCTGGACCACCCAGAAAACAGGGGACTAGCCTTCAGAATAAGAGTCCTTGTGAGAATAAACCCAGAAAAAAAATTGTTTAGACCTCTTTTTTAACGTGTTCTTTGTTATTTTAGTAATCCAAACAATGTCACTAAATTGGAAGATAATTCGATTTTTTTCAAGCATATTTCTTAAAATAAACAAAAGGATCTACTATAGTAAGATAATTTAGCTAAAAACTAGTAAAAAGTTAAATAATCACATAAAAAATTGCTATATCGCTAAATATTGTTTATAAATTAACATGCACACGCTGCAGTATTGATACACATAAACAACAATATTGTATCGGTAGTTATGATATAAATTTTCTGGGCTTGTTTTGAGAAGGACTCTAATTGTAAAGGCGGCCTAGCCGATGTGTTTTGTTTATGTCTGTACAATAAGAATATCTAACCAATAAAACCAATAAAAAGTATTCAGATAACATTAAATACAATATATGTAATGGTAGTAACTAAAAACTCAAGTTCTAGCTGTTAGTGCGGCAAAAATAAAGAATGTTGAAACTTCTCAGAAGGTTGTACACAGCAGGTGGTCAGTTAGTATCCTACTATACTCTGTGCTTATTCACAGATAAGCCCACCACACCGTGAAGAATGGAGAATACAATCCTGCTGTTTCTTTGCTGGGTCTAGAAGCACATATATCTAACAGAAGCGCATCAGGTTTGTATTTTTCCACATTCACTGCAAATGTAGGGTGCATCTGAAATCACCTACTTGTCTGAATACTCAGTGGTGAAATCAGTAGGCGAGCGTGGCTAGTATGTCTGAATACTCAGTAGGTATTGAGTAGTAGGTGAACGGTACCCGGATGACCTACTGAATCAGCAGCCATTTTTATGTATGCGAACACAGCACACTGCGCTATCCCATGATTCACCTGGAGCTGCGGATGAATTCAAAACAGAGGAAAAAAACAGTGAAACGTGGAACATCGGCTGTGTGTATGTAGCTACGGCTAGTGAACTGCTGCTACAGAAGTTAGCGCTACTGCTGAGGTAAACAATGATTACATTCCTCCCATTTCTTCTCTGAGCTACAGCTCCACACCGTCTGATACATAATCAGATAAAAACACAGATCAGTGTCACAAACAGATTCTAAATCTGTCAGTAAACGAGCTTTTAAATGAATAGTGGGACTTTTATGGTGGTGGTCTGACGTTTGGCGTCACAGGACGTAGTGCGTGCGAGCTTGTGTGGCTACTAAAACTCGCCTACTGAAATTACCTACTAGTCTGCCGCTCGAGCAGTACGTACTGACTCTAATCTAGTACCTACTGACTAGTAGGTGATTTCGGACGCACCTTTAGCCTTTTCACTTATTACGACTTTGTCAGCGGTTCCAGCATAACTGACAAGAGGGGAAATCAGTTCCCCACTTTCTTGAAGGCAGTATAGCATCCGTGGTCTCTCTGAACCTAAACGCAGCAAGAACAACAGCTACACGGATCACGATGACCACTGAGTGTGTGTTCACCACCAGCGATGTACGAAGGTGTGAGCGTCATATGCTGGGCGGCTTCAGAAGGCGACATGAATAGAAGGAAGAAGTTAGTCCCGCTAGTTGGTGTCACGGGGTGGTGCTGAAGCCAATCCCAGCGTCATTGGGCGAAGTCGGTGGACACCATGGACATGTCGTTAGTCCATGGCATGGCCAACACACACTCACACCTACGGGTAATTTAGAGTGACCGATCAACCTGACATGCATGTGTTTGGACTCTGGGAGAAAACTGGAGCTTCCGGAAGAAACCCACTCAAGCACGGGGAGAACACACACAACTCCACACTAACCACTACACCACGGTTTTGCGCTAAGATGGACATATGAACCCTACATAACCCTCGACATACCACCAAAATAAGTTTGAGTCCATCAGAGACCCTCATAAACCTGAGGAATTGAAGGAGGCAAAGAAGCACAATGCAGCAAAGCCAACTACCTCTTACTGTATCCGTCTCTAAGCTGTCTGAATACTTTTTTCTCCCATATTTATAAGTCAAGTAACATCATGATGTGAATGGGTATACAGGAAGCATGGTACTGTGCAAAAGTTGTAGGCAATTGGAGACCTTATATTTAATTCTTTTTTTTATTTATTAGTTCAGCAGAACAATAATATTTAATAGTATTTAAAAAAAACTATTATTATTAACACTGTGAGTAGTGATTTTACATATGCCACTGTGTTTATTTAACCTTTCCAAGCTTTTCATTGTGAAAACAAGCCAGTATTATTCACAGTTCTCATCTTATACCTGCTTTGACTGCTCAGTACTTCATTAAGCTAAATCAAGATTGCTGCTGAAGGAACTGAATACATTCATACAATGTCTGGGGCGTCCAGGAGAAATCTGGAACTAACCTTGGTCTTTCAAATTGTATTAATGTATTTATTTACATCTGTTCTAATGATCTTTGGTGTTTTTTTTAAATAATCAGTTAAGTTGCCCAAGACTTTTGCACAGCAGTGTGTATTTGATATTAAAAGCAGGCGTGTCTTCTTTCCCCTCGTTGGATATCACATTTATGTGGAAATGATAAATACAATCAAGTCAATTCAATGCATTGCTGTTTTTTCAGGTCACTACTGGAGTGCTGCATCGCCAGGCCTTCATTGCAGATCCTCCTTAAAGCACAGCACAGGCTTCAGAGCACAGCTACGGAGAGAAAGGAGCTTAGTATCTGAGCAACAGCTGGGAGAAAAATGCCTCAGATCACATCAGAGATATGCACCCAGTTGACACCCAGACTAATCGCCGTATGTAAGCATCTTTAACAAAAGGCTTGCCGAATAATGAAACTGTTTGTGAGCAAATATTTTATCGGAAACAGAACCGGTCAAGAATTTGAACACCGCGTTCCTCCTCCGGCCCTCGGCAGTGAGCAGCGGAGAAAAATCACCTCCTTTATTAATGTTTTCAGTTTCTCAAAGAAAACTGATTGACACACTTAAACTAGGAATCATTCTGAGTAATCAAGTAAAGAACAGAGAAGTGAGGACAATTACTAAAGGGCAACATCACCAGTTTTGCAGAATTTCTGCATAATTCAGTCACTGAAATGTACATAAAGTCATTGAGGGTAATGATACGCTCGAGCTAGGAATAGTTTTGAAAAGTCAAGTGAGGAACAGATAAATGAGGATATTCCTGAAGGGGAACATCACCAGTTTTGCAGAATTTCTGCATAATTCAGTCACTGGAATGTACATAAAGTCATTGAGGTTAATGATACGCTCGAGCTAGGAATAGTTTTGAAAAGTCAAGTGAGGAACAGATAAGTGAGGACAATTCCTAAAGGGGAACATCACCAGGTTTGCAGAATTTCTGCATAATTCAGTCACTGAAATGTACATAAAGTCATTGAGGTTAATGATACGCTCGAGCTAGGAATAGTTTTGAAATGTCAAGTGAGGAACAGATAAATGAGGATATTCCTGAAGGGGAACATCACCAGGTTTGCAGAATTTCTGCAGAATTCAGTCACTGGAATGTACATAAAGTCATTGAGGTTAATGATACGCTCGAGCTAGGAATAGTTTTGAAATGTCAAGTGAGGAACAGATAAATGAGGATATTCCTGAAGGGGAACATCACCAGGTTTGCAGAATTTCTGCATAATTCAGACACTGGAATGTAAATAAAGCCATTCAGAGTAGTTTGGTTTGAAATAGTTTGTTGTAGAGAAACTGATCCTGTACAGTGGTGGTGATGGGAACCAGAGGCCACCATGTCTACAACACAAATACAGTTAGTTTACTTTCTATCCAACACCACTAGTTCACTGTATGTAAATACAGATGATGGTAAAATTGGATGCCTTATTCGCCTGCAAGTGAATTCATTTTAAAATGTTTTAGGCCAAAGGCGTGTCTCAAAACTAAAACAGCACTTCAGGCATTAGGAAGCACCACCCTATTCATAACCTTTCATAACCATGTAATAAATAACAAGGATGGTAGCTTTTGGAGCCACTGAAATCTCCAGAGGTCAGCCCCCATTCCCCACCACTGTAACCCATATTGATTGATCCATGCAAAACTCTGTGGACTTCCCTCCTAAGATTTGTCCCGTTGTTTTGTATATCAGCACTACTGTTTCATTTTTTTAACATATAAAATAACGTCCACCAATATTATAGTGATGTTTATCTCCTCGAAAGTCTGTACCAGTGTGAAAATGTCCATCAGTGTGAAACTGTCAGGCCCTAATCCATATACATTCTTTACCACCGCCTTGACCTCCTTCGTGAAACAAAAGCTTGAAGGCAGTCTGTCCTGGAGCCCTTGGCCTGTCTCCCGCCAGTCTCTGGTCCTTTATGGCTCTGAGTCTACACGGACACGGTGGTGGCCGCGGCCATGGGCGAGGGGGCGGCCTGGGGCGTGACCTTGGCCAGACGGTGCTCTTTGTTCTGGGAGCAGCTCCGGCCGCACAGCTGACAAGAGGCGCAGCAGGAGTTACAGCAGGGCAGGAAACGGCATACACTCACCCTCCAGAGGAACCAGCCAGGCGACCAGCAACACCAGCACACCAGCACAGAGCCGGCCGCCACGCCCAGAACCACGTACAGGGCCAGCAGAGACGTGTACTGCTGCGAGTCTGAGGAAACAGATGTTTACTTTAAAGGGATAGTTCACCCACAAATTTACTATTTACACTATTTCAGAGGTCACTAATAGGCGGACCGCGGTCCGGGTGCGGACCCAGACGTCGTCTAGTGCGGACCCAAACTGATAAACTATTGAGAACTACTTAATTCTGACAGTGTTTACTTTACGCAGCAGAGCTTTTCTTGTCTTTACGGTATGCAGGTTCATGCAGGCAAAAAATGACTTTCTAACCAGGAATAGAGAGACATATATGTTTAGTCTTCCCACAGGCAGCTCCAAACCAACTGCTCAAGCTGTGAAACTTAGTAAACACAATAACCTCATGTTTTATTTACTTTTTCTATAAACAAACACTTTAAGATGCACTTTTTTCAAAAGCATTCTCTTTTTTTAATGTAGATTTTATTATCTTTAAAAAAGTTCTTTAAATAATTAATTCAGTTCAACATTTAAAACCGGAAATATAGTTAAAATATACTGAACGGTATGTGTAATTTGGTTTATCTTTCAGTTGCTGATGGTATAAAATGGTGACAGAACTACTACAGGATCTGACACTGAATTATAACACAAGTTACGGTCATAACATAAACATGGTCCGGACCTTGGCCTGAGGACATTCCCTCTGACTGGGCCTTACAGAATTCTACTTAAAAACCCTGCACTATTTGACCTCAAATCCAGTCGATCCACCAGAACAAGCTCCTTTAGTTTTGGTCTGGAACAAGTTGGAAAGCTGATGTACACAGCAGTACACTGCAGTAGCCCGTTTCAACACAGACACAACCCATCACTAGAAGCTAACTTTAACTTTTAAGTTTTTGCTGTAGGTTTAAAATGTAGCATGTCTACAGAAAAAACATACAGCCTTTATTACATTTAGTTATTTGTTTATTATTGTAATATTGTAGTATCAAAGAATTATTTTATGTTAAACATGAATTATTATTAAACATTAATGTTTAAATCATTATTTAATTAATTTAATTAATAGCTAGTTTGCAAGTGTAAACTTCAATGAATAATAAAAACAATAATCTTTTTTCACAGTTGCAGTTAAAGGAGCAGTGTGCAAAAATAACAGGGATCTATTAGCGGGAATGGAGTATAATATACAAAAGTATGTTTTCATCAGTGTCTAATCACTTGCAACTACAAATTGTTCTTCAAAACTGTTTTTCAGCCACACTTGTTTGTACATTGAAACTGAAGGCACACTGAATTTAGAGGGGTTACAGCTATGTCGAAATGTACAACAGTAGCGCAAATTTATCTGTAACTCTGTACATAAAACTTCAGGTAGTATATTTTGAAAGTGTGACTCTCTTTATTCAGTAGGTTGCAATATGCCAAGTTACCATTAAAGGTTACACACTGCTCCTTTAAACAGACTTCAAATCTGAAACTCGCCCCTCAAATAAAATTCAGGCTCCAAAAATTACATTAGCCTTGCAGTCCTAGTACAAAACTAAGTAAGACAGCAATTATTTTTGGGTTAAGGGGTGGAATTCAGTGCCTTCATGCATGTAAATCCTTCTAAGCACTAATAAAGTCAATTAATAAACTTATATAAGCATGCCTTCAACAAAGTCCTGATTGCGTATTGGCTGTTCTGTCAGATTTGTAATTTAAATATGTAAAATTTTAAAGAATCTACTGCTCAGGAAGTTAATCCTGAATGATATAGCCCTGCCTAGTGAGCAGCACATGTCTGTCTTTATTCCCGTCATGCTGCTTGTGCACTGATGCCACTCTAACAAGCCAGGTTTCATTACTGCTGAAGTTTATTGCTGTAGTTCTTTGAACACTTGTGGACTTTCCAAATGCAAAGAGCCAATTTGGGGCTGACCACTGTAGCATTTATTTGCAGACTCATTAATTCCACAATGGTTTTAGGGCACTATCAGATCCCAGTCTCTACAGCTGACAGTTGATTTATAGCTGAGTCTACAGGAAGATGCAGCGAGCATTCACGTGCTCCCCAATTAGCCTCATCTCCTTTGTCATTCACCGAGCCACCATTACGCAGACATAAAACCAAACAGCCAGGACAGCAGCTGTGAGCGGATGGGTGGCCAGTGCTCGGTAGCATTCATTTTAAAGTATGCGATTTAACTTTTGGCTCATTTAAGATGTATAATATTTAAAAGCTGCTCAAAAGCAATCATTGTTTTCAGTTATACTAAATGAATTTGGCTGGAGATAAATGCATTAAACAATTGGAACATTTAAAAAAAGAGTAAAAAAGAAACTACTACTGGGAGGGGGTTGGAATGTTCTGTGAGGAGTCTGGGTTGTACTAGAAGTAGTTTTGGTTGTACTGGGGGAGTCTGAGTTGTACTAGCAGCAGTTTTGGTTGTACTGGGAGAATCTGAGTTGTACTAGCAGCAGTTTTGGTTGTACTGGGGGAGTCTGAGTTGTACTAACAGCAGTTTTGGTTGTACTGGGGTGGAATCTGAGTTGTACTAACAGCAGTTTTGGTTGTACTGGGAGAATCTGAGTTGTACTAACAGCAGTTTTGGTTGTACTGGGGTGGAATCTGAGTTGTACTAACAGCAGTTTTGGTTGTACTGGGGTGGAATCTGAGTTGTACTAACAGCAGTTTTGGTTGTACTGGGGGAGTCTGAGTTGTACTAACAGCAGTTTTGGTTGTACTGGGGTGGAATCTGAGTTGTACTAACAGCAGTTTTGGTTGTACTGGGGTGGAATCTGAGTTGTACTAACAGCAGTTTTGGTTGTACTGGGAGAATCTGAGTTGTACTAACAGCAGTTTTGGTTGTACTGGGAGAATCTGAGTTGTACTAACAGCAGTTTTGGTTGTACTGGGGGAGTCTGAGTTGTACTAACAGCAGTTTTGGTTGTACTGGGGGAGTCTGAGTTGTACTAACAGCAGTTTTGGTTGTACTGGGGTGGAATCTGAGTTGTACTAACAGCAGTTTTGGTTGTACTGGGAGAATCTGAGTTGTACTAACAGCAGTTTTGGTTGTACTGGGAGAATCTGAGTTGTACTAACAGCAGTTTTGGTTGTACTGGGGGAGTCTGAGTTGTACTAACAGCAGTTTTGGTTGTACTGGGGGAGTCTGAGTTGTACTAACAGCAGTTTTGGTTGTACTGGGAGAATCTGAGTTGTACTAACAGCAGTTTTGGTTGTACTGGGTGGAATCTGAGTTGTACTAACAGCAGTTTTGGTTGTACTGGGAGAATCTGAGTTGTACTAACAGCAGTTTTGGTTGTACTGGGGGAGTCTGAGTTGTACTAACAGCAGTTTTGGTTGTACTGGGGGAGTCTGAGTTGTACTAACAGCAGTTTTGGTTGTACTGGGGAAATCTGAGTTGTACTAACAGTAGTTTTGGTTGTACTGGGGAAATCTGAGTTGTACTAACAGCAGTTTTGGTTGTACTGGGGGAATCTGAGTTGTAATAACAGCAGTTTTGGTTGTACTGGGGGAGTCTGAGTTGTACTAACAGCAGTTTTGGTTGTACTGGGAGAATTTGAGTTGTACTAACAGCAGTTTTGGTTGTACTGGGGGAGTCTGAGTTGTACTAACAGCAGTTTTGGTTGTACTGGGGAAATCTGAGTTGTACTAACAGCAGTTTTTGTTGTACTGGGTGGAATCTGAGTTGTACTAGCAGCAGTTTTGGTTGTACTGGGTGGAATCTGAGTTGTACTAACAGCAGTTTTGGTTGTACTGGGAGAATCTGAGTTGTACTAACAGCAGTTTTGGTTGTACTGGGGGAATCTGAGTTGTACTAACAGCAGTTTTGGTTGTACTGGGGGAGTCTGAGTTGTACTAACAGCAGTTTTGGTTGTACTGGGAGAATCTGAGTTGTACTAACAGCAGTTTTGGTTGTACTGGGGTGGAATCTGAGTTGTACTAACAGCAGTTTTTGTTGTACTGGGTGGAATCTGAGTTGTACTGACAGCAGTTTTGGTTGTACTGGGTGGAATCTGAGTTGTACTAGCAGCAGTTTTGGTTGTACTGGGTGGAATCTGAGTTGTACTAACAGCAGTTTTGGTTGTACTGGTGGAGTCTGAGTTGTACTAACAGCAGTTTTGGTTGTACTGGGTGGAATCTGAGTTGTACTAACAGCAGTTTTGGTTGTACTGGGAGAATCTGAGTTGTACTAACAGCAGTTTTGGTTGTACTGGGAGAATCTGAGTTGTACTAACAGCAGTTTTGGTTGTACTGGGGGAATCTGAGTTGTACTAACAGCAGTTTCGGTTGTACTGGGGAGTCTGAGAGTACTAACAGCAGTTTTGGTTGTACTGGGAGAATCTGAGTTGTACTAACAGCAGTTTTGGTTGTACTGGGAGAATCTGAGTTGTACTAACAGCAGTTTTGGTTGTACTGGGAGAATCTGAGTTGTACTAACAGCAGTTTTGGTTGTACTGGGTGGAATCTGAGTTGCACTAACAGCGGTTTTGGTTGTACTGGGGGAGTGTGAGTTGTACTAACAGCAGTTTTGGTTGTACTGGGTGGAATCTGAGTTGCACTAACAGCGGTTTTGGTTGTACTGGGGGAGTCTGAGTTGTACTAACAGCAGTTTTTGTTGTACTGGGGGGAGCCTGAGTTGTACTAGGAGCAGTTTGGGTTGTACTGGGAGGGGGTTGGATTGTTCTGTGAGGAGTCTGGGTTGTACTAGGAGCAGTTTGGTTGTACTGGGAGAGGGTTGGATTGTTCTGTGAGGAGTCTGGGTTGTACTAGGAGCGGTTTTGGTTGTACTGGGAGGGGGTTGGATTGTTCTGTGAGGAGTCTGGGTTGTACTAGGAGCAGTTTGGTTGTACTGGGAGGGGGTTGGATTGTTCTGTGAGGAGTCTGGGTTGTACTAGGAGCGGTTTTGGTTGTACTGGGAGGGGGTTGGATTGTTCTGTGAGGAGTCTGGGTTGTACTAGGCGCGGTTTTGGTTGTACTGGGAGGGGGTTGGATTGTTCTGTGAGGAGTCTGGGTTGTACTAGGAGCAGTTTGGTTGTACTGGGAGGGGGTTGGATTGTTCTGTGAGGAGTCTGGGTTGTACTAGGAGCAGTTTGGTTGTACTGGGAGAGGGTTGGATTGTTCTGTGAGGAGTCTGGGTTGTACTAGGAGCAGTTTGGTTGTACTGGGAGGGGTTGGATTGTTCTGTGAGGAGTCTGGGTTGTACTAGGAGCAGTTTGGTTGTACTGGGAGGGGGTTGGATTGTTCTGTGAGGAGTCTGGGTTGTACTAGGAGCAGTTTGGTTGTACTGGAGAGGGGGTTGGATTGTTCTGTGAGGAGTCTGGGTTGTACTAGGAGCGGTTTTGGTTGTACTGGGAGGGGGTTGGATTGTTCTGTGAGGAGTCTGGGTTGTACTAGGAGCGGTTTTGGTTGTACTGGAGGGGGTTGGATTGTTCTGTGAGGAGTCTGGGTTGTACTAGGAGCAGTTTGGTTGTACTGGGAGAGGGTTGGATTGTTCTGTGAGGAGTCTGGGTTGTACTAGGAGCGGTTTTGGTTGTACTGGGAGGGGGTTGGATTGTTTTGTGAGGAGTCTGGGTTGTACTAGGAGCAGTTTGGTTGTACTGGGAGGGGGTTGGATTGTTCTGTGAGGAGTCTGGGTTGTACTAGGAGCAGTTTGGTTGTACTGGGAGGGGGTTGGATTGTTCTGTGAGGAGTCTGGGTTGTACTAGGTGCGGTTTTGGTTGTACTGGGAGGGGGTTGGATTGTTCTGTGAGGAGTCTGGGTTGTACTAGGTGCGGTTTTGGTTGTACTGGGAGGGGGTTGGATTGTTCTGTGAGGAGTCTGGGTTGTACTAGGTGCGGTTTTGGTTGTACTGGGAGGGGGTTGGATTGTTCTGTGAGGAGTCTGGGTTGTACTAGGTGCGGTTTTGGTTGTACTGGGAGGGGGTTGAATTGTACCCTGAGGAGACTTTCAAGGCACAGAATTAACTAACAGTGCCTGTAACTAAAGTGCCTGTAACTAAGAAATCTAGGTAGAAATCTGCCTTCTAAATTTATAATTATTTACAAGTGAACTTTAGAAAGGACTGGAAGCTGAAGGAGAAGGACAAATAGCCTACCCGTGACAGAGTCCAGGTCTGGGATTGCATTCGGACCACTGCATTTCTCTAGAGTTGACGCCCTGAGAGTGGGTACGTTCAGCACAGGGGCAGGAGGGGTGACATATGGCTGACGAGCAAACGCTGTAGACAACAGACCTAAAACACAATAAACAACATGCCTTCGCTTTTATCCAGTGTTCAAATAGCATGTCATTCATAGGAAACACACTTCTGCATATTTTCACAATTATTGTTTATCTACAGAATTTAACACAATGGAGGAAAACATTATGAACAAAACTGACATTGTATATGAATTTTTTTTCCCAATAATTGAAACTGATGTTCCATGTAGATGATGTGTTCACTTATTTTCACTTTAATTTTACTGGGAGAATTCAAACTTTTACAATTGTATGTGCAATCCTGATGAAAACAGCACTTTCTAACTATAAAAGCTTAAACAATACAAGTCAATCTGATAGTTTGGCTATAGTAGTGTTCACTGTGATGGCTGCATGAAGATACTTACTGATGCATCCTGGGTAATCTTGCAGGTCTGTGCCATCTCCGCAGTTGTCGATTCCTTTGTCGTCCTCACAAACCAGACTCATTGGAATGCATTTTCCATTGCGGCAGTTGAAGTAGGGCTCCCCACTGCATTCTGACTGATTAAACCCTACAAAGAAATTCGCCTAGTGTCACACATTTAGAAATCCACACAAACACAAATTCGGCCTGTTATGGTTGACTCAGGCCAAATCCTTACTTTCAGTAACTTTTATTATTGTGAAAATGATTGCTCGATCATTAATCATCAAATGAACTGTGAGAGCCCTGGTTCACACTATACACATTATATTATATGTAATGTTTATATTCAAACACGTCAAAGTAAAATCTTTCTACATATAATGTACCTGTCCATTGATGGCTTACCAAGTGCTCTGCTGATATCAATAATACTATACCACACATTAAAATGAAGTGACCATGTTTAGGGGTTATTGGTATAAGACCCAGTCGATATATCAGGTGGCCAGTATTGTTAAGCCACGGTGTCAGTCCTGAAAATAACTGAATTATTTAAGATTTATATTAAACAGATGCTGGGCAGCTCAATTTCAAGTGCTACAGTATTATTATGAAGGGCTGTGAGTTTTTGCTGTTTATTAGAGTTTAGAAAGAGCGATAAATATAAAAACATAGAAGTATAAAAGTAAAATATCTAAAATTACATAGGCCAATATATCAGTTATTGAAATTTTAGCACCCGTCTGCCTATCGACATATTGGCCAAATGATGTATCAGTCAGGCCCTATTCTTAATCCTTAATCCTTAAACATGGTATACCCAAAATCAGTGCTGAGCTCAAAATTTTGAAGCCTCAGTAACAGAGTAACAGTACAGTCCATACAGTCCCATACGGGTAAGATATGACCCTAAATCTTACCCAGCCTGAATGAGGTGAAGTCCCCCACAAAGTCCACGCGGGGCTGCGTCCCCCTGGTCACCAGCCGCAGAGTCAGATATGGTCCAGTCGATAGGACTGGGCGCGGTGGGCTCTTGCCACACAACGGCGGGCCGATAGGGGGCGCTGTCTTGTTCCGGCCATCGTAGAACTGGATGTAAGAGCCGGCATGGCAGGGGTCTGCGGCACCCTCCCCTGGAGTGGGCTCCATTCTTGTTTCGGACCGAGTGGGGCCCGAAAGCGGCAGGCCCTTGGCAGTCTCGGGCGAGAGGGGCACAGGGCTGAAGGGGGACACCCTCAGCAGGCTGTAGACCAGGAAGAAACGGAAGTGGAACTGCACCTTGTCCCGAGGCGTTGCGGACTGCATGGTGAGGTGGCAGTCGGTGCCCATGGTCACAAAGTAGTACTTGCGCGACTCCTGGTGGGATCTGACGATCATGCCGTCCGCCTGGACCGTCTGGCCACAGAAGTCGGCCACGTTCACTGTTGGGACATTGAATCCCGCTTGTGAGATTAATTGCATTCCACAGTCTTTTCCTCCGGTGATATATACTGTACGTTCCTTGGACGTAAACAGACATCTGCGCCTTTCGCCTGACCTACTGTACTCTTATAATGCTAGACAAGAGCCCAAAGCAAACCTTAATTGTTTATCTAGCAAGACCACAAGGGGGAGTTGGCTCTGCGTCCCCCCCATCTGGGGCAAGAAGCGAATAATAGGAAGATTTATAACCGCTCCAGGGTTTATTAGCTTTGTCGCCAAGGGCGACCGGTGAATCCCTGATGCCTGACTTCCTGGAATGTCCTGAGAAAGCCTCTATCAGTGGGAAAGAAACAATACTTCAAAATATTCCGTAACCATGTTCCCTGAACTGAGTTTGCTAAAAAATGAGCAGGGCCAGAAAGGCGAGCTCCTCGTAAACCACTTTACTGGCTGAAATAAAAATGCAAAACGGCCTAAATCCAATGCGGGTTCCCACTTGTTATCAAGACCAGTAAACCCACCACAGAGGACCATCCATCTGCTATATAACTGTCATTATTCTGCTCCCTGACCAGCATTTATCAAAGAAAACCTTCAGTTTGTGCTTTACGCTTTCCAAATCAAGCCATGCCTGCTACTCAAATTCTCATTTCTGGGTCAATGGTTACATCTTGTGATGAGGAGATTCACTAATAGAATACAAGCTGTAATATAATTCTAACTATTATCATTAGTTCTAATGTCATTTCAGGCTTCGCTGATGCATTCACCTCCAGAAACTTGTACCCGATGCATGGAAACTAAGCAAAAAAAAAATTATAATAATAAAATGATAAAATTGTGGGTAGTCAGCACCAGCCAGCTGATATAACAGTCCAGCCCTATACTATGTACATAATCTCTAAACATGATATCTAAACATGTTTTGAATTTACTGCTTTTGTGATGTCACAAAATCTGCAGTTTGGAGTGTTTTCAGTCTGAACAAGTGCAGAATGGTAAAGTAAAAAAAAAATTAAATAAAAATATTACGTATGTTTTGGCACACAGACTTCATAAGTGGACGTCAGGGAAATACAAGACAAATACATATGGGCCCTTTAAACGTGAATAAGTACAATCAAATAAAGGTCCCAGTGTAGCCTAGTTTAACTCGGGCCTAAAGGTAGATTTAGGATTGGAATTGCAGTGTATCCCTACCCCTAAGTATTCCATCATTAAGATATTAGCCCAAGAATTAAACAGCTTCTTGTTGGAATTTTCCCGTTCCACCTTAAACGCTGCAGCAGTTACATTATGGCACCTTTTAAGGTGGAGCGGGAAAGTTCCACCAAAAAGGTGGAGAACAGGAAAAGGCCAGTAAATCACACGCACATGGATAGGATCCTTTACAGCAGGTGTCAAACTAAAGCTGAACCTCCACCTCCATACCTGTCTCGATGGCCACAGCCTGCAGTCTCAGGACGCTGAGAAGCACAAACCACTTGGACAGGAGACCAACACGCTGCTTGTCCCCCATGTTGTTGTCCTCCTCTAGGTTTTGTGAGTGAGACTCAAAAAAAAAAAACAACCCACACCTAAAACGTTCAGAACTTCTCCTGAGACCTCCTCGAGTTTTGCCTCAGTTCTCTCTCCATTGCGAGCGGCTTCTGGTGCCTCGTTCAGCCTCGCAGGTCCAGGAAACGTGACTCACTGGGAGCCTTTAGCGCTTCACCCGCCAACCAAGCGAATCCTTCATCACCATCATCATCGTCGTCGTCGTCATCAGCACCATCACCCCTTTTGTCAAAGTCTACGCGTCGGTGCCGTTTCCACGGCAACGACCCCCCAAAAAGTGGGAGTCTGGAAGGAGGGGGACTGTGGGGTGGATGGGGGGCTGCAGTCCTGCTCCATTCACCATCCTCCGTTGTCACAAGTCTGAAAGTTTGCTTCTTATTCGACCCTTCCACCTTAAATCGCCGTTCGGTTACCGTATTAAATTTAAGGTGGAACGAGCGCCACTTGAGCGTCGTCCGAGGTTCTCACGCCGCTGGTGTAAAGAAACAAAGCTCCATACGTCTTTAAGAAGGGAGAGACTTATAATTACAACTCCTAGCGCCACCTATGGGTGTTAATTAAAACCATCTTCCTTGTTTCTACAATAACTGTCCGTTTAGCTCCATTTATCATATAGGAGCACTTTGTAGTCCTACAATTACAGACTGTAGTCCATCTGTTTCTCTGTGTACTTTGTCACCCTGTTCTTTAATGCTCCAGACCCTCATAGGACCACCACAGAGCAGGAATTAAATGGGTGGTGGATCATTCTCAGCACTGCAGTGACACTGTGTTGCGCTGGTGTGAGTGGATTAGACACAGCGGAGCTGCTACAGTTTTTAAACACCTGAGTGTCACTACTGAAATGAGAATAGACCACCAACCAAAACTATCCAGCCAACAGTGTGTAGTGACCACTGATGAAGGACTACAGAACACAAACTGTGCAGCAGCAGAGGAGCTATTATCTCTGACTCTACATGTACAAAGTGAACCAACAAGGTGGGAGTGGACAGTGAGTGGACCCAAATGTTTAAAAGCTCCAGCAGCACTGCTGTGTCTGATCCACTCGCTCCAGCACATCACTGCATTGCTGAGAACGATTCATCAGTCAAATAATACCTGCTCTGTGGTGGTCCTGACCACTGAAGAACAGGGTAACAAAGTATACAGAGAAACAGATGGACTACAGCCTGGAAGTGTGGTACTACATAGTGTGGTAAATATAGATCTGATAAAATAGACAGATGTTGTAGAAACAATGAGCTGGTTTGAATGTTTTGGTTGATTGATGTATAATAAAACATGTATTTTCATAATTTTGACTTGACTGGAGAGCACAACTTCCTTTACTGTGCATTTAGATGAATGTAAAGAGATTTTTGAACATGTCTCTATTTCCTCTATTTCACATGACATGAGTAATTAAATGGGACACAAATATTATACTTGGTCATTATGGAGTATTACAGATCTGTGTGTGAAAGATATAAGTGAACCTGTGTTTTCAGCATCTGATAGTATCAAATGAGCACTGCACGTTGGCTTGGAGGAATTTCAGCCTGTTCCACAGCTTTAACACTGGGATGTTGGTGGGTTTCCTCACATGACCTGCTTGCCTCCACAACACTTATTTAGGATTAAGGTCAGAACTCTGACATGACATTCCAAAACATTAACTTTATTCTGCTTTTACCGTCTTTGGTGGAATGACTTGTGTGCTTAGGGTCGCTGTCTTGCGGCATGACCCACGTTGTCCTGCGATTCAGCTCTCAGACAGATGTCTTGACCTTTGTTCTTTAGAGTTCACTGCTAAGCATCAACAACTGAGGTCCTCATGAATGTCCTTTGTTTGTGTCATCATACACTAACACAAACACATGACTTTGATAGATCCCTGTTCAGGGTGGCCACTCACTCCTGATTATCAGCCCATTGATTAATAATTCTGATTTCACCTTCAAATTAACTGCTGATCCTAGGGGTTCACACACTTTTGCCACTAACACACATGGACTAATGGATTATTTTTCTCAATAACTACAAGACCAGGTATAATGTTTTTTAGGCTTTATATCTTTAAAGTCTTATCCAAAGAAAGCAGTACAGATGTTATGACCTATATGACATAGCGTAACTACTTGGAACTAATGGAACCACATATAAAAGAACTAAAATTAAATATTATATTTAGTATATTATATTTAGTATATTCCTTGCTGTCCAATGAAAAATAAGTATCTCCAAAACTGCAACTTTACAGGAGAAAACAAAAAAAATCTTTGCTTTTAATGTAAGTCAATGGAACCAGATTTTTTTCCAAGCTGTATTGGAGCACTTCTATTGGTCCATTACTCAAAAAAGTTTTACACAATGTAAATGACCATTGTTCAAATGATGTAGAAAACTCAAAATCAACAAAAATAGATATACATGTTTTCCATTGGACAGCGATGATATACTATTTTTAATATTAGGGTTAGGGTTAGCGTTAGAAAGGCAAAAATGCACTAAAAAAATGCATTAAGGTAAAGAACTAGACTTAATAGGACTGTTCACTAGGCACGTCTGTGGCCCTCTGGTGACTCACAGACCTTTCTGTGACACCTCGTAACCAGAGTTTAAAGGTGAAGTAAAAAGTCTCATAAAAAAGAGTTCATCTGAGAACTGTCACTGTAGTTGTGTGTAGCGTTGACACTTTCAGCTTGTGACCTTATAAGTGCATTTTAACAAGCTGGGACACGTTTTCTTTCAAAACAGGGACTAAGATTATAGCAATATATGCAAATATAATGACAAGTGTGGATAATTCAAATGGAACGTGTCATATGTTGCTGTGCTCAGGATAGACATTTTCTTACACAAGACATTAGCAATATTATAAGGATTTCATATTGCTGTATAATATGTAATTATAAAGGTATAATTATCATAATAATCTATATTTTCACCAACTGTAATACCTCTGCAGTATCAAAGTGCATGTGTGCTACCATGTAGTAAACTAGTACTAGGTCTGTATTTACTGTATTATTCTTTAAGAAACTCTGCAATACTCATTTAGTTCTTTTTCATTAAGGGCCTGAATAAGTAGGGAATGTTACACAGCAGGTAGTACTTTTTTCCAAAACTAGCCCGCTCCAAACCACATGAACAAGTGTACGTCTTGTAAACAAGTGCGCTGTTGAAATGTTCGTGTCCAAACGAAAGCGATTTGTGTAACAATAAAAAAATACTCCTGTCGAACAAAAAGTCCTGTCAAGTCCCTAGACGCTTTCGGCCGTTTGGAACACAGCAGCGGTGGCCGGATTTCTAAGCGCCCTAGTTAGGGCACTAGTAAGCCGATTGTAGCGTAGCCCGCGTACGTCAACGGTACGTCAGGCGTATGCACGTACGCCTCCAACAAGTTTGAAAGTGAGGAAGGGGGAAAAATATATAATTTAAAAACAGAGAGAAGGGCGCTAAATACAAACACACCCCGAATAAAATGTGAAAAATTACAATTATTAAAGCAGCTAGCTACATTAACAGAGATTTCTGGGTAATACAAGCAAGGTTCGAACTCACATTTTTTTTGTTTGAATTATGCTTTGCTCATTTTTGTCATCGTTACCTAGTTAGCTTTTTTCCAGCTAAGCTAAGCTACTGCGCAACACAATAATACGGCAGAATACCTTTAGCTTCATGCTAATGCTAAAGCAGCAAGCAGAAAAACAGTTTGAAGTGCACAGTTAGTCTAGCAGGGCTGGTCGCTAAGTGGTCAGCTAGGTGTCTGGCTTTGTGCTTGGAGTAAGTCTGCAATAAATGCACTTTTATTAAAATATCTGCTCATTTCTGACGTGGCTATGCTAAGCTAAGCTAACGCAGTTTATCTGGAACGCTGGGGAAATGATTAGCCACTAGCTAATGTAACGCAGCGCACAAATTTACTTGACTTTGTTTCTGTAAAACTCCGGTCGGTGTTCAGTGCTGTGGGCTAGTTCAGTTACGCCGTGCGCTTCAGCGTTGCTTGTTTGTTTGTTTATTTGTTTGTAGAATGGCTCCTCGTCTACAGCTGGAGAAAGCCGCTTGGCGATGGGTCGATACAGTCAAACCAGAGGACATCACGCTGGAACATATCGAGTTAGCTTACCGGATTGCTGTACCGGCGTGCAAGAGGGGAACATGCAGGTGGTTTTATTTATTTGCGTTTGGTTCAGCTGTGATCACAGCCGTCGCCTGTCTGCTTTATTGAGCCTGTTGTATTCAAATGTATTGATCAGCATCTGCTTCTTACCAGCACAAAGATGCATGCAATACAACGTCTATCTCAGACTCAATAGTCAAGACTTTGGCTTAAACAGACCCCATAATAGCAGCAGCAGAGTGTCTGCAAGTGGTGTGATTTGTTTTTATCATGTCACACACACAGGAGGAACTGCAAAGGGAATCCAAACTGTTTAGTAGGGATTGGGGAACAGTCGTGGTTGGGGGAAATAGATGAAAACGCCTTCCACAACATCGATGACCCGAACTCGGAGCGAAGAGATAAGGTATGGCAATACGTTATCATATTTTAACTTGATGAACTCAACAAAACAATGCTCTGGACTTGCATTCCTATAACCTCATTCCAACAACTCTGTATAATTGCTGAGTAATGATAAGGGAGTCCTGATAACACTTTCATGTCCAACACCACAAGCTTGAGTGGCTGCTGATAGATTTGTCTGAATGCGCTTTGCTTAACCAACCATTTAAATAACATTTTGCTCAAACCGGGAAACAGATATCCTCCTTCCCTTAAGGAAGTAATGCACAACACACTGTATGAGTTGTTCAACACTGCTGTTTGTTTTTATTTAACTTTTTTCACACACACACAACTTTTAGCAGCATTTCTAATTGGTCGCTACAACGTTACATTACAGTCAAATTAAAAGTTGAGCTTTTATGTGATAGTTTATGCTAACGGATCAAATCACATTGTATATTTTTTTTCTTTCAATATCTGATCCAATGGTTTTGGCCTGTTTTAGTCCCATACTTATGCTGAGTATCTAATCTGTGCACCCCTGATAATGGTACTAGGTATGTCTCTGCGTTTAAACACGAATGCAGGCTCATTAGTGGTTACCGAAAAAGAAGTGTTGTTGGGGTTTGCATTCACAGTAGTTTGGTATATGCTGATCTTGGCAGCTTTTAATGTCAGCTGAAGTCTAAAAAAACATGGATAAACTGCTTTCACTGTTTTCTCTGAAGTTCAGGGGGATTCCACTATCCAGTTTCCAAACTGGATACTGTGACTCAGCTTTTATGCACACTCTCTCTTTGTAGAGTGACGCATGAATTAGGCAGTGGTATAAAAAGCTAAATGGTTAATGCTCTCCTCCTAGCGTGTTGAGACACTTTAGGACCTTTCATGTGCTGTAGAAGTATCATGTGCACCTCAGATCCTACTACCTAGTGATATGCATTATAATTAAACCTGTAAAGGAGACCTCCCTGTATTTTTGTCAAAATATGTGGGCAGTTAAATGGTTAAGACATAAAGACTCTAAAGACATTTAGAGTAGTTTGAAATGCTTTATTCTAGAGAAACTTCCTGAGTCAATTTTTTTTACAGTGGTGGTCATAGGAACCAGGTGTCCAAGGTTTTTTTAATGCCTCTTAAAGCTACATCACCAGAAGCTATTGCATAGAATGGTTATGAGTATGGTTCCTGATCCTCATTGTTTTTATCGTCACCACTGTGTAGAAAATCTGAGTCTGTGTACGTCTTGATAATGACTCATTTCCCATCGTCTTATTTTCTTGCATTTCTGTGACTGAATTGCTATTTAGGCACACATTGCGAGTGTGCAATTGCTGAATGTAGGCCATCACACAGTCTGATAAATTGTACGGCAACAGATGGGCAGTTGTAATCATTTACCTATGAAGTACAGGCGTACCTAATAAACTTGCAAGTTGTTTTTTTTTGGTTTTTTTTAGAGCTTGAGTAACTGGTATAGCTATTATCTGAGCGACTGTAGTTAATACACTATGTCTTTTTTGCTTATATTTCAGAACACATTCGTAGGCCTGACGAATCTAGGTGCAACATGTTATGTAAACACTTTCCTCCAAGTGTGGTTCCACAACCTGGAGCTACGGAAAACACTCTACCTGTGTCAGAACTCCAGGGCTGAAGGGCACAACATAGAGTCAGGTGTGTTGCGAACGTTTATAAGTGGGGGCAACCGTTCGTCTAGGTTTAAATCAAATGATAAGTAGGTTGGTTCGTATTCATAAAACTGATTCATGGTTGGTGTTTAAAGTTTGCTTCTTTAGCTTTAGACTGAAAGGTAATGTAGCTAACAAACACTGGAAGTAAATAGTCACCCAAAAATGTCTCTCATTACACTCAAACAACATTCTTGACTTTCTTAAGGTGCATTGATAGTGGGTTGAGCACAGTATGACATACTGTGAGCTATAAAAATAAACAGAACCCTAGGTAAGGACCCTAGGTTATTCTTCTGTTGTTTACCTACATATAGTTGCTGATGGGAGAACTGTGTATCTCCAACACCGTATCTTAAAAGGAGAAGACAAATCATTATAACTTCAGATGGAAGTTATTGACACTAGCTTAATAAGATAAACAAGAATTACCTGGACTCTGTATTTGTGGAAAGGTGTTTGTTGTGAGTCTTGTAGCTCTATTGGTAAACTTAAGAAGCAAAAATTGGGCACCAAACATGTCTTGGCTGATTTAGTACATCATGTAATCACAAAATGTTTGCCAGTTTGTTGAAAGTAAAAAGAAATTCAATAGAAACTACATCAGCTTGTCCGTGTTTGTCATCTGTGTTTGTGTAAACCCCACAGACTATGAGCCGAAGACAATATGTGAACACTTGCAATACCTGTTCGCATTGCTGCAGAACAGCAACAGAAGGTACATCGACCCCTCAGGTCTGGTTAAAGCATTGGGGCTTGATACAGGACAGCAGCAGGTAAACCTAATATTTGGGGTTCATGTATGCTTCTGCAGATTATCCCTATATTCTTCCTACTATTATTCCTACTTTCCGATTGGGATTGTGCCAGTGGATTTGGTTAAAATTACTGGTCATTCTTGGGCTGTCAAGCATTTGGAAACAAAGTTCAGATTTGTCCATTGGTTAAAATTCAGCCCGGATTAGTAGATTTGCAGTTGTAATGCGCATTAGTGTTGCTGCTTATAATAGAGCTTATCAGAATATCTAAAGAGGACCTTATTGTGGCCCTAATGACAAGGCTAGAATAAATGATATTTTTAAACTATACCGCTTGGTCCAAGACTAGAACTGTCATAGAAAATCCCATGCTTGCTATCCATGAGCCATGTGGGCTTCTATGCAAACTGGCTGTTCAGGGTCTTTTCAGTGCCAACATAAAGCTATATAAAGATGCTGTTATACTTTTTGAAATGGATTTTAACCAAGGCAGCCTGATTCTTGTTGGAGTACACTTAATTCTGTTGTTATGTAACTGCTTTTCTGTTCTGATTCTCTGTATTTAGGATGCACAGGAGTTTTCCAAACTCTTCCTTTCACTTCTGGAAGACACTTTATCCAAGCAGAAGGACCCTAACCTCCAAAACGTGATCCAGCAGCAGTTCTGTGGACAGTTTTCATATGTTACAGTGTAAGCAACTCCTAAATAATGTCCAGATACTTGCTGAGCAGCAGCTTAAAATGAGAGCAGCAGGCTACAAATGCAATACGTAAAAGCAGTGTAAGCGATGTAGGACAAAAACAACAGACCTTATAGACTGGCTTTGTAAATCCTGATTGAAGCCTGGGGTTTTTAATTTTGTTGGAAAGAATTTGGAACACGGGTTTCAAAGGGTAAGAGTTTATGCACCTTCTTTATGGCTCGGTTTTATAAAGTCAAATGTCTGCATTTTTGTGATTTTATAATAGTTGCAGTGCTTAATCTCATTTCACTCTCCTTTAACTATGCAGTATATGTCTGTTTGACTGGCGTTTACGTTTATATTCCGTAGATTTGCTTTCTCACTTGAATGTTAAGGCTATTTATTTTCATTTTGGCATTTAAGGACAAATGCAGAATGCGTTTGTTTGGTATCTCACATGCTTAATGGTCATTTAAATGTTATTACAGTTTCCATGTTTGTTATTATTGTGTTATTACCATTTAGATTTATTGGTTCTTTTGCTGTGTCTCAATGCAGATGTAATCAGTGTGGGCGCTCGTCTGCTCTACCGTCTCGGTTCTATGAACTGGAGCTCAACATTCAAGGGCACAAAAACCTGGCGGAGTGCATCACTGAGTTCCTTAAGGTGAGAGCTTTTTCCTTGTTGATAACTTATTTAGACACATTCAGATAAGACTTCGATTGAATATGCTACAAGAGCTGTTTTAATCATAGTTATTTTACAATGTGCATCAATACAGCAGGCTTAGTGCAACATAGTTTGATATATTAATCAGCTCTCACCTGTTTGATCATGCAAAAATGTGTATTAAATATATTAAAACAAATGAGTGAATATATAATATCTTGGTTAAAGATAATTTACTTTAAGGCCACACAGATTTAGACTAATTTTTTCAAAAAGTCTGTATGTTTATGGTCTAAATGCAGTCATTCAGAGTAAGGTAATGTGAAATGCTCCAAGCTTAAAATGTTTATAGTGGTGGTGACAGGAACCACACATCAGAAACATTTAATGTTTCATTAAACACAACAGAAAGTAATAATACTTACCAGCTTTTAATGGTAAATACGGCACTGAGCATTTGCTTATTGTCAATTATTTTAAAGCGATACTATAACAATTAATATCCTCCTATGTAAAGGCCTCCTTCCGATCAGCATTATGTATTGAGTTGTGCACTTGGTTTGCTGGTACTTGCTGAAAAATCTTGGGTTGATGTGCTCTGAGCTTAATGGTGTCTGCCTGATTAACTCTGTTGTCATTTAGGAAGAGAAGTTAGATGGGGACAACCGTTACTTCTGCGAGAGCTGTCAGAGCAAACAAAGCGCCACACGTCGGATAAAACTCCACAGCCTTCCACGCACGCTCAATCTCCAGCTTATGCGCTTTGTGTTTGATAGGTAAGTGTCATGTTCTTTCCTGATAACAGTGGTATGCTGTTATAAGACAGAGGGAACAGATGTTTAGGGACTTCAGTTAAATTAAATGAACACCTCAGACAGTAACTCTCAGTTACTGCTGTATAACTTGAATCGGATTAGATTGAAAATTTAGAAGTAAATTGTATAAAATTACACTGTGATTGTAATGTTCTTTCTTTGCTTTCGCCTCCAGGCAGTCTGGTCACAAGAAGAAATTGAACACATTTATTAGTTTTCCAGAAGTCCTTGACATGACCCCGTTTTTGGAAGGAAAAGGTATTTTTAAAGGAAATGACTTGTACACTGCTGAAGCTTGTTGGCACATAGTTTTGCCAAATACCTTTTGCCTCCACTATTGATCCACTCCATCCAGCGGAATTAAATTATATGATTTTAGGCATAAACTCTTTAGGGCCCCCAACTGGTGCATGGTGTGAGTTGAACCGAGTAGCAGATGTCCTGTAAGTAGTACAGTGTATTTGTGCTTGAATATAAAATACAGTCATTCGTAAAACTACTCTTTACTGCATTGCCAAATGACAGCAGGGGCTTATCTTTTGGTCAACCTTAAAGCTTTTTGAGTATTTTATCTGATCATATGACTTCTTGGTATAGTCTGTACTTCCAGGCCAGGCCTCTGAAGCCCATGTACAGTGTGTATAAGTCAATATTCATGCACAGCATTCCATGGTAGGTTACAGTTTCCTTCTTATAAATTGATATATTTGATATAGAATTGGCAACAGCATGTGACAACTGGAACACTAGCAATTATATGTTCACTTATGTAATTTCAATAGGAAATAGAGCTGTGTATTGGTATATGTATCGTGATACAGCTGTCACGATTCAATATATCACGATATACTGCAATATTACAAGCAAAGTGATATCTTGCAATATTTCAAACCTTTCTATTAAAACACACCACTGTATGAACAGGTATGTCAATGCTTTCAATAGCATTGCGCCCTTGTGCTGCTTGTTAATGTTGGAGTGGAGCTAAAAATGGATTACAACACTGCCATCTAGTGGTCAGAGGTGTCACTGTCTGCCAGGTATCTGTGTATTGATACTGTGTTTTTGAGAATCCATACAGTATCACAAAACTTAATATCCCAATATTTTCTATATTTTCTTACACCCCTAATAGGAAGTCAAGTAGAGTAGGTTTCTTACTTATGTGCTCTGCTGCTAAGGGTTAATTATGAAGAAGTCTGTTGGGTTAAGCAATATCCTTTTTTTTCTTTAGTAATTTTGTATAATTTCTTTTCAGAAGAGAAGTGTACATACGAGCTGAGCGCTGTGCTAATCCACCGTGGCGTGAGCGCCTACTCTGGCCACTACATCGCACACGTACGGGACGCTCGCACCAACGACTGGTACAAGTTCAATGACGAAGAAATTGAGAAGATGGAGGGCAAAAAACTACAGCTGGGCATAGAAGAGGATTTAGGTGAAGAGCAAAAACTAGACATATTGCCAGCCACTTCAGCACTGGGGATGCACATCATTCAGGGATTCAAGGAGAAGAAAAAGTCTATTTGTCAGTCATTTCAGTAAAGGAATATATAAGGGTCCTCCAGATTGGTTGGCAACAAAACCTTGATTGTAAATGGAATGTGTAACATACTGCTTTCAGATATCGTATTTGGCCTTTTTCTTTAAATTAAGCCTTTATTATTCTTTCTTTTTGTCTCTCAGCTGAAACCATCAAGTCTCAGGCTCGGAAGCCTAAATCTAGCAAGGGCTATCACTGCTCCAGAAACGCCTACATGTTAGTGTATAAACATCAGACAGAGCAGGAGGACCAAACTCAGATGAATGTGGAGGTGCCAGGTATGAGGCTTTACATCTAGTCTGTGTTTTAATGGCTTACCCTGCTCATCTGATATCCGTTTTTTTGCTTCGCAATAAAAGTTGAATGAGGTGGATAAATGTAATAACTGAAGTTAAAGGGGAGTTCCACTGAGTTAAAAAGAAAAAAATCAGCATATTTCATTCATTAAGATGCAAACAGAGGCTTTGGCAGTGATTTGATGTGACGTGGTTAATTTGTAGAGAAACCAATGAGTATTTCTTTACAGTGATGGCGATAGGAGCCAGGGATTGTCAGAAATCCAAATATAACCAATTTATTTGCTATTTAAAAACAACAGCTAACCTACACGTTTTGAATTTTTATATGTAATGTTGATGGTAAAAAAAAACCCTGCAGTTTTTTTAATCGGGGACTGTAATGGCATAAAATATAAAAAAAAACTTATTTGAGAACTTCAGAACATTTTTAAAACACTGGTATCAGGCAGCATATTCATACCTATTTTATGTAGTAACTGCCTGTAATGTAGTTTTTAGGAGGCCTTAAACTTGTCAGACCTCTGGCTACTATCAGCATCACATTGAATAATTCTGACTTGGTAGGTTTCTTTAGCATAGAGCCTTTTACATTGAGTCATTCGGAGTGACTTTATTTACATCTTAACTATTTAATTCTAAAGGAAGTTTGAAAATCAGCCCCCTTTAAGTAATAACAGTAGTATGAAATAATTGTATAGTAATATAAAATAGTTTTTGTAATAGTTTTGTTTCAAGCATAGACAGTACAGTCCTAGTAGTAGTCACTCTTTTTAACATTCTTATCTGTTTGTTTCCTTTATGGTGTTGTTCTTGAAGGCTTCCTCCAGAGGTTGGTGGACCAAGACAATAAGAAGTTTGAAGAGTGGTGCAGTGAGATGGCAGACATGAGGAAACAGAGTGTGGATAAGGGCAAAGCCAAACACGTTGAGGTCAAGGAGCTCTATGAGCTCTTACCCGCGCAAGAAGGTAAAAATCATATAATGTACATTTAAATAATCCTACTGCCAGACATTCATTCCACTGATTGTAGATGTTGGCATACATTTATTAAATTATTACAGTTAGCACTAAACAATGTACATATGTGTGTGAGACAGAGTTCTAAATTCCCTCCAGAGATTTTAGACCATATGGTCTCAGTTTTTTTGAACCATCATCATGAAGCCTCAGTCAGTACTGTCTGTCTAACTGTCTGTCTCTTTCTCTCATTAAATTAAGGCCACTAACTACATAATACTGGCCAAGTCCTGCTTTATAATAAGTTCATTTACTCAAAAGAGCTTATATGAAAGAGCCATGAGGTTTAATTGTTACTTTAGCAGCACAGTTTGGAGGCTACAACACAACACGAGATAACAAGTAACATATTAAATATGAGACTATGCCAGAATGCATGTAACCCAGTGGTAATAAATTCTCATTTTGTCCTTGAAATGAAATCGGATGCCCTTGTCCTGTACAAGCAGACTAGCATTAATGTGGAGCCTTCTTTATGTGTCTTCAGCTTTTCTGGTTTTTTTTATCATACAGGTGAGCCTTATGAATTTGTGCCTGTGGAATGGCTAAAGAAATGGCTGGACGACTCTACGGCCATCAAAGCCATCGACAACAGCAGTTTTCTGTGCACGCATGGCAAGTTGCATCCAGACCGCATCGGCGAAGCCAAGCGCATATCTCGCAAAGCTGCTGAGATCCTCTTCAGCCGCTACGGTGGAGGACCCAGAGTAGACCGTAAGAGCTCACCAGTGCCTGTTCAGACGTAGCCTTTTAAACTCCAAGGAACCAGCAGCACTTGCATGCCTCAAGTTTCCTGCTGCATAATGTCCATGTTTCATAAAACAAATTCAAGTGGAAAATGAAAGAATGTGCTGGAGCATAGGAGGCTAGTAGCTGTGTTGCTTAAAAGCTGACTGGTGACCGTGGATGTCTTTGTGTGTCTATTGGTGTAGGGTCGTTTCTGTGTGGAGAATGCGTTGCCCGGCGATGCCTAGTACTCAGGCTCAAAAATCAGCTCAATGAAGACTACAGAGAAGTGACCAACCTCGCCAAAGCACAGCTGAAAAGGTACATGTGGGCCATTGGAGACCGTTGGAAAGTTCTCAGCACTGTCTAAATGACATTTTTCAGATTTATAAACTTCGTAGCCACATCCTATTGTAAATGGTAGCGTCATAGAACGTCCGCCTGCATCGTTCAACAAAGCTATTGCTGGTTTTCAGCCTCTTTCAAAAAAGTCTTTATTAGGCTTCAGTGAAGCTGTTCAACATCACATAATTTCTATATAGACAGAGTAGAAACCAGCACCTAATATGCTTCATTTTAGAGACAAATAGTCCAGCAAGTTTAATTCTTCCCACTCAGCCCATGTAAACATTAGCAGTGTTAATAAGCATCCAGAACACCACAGGTAGCAAAAAGCATAGCAGCGTATTTTTAATGAAGTACTTAGCAGACTGCAGGGCTATTTCTCAAGCAGACCTTGCTCATATTCACATTTACAGGTGAGCATATTTTATTGGTTTGAACAGATCAGCTGTGATGATCTCAGTGTTAGGATACTTTGAATTTAATTGCTATTATTCTGTGCTTTAGCGGTGAGGAAGGGTTCTGGGTAGGGAAGGCGTCTTTAAGGCAGTGGAGGCAGCTGGCTCTTGAACAGCTGGAGGAAGACGAGGAGGAGACCAAACACACCAACTGCAAAACAAACGGAGAAAAGCCGACCAGCACAAGTACAAAAGGTAATGTCAGTCTGAGAGATCATTGAGTCAAGATCATTTCTGTTTATAAATGAACCAGCTGAGCTTATCATGGCGTTTCTGTTGTTTATTCGTCTGCACTCCTGTAAACAGACAGCTTAAAAGAGAACGACGGAGATGTTGAGGAAATGAAGACTTTTAACGAAGACATTCTTTGCTGCCACGGTTAGTAAATGTAGTACATTGTTCGAATTTTGAAAATGGTTAATATGGTTTCTATAGAATGACTCATGCACATTATCTTACTCCAGGTGGTCTTAGTATCCAGGAGAGTGAGAGGCGGCTGGTCTCAGCTGATGTGTGGAGCAAGTTAAAGGTGTATTTCCCCAAAGCACCAGAGTTTACCCAGCAACAGGAGCCCTGCCAGCAGTGCATGGTAATCACGCTCTTAACAACTTATGGGTGCAGTCTAAAGTGACTACAGCCTCTAAAGCATCTCCAGCTCTAAGAGTCTAAGCCTCTGCATGATTCTTAAGGATGTAAACAAATTAATTCAGAGTAGTTTGGTGTAAAATGGTTCATTTTAGACTCAAATTTCTTTACAGTGGATACAACATAAATATACCCCTTTTAGTTATTTTTATACTATTCAGATCAAACAGTGAATCTGGACTATCATGATAAAATATATTCTTTGTGAACTCTTGTGCCTGTTTTACGGCACTCTGCATGTACCTCTTACCATAAATGTATATAAAAGAAAAACAGGATGTATTTCATTGTAAAATCTCACAAAACGATCGTAAAACAATATTTCCTGCATCAGACACCATATTCATAACCATGACATGTAATAACTGTGCGGGATCTTTTAGCACCACCGCTGTGAACAGTTTCATTTAATTATGCACTAAATAGTTTTGGAAAATAATTAGAATTCCTCTTTAATCTGTTATTACGCAGTCCTAGCATTCTAGCAGTTTACAGTGTGGTGATATTAGGAATAAGAACATTTATCTTTAAAGCAGTTAATCTTAAAGGAGATTTCTAACCCAGATGTTTCTAAATTACTTAAAGAATCGTTTATTGACAGTGTTTTGATGTGAAAGGCTCCTTTCTAGAAAGGCTTGGTGTTAATTTCCTTTAACCATAGTGTATTTGTGGTTATGTGTAGTTTTTCTTTTCTATATTTCTGTGGAGTTTGTTCTTTAACATTGCAAAGCTGAAACTGCACAATAACAACTTGTTTCATGGGTTTAGACACAGCAAGAATTGAGCCACTTTAACTTTCGGCTCCCAAAAAGCAGCTGTTTAATTAAAAATTTTGATGTGGTGTTTTTCAGAGACTGGAGAGAGAGGGTAAAGAGAACGAGGCTTTGAATAGAATGATGGCCAATGAGCAGAAGAGCTCTCTCCTCAACCTCTTCCATGAAAAGAATCGCCCATCGCTGCAGAAATGGCCACAGGTTTGATCATACCTACCTCACATTTTAATGTACCACCATGGTTTACTCACAGCAGTGCATCCTCACTATGGCATTGTGACAGATACCTGTTTTCAGTCTATCTTAAACATTTATAACTGCATTCCCAATTTTTCTAACATGTAATCGACCTAATGTCTCAAAGTTCATCTCTGTGCTAAAAACATATTCATATATTTCAGTGTCTTAAATAATGTCTCTGTGCATTTTCAGGACACAGATATTCTGTACATAGTTCCTTTGTTCTTTGTTGATGAGTGGAGGAAATTTATTAGGTAAGTCTGTTTTTGTAAAGGCTGTCTACAAGTATTAAAAATGTCCATCACTCAGTGGTCCAACTTCTTAGCCCGTCACTGTTTTCTCAGTACATTTTTCAGCATGTATTTATATAGACACTTCATACAACCACATGGAATCCACTCATCATGATGAAGAAGCTAATGTTGCATGTGTGATAGAGGCTAATAAGAACAGATGTTCAGCTTCTAGCATTAGCTGTCTGTCTGGATTCCTTCAGCATTAGCCAGCAACATGTCGAAGTGCGTGCAGTCCTCTCCTCCCACCTTCACGATGATAAATCATCACAGAGGAATTTTCTTCTACAGTATTGCAAGAGCCAAGTAGACATGTTCACGACAAATGTAATAATTCATTTATGTACTATTGTTCTGTATTATAATTCAGGAGGCCAGCAAAGTCCAACCCAGTGTCCAGTGTGGGGAACAGCATCCTGCTCTGTCCTCATGGGGGCTTCATGTTTACCTATGACTCCATGCTTCAGGGAGACGCCCAGCAGTGAGTAACCTTTCCCCAAACCTCAACCACAGTGCAGTTAAAGTAACACCCTATTGTTGATACATTCAACTATATTAGGACCACTTGTCATATTTACACTGCCATAATATTGTGATCTCTTGGTTATAAATGGGTATATTTAAAAACTTGTCATTGTCAAAGGGGAATTCTGATTGTTTAAAATATCTTTTTATATACAGATGGTTCAGATTGGTTTGATGTAGAATAGTTCATTGTAGTAAAACCTACAGACTACATGTCTACATCACAAATACAGTCATTTTATTTACTATCCAAAACCACTAGTCAACCTATTTGTGTCCTCTGAGTTTAAAAATAAAACATATTCTTCTGTCTAGCATCTTGCATGTACTCCTCTGGCATGAACAGATATAATGAATATACATATTGTAGTCTCAAAACTATCGTAAAATCAATGGTTCAAGCATCGGGCAGTGTATCCTTTATTATTTCAGCTTTTAGAAGAAAGTAACTCTTTAGACAGGTTTCTTTCAGCCTCAGTGTTGAAAATCCTGAATCAGATGTTTCTCTAAAACTGAGCATTTTACATTAACTCATTTTAAATGACTTTGCTTAAATCTTAACCATCTAATTATGCAAAATCTTTGGAGATGTTGTTGAATTCCACTTTAAATTGCAGGTTGAAAGTAGGCCTGTGTATTGGCAAGAACCAGGCGATACAATACGTATTGTGATACAGCGGTCACGATTCAATATATCACGATATACTGCGCTACTGCAAATAAAACAATATATTTTTAAAATCCTACTATTAAAACACACCACTATATGAACAATAGCATTGTGCTGCTTGTTTATGTTGGAGTGGAGCTGAAAATAGTGCCTTCTCATGGTCTTCTCGAGGTTTAAACACAACACACAATGATTCACTGTCTGCCAGGAATCTGTGTATTGATACAGTGTTTTTAAGAATCAATACAGTATCACCAAACATAATATCCCCATATTCGATATTTTATATTTTCTACCACCCCTAGTTGAAAGGCTACTGGCCTCTAAACTAGCGACTGGAAAAATATATAGATTTGATAGATTTGTCATAAAAGTCAAATGTAGTAATCGCTTCATCAGGCCTGCTTGTAAATTTCATAGCACATAGTTATATGCGCATGTTTCATTACCTGATTATTAAGGTGAAAATGTTCAGGGAGCAAATGTAAATATGACATGCTCAATTTCTCTTTGCTGAATTCAACATGTTGGAAAATATATGCCTATAAATAACTTGTGCACAGGCCACTATTTGTGTATGATCATTCTCTAATATGTTACATGTACCACAGTAATTGTGTATCTGCTGAAGTGTGTGCTTTATAAAGAAATGTGTTCACTTATTTTCACATAGAAAAACAGCTGTAGTTACAGATGGTGGAACTGTAAACCTGACCATGTTGGTCAGTAAATTTAAAACCTAAGAATCAGTTTCTTTTCTTCTTCGCTTATCTTTCTCACAGCATGTGTGTATGTATGTGTGTCTGTATGCGTGTATGTGTGTGTGTTTGTCATTGCACAGTATAGCTCTACTCTGGCCTGCCGAATGGGAGGTGGTCTGCAGGCTCTTCCTGGTGGACCAGCCAATCTCCATATGCAGAATTCATGACGCGACGCAAGACAATGGAAATGTGCAGTACCACACCGAGCCGGGTAACCACACCTAGCAGTTGCTGCCCTTAAAGCCTTAAAGGGGAATTTAGCTGATTTTTAAACATTTTTGCTGAATTAAATTGTTAACATATAAACAAAGTCATTCAGAGTGGTTTGATGAAATGCTCCATTCTAGAAAAGCTTCTTTAGAAGCTTCTAGAGAAAGGTCAGATTTGTTCACTGTGGTGGTGACAGTAACCAGATGTCTACAGAGTTCCCTAACACTAAAAGTTCACTCTCAGAAAGTTTAACACATATTTCTTCTAAACATGTAATTGTAGAGGAAATTACAGACCCAGAATTCTTTACAATGACTGTGATGGTAACCAGGGGTCAGAATGTCTACAATGAAAATATAGCCATTTCATTTATACCTCACTGCAATAAAATAAATAGATTAAATTTTTTTCTGACAACACTATCACAAATCAAACTGTCAGGCATCAGGATGCATATTCATGGCAATTCCATGTAGCCTTTTTTTCTGTAAGAGGAAGCTTTTATTTAAGTAAAATCTGGTTCCTGTCATCACCACTGGAAACAATTTTGGCTCAGCAAGTTTCTCTAGAGCATAGCAGTTCACACCAAAACACTTTGAATGATTTTAACGTCTTAACTATTGAATTGTGTAGAATTTCTGAGTCGGATTGAGCACCATAAGACTGTAAAACTGATCTAATGTCAACTAAAGCTAGTGAATGTATCAGCTTATGTTTGTGTTTTGTCAGAGCTGTGTCGAGAATGTCGTGAGGGCTTCATATTCCAGCAGCAGAGGGATTTGCGGGAGTATGCGCAGGCTACTGTTTATGTACGGAAGGTCATCGACAACAAGAGGGTGAGCTTTCCCTTAACATCCAGTGCTAGTTTTTAGTCCTCGTCCAATCGGCTGAGCAGTTAATTATTTAGGCTCTCAGTGCAAGAGTTGAATCAGATATGATACAATAAAGTGTGGAGCTGGGACCCGAGGATTGAGACTGTTCCTTTCTTTTCTTGTGCAGATGATTAAGGAGGCGGCTCCCGAGTTTAGTATGAGCGGCTCTGAGGCAGAGGATGAGAAAGAAGAGCCCAAAGTAGAAGGAGAAAAAGACCCAGACTTCAATCAGGTTGCTTGACCTCTCCAATAATGATAATATAACTAAAGTGATTAAAAGCTTGTCAGCAAAAGTCTGTTTTTGTAAGACTAACTGAGCAATATTGATAAGCTTACGTTCATTGTAAGCAGTGAATTAAGTATTTTTAAGCCAGGTTGTACCTGATCATTAATGAGAACGTTTATATATGTGTATTTGTATACATTAGTTTAACATCCACCTTACTTACTGTACTGCAGTCAGAGGATGGGGCCAAGAGGCAGAAGCTGAGCGAGGGGTGTTCTGCCGTGGTGCCCTCCTCTGGTCCTGCAGCCACTACTGCCGCTGTGGGGAAATCAGGCATCCGCAGGAGCATGCGACACAGGAAGCTTCGTGGAGAGAAAGCCCTCATTGTCTCTGCCAATCAGACTCTGAAGGAACTCAAGATTCAGGTATTAGTTTGGAGTCACTTGTAATAATGATTATTTTATTTCATAGTCATAACTTAGGCACATGTATGTTCTACAGAAGTATTATAAACTAGATAACTATTTTAATATTAAATCAGAATTTTCTTCAAATAACATTTTTTGCTTAATGCAGTTTCTGAGATGATTTGGTGTGAAATAGATTATTGTAGAAATAGAAATATTGATTAGGATTTCTATAGGGTCACAATGTCTACAACACAAGTAAAGCCATTTTATTTTTTAAAAAGTATTCTCTGAGGACTATTTTGCCATAAAACGCTCTTCATATAGCTTTCTATCATAAATGGATTTAAAGGAAAGTTGTAGGCCAAAAACCAAATCTGCTTCCTGTTACCACTACTATGACCAATTTGGACTCAAGAACAAGGCATTTTGCACCAACCCACTCTGAATGACTGTTTATAATCAGCTTGTGAAATCACATCCCTTTATACTCTGTTGTACAGCTTATTCAGCTGTTTCATCTACATTTATTTACTTTTTGTTTTTTTCTGAGTCTAATATGGTTCTCTAATATGGCTTCCTTTCTGTAGATCATGCATGCCTTCTCTGTCGCTCCGTTCGACCAAAACCTGTCTATAGATGGCCGGTGTTTAACTGATGACTCTGCTACACTAGGCAGCCTAGGAGTCTTTCCAGAAAGCATCATATGTCTAAAGGTACTGTCTATAACCATGTTCCATTTATATCTCACACACAGTCAGAGAAAATCAATGCAAAAATATGTTATGCCTTACTTACTATGTACCCGCTTCTTCTGTGCCTTAGGCTGACGAGCCTATAGCAGATTATGCAGCAATGGACGATGCATACCAAGGTAAAAAGTGTGACTGTGTTTCTGAGGATAATGAATAATGATTACATTCTACGTGTATGTACTACATATGTTAACAAAACATATAGTCATAGCAACAAGACTTTTAATTAGTTACCAACTAGATTCAACAAATAGATTGACTATTAAATATGACATATTTTTCCAAATTGTTGTGGATATAATGTGTTATGTATCCCAGTTCGCACAAACACAATTATCGGCAGGTTGTTCCATTCCTTCTAATATACACACATATATATATACACATGTTTATGCAGTCTTATTGTAGTTAAATGCTCTAGAAAATGTGAGCTGCTTCCGCTCACTATCCAAAAGGCGCATAGTCACAGTAAGAACTATCCACAGAAAAGACCTTCATATTTTTAAATTCATAGTAAATTCATCACAAAAACTGTAGACAATATTTATAAGAAAATCATGAAAATGAGTAGACAGGGCTTTAAGACAATGGTAGACCTTACTACTACTTCCACTTTCAAGATACCTCAGGAAGCACCGCTGTAGGATACGAGTGGGCATGTTTACAGTAGCAATGGTGTAGAATAAGACTCAAGCGTAACATTTTGGCCCAAGCATCCATTTAATACTTGTATTGTCTTTACTGTAGGCATAAATCACAAGTAATTGCATGTGTGATAATGAATGTATTGGTTTTTTTTCTTTTACAGTCTGTTTGCCTGAAGAAGGATTTAAAGGTAAAAAAACTTTTCTTTTTGTAAATACTGCAGCCGTTACTCACTGTAGGAAGAAGTTTTTTCTTGTTTTCTTGTAAGACGGCTCAATAAAGTCACTGGCTTACTGGTCTGTTCAGTCAGGTGTACGAAAGTGTATTAATTAGTCTACTAACAATCTTTTCTTTTAATATATGTATACAGGTACCGGGCTACTAGGACACTGATGGAGGCTGTTGATGTGGGTCAACACTAACAACATCTGCGTAAAGAATAAAAAAAGCTTGAATTAGGGCAAGGTGTTCATCGAAGGGATGAAGTTAGGTTTTTTTTTTTTTTGTGTGTCTCGTTATTTTATTTTTTTTGCTTTAAAAGAGTGTCTGTCTTTGCTTTGGGGAAAAAAGTGTAATGGCTTTTAATATTACAAGATGTTGATGCATTCTGTAAGTGCATACCATGACTGTGAAAAGATACGGGTCGAGACTTTAACTGATGTTTTAGGTGACAGGAGTCCTTCTTGTCGGTGGCAATGTCATGTAATCATGAGACGATGGTCTGGTGTTTAGGCGCCCATCGTGTTTTATTTGCTGGACAATACATTTCTGTGAAAGTTACCAGAGAATACTTCATTTCAACAGAGTCACATGGTTACACTGCACACTCGCTCAGATATACATAAGAATGCATGAGCAACTTCAATATTAAAAATATAAGCGATCTGTTTAGCTTTGATGAAAACCCTCACCAAAAAAATAATAACTTTAGTAAAAGTGATGTCTAGAGAGACAAGGATGAATATATGACGCATTTCAAAACCAGGAAAAAACAAACAAAAAACCCTTGCAAAAATAGTTTAGACATGTTCTGCTACGACTTGAAATGTTATGCAGGCATTTGTGTGAACTATTCTTTTTTCTGTAAGTCTTTCATATGGGCAATAAAATTAATTTTTTCACATGCTCAGATATTCTTCTGCATCAAAATGCGGACTAATTTGTCCCAAAAAGAGAACTGTGACGTTGATTTTGACCCAAAGGACACAATTTTTCAATTCATCTCATATTTACGCCGAGCTGGACCTAAAAAATCCAGAGAGCCCATAAGCTGGTTCAAATTTTCTGAACTGTCTTGTGATTGGAAGATAACAAAAGATGTTTTCTGGTGATCACAAGAAAAATTTTTCACAAGAAAAATATGATACCTTCGCTACAGTGAAATCATCTTTAGACTTCAGTAAGTTCTACAGTCACTTTGGCTTATTATTAAACAATTACACATTATATATTGTAGTTAAGTGATTTAGTTGTACAATTTGGTTTGCTTTGTTTGAAAACTTATCAGCCAGAAGGTAGCAGCTTTAATCTTGTAGTTACTTCAATACCTACTTTCCTACAACACCTGATATCTTCAAGGTAAGTCAAATTAAAGTGTAAATTTAAATATCTCAGATGTGATATTTTTCTTAGGCTGCTTCTATCGATTAATTTGCGTGTTTTTAATGATTACCAGATATTTAGAAGGTTAAACAGTTAAAATTGACTTAGCTAAATATTCATAGTTCTGTGAACCTTAATAATGTACTGTGTGAAGTACACAAGCCTTTAAAAGGATAAATACCATATAATGCAGACAAATCGTAAAAATCGTTGGCGATTGTTAAAGAAATGTCGAGTTTAATCGAATAATCGTGGCGGGCTCTGTTGTATTACCAAGACAGACGGAAATTGAGAACACGCTCAATAAAAACCTAAAATGGTCAAAAAACAAGCTCTACTTCAGCTGTGGCTGATATTTTTCCTCTGTATGAATATTTAAAAATAATAATTAAAAAAATCTTAAATGTGTAGTTTTACTGTAAATTCCTGCTTCAGCGCATGCGCAGTAGCTCCGTCGCCATTTTCACAATGAAGTCTTTATTGCGGCGCTGTTTTTGTCCTTCGCTGGAGTTTAAATAAAGAGCCGGACTTTTTGAATAACATTGAAGGTAAAGAAGAACTCCAGTCAGCCCTTAACACAAGATAAAACACCATAAACAAAACATATTTAACCGTATTTATCTCTTAGACAGCCTTATAAGCCTCGTGTCTTCGTGTAGACTGGCGTTGGCTTCCTAGTCGCCGGTTTTTGTTTTTATAAATGTCCGGGTCCACCTTAAATGATGCAGCAGTTACATTACGTCTCAAGTCAGCTTGTGATTTTCCAGTTCCACCTTAAATAGTGAAGCAGTTTAGTGTAAGAGGACAATTCTAATGACTGCTGTAATAACAACATCCAGCTAACAAACCATCACTGAGTCACTGTATTTATAAGTTAATGTTTTGTTAACATCTTTCATATAAGTGCCTTATAGGTCACCATTAAAATCGACATACCTCTCGATATGGACCATTTAGTGTAAAAGAGCATTCTGGCCAACGTTTATCTATTTTCCCATTTAATTTACCTTTACATGTAAAGGAGAATTCCAACGATTTTTCAGATTTTCTGGGAAAATTCAGTGGTAGAGATGTAAATAAAGTCATTCAGAGTGGTTTGATGAGACATGGTTCATTGTGGAGAAACTTGCTGTCTTAGATGTCTTTACAGTGCTGGTGATGGGAACCAGGGATCCTAATGTTTTCACCCCAAATGTAGTCTTTTTATATACCATCCAGAACCTACACGTGTCCTGGTAAAACCATCATCAGGTACTGATGTTAGATTATCAGTTCCTATTCACTACAGCTCGTCCCAACGGTTTTGAAGCGAGCTCGATCTCTCAAGAAAATGCAGTTGCTCCACATCCCAATTCTGAGAGGCTTCATACTCCTCTAGGCCATGCTTGGCTTCAGGCATGGTGACCTCAGGCTCATGTGCAGCTGCTCCAGAGTGTCTTTTCTGCTTTTTTATGTACAACCTGTGTATGAAACTGCATGTCTGTATCACTAATAGGTGCACCATAAAGCTTTGGGTATCATACTATTTATGTTATATAGTATAAGTTTATAATATGGGCAGTCACAAACCTCACCTCCATTTTCGTTTTCCAGAAATTTCCCACTTCTTCCACCTTCGCAGGTGCCTGATGGAACTGCCGAACTACAGCAGGCAGCTGATGCAGCAGCTGCAGGCTCTGCGAAAAGAGCAGCAGTTCTGTGACTGCACCATAATGGTGGATGAAGCTCTTCACCCGGCCCACAAAGTCGTCCTGGCCGCCTCCAGCCTGCTCTTCAAGTCTCTTCTTGAAAGTACAGACCGCATCTCCATCGACACGGCTGTGGTCGCCTCCCAGGAGTTCTCTTCTTTGTTGGACCTGGCCTACACGGGTAGGCTGCCACCAGGCAAGCACAACTTCTCCCGCATCATTGCTGCAGCAGACAGCTTACAGATGTTTGACGTGGCTGTCGGCTGCAAGAACATTCTCAACGACCTTATGAAGCAGACCCAGTCCACTTCTGATTGTCCAGGGCTTTCTGGAGACAGTGTGGAGAATGTGGAAAAAATGGATGTGCTAAATGATCAGAAGAGAAATGCGGAGGAGTCATCGTGTGAAAGAGCCAGTCTGAAGTCGGCAAATCTTGATGGTACCTGTATATTTGAAATCAGTTTTGCTAATTATTTGCCTTTTTTTAGTATATCTTTCGCTTTATAGCCAATTTAGGATTTAAAGGGCCCATAACATGAGAACCAAACATATATCACAGTAGTGTAATTAAAGTGCAAATTATTCAAAAGAAAAAATACAGAAAAATCTCTATTGTTAGGTAAGAAATACAATATGACTATTGGACTATACAAATTTTCTTGTTGAATTGCACAGGTATAAATTGCACAGTTATTAAAATATATATTGCACAGCCATGTGTTTTTATACTAGCTACATAAATACTGATAGTCTAATTTTGGTAGTCTCCCAAATACTGATGATATAGGCAGAGTTCACGAGTTATAGTGATGCCGTCAGTCATAATACATGATGTATTGAGGTCAGGTGGTGAGGTATTAACAATGTTGATGCGTTGAAATCTAAGTAGGACAATCCAACGAAATAGTAATTTCTGATACATATCTTGGACAGAAATCCGACTACAAATAACAAAAGCACCATATTTTTAGGAACCGAAGTAGCTGCTGTGTCCGGAATGATAACATGGAGCATGTGAACTGTTGTTTTTTAGATGAATTTGAATTATCAGAGATGACAAAAGATTCATGACCTGTGACATCACAACCACAAGTAACTGGCAGGCTGACGTAGTGTGTGAAGCATTTAAGCCTCTAGTAAAAGAATATTCTGGTTTTCTTACAGATCGTATGGTAAACAAGTGCAGGTAAAATTGGAATTGTAACTGTAAATATACACTTATACCCCACCAATTACTGTCATAGTTGCTTATTTGGTTAATGATGCTGTATGACATACTCTTGTCCATATAAACGGATAAAGTATTTTGCATGGATATAAAGCCCCAAAGCAGCTACCTTAAAATAGTGTATAGTGTCTATAGTGGCCATGCCCATCCCATCTTATACTTTCAATAATGCACATTTTTTGAAATATCCAGTTGCTTTGATATCACAACTACGAATGACTGGGGAGTTGGTGCACTGCTTTCAAGCCTCAACTTCCATTTACATAAAACCACACAGAAACTTCATAGATGGGCCTTACAGAAAATATACACATGGGCATTTGCCCTTTAATATAAAAGTTTATGTTGTTACAGTGTAAATGTTATGTTTAGTCTTAATATTAACAGTAAAAGATATAAAAGATTCATCAACTGGATGTAATATGTACCTGTTAATTAAAAAATGTCAATATACCAGTGTTCTGGTTTAAGCCTGTGTTGTGTTATGTTGTTTGAGCAGAAGAGGGCGTCGGAGATCTGTTTTCTCAAAAGCAAGAAGAGATCCTAGAGATCCTGAAGGACATCCGGCCATGGATTAAAGTTCTTTTTACCTGGAACACAATCCCTACCGCACAGCGACAGGTGAGAAAGACGTGGATATATTTACGTCCACTGCCATCCGCTTCTTCTGTCTGCCCTTTAAACTAACTGAGCTGTGCTGACAGGAGAATTTCACAATATATATTTATAAATGTATGTTTTAGGTTAAAGCTGTGCTGTTTAACTGTGGGGACGTGAACAGAGTCATTCAGCGTGGTTTGATGTGAAATGTTGTGTCTTAGAAAACTTACACAGGTCTTAACCTCTTAACAGCTAACTATGAATACACTGCCTGATGCCCAAGATGTTGTTGTACAGTGTTGTTGAGAGAGTTTGGCCTCAAACGTTTTTAAAGATCATTAATGGCAGAGAGATACACGTACGGTGCTCTAAGGGAAAATAGTCCACAAAGAGAAGTTATTTAGATGGTTTTAGATAGTAAAGCAAATGACTATATTAAGATTCCTGGTTCGTGTCACCACCACTACAAAGAGTTTTCTCTGCTAGAAAGCCATTCACACCAAACTACTCTGAATGACTTTTCATCAGCAGAGTCCAATGAAAACAAGTCCAGTGCCCAAATGTAGTTACTCTTTACACAGATGAGATGTTATTTGGGGGAGGTTGAACAACAGTTTATACCCAGCCAGTCAGCATCATAATATGTGGTTATGTGGCTTCTGGCAGTATGTGATATACGGACATTTGTATAAACTGACAAAACTGGATTTTGGCCATTTTAGGTCTTTAGTGGTCCAGGGGGGTGTTAGATGGGGCGTTATATTTAAAAGTGGTTAACACTAAATTTCTAAGTGCTTAATTCCTTAATTTTCTTTTGGGATCAATAAACACATATATCCTTAATCCATCCATCCATCCATCCACTTTCAAACTTTGTTCATACTAAGGATGTCATGACACAGCATCTCCATAGCTGAATCCATTTATTTATATTATCTATAGAGATTTGTTAAGTTAGAAAAGACCGAGAGCAACCAGTTGTGTGGAATTTAGAAATATTGTCATATTGACTTAATCATGAGGGACCTAATTTTCATTTTCTGTATGAATCCACCAGATTGTGCTGGAATGCTTTGAGGGAGATCCGGGGGCTGATGTGGTGTTCCAGCACCTGTTGGACCAAATGAAGGACAAGCGTGATCTCTCACAGTCTTTTCTCACCGTGCTGGACCAGTTTCAGAGGCTGAAGCAGGAGCTGGATGCAGTGCTGGAGGAGCTGCAAGGGACAGAGCTGAAACGTAAGTAGGGCTGTACATTTTTAATAGTGTATGATATGCATCATTATATTTAGTTTTTTAATAAGCTGAAACAACAAAAAATAGCACCTGTAATGTGAAATATATAATCTACAACTTAATAACCATAATCACTTTCATTTTAGTTATTTATTATTATTAGCATTTTACAAACCGCAGTGTACTAATTCCAATGAAACAGACCTATTTATGCTCACTTTGGAATGAAACATGTAGATATTGTTTTTTAATTACTGACTTTTTTACATGATATGCTCAGAAAAGCATGTTATGGACTAATTTGTCATGATGCCTATTAAATATTGCAGCAATAAGGATATTACGGAAGTCATATGGCAATATTTTAGTTTTTGGTGAGGAAGAACAAGTAATCAATCTTTATTCAGACATTTTTCTCTTATAACTGTTCTCTAGTGAATAGTCTATCAACATGTGAAGCTGTAAAGAAGTCTTCTGAGAAGAAGTCACCCTTTACACAGATGGGGTGTTATTTGTGGGGGGATTGTACTCAGTTGCTATTGTTCTGTTTTATCACAGGCAGTTCTGCAGGCCTGGTTCTGAGATCTTCCACATATGTGGATAAGCACGATTTAAAATTGCCTGAATACCTCACCAGTGTTACAAACCTCTCTGAACTGCTGACACAGACAGCAGACAAATGCAGAAATGAAGATTTGAAGGAGGTATGCAGTGTTCTTTGCTTACAGTGTTCTTGCGTTTGCTCCTTTGTTTCTGGCAGCAGTGTTTTTAGAGCTGCGCAATAGTATCAAAATCATATTGGTATTAACAGATATTTGTTTGAAAGATTAACTGCATAGATGGACAGATGTTTGGCTAATATTAAAAACCAATGCATGTAATATACTGTAGAAGAGCAGAATTGCTTTAGGTGTTGCTGGGCTACTGCACTAAAATTCCATTTATTAATTTTACTAAATATAAAAAGCTTTATATCTCTGTATAATTATATGTAAGTGTAATTCAGTTGGAATTAGTCCTATTTTTTATATTTTATAAATATTTGTGTATCAGCATTAGCACATATGCATTATATCAGATATATCAGATTTCAGATATTGGCATCAGCCCACAATTCCCACACCGGTGTATCCTTAAAGATTATGACTTGAGATAAAGACATCATATATAAATAAACACAATAATTCATTGTTTGAGATTAATGTTTTTTTTAATGTTCTTTATTGAACTTTTGAATACTAATAAATAAACAGACTGACAACATACTAAAATGTTAAAAAAAAAAAAAAAAAAAAAAAAATATATATATATATATAATGTGTGTATCGATATATTAAGTATTTAGTTATTTCAGCATATTAAGCATATACTGCTACCAGAAACATGTTTGATTTGGGTTTTTTTCCCCCATGGTAACAGACTCCCATTGTCATCTAATCCGGTTTATTGTACATTTTATTTATGCTTCAACCAAAAATTATACATTGGCTATTAACGAGTGGAAGTCAATGAGGAGCAGTTAGCAGTTATGCTGCTAATACACCTCTACTCTGGCTGTTTGGCTTTTCTTTATTAGTAATGGCTGCATCCTTTGCGTGAACTGTTCATTGCAGGTGCTCTTACAGTGTAACGGGGAGTGGAGCCGTGTGCAGGTGGTGAAGGGGCTGCTGAGCATGCTCAGTGAGAAAGGGCTGGAGGAAAGCTGTCTGCTGGAGCTGCTACAGGAGACTCAGGAGACCTCAGATCTGAACCAGCTGGAGAAATCACAAAACACTGGAAGTAAGCTAAGATTGTGATTGAGATGGCGCATTAGTGAGGATGTAAAATATGCTCTGCTGGCTCATATTATCAGATTAAAATGTAATATTTTATATTTTAATATGTGCTCTTTTTACTTCGCAGTATAATTCTTCAGTTACATTAAGATGTACTAAGCTTGGTTTAGTGTTTTTATTGACTGTGTTCCCCTGTTATTTCAAAAATATCCCCCCCCAATCTTTTATAATACTGGTACTGTGGCTCTCGTCAGGTGAGAAGACAGAGGACTACAGTGGATCGTCTCTGTTGAGAACGTTCTGGAACAAACTATCTGGGCTAAATCTGCGTCCTCAGCTCATCAGCCAGAGTTTGAGCGGAGGGCCCACAATCCCATCTGACCAGAGAGAGGTAACCACAGTTATTTTTAATTCCGTAGTATATAAACACATTGTATTATTTATTCTTGATCTTTAAACCACAAAAGAGTCAATATTAAGATTCATACAACTCTGCTGAGGTATTCTATCAACTATGGAACACGTGCAGTCATATTAAAAGCAGAGTTGAGGACAGTTAACAGGGAATCAAAAAGAAAAACCTGAAAACAAACAAAACATTTCCACAGAATATTATCCGCTTGATAAGATCTGATGCATAGACCATACGTCCGGGTCCAGTACTCTGCTATGCTGGCTGAGGCTCCTGCTGCAGTGATTAGATCTGAGTCTAGAAACACTATTCTATCAGTTCTATTGCTGTTTTAGTGATGAGAAAAAAGTGATGAGTAGCTGCAGTAAAGTACAACACCCACCACCGGCCACCACCTGTCACCCACCAATGGCCACCAACTGTCACTCACCCATCACCTGCTGGGGAGAGGTGAAAGAAAACAAACAAACACTGTGGTAGACCTTGGTAATAAATAAATAAAGTA